>JAWNNU010001673.1:4800000-6007500 GCA_035044585.1 Scaptomyza polygonia
GCACAAACTCATCCACAATATTGCGTTGCAAAAAGAAACTTACTTTGCCGCCACGCTGTGCCACAGCCACCAGTGTAATGCCCAAATGCGTGAGCGGCAGCGGCAAAATGCATATTGGCGCCTCATCTAGCTGCACCTGGTAGATCAGCTTGCCCCGCTTTGAATAGCACTGATAGCGTTTCTCCATGGTTGTCATAACGATTGTCTGATCAACGGGCAGCAATAGCAGACCCGTGAGTGGTGTCGACTGCTTAATGATCTCCTGTCCTTCGTTGCTAGACTTGCGCAACAAGTAAACGCCGCCATTGCGAGTGCTAATCACAATACAGAAATCTGTCTCATAAGTACCATGGGCAGATATTAAACTAGGCGCAGATGTTTCATAGCTGCACGTTTTGGCTCGATAAATTAAATTAAAGCCCTGCGGCTCCAATATGAACACGTGACCAGTGTCTGTGGTCAGCACTAAGTGCGATGGAGGATTGATGCTGCTGGAGACTCGCTTCAGACAGCACATTGCTACAATACTGCCAACACGTCCCACAGGTGTATCCTTATAAGTGTCGATAAAGGCCTAGAATGGAAATTGAATTTGGCGTTTAACAAAAACATATGTAAATTTATATTCATGGTAAACAATTTACGGCTCTTTCCTGCTCCGGCAGCTGTAGCAGTCTTTGCGTTTTTCGCGACAGTCTGGCGTGATCAACATCTTTAATCAACTTAAGCAGATCGTTGTGGGTTTCCGGTTTCATTACGGGCAGTTTACGCCACAGCTCCAACTCCGCTTCTTCGGCGGCTTCTAATATGGGTAAGCTGTACTTAAAGTACGGCTTTAAATGCCGATAAAACAGAACCGATTCTCCAATGGCAAGTGCAATTACTTTTGTATAAAAATAAAACAGAGAAAACAATAAATCAAAAATAAATTTGATTTTATTTGAAAACAATTGATTACTACCGGGCGTCTTGGTCTCCGATTCATCTATGTAGAGGCTCTCAATTGAAGATGGAATGCCAGGAAGTGATTGCTCCTGTTTTAGTTTCAGTCCACGAAACACTTTTAGTTTAGCACTTGGATCTTCATCCTCTTCGTCTAACGATATGTCAGCCGCCAGCAGGCGCACATATCCATCACATTGTACGTCACTGAGCGTCATTAAACATGATAAGGTTGTTAGGGTCTGTGGCGTCTCGTCTTCAATGTCCACATTTAACCAGTTGGATGCCAATGCAGTTGCCATTTTTGTTTTTTATTACAACGGTCAGTAAAACGCAAGCTTATAAGTTCTTGCACGGGTTGTGCGAAAATAAACAGATGACTTTTTATCAATTTCTTTGTTTGGGCTTTTCCTCCTTGGCAACGGAATGTTTCTAATTGCCGCCAACTATTGTTATCGAAAACAAAAATCGATAAGTGAATGCCATTCACAGTATTCGTTAACATGTATGTTACATTGATATATTTCATTTTAAGTTAATAAGTTGATGGTACATTATAGCATACGCAATTCGTACAAATTATTTTATTCATATGGAAAGCAAAATTAAAGTGAATGCAAATTATATGCAACAAGCCATCTGAACCAGTGGACTTCGTTCGAGTTCGTTACCAATTTAAAGTAGCCCTGGTAAGAGTGCTTTTCCTGTGAATGTCCAAAAGACACGGTAACGCGAGCGTCACGACGAATGTTAAATATAAATAATAATAAAACAAATTCATAGTATAGGCATAAGTTAATTGTGTGTGCAATATATGATAAAGCTATGACGACACGTGAGAACGAAATACAAGTGTTCAACAAGGGTGAGAAGGTGCTGTGCTACGAGCCGGATAAATCGAAAGCGAGGGTTTTGTACGACAGTAAGGTAACTCACGAAACAGACACGCGCACACATACACACATACTTTTACATTCATACAAACACTTGAGTCGAATGCCAAATACACAAATGCCGAAAACGAGTTGGTTGCTACGATTTTTTACATTGTAAGTACTGTTTTTTTTCGTAGGTTTTGACCGTTTACGAACGAAAGGACGCTTCAGGTCTAAGCTACTTTGACTACAAAATACATTTTCAAGGCTGGAACTCATCCTGGGATCGAAATGTTCGTGCCTCAAGTCTGTTAAAAGACAACGAAGAGAACCGCAAACTTCAGCGTGAGCTGGCAGAAGCCGCGCAGTTACAGAAGTAAGTGTGCAATTGTGCGTGCTTGTGTATGTGTGTAAACAGTTTGTTTACATGTTGTTTACAGAAGTGGTGGCTACTCATACAAGGATACAAAGATTCCGACGTTACCACCTGCCAAAAAGAAACGAATGACTCGCGGCGCCCTAGCAGATGACCAGTTAGGCGATCCCCTGGATATATCGCAGGCGCAGCTATCACCGGATTATGAGATGCCGTTGCAACAGAAAAACAGCAGCCGATCGCAAGATGGTATCGGAAACCGGTCCCGAGACAAGATCCTGACGGAAAAATTGTCCCCTACAATCAAGACCGAGATGCGCAAAAGTGGACGCGCTGAGGCTGAACTCGGCAAAAGGCCACTTATGCACAGCACATTAAAACGCAAGAGCGCTAATAATGACGAAAACATGTTTCAAACAGAGGAACGTGTAGTGCTGCGCCTCAGCGAACGGCTGCGCGAATACATGGAATATGACTACAATATGATCAGCAAGTTCGGGAAGCAGCACAGCCTGCCTTCCCGCATGCCCATTGTCACAATACTGGAAGACTTTGTAAAACAGCGCGCCGTCGAGCTGGCCATTAGCATCAAGCAAGACAGCACGAGAGCTCGCAGCACACAAAGTCGAAATGCACGCATGGAGCGGGAGTACGATCGTGTTATGTCCATGTAAGTAAATACTAAGTAGACGTTCTTAGTCTCATTAATCACATTTTAACTTGCTTTGTAGCGTGTGCATGCTTAAGGAAGTCGTCGATGGACTGCGAATCTACTTCGAGTTTCACCTTGAGGATGAGCTGCTTTACGTTGAAGAAAGGGAACGTGTAATGCGATATCTCACTAATGAAAACATGAAAAGCTGCACCAAGGCTTTTAGTAAATCATATGAACTCATAAAATCTGCCAGTGATAAATTGGGGGCTACACAAAACAATGATAATGAAGATTTGAATGAAACTAATGGCTTTAATGACCCCATTCTAGTCGATATAGAAAGTGAAAAGCAATTGCAAAAATGCCTATCATACATTGCAAAAAATAATTATCATAATTTAGCGCAGGCATACGATCAGCGCACCTCACCGTACACTGCCGCCGAAAAGATGCCCATGGAAATGCGCGGATTTCTTTGCGAGACATTTGGCTGGAGTTTACTGTCTGCTGAATCGCCACCGGAGAAGTGTATGATATTTGGAGCACCGCATTTGGCGCGCTTGATGGGTGAGTTTTGGTATATAATTAAAAAACTGTATACATTTTAAGCTTGATAATCATTTTGCAGTTATGATGCCCGACTTCCTTAATCATTCAGCTATACCAAACGATAAGCTAGAAGATCTGCTACCGCATATCGAGTCGTTCATCAAGTAAGTTAAACTACAATAATTGATAATTGTGTCGTTTTTGATAACATGGATTTTCTTGATTTAGCTACCTGGAGAACCATAAAGAGTGGTTTGATAAGGATAATTATGAGCATCCCACAACATGGATAATGGAAAATACCGGCTGAGCTGATTAAAAGTGCGTATCAGCTAATAAAAAAAAACCACTGCCAAAGTGTAAATCATGTTTGCTTGTCGAGTTTTGTAACTTATTAATTTTTTATACTTAATATTTTATTAATTATGCATTTATTTAAAGCTTGACTTTTATTTTGTGCTTGTTTAAGAATTGTAGTTGTCATTCATTGTTCATCAGTATCAATATCAATACGTATGATTTTGGGTTTATTTTATTTTGTTTCTTTAACTAATCAATGTAAATAACGCGATTCTATAAAAAGAACTTTCCTACACATATATAATCGAATAATGTCTAAAACTATATGTTAATGTTAATATGAAAAAGATTTTAAAGATTAGCTTAATTTTCTTCATTATTACTAAGTTAATAATGAGTAGTTTTATAATCTAGTAAATTACTTAACTTTTTTTCTTGTGCTCAAAAACATAAATATACGTATGTTATAGAATTTCAACAGTATTTGTCTTTTGCTTAACATTAATACGAATGTAAGAGGTCCTTGGAATCGATAAGCGCATTTAATATCATCTTTCGCATTTGAAACACATTTGTGACGAAACCACGACGCACCTCTGTTTCTCTGGGTTATGCCTTCTGGAATATTTAACATGTGTGTAGTAACAGTACTTTGGAATGTGCTGGGAATCATCGGACCCATTAATATATGTTGGACCCATTCTAAACTAGATGGCTACATGGTGTACTATATCTTTTTGAGCTAAGGGGTTGGGGCTTATTTGTGCAACTTGTGTAACAATTAATATGGAATAGTTTTGTGCAAAATCCTGCCTAGAAATTCGAAATGTTTATTATTGTTTTGATGTTATCGTTTTTGCTTTTGGACGGCTTTGATTAGCTGCATTTTTGTAACTTTACTTTGTTCTGAGTGAATGTGTGTGTGTGTGTGTGTAAACTTGGGACGTTAACTTGGACGATGGCTATTGCCCTTAATGCCTATTTCTGCCGCTTGGTGGCGCTGCTGGCCGTTGGTCGCATAAAACTGCTAACTGAGCGTTGGCGCTGTTGCAGATTGCTGCTGATGCTATTGCTGTTGCTGCTGTTGCCCTTGTTGGCTGACTGGCTATTCATTACGTTCTTAACCAGCATTGCACTGCGCGCCGCTGTCAGTCTGGAAGCAGTAGCCGAAACTGCTGCGCCTTGTGCTGTTTGATTCTCCTTGAAACTGGTGCTGTTGCCCAATGGCTGTGACTGTGACTGATTACGCTGTGTGCCAGCAGCTAGCTTGCTGCGCACAAGTATAACACTGGGTCCAACACTGGAGCCACTGCTACTGCTGCGACTCGCGGGTACACCACGTCCAGGTGTTGTGCGCGTTGTGTTCTGAGCAGCTAATGGCCTCTTGCTGGGCGATGAATCCACAGAAACGGTGGCTGTGCGCTGCACGGATGGCAAACGACGCACCACCGTCTGCGTGGAGGCACCACTATTGATGGAGGAGCGCGAGGAACGTAAGCTGTTGCGTGAACTGCTGCGCTCAACGTCACGTGACTTGGGTGCACCGTGCAATCCGTAGTTGGGCGCAAATTGAGGTGGCTCACGTCGCACACCCACTGCTGATGAGGAGCGTGCCGGTGTGGATGTTGTACTCAGCAGTGGGTTGCCATTGGGCATGCGTAATGGGCGAGTTGCGGATAGGCTACGCTTGGGCTGTGCAGTACTGGGATTTGTTGTTGCTGGGATTGGGTTTTGTGACCGGTTGCTGTTTGAGTTGCCACGCAAACGCGCCTGCTGCAAACGATCCGCTAGACGACTGCCCATCGCACTGATGCTCGTTGTGCTTGTTTTTTGTTTCGGCAGCGGTCGGTTGGACCGTTGGAGCGTGGGTGCCTCATTGGCCTCATTGCATGAGGAGTTGGTGCTCTCGCCTTTGCCGTGCGACGGCGTGTCTGAGACAAGACTCTGCGTCTCCTCGAAGCCCTCGTCATTGAGCTCATGATGCCCACTGGCGCTAAGCTTCAGTTTGCTGGGCGTCAGATCTCGCGGAGGACTCCAGGGTCGCTCTGATGTGCCCGTTGGGGATTTTAGATTGCGTATAGCTTCGCGCACATCCTCCTGATTGATGGAACTTAAATGTCTACCCACTTTCTCTAGTTTGGTTATGGTGCGCGCTTTTTCCACCGGCTGCTGCTGCTGCTGCTGTTCATCCTTTTGCTGGCGACGTATTTCACTGGCACTGGCCGAATGTTTTATGTCCTGAGTTGGAGTAGTGTGCTCCTCGTTGCCGCTGCTGTAATCTGTGGGTCGTTTATAGCGACGTGTCCGTCTAGCCAATGCATATCTATCAAAATGTCCGGGCGCATCTTGTTCTGTAGGTACTCCTGCTCCCGCTCCTATTCCTACTGCTACTGTTGATGTGTTTGGGTTGCTGCACTTCTCCTCCGGCTTGAGCTTTGGTTTATCCGTCAGGCTTACAGTTACCACTGTGGTGTTAGGTGTGGTGATGATTCTTCTTTGCACCGGCGGCGTCTCAATGTTGTCCGCATCGAGCTCCTTAGAAGAAGCGGATGGTGCGTATGGCGCCACCTCGTTGTGACTCTTGTGATGATCCAGCAGGCTGGCAAAAGTATCATCCTGTGTCGGTGACTTGACGACCTCCACACTACGCTGCAAGTCCATGCTGGAGGGACGTCGAACATAGATCTTTAAGCGATCCGTGCTGCCATCGCTCTCGCCCAGCTTTTGTATGATGGACTTGCGCCTATCTTCTTCGGCTATCGATTGCAGCGGACTGACACTTTGGGCCTGCTCCTGCGACCTCTGACGCCGATACTGACGCAGCTCCTCCGCAGTGGTCAAATGCGGCTTAACGGAATTTGTGGAATGCGCTTCCGCTGATGCTGTGGAGGTGGCATCTTGTATGGCCTGAATATTGCCCACGACATCTGTGTGCTCCAGCGTCTTGGATGGTTTCCAGTCGGCATAGACGCGCTGATATTTATTGGACTGCTCTAGATTCCTTTGGTTATTATGGGTGGCTGTTGGGTTAGTGATCGCCGCTTGCGGTTTTGTTGGTGTTATTGGCGTCGTTGTCATTATCTTCTCTTCTGGCAATGGATCCAGTTTTCGTTCGTTTTCTATGCAATTAAAAAAAAGTTTACCGATTCAAATTGATCATTCCTCCAGCTAAATAATCAACTTACCAGTTTCGTTTTCGAGCGATCGCCGATTCGCATTAACCAGGCGACGTTTCCGCTTGTACTCCTCGTTTTGTTTCTCATCGTTTTCGTTGGATTGGAGCCACGTTTCGATTTTCTGGCGCCATTCACGGGATATTCTGTAAAACAATTATTTATAAATATTATTACTATATTATATTTATCTATTTTGCAATATTTATTTCCGTTATAAATTTGTTTAAGTGTTAGAGAACTTTATTGATCTCATATTGGGACCAGCACATTTGTAACCTGTGAGGGTTTTAGTTCCAAAGGCAATTATTTTTGAAAAAAAATACTATTTATGGCACTCAATGAACATGGGTAAAAATAAAGTTAAACAAGATAAATTAATTAATCAATGACAGACAAAGTAAATTTTCAGCCTAAACAACATTAGAATCATCTTTTGTTAAGTTTATAAACTTAGGACTTTTATAAGGAAACACCAAAAAAAAAAGCTCAGAAGTTTGACTGCTTTGACTTACAACACAAATCAAAATAATACCTTTACTTCTTATGAGGTATCACCAAAAGTCGTGATAAATGGTCTTAAAATGAAACGATAATCGTACACTTAATGACCAATATATTCGATAAACCATATCAAACTAGTCTAATCTCCAAAATCACGCTTTGATACGCACTAAAATATAATGCAAACAACTCGTACAATATCGGATTAAAAAATAATCGTGTTAACTTGTGTTATCAGTTAGTACAGTCAAACTTCCATTTAGCCAATCTCAAAAGTAGAAAAATTCTTAATAAAGAATGATCTTTTGATTGAACCATACTATACTGCACAGTTCTGGAAATGAGTTCGTTATATGGAAGTTCGTAATAGGAAAGTTCGATTGTGTAAGTATTTTATTGGATTGTTAAGATAATTTAAATAATGCATTTGAAAAAATGTAACCTCGGTTTTGCATCCTCGTGCGCCGAAAGCGTTTGTTGCTGTTGCTGCTGGAGAATGGTTGGGCCATTGCTGATGGGCGTATTGGCAGCTGTTGTGGGCGTGGCTGTGCCACTGCTGGCCAAGGGGGATTGTAAGCGGTCCGGTGGATGTTGCAGCTGCAGCAGCGGAGCTGGCGAGCTGGCCCGCTCCCGATCCACACCGAAATCAATGTTAAGCAGATCGGGTCGCTTGCGACTGGAGCTACCAGAGCGAGCGCGACGTGCCCAAGAGCGATCTAAAGGAGCCGTTTAGTGAATTAGCAAGGGAAGGGGGTTGAGAAGTAGATGATGCTTACCCAGACTACCATAGGCGGCCTTGCGTTCGCGACTAATGTGTCCGGGGCCGTCGTTAGGTCCAGTGGTGCTGCGCAGAAACTCCATTAAATCATCTTCTCCAGCAAGGACACGACTGGGGCGGCGACGCAGAGTGCCATTCGGCGTGGTGTCTGGTGAAGCGCTGTACTCTTGCTCAAGTCGTATGAAGCCGTTGCTAATCTCACCCGAGCCCAGCTGGCGTCGGCTTAAGGCGGGGCTGGCGCGCGGATCGAACAGCGAATCGCCCAGAAATGAATCGGAGTCGGAGACAGGTGTGCCCGCTTGACCCACTGCTGCAATAAAATAAGGAAAGGAGAGCTTAGTTAGTTACAGGATTGTATTGGTTTGAAAGTACATACTTTGTTTTGTTTTTCTAGCCAATTGATCCATGCGAATCTTGTTTCGCTCCTCGGCCAGTTTTTCTTGTTGAACACGGCGCTCGTTCTCCTTGATTGCCTGCCTGAATTTATCACAGAAACTCTGGAAGATTTTGAAACACTCCTCCAGCTTAAAAGTCGCTGCATCCTCGCAAAAGAACTCAGCCAACTTCAGACGCAATAAGTCCACCTGCTTCATGCCCGACTGCAGCACTGTCATCTCGGAATCGGCGGCTATCAAAAACTCCGACATCTGCTCCTTTATGTCCGCATCTGTTGTGGGCAGCTCGATTTGTCTTGTGATTTTCTTAATGCGATTCTCCAGTGTGCTGATCTCACTGTTAATCTGCTCCGAGGTCGTTCTGTGGAAAAGAGGGTGTAAGAAGTGTTCAATCGATCCGTATTTATATCTTTCTTGTAGTTTCTTACAAAAATCCTAAGGAAATTTATTGACTTACTTGCTGGCATTTTCGAGTGTATTCAGTTGTGCGGTAAACTGCAACAGTTCCGGGTTGCAGCGCTGCGCTTGAAGGGCCACAAAATGTATTAGATTCATGCCCGGCTTGTTGGCCCGTATATCCGTGAGCTTCTGCAACGAGGAGAGCTTAACGCCAGCTGCATTTCCCGCATAGCCGCCAGAGTTCAGGAAATTGCCGGCGACGACGACCATATAGAGAACCTCCTGCAGTGCCTTGTTGTTGATTAGATTGTCGCCAGCATAGAGCATCGCATTGATGCAAGGCTCCAGATACGCCATATTTGCCGCAAATTCCTCCTTGAGCAGCATGCTTTCAATGCGCAGTTTGTAGCTGCGATAAAGCGGGGAATATTACAAAAGGTTTAATAAGGATTTTATAATATAAAGCTCACCTGGGCACTTCGAGCAGCTGAAATATAAACTTTTCGGCACTGCCCAGACGCGTTCTGTCCCCATTAAAGCTTTTTAGCATGTCCAGCTCATCGAGCTCGGGCAGAATCTTGAGCAATCCAAGCAGTCGCTCGGCACCAATCTCCTCGTGCGCTCCGTGCTTAATCAGTTGAATGATGTCCTTGCTACTGCTGCGGAACTGCCTCAAAAAGATGTTAACATTAAGACTGCGCTTGCCATCGAGCAGTGTAATCTCTGTGCTCTCCTTTTTGCCCTTGCGATCTAGTGTATCCTTGCCGTTAGTGCCTGAGTTCGGTTTACCAATCTTGGGACTAGGTTTGGGCGAGCCCTCGCCGCTGGTTGGCTGTTGGCAGAAGAGACCCTCCATCTCATTGAAATCGATGTCTGTTTGGCTGGTGTCGCGATGCATGTTGGCCATCTTGCTCCAGATGTTCTCGGCTGTGCCCAGCACCTTGCTGTGCGGAATCTTGCCCCAGTTGAGCGTTTTCATTTTGGTCTTGGGTGCTGGCGTATCCTGCTGTGGCAGCAACCCTGGCACCGCTCTCTCTGGCAGTGGCGTCAACGGTCGCATCGACAACGGTGGTGGCGGAGGCGGCGGAAGTGCATTGCCATTGGGCACTGGGGGAGGCGGTGGCGGTGGCGGCAATGCAGCTCCATTAACTGTGAATATTGCGGGTGGTGGCGGCGGAGGCGGAGCTGGTGCGGCTGGTGGTGCAGGTGGTTGTGGCTTTATTGTCGCCACATGCGGCTGTGAAGGTTTTCTTGTGGGACTGCTCGCATCGCCGCCACGACAATTGGGACAGGTGAACTTCTGGGAGTTCTGATGGCGCAGCAGACGCACTGCATCCTCAGGTGCTTCGAGCAGCGTTGCACGATGCACCAGTCGCTCAGTGGTATCCCAAAGCACATCGCTCAGTGGATCCTTAGAATCGATGCGAAGCAGATGTTGCAATATGCTGAGGAACGGCCCCTCCTGCGGCTTGTCGGCCACCTGACGATGAAAGGAGAAGGAGATGAAAACCATCAATTAAATATCGTATAATATTGCATAGGTCTAGATAAGGTTAAAAGAATCAGATGCTTAACTTATAAGAAATAAATCTTTACATAATATATTTGAATTTTTTTGTTTAGAAAAGATTGGCTCACAAAATTTAGAACTTAAATAACCTACACCAAAACCGAAAAAGACTATAGCCACAAATGTAATGAATAAAAATATTACTTGATTTAGCTTTAGTCCTTTTGGACATGACATGACTTCTTTTCGGATTTGAACAGACAAATCAAACAAAATATTTAAAATTGTAAAGTATTTTTATAATTGTATTTATGTTAAACCTGCCTATTTTATGTTAGTGTATCGATATATTGTAAGATAGTATTTAAGTACCGATGTTAGTTTTAAGTGTTAAGTTTTTAAGTGTTAAGTGTGGTTTGGCCACACTTAACTGATTTCGCTCTCTTTTCCGGTTTCCCTGATGTCAAGCGCACGCAATTGCGTGCAACCAAGAAAGGAAACATTTATTATAAATATAATCGTTAATCGTTTTACGAATAAATAGAGAGTTTACAGCTCAGAAGTGGGATACGCCCAACGCCCAATAAATATTCAACGCCCAATTCACAACAATGGGCCTGAATAAGGATGAAATGATAAAACTGCCGACTCGCTGCATGCCGTTACAGCGCCAACTCTGCTGTCATATGCTACTGCCGCCACCTCGCTGTCTGCCGTTTCAGCCTCAACTCTGCCGTCATATGCTCCTGCTGCTGCGTCGCTGCCTGCCGATTCAGCGTCAACCTTGCCGTCATATGCTACTGCCGCCACCTCGCTGTCTGCCGTTTCAGCCTCAACTCTGCAGTCATATGCTCCTGCCGCCACCTCGCTGTCTGCCGTTTCAGCCTCAACTCTGCCGTCATATGCTCCTGCTGCTGCGTCGCTGCCTGCCGATTCAGCGTCAACCTTGCCGTCATATGCTACTGCCGCCACCTCGCTGTCTGCCGTTTCAGCGTCAACTCTGCAGTCATATGCTCCTGCTGCCGCCTCGCTGTCTGCCGTTTCGGAGTCAATGTTGCTGTCAACTGTGCCGGCTGCTGTCTTGCCGTCTGCTGTTCTGGCGGTCACCCCGCTTCCCGTGTCTTTGAACCTGCATGAGCATTTAGCTTACTTACGTAAACAAAAGGAAGTCTTGGAATTGCAAAAGCAAATTGCAAGTTTGGAACAGCAGATCGATGTGTCTCCTGGCGTCCGCAGTCAGCGGGTAACAGACATTAGTGTGATCGAGTCCATGGTACCGCGGTTTTCGGCAGACAACGCTTACGATGTAAACAAGTGGATCAGCGACTTGGAGGACGCCTGTGAAATACTCCAACTGGATGACCGTTTGCGATTTGTTGCATGTCGTCGGCTGTTGGAAGGCACGGCGGCAGTCCTCATGCGTACACTCACTGTGCGCAGCTATGAAGAGCTAAAGGAAATCTTAATAAATGAGTTCGGAAGATCAAAGAGCACAGAAGAAGTGTACGCAGCCCTGCGGAACCGACGTCTTAAGCCTGGAGAGGGATACCTTCGGTATGCCATCGAGATGCAGGAGATCGCCATGAATGCCACAATTCCGGAGGCTGAGTTGGTGGATCTCATCATTGATGGACTCCGAGACAACTCGTCGGCAGTGGGCATGCTGTATGCAGCCAGGACCGTGTACGACCTGAAGACGCTCCTGGAGAGGTACGAAAGACGTCGAGTCCAATCTACTGCGGGTAGACAAGTGGCTGCCGTTACCCAGTCTCTGCCTCGACAACCTGCCGCTACTAGTGTCCCACCGCAGTCTACAACTGCCGTCCCTGCCGCGAAAGATGTGCGGTGCTACAACTGTTCCTCGTTTGGACATTACAAATCCCAGTGCCCGAAACCTCTGAGACCAGCCAACTCATGTTTTAAGTGTGGAAAAATTGACCATATTTATAGGAACTGCCCGTTTAAAATTGCGAAGGTCATCGCTTCCAGTGCTGCCGCTGCTGACGACGTCACCCATACGAGTTGCAGGGATACGTTAGTTGATAAAATTGAACATCTACAGATGGTGAGTGTTGCCTTTGTGTCAAATCAAGTGAAAAGCAGTGAGTTTACAAAGATTTTCTCTCTCCTTGACTCGGGTAGTCCTAAAAGTTTTATTCGACAATCCGAGGTGCCTTCCGTATTTAAATTCAAACGAACACCGTCGAACTGCCGTGGTTTAGGAAACCGTCAACTGGTGTCTCTGGGAAAAGTCCCATGTGCCGTCCGCCTATTTAATCGAACAGTATTAATCAAATGTGATGTACTGCCTAACAGTGCCACAGATCTGCCAATGATTTTGGGCAGAGATTTCTTTGAGAAAATGAGTATTAACTTATGTAAATTTAAAATAAGATACTCAAAGAGTCAATTGTTAACCTTTAATAAACCGCAAGTAAATTGTAACATGAAACTCACTGCTGTCCTTAATTCACTTGATTTGTGTAGAACAGATGTCAAACGCACGGTAATCCCAAAAGAGCCAACACGGTCGCTTAATGAAAATGAGTCTATGCCTGCCGAATCACAATCGTGTACCACTGAGATAAATAATTCCGTCATGTCTGAACATTCGCTGAGTGATGCCCTAGCGGCTATTAATGCAATTGAGTTACCTGTTGTTAATGAAGATGAATTTAATATAGAGTCTACCCTGTCGTCAGAACAAGCTGCAGCGCTGCAGTCTGTTATTTCCGCCTCTTATGTTGATATCCCTGCAGAACTGATTAAACCTACTAATTACGAGATGAAAATTGAATTGACAAGTCAGACCCCCATTTTCTGCCGTCCACGCCGACTATCCCATCACGAGCGCAACGAAGTGCGCCAGATATGTGATGATTTATTAGAGGCTGGCATTATCCGTCATAGTAGTTCTCCTTACGCTTCCGCTATAGTGCCCGTGAGAAAAAAAGATAATACCTTAAGAAAATGTGTTGATTATCGACCGCTGAACAAAATTACAGTCCGTGACCACTTCCCTATTCCGCTGTTAGAGGATTGCATCGAACACCTGGGGGGTAAATCGTTCTTTACTGTACTAGATTTAGAAAGTGGATTTCACCATGTTAAGATGCACCCTGATTCGATAAAATACACTGCCTTTGTAACACCCGACGGACAATTTGAGTACGTTCGCATGCCGTTTGGACTATGCAATGGCCCCCCAGTTTTCGCTAGATTTGTGCACTTTGTGCTGAAGGACTTAATCAATAGAGGCCAACTAGTGATTTATATGGACGACATCTTAATTGCGTCGAGTGATTTTGAAACCCATCTGCAAGTGCTTAAGGAGACACTTTATACCTTACGAGTGAATGGGCTACAACTTAAATTGTCAAAGTGTCGCTTTGCGCACAAAGAGTTAGAATATTTGGGGTATTTAGCAAACTCTTCCGGTATCACCCCGAAACCAGCTCATCTTCAAGCCATAGAGAGTCTGCCAGAACCTCGGGATAGGAAAGAATTGGAACGCTGTTTGGGTCTCTTTTCTTACTTCCGCCGTTTTGTACCCAACTTTGCCAAAATTGCCTATCCGATGTCGCGTCTGCTGAAAAAAGATGCCCCTTATGTTTTCTCTGATGAGTGTCTTGAATCCTTCCGAACACTGCAGTCCAAACTGATAGAGTCACCTGTGTTGTCTATTTATAACCCGAAGTCAGAAACCGAATTACATTGTGATGCTAGTTCCGCCGGTTTTGGAGCGATGCTGTTGCAGAAACAAACTGATGATAAGTTTCATCCTGTGTGCTATTTTTCAAAGACCGCTTCCGCCCCAGAATCCAAATTGCATAGCTATGAATTAGAAACCCTGGCCATTGTATATGCCTTAAAGCGTTTTGAGACATACCTGAAGTTTATACCTTTTAAGATAATTACAGATTGTAATTCGTTAGCGTTAACACTGAAGAACGGTGGATCTTCCGCGAAAATTGCCCGCTGGGCATTATTATTGGAAAATTATAATTATACTATTGTACATCGGTCCGGCATCTCTATGCCCCATGTTGATGCACTTAGTAGGCTAGACACTTCGGCATATGTGGATGACTTGAACCTGGATTTCCAACTACAACTGACGCAAAACCGTGATGCAGAAATTGTCAAACTTCGGAGTGTCTTGGAGAACCAAGAGATGGCTGGGTTTGAATTACAAGATGGTGTTGTGTATCGCCGATCACCAACCGACGTACTTCAACTTTATGTCCCTGCCGAAATGATTAATAGTGTCATACGAACCGCGCACGAAAAGCTAGGTCATTTGTCCACTGAGAAATGTTGTACGCAGATTAAAAAACATTATTGGTTTACCTATATGAAATCTTACGTTAATAATTTTATTAAAAACTGTCTCAAGTGCATTTATTATTCTGCTTCCGCTAATAATAATAACGCTACCCTGCATTGTATTCCGAAAATTCCTCTGCCGTTTGATACTCTTCATATTGACCACTTAGGACCCCTTCCGTCAATACAGTCCAGGAAAAAATATCTGCTAGTCGTTATTGATGCCTTTACGAAGTTTGTTAAATTGTACCCTGCAGCTACTACGAGTTCCCGAGAAGCATGTCACACTCTAGAGACGCAGTATTTTCCAAACTTCAGTCGACCCCGTCGAATTGTTAGTGATCGAGGTACGTGCTTCACTTCCGCTGAGTTTGCTGATTTTCTGCAGTCCCGTCATATCGTCCATGTCCAGAATGCAACTGCCTCACCTCGTGCTAATGGTCAAGTGGAACGCGTCAACCGTGTCTTAGGTCCCATGCTGGGTAAATTGGCTGAACCATTGGATCATGCCAATTGGGTGGAACAACTTCCGAAAATTGAGTTCGCCTTAAATAATTCAATCCATTCCACAACTAAATTTACACCCTCCGTCCTTCTTTTTGGTGTCGAACAGCGTGGCGCTGTTGTAGATGAGCTGACTGAGCATTTAGATGATAGATTGATTGATGAAGTGTCCCTAGTAGATGCCCGTAAGATTGCTTTGCAGAACATTGTCAAATCTCAAGAGTATAACACAGAGTACTTTAATAAATATCATCGACCGGCTGTTAATTTTGAAGAAGGTGATTTTGTCGTTATCAAAAATGTTGATACGACGGCTGGTGTAAACAAAAAACTCATTAAGCGATTCCGTGGTCCCTATGTCATCCATAAGAAACTTCCGAATGATCGGTATGTCATCCGGGATGTCGAAGGCTCCCAGCTCACACAACTTCCGTATGACGGTGTGCTGGAGTCATCAAAATTAAAATGTTGGCTTACTCCTGATGAAAATTGTGCTTTTGACGTTTGACCGCAGGCAATACCCACCGTCTGGTATGGCCCTGAGCCTTGTACGTGGAATCGAGGTCGATTCCGTTGTCAGGACGGCCGAGTTGTAAAGTATTTTTATAATTGTATTTATGTTAAACCTGCCTATTTTATGTTAGTGTATCGATATATTGTAAGATAGTATTTAAGTACCGATGTTAGTTTTAAGTGTTAAGTTTTTAAGTGTTAAGTGTGGTTTGGCCACACTTAACTGATTTCGCTCTCTTTTCCGGTTTCCCTGATGTCAAGCGCACGCAATTGCGTGCAACCAAGAAAGGAAACATTTATTATAAATATAATCGTTAATCGTTTTACGAATAAATAGAGAGTTTACAAAATATACTTTTTGTTATGAACTATAAGTACTAATCATAAAAAGTTGTTGGATAACTTTGTGATTAATTTTGACTGTTTATTTATTAATTATCATGATTAAATTTCGATTTTTTGTAATTATAATCAATTAGTATTCGATAAATCATTAATTTTTCCATATATCATTACTTAACAGACCCACTCATAGCCACATAATTAAAGTTTACTTTTATATAAAAACAAATCTTGTATAAACAATAACTTAAATAATATTGATAAATTATTTGATTTCATTGATTTTTTTATAATGTAGCTGGAATACTTTTTGATGTAATAAAACACAAATATTTATTACAATCGAATAATTTCGTAGCCAATTTTCCAAGTTGACATTTAGCGCAGTTGGCGTGCAATGGCCGCCTTGGCATTGTACAGCCTTGGCTTAGCACCAACAGTGATGTGGAACACCCTACACCCTATTTACCCCCTCTCTCCCGCACACACACACACACACACACTTACACATTCCCATATATAGCCAAGAAGTCTTAGGCATCTGGGCTTGGCTACGTATACTTAATGCATTTAGTTTAATTCATATATTCAAATTAATACATTTATTGCAAGTGGTATATAAATAAGAAAGAAAAAAATACTTAAACGAAGCTTGTGACAAGGCAGATAAGGGGCCAAGAAAGGTGTTAATGTGTAAGTTGTTTTAACTTGATTTATACTAATTAAGTGATTAGCACTCACCTGTCGCAGTATTGCGTAGAAGACATCAAGATGGGAATTGAGATTGATGCCATCGGGCGCCTGAAGGCTCTGGGCCTCGTCGCATTCCTGCTGCTCCACGAATACGTCCAATTGTACGATGATATTGCCCACACTCTGTGCGACTTGTCTGCAATTCGAATGTAAATAGTGGATTAATTTGACACATGCGCTTACGTTAATTGTAAATTGTAAATTGTAAATTGCAAATTGCAAATTGCACGTTCGATTTGTGTGTCTATTGAAGTTCATTATTCAAACAGCAATTAGCGGTTTGTTTTGTTTGCACTTAACAAATGTGGTACGGATTAATTGATTTGTAATTTATTGCGTTATTTAGTATGTCCAATTTATGATCACAACAAAAGTTATATTCAAAGTTGTTGTCTCAATGCTGGCTGGTTGTTGAAGCAACAGCTTGAATTTTGTATTCGTCCTGACATTGACTAACCTGAGCAGGTTGCCAAAAAATGCACACCGAAGAATTCACACCCTTAAAGGTAGAATTCCATTTTGTGCACATATAATGGTAAACTTACTTTTTGATAAAAAAAAACAAGAAAGACAAATAATATATTCTCTCCAACTATCTCCTTCAAAACATTACGACCAAAATGTCATACCCTTTGCAAAGGTATAAAAATAAACATATATGCACCCACTCACACACAGACACAGACACACGCACGCACTCACTTGAGACTCTGCACCAGTTGCAAGGCGGTGCTACTGTATCGGGACAACGGGCAACAAAACGTGAGGCGACGCTGCAGCTGAGATGTCAGTGACAATGGCAATGGCAATGGCAACGGCAACGGCAACGACAACGGCGACAACAACGTGAACTTGGATTCGGAATCGGACTCGAACTCGGACTCGGACTGGGACTGGGATGATGACTCCACGTTGCCTGCCTTGCACAGCAGCCTTGGCAATCACAAAATGATTCAACTCAATTCAACGTTCATAGAGTTAACCATATTCGATAGTAGTCGTTATTGTTTTAGTCGTTGTTTTAGTTGTTGTTATGCGCATTAGGCCGTTTGTGTCCTTGAGCGGTGTCCCTGTACAGATTGGCTCCTATTATGGTTGTGTAAATTGATATCCATAAATTTTTTTGTTTTAATTGCTTTTAAATTGTGTTTCTCGCGAACGAATGCAATACGCGACGGGGCAACAACAGCCAGCAGCAAGCAAGGCAAAGGCAATGGCGATGGCGAAAACGAGGACGCAGGCAGGACACGCCAGTCGCTGGCGGCGCATAGACCAGACGGAGCCAATTACGAACAAACCAAAACCAACACACAGAGAGAGAGAGAGCAAGCGAAAGAGCAACTCGCTGTCGGTGTTGTGTTGTTGTTATTGTCCTTGCCACGTGCTGCGTGCGCATCGATTTCTTCAATAGTTGAAACTTGACTTGTGCAACTGTAGAGAGACTGACTCTTTGGACTCTTTTTTTTATAATTTATTTTGACGAGACACTTCGTCAACAACATCGGCACGAGATGCTCCATAGTTGTTGTTCACTGTTGTTCTTGGTAGCTTTATTTGGTGTGTGTGATTTTGGGGCAACACTATTTCTATTTTGGGACCGTCACGGAAGTTTTTTTCTCTACCGGGCCGGGCTGCCACGAAATGTGGGTGCCAAAGTTGAAGTTGAGCAAACTTAAACACGGCAAATTAAAGTCAGCAAAAACGGAACGCGAAACTGTCAGAAAGTGATAGAAAAACTATTCTCTGTTTGAAGACATCGATCTAAGAAACTGTAGAAGCTCTTAGATTATAATTTTAAATACTATTTGCAGCCGCTGCCATGAGTAAATTGATCGTGCTCTCTTAATAAGATCACACTTGTTGGTATATAAAGTTAACACCGGCCAAAATGTTAAAACGATAAGAAGTTAAGTAACAAACGCCTTAACGAATTTCGTGTTACTGAATCCATTGAACGATCAAGCCAGAAATGGTTGGTTTGATGATGTTTGATGAAAGGAATTAAATTAATGACACTTATGTTTAATTATAAGCAATAATGAGTTAAACTAATGTTTCTATTCTATGTTTCTATTCCATTAAAATGTTTTTACTCAGCTCTTTAGTTTGGTTTAATGTTATTTTATAAGCGCACATTTATGAGTTTGTTTTATAAATAGAATAGATTTGTGAAATTGAATATTTGGCGTAACTTGAGATTCAGATTGATTAGAACCCATTGTCTTTGACAGCAATTAAAATCCGCTTAAAGAAACACAAAACAACAGCTTCCAAGCTACGCAGTCGAAAATCTTAAATGACTATTCATTTATTTATAGCACCTTACACCCTTCTCTGCTCCCCCCGCTTAGCAATCCCAGGGGTTGCGCTGAAATCAAAGCGCTGTTTTGGCTCAATGAAAACGTTAAATGCGATTTGATATTTGTAATTAAATATATAAAAGCGCGCGAAACTACGCATTTAATTTAAACAAATCGCTAAAATTCTTATTTGAAGGGAGGGAAGAGGCGTGCCTCAACTGCCATATGACAAAATGGATGGGCATCGTTTGGCCTCAGACTCAGGCACACAGGAAGACAAAACAAATGGCACCGAACAATCAATTAGGCAGTTTCTCTAAAGAGACGTCAAAGAAGCTGCCTGAGAATCTTCTGATGATGATGAGAAGGGGTACAATGCGAGAGGGTGGGGTTGGGGCTTGTGAGCTGATTGACTGGCATGCCCAAATGCCATATTTGTTGTTATGTGGCTAGGCCTGGTCTATTTAAAAAACAAATAAAATTAATTTGGTTTAGTTTTGTTTGAAGCTTGAAATTTTTGTCATTTTGAGCACACTGACGCCTCATTTATAAACCAGTTTAGAGCGGGAGAGTCGTGTTAAGGGTATAACAAACTAATTGATTTATTGTTGACTAATTAAATATTGAATTAATTGCTTGACACAGACGACCACCACAATATCACAAAAAACCGTCACAAATTATTTGCATAATGTCTAAAAAGCACTCAAAAAATCAGCAAAAAAAAAAATTACACGTAAACTAAAAAGAAATATGTTTGGATCGTTTGCCGTTTTTGATGGATGTTTGACAAGCGTCAAAATCTGTCAAACTTGGCCACCACTTTAATGTGAACTACGTTAATGATGGAACCCCCCGGCTCCACTTTGCATGCCCATGTGAAACTCTGAGGGTTTCACCTTGATCTTGTCTAGTTGAGAGAGCGGCATGCAAATTTTCAATGTACATACAATCATATATAGTCGAGATATCATAAAAAAATATAAATAAAATAGCAAAACGTTTTAAATTTTGTTGTTTGTGATATTCATTCGGACTGTGTGTTGTCAGTTGTCATAATAATTGTTGTTGTTGCTGCTGCTGTGGGTGTGCTTCAGGGTTATAGTAGTTAACAAATATTGCATAAATTTTCTTGATTCAACACATATCGATAAATGCACAAATCTTCAAATACGTTTTGAGATAGTGTTGGTATGTTGGCCATGTTTTTGACTACCAGACGACGAGACCATCTTCTTTAATTCAAGACCAATAAATTTGTATTTAAATCTTATTTACTTACCTAAGATTGCTTAGCAGCGGTAATATTTTGAGGCCTGTGAAAAAGAAAAAAAAAACAACGGTTGAATTTCAAGTGGTTTTTAATATGTTGGCATTGTCATCATGTGTGTTATGAAAAATAAAATGGTATTAAAAACATACAAACTAATGAGGAGTTAACAATTAATTAATTAAGGTGTGGCTACCATAAATTCAGAGCCTACAAAGCGTGTGAATTTTACGTTATAGAAAAAAAATAATAAAATAAAAAATATATTAATCTAAACTAAGCAAAGATCTAGTCAATATTGATGTTTATTTTTTGATTATTTCTTTTTATTTTCCGAGTGCTACAAGTGTTACTAATATTCTTTTATTATTTGTTCACTACAACTAAAGAAGTTACTTAAATGGATCAGTTACATCGCGTTCAATATCAATGCAGACTATTTAACAAGTACAAAAGTCTACATAATTTAAAGGGTTCCACCTCTTATTTAATAAATAAAAGGTAGGTTAGCTGATATTTTAACATTTTGTTTCAGCCAATCATAAAAAATAAACACGCCATATAAAACAGAGTTTACTAGTCGCATATATATTTAAAACCTCTTTATAAAAAACATTATTATCAAAAATGAAACAGTCGCAAGAAAGTTGCTTATTTGCAAATCTTGGCAAATGTTTTTTTTTTTTTTTTGGTGTTAGCAAGATCTTTGAAACTGGGCTTAACTTGTGCCACTGGCCCAACTCACAGCCACCTCAGGCCACGGACTGGGTCTATCCGCCCAATGTGCTCCCCAAAGTCGCTTCCGGTCAAGCTCGTTTTTTCGCCTCCTGCTTTTATTTGCGCACACTTAAAGTGAGCAAAACCACAAGCATATTTAATTTTCTGTGCTTATAGTATTGTCAATAAATATTTATATACATGTATGTAATAAAAAATTAATCACAAAATGCTCGTGAAAGTCGTTGTAGCTTCTGTGTTGTGATCTATGCCCCCCCTTCTTTTTTTGTCACCCCTCTGACGCATTTAAACCTACCCTGGTGTTTGCCTTATTTGGCGCCTTGACGTTCATAATTTTATTTTACGACGACTTTGTGTTTCGTTGTAGTTTCATTTATTTCAAATTGAAAGCCATAAAAGGCGCACAATTAAAATGAGTGTGAGTGTTGTTGTTGACTTTGTGTTGTGTTGAAAGTTTCTTTGTTTTCAGTTTTTGGAAGTTGTGCTCTTGACAAGCATATTGAGAGAACGTAGGAGAGTGCTGAGAACTGATCTTAAATAAATAACCAGCTTTAATTGTTTTTATGCCCTACAGCCAAGGAATTTGCATAGAACACGCCCAAAATCTACAATTAATTGTTTAATAACATGCCACAGGCAACACAACGAAAAGCATAAAAAAAAAACTAAAAATCAAAATCAATTCGATTTGAATACTATTTGTGTGTTTTTTTAAATGTTTTTGTGTTCGATATAAATATATTGTTATTGTTAAGCTGTTGACGCTTTATAAATCAATTGAAATTGAAATTTGCCAAGCAAACTATATGAGAAAATTGTTAAATAAATGAATTTATGGCGCGGTCAGAGCAACAAACACAACAACAACAACAACAAAAAACCGTAAACTATGAAAAGCTTGGCGTGCCAAAGTGGAAAATCATGGGGCATAAATCAGTAAACGCCGCACAGCCGGCAGCGATGGACTTGACAGATGACATACAACAGATATGATGGCAATACTCTATGATCAGAGGTCTTGCACGGATTCCAATTCGCGGTGTAAGAAAGAAAGAGAGAGACTGAACTGATAATTGGGCACTTAAGTGGCATTAGCAGATTTCACAGAACAGAAACACACAAAACAATAAATAAATAAAACACACACACACACAATTTTGAATTGAAAATATATGCAAATATTTATCATGTTGAGGCGGGCGTTCCTGGAAACTTAAAGATTGGTATGTACATCGCTTAGACAGAGGGGAGGTAAGGGAAGGGAAGGGGCGAGTTAACGGCGAGCAACGGCGGGCCAACAGCCTTGAAAACAAATACAGCATTTCAATGCCGAACAAAATGCGACCGTTGCTTGTCAAATGTGTCGCTCAGGAATGTTCCCAAGTTCATACATATGTATGTACATACATCATATATGAATGTATGTAAACTGCATGTGTGAAATGTCCTAACAAACCCGGCACCTCGCCCCCCGCTTCGACGCGTTGTAGGTGGAGTGCGTGACTTACATTTAGCTGTTGTTGAGATTTTGTTTTTATTTTTTTGCTTGTAATGCTAAAAAAGCGCAGCTCAATTTATTTTAATTAAGAACAATAAAAACAACTCCCCCACCCCCTTCCTTAAGCATTATGCGGCAAGTGCAGCCATCATTCAACGCATCTGCAAATGTTTCCCCCACAACTCAAACTGCGCTCAATCAAAGTCAGAAAGTAAGAAAAGAAGCGGGTCTGATGAGCACATTTGGAGAGATGGATCCAAAGAAGCCCAGAGGAAGGAGTAACATAGTTCATGAACTTCATCCAAAAGCGAACAAGGGGGGCATCCAAGCAGACAGCCTAGGGAGGGGGACTGAAGCAGTTTCAGGGACAGGATGTGAATGGGCCCCTTTTGGTTGTCGACAACTGTGGAATAAGGCGACTTATTACATATGAAATACGTGTCTATGTTGTTAATATAAACAAAGTTCTTAAGTTGAACTCGACAAGGCAGGGAATTAAATAACAATTTGTTTGCTCTAATTCACTGGGCAACCCTGCTTACCCTTGCGACATCTGGGAGAGACACTGGTACACGATCCATTGAGCATGAGAATATTCATGTTCAAAAAAAAAAAAAAGGAAATATCTCTTTTAATGACAAATCATATTCAAATTATTCATTAAAGTCAGTCACGGTAAACATGACTACATTAAATTCGAAGCAATTGATTCGAACTCAAGAAGTTTAAGAAATTCAATCAAGAATTTTCGCTAAGAAAACAGAAAAAGAAGCATAAATTTATTTTCTTACGGTCACGTTTGCTTGCATTTGAGTGGCAACCACGTTTCACCATTAGTTCAATTCTATTTATGGGCTTTTCATCAAAAAGGTTTTATTAGCCAAGAAAACTTCGAACCTAATGCAAGTCCGAATATTTGTTTGATGTCTGCTTGAAAGACGAACTTTTAATCGCTGGCTCGTGCTAAGGTTACCCAATCGGAGTGCGTCAAAAGAGATAACAAGCCAAATAGGCGATTCCAATGATTAGTTGCATGTGGTAAACTGCCGCTGCCGATGCCGATGCCGAAACTACTATCATTATCCACGACCCCGCAGATCACTGGCGCGGCTCTGACATGCAGTTAACCAACTCTGTCTGCTCAAATGTTATAGTCGTATATATGGTCAAGGGCAGCACCGATCAGCAGCGACGTCGCGGATCAGCGGGCACATCAATCAAATCAATGAAATCGAAGACAGTTGACTCGATATTTTTTTTTTGTTGAGGAGAAGGTAGAGAGGATGGAAAGAAGGTCGGCTGATGACTTTTTGCGTTTTGGCCTAATGTGTTTATCGTTATGGTTTGTTTCGTTATTTCAGTTTGCGCAGAACATAAAGAACAGAGAAACAGAACCCAAAAACAACAACAGCACAGAAACTATAACATGTTAACTCTAAATTTGTTAACTTTAAACGTAAATCTTCTTGCTTGCCTTCCTCGGTTTACCTTGATAATACAAAAGCAAATACCGATCAGGCAGTGGCCGATCTCTTTGCTGAGTATTTTCAATCTGTATACACATCGAGTTCATATAGTTGCACTAATTCTTATCCTTTTCAAGTTCAAGCGTCAAACTGCATTTATGTCCCAGTTATAACTGAGTGTACGCTGCTAGGCGACCTCAACACTATCAAACCCGGCTTCTTGCCTGGTCCTGATGGAGTGCCAGGTTGTATACTTAGATATTGTGCGGACTCACTTTGTAAACCCTTACACAAATTATTCAACTTGTCAGTTGACTCAGCTGTGTTTCCTGGTATATGGAAGGAATCTTTTATTATTCCACTCCATAAAAATTCTTCCAAGTCCAACGTTAAAAACTATAGGGGGATATCTAAGCTGTCTGCCATTCCGAAAGTCTTTGAAAAAATTATTTGCACCCAATTGCAGCACTTATGTACTTCAATTTTATCCCCTTATCAACACGGTTTTGTTAGGCGAAGATCTACTACCACAAACCTTCTTGAGTTTACCTCACTAGTTATCAAAGGGTTTCAGGACAAAATGCAAACTGACGTCGTTTACACAGATTTTAGTAAGGCATTTGATTCTGTTAGTCATTCTTTGCTGCTTCAAAAATTAAATATTATTGGATTTCCAGCAAAACTCCTGTCGTGGCTTTCTGAGTACTTGTGTGGCCGAACACAAAAATTAGTTTTTAAATCTTCTGTATCCAAATCTATTTTTGTTACCTCTGGTGTTCCTCAGGGGAGTCACATGGGACCATTGCTATTTAATCTATTTATTAACGATCTTCCTGCTGTTATTACTAACTCTCGTGTTTTTATGTTTGCTGATGATGTAAAGCTATGTTTCACCTATAATGATGATTCTCTATGTAACTTACTACAGTCGGACTTGGGTGCACTGTCGGCTTGGTGCCGTTATAACTTACTTAATTTAAATTGTTCAAAATGTAAAATCATGACTTTTTGTAGAGGTTCCCCTCATACTGCTCACTACGTGCTTGATGCTTCACCACTAGTCCGCGTTTTTGAATTTAAAGATTTAGGCATCATTCTGGATAGCAAATTAAAATTTGATTCTCACATATCGTCGATGGTCAATAAGGCCATAAATGTACTTGGATTCATCAAGCGGTGGTCAAAAGAGTTTGATGATCCCTACACCACTAAAACGCTATATACATCATTGGTACGCCCCATCCTGGAGTATGGATCTTGTGTGTGGTCCCCGCAATACGGGCTTCACCGGGATAGAATTGAGTCTGTGCAGAGGAAATTTCTTCTGTTTGCGCTCAGATGTTTTAACTGGGTTCCTGGAATAGACCTACCCCCCTATTCAAGTAGACTTCTTTTAATTAATCTTCCTTCCCTGTTGAACCGTAGAATTATGCATGGTGTAGTATTTGTCACTAATCTACTTAATGGTGAAATCGACTCATCAGTTCTTCTAAGTCGAATAAAATTAAATGTTCCCATTAGATCCACACGTAACTTTTTACCCCTCAGCCTCGATCGTTGCTCGAGTAACTATTTAATTCATGAACCATTTCGTGTGTTATGTTCTGACTATAACAAACTTTATTCTCTTGTCTCTTTGGAGACCTCGACTCCAGTACTAAAACGATCTATCCTTTCTGCCTTATCTAATCGTAACCACTAATCACTAATCTTCCACTGGTCTGATTGGGTTTTTCTGGGTTTTTCCCAATCCACGCAACAAATGTTGGACCAGTTATATTTATTTGGAATTTCCCAGAGCTTTAACGTTAACTTTTTAAATTTTTTATCTTAATTTTGAACTTTATTTCAGATATTATAATTATTTATTTTATACTATATTATTTTAATATTATAATTATAGTTAATTTTGATTTGTCAGCTGCTCATAGCCGACATTAAATAAATAAATAAATAAATAAATGGTGTTTAAGCAAAGCCGTTAAATATCTGTTGTTTATATTCAAAATAATAGATATTAATGTGTTAACTAATAAAACATACGATTTGTTTCAACTTAAAAAGAAGGTAATCTAAAATAACATGACATAAGCTACTTAGTTCGAAAACGTGTTTCTTTACTTACTGTTACTTTATTTCACTTTAGCGAATTTAAAACACATTAATTTCCAATTAATAACTTTCTTTAAGAAACGTAAGTAACGTATAAGTAAGTAAATTGCGATCTCACCTATAAACTCATTACGTATGCGAATGCGCTCGTGCAGCTTTGGCTCTGATATGATGACGCAGTTGATGAAGGCCAGCAAAGTGGCTTGATAGTCAATTGGCGGGGATATAGCGGCACTGGACTGTTCCAGCTCATTTATGACAATTTTAAAACGATAACGCTCCTTTTTGAGATTCTAAATAAAAATAATATTAAAAGGATATATATTATGTATTAATGTTTCATGTACCTTGTAAAACTCGAGAGTTTCTATGGCACGGGCATAGCCGTCGGGGCTGTAGGCGCAGAGCGCTGACAGCAGCTCGAAGACCTGCTTCTTGACCGTCGCATTCTGCGTGTCTAAAGCAGAGCCCAACTTGGCAATGTAGTCACGATTCTCGACTATGTAATCCAGGCCGATGCGTGAGTCCATTTCTCGGCTGTATGTATTTTGCTTTAATTCGGTGTTCGGTGGGATAAGGGTTCGGTTTGGGGATGTTTGTCACGCCGATCGATCGATCGATCGATTTGTTGCTGTTTGCGGCTAGTTGCAAAGGTTCTCAGCTCTTTGATTTGAGCTTATTGCGACTGGTGGGTGACTGAATGCCGCATTGAATGATTAAATAGTTTCCGTCGTCATGCCGAACGTCTCTCTCGTGCACTGAATCTGTAAGCAAAATCGACACAAAAAAACTGTTGCCCATGAGAATAGATTCGAGCTTGGATTACATTAGACAACCAAAAACAACAACCATCGCCAAGGGTGCACCCTTTTTGTTTTTGTTTTTTTTAATGGAGTGGAGCCTAGAGTGTCTGGCCCTCGGCCCCTGTCAATTGTTGTCCCATATTTTGTTTATGTATAAATAAATTTTAAATGCCATTAATGCAATGCTCTTAATTAATTTATGATCTCTCTTTGCTGGCATAAATTTTAAAATTTATTTTTGTTAATGCACCGCCGGGGGGGCGGCGCTGCTGGCTTGAAGAAAAATGCTTTGATTCTTTCATAACTGCACGTAATACTTTTTTTGACGGTCAAAAACGAAGCCAAGATCAAAGCTATTAACCGACATAGACCGTTCACCAACTAAGTTGGGGTTCCGCCTTCGAGATCGGCATCTCAATTATTATAGTAAATGATCTTGTTAATTTGTTTACACTTTAACTTTGTCGAAAAGTGCACAATTCGCCGACAAAAGCCTGCCATTTAAGTTCTTGCATATTAAACAGCAACATTTTCATTACAAACTAACAAAAACAACAACAACAAAAAAGGCCGATAAAATGTTTAACATTTTTGCTAAGAGCTTCAATCTCAAGTGGCACTTTGTGCTATTTGAAATTATAATTTGTTTGTGCACTAAATGATCATGTTTTTTTTGTATTTATTATTTTTTTTTAAGTAGTTTGTTGTTGCTGTGATTGGCGGCGTCGCTAATGAAATCGAATAAAATCAAATGACATTTAATAAATGAACAGAAATTAAATTATAACATGACATCCTTAAGATATGCCATTTTGACGCTGATGATAATCTCCAATCCACATACAAACCTGACAATACCTTAAATCGCAGACAACATTCTGGGGCGGAAACAAGTTTTCAAACTCAAAATGTTGAAACATTTGCGATTTGTTCTGTCATATTCACGTTCGCTGTCTTTCGAATTGACATTCTAACGAATATTTAATAGCATACACTTTGCAACATAGTTGAGCTTAACTTGATAACAAACATGTCTACTATATGTTTCCTAGTCATCAATGATTTAAGAACGTTTTGTTTTTTAAGGGTGTAATAATAGCAAATATATCAAGCTTTCTTTCAAACTCAAAAGTTTGACTCTTTGTTTAATTCTTATAAATAATTGTTATTATATTTACAATAACAAGTCTGAATACAAGGTATCCACAATGTGAATATACATTTATTTTCCTGACATTAATATTATAATTTGATTTTGTCAACATTTTACTTCTCTTACAGACACTTTTCGTGTTGTATAATTTTTATTTATTTATTTATATTTTTTAATATTTCTTGACTTTGGATAGTTGGCATTATATAGCTTTATAAACCTTAAGTGATAGCTATTTGATTTGAAACTCAAAAGCGTAAAAGTTCAAAGGCTTTGTTGAATAGTGTTGTTAAGCTGCTGCTTTGATTTTGTATTGGGTTTTAGGATCGTCAAATTAGCACAGCACCCGCACAACAACTTGAAAACAAGATACTTTCTATATACAAAAATCAAAAATCAAAAAAAGTTTGTTGTTTAAGTATGAGTGAGCTATAAATGCGACTCTGATAGACCGATAAATTAAATATGCTTATCGGTAAAACTGGTTCCATTAGGTCCACAAAGAGAGAGAGAGAGAGAGAGCGCGAGAGAAACGTCGTTAAGTTTGCTAGTAGTCGCATGTGTTAATAGTGCGCAGGTATTTATTGTCAATTTGCTTTATGCAAAGCAGAGCAACGCAAAAATGCGAGTTTAATTGAAATGTAAACAGAGTTGGCTGCACGAACCCAACGGAAATGCCTGAGAACAGTACACACACATACACAGACACAAAAATATCAACTTAAATGTTAATGATCTCTCAAAAGAACTTTGTGCAACTCTGTGGCTAATTAGAATTTTGTCAAAAGGTGCAAAGATCTTTGCTTTTGTCGGTCTTTTCGTTTGGTTTGTTTGCTGTTTGGAGTTTTTTGTTAGCCTCGACTCATTTATCTTGGCTTAAGGCCCAACTGGAGACAATTGCGGCGGGCGTTGACAGGCACAAATGGCTTTGTCATATTGAAGTTGTCCTCTGCACCAGCTCCTTCCTACCCTCCCTGCCCACCTCGACGAGCTCAGACAAGCGACAGGTGGCGACTTGGTGTCGCCCGTTTATAAAATGTCAACCGCTTGCTAAAACACACACACACACGCACAAACACAAAACATACAAATTGGCAGGCGCTGAGATTGTAAAATATTTTCATCGTCATCGCCTCGCTCGCAAACTAAGTTAAAGTGCAAGTAATAATTCACGTATTTCAAAACTTTTCAAAATGCTCAGCGAACATTTGTTTCGTGTCTCATGTCATCATCTATGTCTCTGTGTTTTTCGTGTTGTCGCATTCAATGTCTAGCGACATTTTAATAATGAACGTTTTGTATAAATTATGCTCGGGCTCTCTAACAGCTGCTTAATGTGATTAAATGTTGTGCAAAGTGCATTTGGGTATACACAATTATTAATTTTTGCTTTTTGGGGCTTGTTCGAAAAACAAAATCAAGCATACGCCACCGCGGCGGCGGCACACACTTGACAACAGCACACAAGATCCAAAAAGTTAAGTAATGTAAACATGATCAGTTTTACAAAATAAAAATGTAAACAACAAACGCCAGCAGCGACGTTTGAAGCGACGCCAGCCAAACTGTCGCAATAAGCGCAAGGTCGTTTAGCTACTGCTGTTGCTGTTGTTGTTGTTGTTTTGCGTTTGCCACCTGTAACCAAATTATAGCAAATAAAGCTGCAGCCTCTTGAAATTAGCCGTCAGTCATTTTCTTTTAATTTTCTATGGGTGTGCCACATTAGTTATTTTTATTTTTCAGGTGTTGGCGTTATTATTGCTATTGTTATTGTTATTGTTGTCGCTGACTGCACATTTTTTTAATCTTTTATTGAATGTTTTACGAGCTGCAACCGACAACAGTCGTAACGAATTTGCATTTCGATTTGTGTCCCACAACAAATGCCTAAGGTATATGCGAATAAAAACATTAAGTAAATGGCCATTGAGCAAAGTGTTTGCACTTAACAATAACTGGCTGCTAACTGGAAACATTCAAGTTTGTTTGATTGAAAGATACACAAATTTGTTCAATGCTACTTTGAGGCAGCCACCCACAACATGGGGATCTCTCTTAAATCTTTTAAGTATATTTTATGTAAATATAAAAGTAAATATGTGATAGGCAATAAAATACAAAATTTATTAATATTTGAATAGAAGTTTATTCATTAAATACCATTAGGTTATAATATTGCATTGATAGACACTCCAAGTTTTTTTTAATCAATGACCACCCTAATTTTTAATGTTAACATTTCATTTCACTTTTGATTTGTTGCTGATGTTGCCTTATCAACAGCAGCAGCAATAACAAACAAACAACAATCTCAACATTATGCATGTGAATCTGTCTGGGAACGAAGCGCATTAGGCACAGTGAAGTCGCTTTGTTGACTGCTGCCTTAAACTAACAGCAGACAGCAGACGGAGTCTGGACGAGTCATACTAGTACTTGACAAGAGACGACGACATGCAACTTCTACAATGCAGCAGCAGCAACGGCAACGGCAACAACGAAATCGAAAACGAATCCCAATCAAAACACGATCTTGGCGCTTGGCGCACTCAGCATTGACCTTATGACTTCTAAAATCGGTAAAAACATCTTAACAGCTCCATGTGGCAGTTGTCGATTGTTGTTGTTGTTGCTGTTGCTGTTGCTGTTGCTTTACGTTGTTCGTTTTGATATTTTTTTTTCGCCAATAAGCGCTAAAAATACAAAAAGCCAAGTCGAGAGATGTCGCGTACTTGAAATCGGGATACATTTTATTGCCTTTATAATTCATTTATTTTGCGCGATTGCCAATGCAATGCGATTCATTCATGCAACCGGTAGAAGATCCTCTCGATCCCCTGCTCCTTGCACTCGAGCTGGTCAAGTTTTGTTTTCGTTTTTGGTTAATAATTCGGCCACATGTCAGGTTGAAGTGCACGACTTGAAGGTCAAGTTGATTGCAAATTGAACAATTTGGGGCGGGGCACAGTGTACGCCCCAATTTTGGAAGCAACGATTAATGCCTTTATTAACAGCTCGCAAAGCCGGTCGTTCGGGCAGGCAGGCAGGCAGCCAACTAGTTGGATTGCTTCGTAGGCGTCTTCGACAGCTGCCAAACTGCCAAAAATCAACAGCAATCTCAACAATCAGCGAAACAGCAACAACAGCTAAATAAATAATTTTAAATGTTTTATTGTTGTATATGCTCTTGTGGCTAACAAAGAACATTTAACTACACAAATTATACAGCAAAAAAAAAAAAACAGAAAGAAATAAAATAAAATAAAAAACCCAGCCCACGGAACCCAACTAGTAAGAAAGAAGAAGAAGAAACACATATAAAAATAAACAAGTAAAAAGAAATAAAATAAAAATACAATGCGTAGGTTTTGCATTTTAGATGACGATGACTTTGTCGTCGACTCAAACTGACCGACCGACCACAAAACAACTAACAAAAGCTAGTCACACCATCTTAAACGCCACATGCAAACACACAAGCCACAAACTTAGTTATAGGTTGTTTTTTTTTGTTGTCTTCGGCTAATGCTGCAGTGAAGAGCTCGTGTTAGGATCGTGAGTAGAAATATAATAATAATAATAAAAATAATAAATAAATAATTAGGAATCCTAAAATTATTATTATTAGCAACCGATATTTCTGTCTTTAAAATAAAATAAATATTTAAAGAGATTTTAATATGTGAAAAATGTTTAAATGCAATCAATTAAAACAAGTAATAAAGCTTTAGTCGGGAGAGCCCGACTAGGAGATACCCTCAACCCAGTTGCAATAAATATTTAACTCCTTGCGTTCTAAAAGTAAGCTTATAATGATACATTTAAACAAAACTAAAAATTGGCTTAACTTTACAATATCTCTGGTGTTTCTTAGCCGATTTGGACGAAATTTTGAGAAAAGTTCTATCGTTACCCATTACACTAATCCCCATTTTTACATTTTCCAAATTCGATATTTTTATGTAATTGATTCCATGTGTATATCGGGAAACAGAATAGTTATCGATATTTTGAAACAAACTTGTTCTGCTTATGGTATAGAAGAACTTATACTCAAAACCTGAAGTTTCTAGCTCTTGTAGAGTCTGAGATCTACGCGTTCATATTGACGGACAGACGGATATGGCCATATCGACTCGGCTATTGATGCTGATCAAGAATATATATACTTTATGGGATCGGAGATGCTTCCTTCTGCCAGTTACATCCTTTTTTACAAAGCCATTATAACCTTTTAACCCATTTTATGGGTTAACGGTATAAACAACACTAAAATAAAACAAGCTTATAACGTTTTAGCGTAACTTAATTCAACCAAAAGACTTATTAGACATTCCAACATTGATCAAATTTATTAACTGTTATATTAATATATTGTACAATTAAGCAAAATGCTTTCATCACATTGTCATCTCTGACATAGACCCACTCACATTAAAGTAGAAACGTTTTTCAAAGTTTTTCCCTTTAGCCGGCAACGGCACGACTTCTTCATTAGGCCTCATTCAGAACGCCGCGTGGCGCTTGTTGACATTTGACAGAAGAAGTGATGGTAAACGGGGCGGGGGCCAAGCAAAAACTCCCTTGATGAGAATTTATGAATGAATGCGGTTCACATAGGTTTAAATAGACGCAGCAGTCGCATGACAATGCTTAAATGCTGCATTTGGGTTTTCCGTTAAATGTGTGAAAAGCAACTTCAACTGAATCATTTTTATTTATTTCGGGTCTTTTGTTTTTGAGAGGGATTTCGAAGATATTGTGCAATGGTCAAGCAAGTGTGAAACCAAAAGCGGAACAGGTTCGTTATAAAAAAGTCTATAAAAGATGAGGCGCTAATAGGCAAATTTTCACGCTGGAAAAGCGAAAGTTATATTGGACTCAGCGACAAAAATGACATACGAAAAAAAGCTATATCTCGACTTAAATCGGTATGTAAATTGCGCACAATCGCTACAGCTGGCATTTGGCTGGCGACTTGTTTGGAATTCTTGTAAAGTGCATAAATATGTTTGGGTTCTTATGACAGCTAACAAGCAAACAAATTACAAACAACAAACACGTACACACACCTGGCCTAATGAATTATATCCAGAGTGCCAAAAACTTTACGGTATGCGCAAAAACATACACAAAACAAAAGTATCGAAACGGTTTTCAGGGCCGTCTGCGCACAATGAACGATAATTATGCTCCGCTCCGCTTGGTTGTGGTCAAAATAGTAAATAGAAGTTCAATGCACCGACCGATGTTAAAAGCATAACTAACCCACGCAGCATTGCAGCATTTCAAATCCCTTGTTGACCTTAACTTTAAATTGTCAAAATACAAAAGTTCAAGTTAGCCAGCACAAAAGCGCCACCCCTCTTACCCCTCTCTCTCTCTCTCTGTCTCTATGTCTCTATCACACAAACAATAAAATTCATTGTGATTCATATAAAAAATTATTTGATTTATTTAGCTATTATTTTTGAATCGGAAGCTTCAGCTGCAGCTCGATAGATGCCGCCACCGACATTGCTGACATTGACTTGTGGTTTTTAGTTGCCGTTTTGCTATGTTGCCGCTTTGCCGCATTTCGTGTTATTTGATTTTCAGTCAGTGTGTGTGTGTGGGCTCCGCGCAAATTGTTTTCCTCACTTCATTCAAAGCAAAGAGATCAGGTCTCCATCATGGTACTTCATCTCTGTTTCTGATTAGTCAGCAATGTTTTTTTTTTGGGCGCTGCGCCGTTGCTACTTGGTGGGTGCAAGCAATTCTTGCCACAGTTTCTTTTGCTTATTCTATTTTTTCTTTTTTGCGTGGCACTCACGCTCAAGTATTTGTCCTTCAGATACATTTGGATCTGTTTTGAAGCTCTGCGGGGCTGTGGCGCATCCAAAGGTGTACTTCCGCATGCGCCATTCATCATACATTTAAACATATGTATGTCTCTCAAAGAGTTTATCTACTCTGAACATCTTTTGACTATATTTAGGCGATAGATTAGGCTATGAATTCGCCTACGTGGCGGCAACTGGTGAATCATGCTTGCAACTCGGCTTAAAGCTTGCATGTTGAATTAAAACTTAAATATATTATTGTTCTCAGAATTAGTTTCGTCGGTTTATCTTGGCATTGAAATATAAACCGTAGTTTAATTATGTTTATAGCACAACTAACTAACAACTAAATAAGTAACTCGGAAACAAGCTGCCATTTATGTAAGTTCAACATTTTGCAGATCTCTCAGACAGACAGCTGCACTTGTTGCTCGTTGTTTGTTGTTGTTTGTTGTTGTTGTGGTTTGTTATGTGTTATTTGTTGGCTTAGACAAAGCACAAACAAATGCATAAATTAAATGTGTATAACAGCAACACAGAAAAGCAAACATCAAATAAACTAAGATATCAAATGACAAGCGTGAAAATTGCAAAAACCAAATGCCAACGAGTCAGAGATTAAAGGCCAGCCTTTAGCCAAAGGTCTTCAAAGTGTTTTGGGAGTGTGCCACTTTTACCTTTTTAGGCCTGGCTTGCTTAAAAATAATCAAAAACTTCTTACGTAATGACAACAGTGCGAACAACTCGAACTTGAACTACATGAAAAGCTGCACATTGAAAATTAGCTGCGCAGATTGCTCCCATTTCAGGCAATGGCAGCGCCACGTGACACTCGAATTAGTTGGCCAATGTGCTTTTTGGGGCACACTCTAACACAGACACACACAAACACACACACACACACACATAGTGCAAAATGGGAGACAAAGACGATCTCCAGGCAGCCAGACTCGCCCACAGCGCCGTTCGCTTTGCTTTGTCTTGTCGCTCTCTTAATACAACCATAAAGTACTTTATACGATATGTATGTATGTATGTATGTATGTGTGCAAGTATCTTGAGCTTCATCGAGGGCATTACAAGTTGATCGTGCAGCTTGCAAATACAAAAATAAAAAAAAATCGACATGAAGATGAATATGTATAGTTATAACAACTATGACTATCTCTTAACGTTTCATTGTTGTTAATTAAGCTTTAATAGGTTGATTAACTAATGACAGTTATAGAAATGAAATGAAAATAATGTACGTATACTAGATATAATCGTCGTAGTACATGCCCAGCATATTAACAACTTAATCGCAAGTAAGATTTGCACTTAAATGGATCTTTGATGAGTTTTGCTTTTGCTAAACAAAAAATTGCAATAATTATTCTCATTACAAATATCAATAAAAGTATGTAATTTTTTTTTTAAATATAATAGAAATTATTATAAAAGCCTTAAAAAATAATATTGTAGTTTTGTTCCAGTTCTTTAGCAGAGCATTTAAGTTTCGGTGTTGCAGCCATATGTTGTTTGCCGCCGTGCAACATTGTTATTGGCTCGTGAACTTGTAAGCCAACATGTAACCTAATATTATTATTTTTTCATTTGCATTGTCTAGCTAACGTTTTGCTTTTGGTTTTGGTTTGCGCATTTTTGCGCTATGTATGTATGTATAAAAACAATAATGTTTGAGTGTGTTGTATGTTGTGTGTTGTGTTGTTTAGCATATGACGCTTGTCTTACAATTAAGTTTTGATTGTGAGATTTCCTGGGCCGCATTTAATTTGTTGGTTAAAGCTGTTGTTGTTGGTGAGTGAGTAAGTGTTGTTGGTGGTGTTGATGCTTTGGCACTTGCAGCATAAACATGCAATAATTTGTTTAATTAGGCGTAAAGCGACGCTGACAGCGACGCCAGCTGCACAGCTGCCGCATCTAATGGAGCGTGGCTGAATTTAATAGCTTTGGCGGGTTTTGCTTTAACCTTAACACGAGCAGCGACGACGTTTGCAGCGTGGGGCAAGTGAATCGCAAACTGTCTCTCGATGTGTGTGCCACACCCAACAATCGTTGGTTCGAACAATCGATCGGTCATATAAAATTCTTGCAAGTTGCAACCAAAATGCCATTAAACGTGCCGCGCATAAGTCAGCCAGCCAGCCATAGGGGCCAGGCTTAAGAGACCTGCCAATCGTTCGTTTGGGACCCCAAAAAAAAAAAAAAAAAACAATAAAGCTGCTGCTGCTGAATAAAGATTCCAGTGTTCGTCGATGGCTGGCTACTCAACATTTGATTGCACATCATGTTGATTGTCCAAGCAAATTCGTTCGTAGGCTGCCTTTTGCCATTCACGACGATAATTCAATTAATGGCGCAAAATGTCCTAGAGACAAATTCATATTCATATCGCAACAGCAACAGCTACAGCAACAACCAGCGATTGCAACAAAGTGTAGACAAACGATCGAATCGTGTCTGCGATCGTGTAACTTTTCATTAAATTTCATTAAATTCTTTTATGCGATAGCAATGCTACAAAGCCAACGCCAACGCCAGCAACTAACAACTTTAAACATTTTTTAAACAACAACAACAACAAATCGTCGCTGATCTTCAAATCAACTCCTGCAATCAACTAGTCGACGATCATGTCAGGTTTGTGCTCCAGCTTTTAGCTTCAATGCATTTTATGACTTTGATTTATTTGTGTAAATTATTTTCGTAGCTGTTGTTACATGGCAACAACAACAACAACAAGACAGGCAATTTTGGATGCTCGAGGAAGTGTTTGCTTGAGACGAGCTTAACGATAAACGATCTATTGGAATTGGGGGGATTGAGTTTCTTTTTTTGCTCACTGTTCGTCAAAAGTTATTAGCTGTCTACAATTGTCAGCGAAGCGTTGTTGTTGTTGTTGCCATTCCTATTTCGATTCCCATTCCCAGACTTATACATATACAACTAACATATTACATAAGCGTAAGTGATCTCTCTCTGCATCTCGAACTCTGTCTGGCTGTCGATCAGCTGTGAATAATTTCAATTTGATGAAGCACATACGATGGGCAATAGATGGGCCTGTTGATAGGCGCCGTTAACTGACTTCTCCCTCCGGCTACTAGCAGCAACTCCCACTCCCACTCCCTCTCCCGCGCCTCCACCTCAGCCATTGCACACCCGCTTAGCGTGTTTAATTACAATTGGGGGGGTTTTGGGAATCGGATTGAGCACGGATATCCGCGTACGTGTTGCGCATAGACAACCAATTGCCAAAGCACTGAACTCCGACTCAATCAACGTCAGTTGCAGCTGACGCTCGACTGACTGACTGCTTTTGGATAGCATGACCCATAAATGCCAAAACCAAAATAGAGGAACAGTCTAAAGTCTACACTCTTTTGACTTTGGAATCGGTCACTAAAAGTCGATAAGTCGATAAGTTTGCAACATGTTTAGGTGTGGTTCTACTTAAATATTGAATGCCTGATTTGACAAAATAAATATTTGGAAATAAATCAAATTGAATTCAGTTTTCTATAAAATAAAAATAAAATATATAAAATAGTTCTTTTGTAGCAATTATCCCGTTTATCATCTTTATTCACTAAATATTTATATACAAAAAAAGGTTGCTTGTAATAATTACAGTACGCCTTCACTTAAACTAACAGAAATTGAGGTGATCCTAATACTGATTTAGTGCCCCTTCTAACCAGCTGTATAAAAGCCATTTCCATTTTGAAATATTCACAAAACCTTATTGCTACACGTCTGCTTGGTCCAAATTCTCCAATGTTCTTTGTCTTTAAACTTGACATTGTAGATGTGTGCACTTAATTATTTTTGACATGTTGGTTTAGCTCAAATGCATTTATCAAAATTACTGAGAATTTCGCTTTTTCGCCAAAGCCAAAAACTAATATTATTTAAATAAATAAATGTATAAATTACTTTTGCATCGGAAGGTCTGAAATGTTAATGCCTGTGTATCGAGGATTGAATTCTGTGAGGACGTGTTGTAATATAATAACGATAAACAACAAAAATGTTCGTCAAGTCAATTATCTTTAATTTAATTTACTAAGCGTAAATAGCCGCGCATCAATTAGTTAATTGACGTTTCAAAACATCTTTAATACTAACAATTGGCGTTTAATTGGCATCAAAGGCATCAATATATCTTCCAGATTCTACGCTCTTGTCTTTGTTCATAGACATTTCACACAATATATCTTCCAGATTCTACGCTCTTGTCTTTGTTCATAGACATTTCACACCTTGCGTGTTAACAATCAACTAAATGGAGCTAATCTTTTGTTGTTGCTGCGAAATTTGGCCTTCAGTTTTGAGTTAATGAAGGTTTGAAGACCCTTTTTGCCTAATGCACAACACTAAACACCCGCATTCCCCTTTTGTCTTTATTGAAAACAAATGAGTAGTTGTTGTTTGTCGCTCTAAACTCCAGATACACACCTATATATACATATATATATATATATATATATATGGCACGCACGATCTCACTTCACTCAAAACGGCATTGGCTTTGCACAAATTTTGCTTTGTTTCTTACTCAAACTCACTTGATGATTTATGGGGAAGTCACAGCGACACAGTTAACGCACTTTTGAAACACACAACTTTTAATTATTGTCATTCGCATAAATTAATGTAGCTTTGGGTAACGTTTTGGTAGCAGTTCCAGTTTAACTGTTACTGTCGTCGTTCCCTTGAACAGACATAACACACCAGACCGACACGAAAGGGGAGCGTTTAGTGTTAATTTACATGATCGATGGCAATTATAATGAGGCGTAAGTTGCGATTGTTTTTGTTTTTTATACCCTGAACCCATAAAATGGGTAAAAAAGGGTATAATGGTTGTGTGCAAAAGTATGTAACAGGCAGAAGGAAGCATCTCCGACCCCATAAAGTATATATATTCTTGATCAGAACCAACAGCCGAGACGATATAGCAATGTCGGTCCGTCTGTCCGTCTGTATGAACGCGTAGATCTCAGAGACTACAATAGCTAGAGACTTCAGATTTGGAATATAAGTTCTCCTATACCATGAGCAGAACAAGTTTCAAATTATCGATAACTACTCTGGTTTTCGATATACACATGGAATCGATAACAAAAAAATATCGAATTTGGAAAATGTAAAAATGGGGGTTGGTGTAATGGATAACGATAAAACTTTTCTTAAAATTTCGTCCAAATCGGTTAAGAAACACCAGAGATATCGTAAAGTTAAGTCAGTTATGAGTTTTGTTTAAAGTGGTCATTATTTGAAGCATACTTTTAGGACGCAAGGCCTGCAACTGGGTTCAGGGTATCTTCTGGTCGGGCTATCCCGACTAGAGCCTTCTTACTTGTTTTTTGATGGAATCGTCAGAAAGTTGGGCAATCGAGTTTGTTTCAAATTGTCGATAACTATTCTGGTTTCCGATATACACATGGAATCGATTACAAAAAATATCGAATTCGGAATATATAAAAATTGGGGCTGTAATAATGAGTAACGATAGAACTTTTCTGAAAATTTCGTCCAAATCGGTTAAGAAACACCGGAGATATCGAATTGAATCGATTGAAGTTAAGTCAGTTTTTAGTGTTGTATTGTTTTAGGGCGCAAAGAGTAAACCGCAGTCAGCCCTTCACTTATTGCAACTGGGTTCAGGGTATCTTCTGGTCGGGCTCTCCCGACTAGAGCCGTCTTACTTGTTTTTTGATGGAATCGTCAGAAAGTTGGGCAATCTTAATCCGTCAGAATGCTAAAAAGCTTTACCGGCGTGGGGTATCCAAAGTTCAAATGGACGTCGACGAACCTTGGACCTATGGGCTGGCTGAATGCGTGAACACGCAATTTTGATTTTGAGCTGAATGTAGCTGCGAGCACAAGACATCAGAAACACATATACATATGTATATATAGAAGTAAGACTTGGTGCCGCACACGCAGCTCCGGAAACGAACATAAACATAAAATTATGTAGGTGAAACAAGTTTGCAGCATTTAAGTGCCTGGCCAATATAGATGCAAATCAATAGACGATAGATTTTTTTTATGTTGTTGTTGTTGTTCTTTTCGGCTCTAATAGAATTCTCGAGGCAGACAAAAACCGCAACCGCAAATCAGACAAACGATAAACGGGCCCAGGCCCAAAGGCGCCGACGCCAAACAAAAAAAAAAAAAAATCCAAAACTAAAACTAAAACACTTGAGCACAGCAGCCAGAAAACACTCAAAGAGAGCGATCAAATCGAACGAATGGATTGAAACGAATCGGAATCGGATTTGATTTGTTTTGTTTTGTTTCGGTTTGGATTCGAATCGAGTGTAAACAAGTTGCACAAACTACTAATGCCGGCAGCGATTAGTTGCGAATTTCCTGCTGCTCGTAAATTCTCAGCGAATTTAATAAAGCGCCAAAATGCAAGCGTGGAAACCGAAGTGAAGCGACATCATCGCTTCATCGCTTCATTTGGCTTCTTCCAAGAACAAGTCTGAGTCTGAGTTTTGAGTAATTGCGACCTTGAGCAACATTTTTAAAAAACGCACACACACATGTCTGCCTGCTCGATCTCTTCAGCGGAATCAAATGTAATAAATATTTATACACCATTAAACTTCACAATTGGGCAATAAAGAATGAGCAAAATTAGCTATGCATGGCACAGCGAAGTTTGTTTTATTAGTTTTGATTCTTTCGGGTGCTCTACACAAATTGATCAGATTCCCAGATATTCAGATAGCTTAAGCCATTATAATGTAATTTAACGAGCCAACTTCTGTTTGTACGTGAATTGTTTGTACTTAATTGACTCAGCAGAAGGCAAAGACAATCATATCGAATCTCAAATCTATCTTCAGTTGATTACCATGAGATTGATAATGAGCTACTTAGCTTATGCTACGTGCTTTGCCTTAATTGATTTAATGTTCATCAATGTAAATGGCTGTATTTAAATTAAATTGACAACAACAAGCTTAAGGGAGCTCTTAAGGTTCTTAATGAAGACATCATCCAAAGTCTATAAATTGTATGTTTAATTTTGTTTGTTTTTCGTTGGTTTCTTGATTATGATAGACGTCATTAAATTAACTTGTTTGAGTAAAAGATCTGAAATAAAGTTTGTATTCAGTTTGACTATGTCAACTTGATGTTTAGTTAAAATACGAAATTTTAATCAATTTATATACATATATGTATGTTCATATTTAAACAATCTTAGAAAATACAGCAACAAAAGAAGTAAAAAAAAATTATAAGAAAAAAACTAGATGTTTCTTTAATACCGGCTTTAACGGCTATCGGTTATATCGTAGCTATGTATTCTTTTGAAATGCTTGCAAATTTGAAATATTAATCATAGTCTAAAGAATAGACGGGATTTTCGGGAGTCCCACGGATCCCCGAACACCTGTCGTGATCCAAAAATCAGTCGGGACCCAAACGAAATGTACTCGATAAATTCTCGGAAGAGAAAAGAACTCGATTAATTGGAAAAAATTTTAAGAGAATATTTTTTTAAAGAAAAATTTAAATTAAAGTATGATTACATTAAAAAAATGTATTCATATATACACTTATTTAAAAAATAAGGGATGGAAAGCAATTTCTTTACCATTCCATCTCTAGTCTATACTCATATCCTATAAGTTTTCCAATTCTCAATACTGAACAAAGCTTTTTAGCCAAATCGCATTTATATGAGTATCTTTATAGATTGACATATCTTCTTTATAATTTACTAGACAGTTTGCAAATAAAATTGTCACATTTTTAGCACTTTTTGGATAACAAAACAAAAACCTTTGTTTATTTATTTGTTTAATTGGTTAATTAATAAAGAAAACTTAACGTTTGTGCTCAATTGTTGAGCAACCTTCGTCAACGATTTGACATAATATTGGGGCATTTATTATTTTACTTTGCAAGAGAGCAAGAAAGAAAAAAAATGCAAATCTATGTGTGGAATATACAAAAAATTATGCAAAACTGGCAACAAAAAAGACATAAACATAAAAAACAATCAAATAAGGCGAATACAAAAATTTCACCTGTTGGGTACCAAAACAAATCAACGCGGAATGGGCCAAATGGCTAAATATGGCCAGAGCTGCCCTAGAAATTGGCAAAAGCCCGCCTAATGGCAGCCAGCCTAGAAAGTTGCCAGTAAAACGACAAAAAAACTAGCAAACCGCATTTGGCGGAAGTGCAAACAAAATGTGCATTTAGTTATTGGCAAGCAGTTAGGTTAAGTAAGTTAAGTATATTTGGGCCAAACAGAACAAAATCAATATATATATTGGAGAAAAAAATATGAAAAGCGTTTCCTATAATTAGTTTAATTTGTATTTGGTGCGCAATTTAATTTATATAACATTAATCGTCTTTAAATGATAAATTAATATGGGAAACAAATTGTATGGGCGGTCTTGCGATCGCTCGCGATTGCTCAAATGCTTGAAAAAACTAAAAAAACGAACAACAACAAAAAACACTGCAAATGCTGCTCTTCTCAAGCGTTACTGAAAGGCGTAAAATCATCAGCAGCCAAACGGCAAAGCGCCAAGTGGCCGGGCCCGACAAGTTGCCAAAATTGGCAAGGCTTAAATGGACAACATGACAACAACAATAACAACTTATAAGCTGCTGACGTCTTGGATTTTTTGTATTATTTATTTATTTATTTTATCTTTTTTTTGCTTATTTCCTAGCTCGATTCTGTTTAAGTAGTTTATGTTTTTTGGCTCTATGCCCGCAATGTGGGCGTTCTTTTAAGCAATGGGTCAGCATTTGAATTACGCATACGACGCATTGTCCGATTAGAATCTGTTGAACCTCTTTGGCTGTATTAGGCAAAAGCCAGCTTACAATTCTATTTATGATTTCACTCGAACTCTTCTTAACTTAATTGTGCCTCGTCATCTTTGGATGGCAGAGATTTTGCTTCATTTCCGACTTTGTCAAGTGTGTGGTGGTTGTTGTTGTAGTTGTTGCAAGTGAAGTTAATTTGGTTGCTGGTTGCTTTTATTGTTATTTACGGTTTATCTACACTTTTTTTTTTGTTGGCTTTGAGGCAACATTTAAATTAGCTGATTTATGGCATTTTGATGGGGGCCCCCACCTTCTACATACTTCTTCGTTTTCTTTAGCTGTTGCAACTGCCCAAAAAAAAAAAAAATGTGTGTGTTTTACGTATGCAGCGAACTACAATCAGAATGACAACGAAAAAAATTCTTACAGCTGCCGTTTTTCAGTGCCAACTCTTTTGTTGTTGCTTTATGTGTGTGCTGCGTACTTTATTATTATTAAATTTAAACGTGGGGGCAACACAGCAACAATAACAACAACAAGTACTACATACAACACCCACAACATTTGTCAAGTTGCTTTGATTTGTTGTTGTTGTTTGTGTAATGTTCTTTTCTGTTTTGTTTTTGACGTTGTTGTTGTGCCTGGCCGCATTTGTTATTACATTTTGTGGTTTTGTTTTGTGGTTTTGATTTTATTGTTGCTCTTTTTATACGCGATTAATTCTTGCAATTTGAACATTTCAACACACTTCGCCGTCGCAGTCGCAGTCGGCGCTTACTTCTCTAATTGCATACACATGCACACAAATTACTCATACGCCGCGTATGCGCTCGCATAATTATCGCTTATATTGCCACATCAAATCATTGCGGCTGCGTGGGTTGTTTGGCAAACACAGCAACAACAACAACTTAAAATATCAAGCTAACAATACAATTCAGTTACCAAGCAGCAGCGCATCCTCCACCTCGTCAAACAGCAGCAGCACTAGATGAATAACAATTATTTAAACAAATTGCTTGTATGTATATACTTTTGCATTTGCCATTTTTAATTTATTGTTTAACAAATATTACTCTACCCCTTTCTTGTGTGTGTGTGTGTGTGTGTATGTGTGTGTGCGCCCTGCCCCTGCAAATGAATTGCTTTAATGCGCTCATTTGCATATTAAATAAGCGGCTGGCAGAGAAACAGAACCCAGAGTCTGTGACTGAAGCAATGCATTTATGTTAGATTGTTGTTGTTGTTGTTGTGTGGTTGGTTTCTAAGCGGCAGCAGCGTGTTGTAGGTTGGACTGCAGCGTATAACGCGAGGCAGGTATTTTATTTGCAGTATTATTATAGTTGTTGTTGTTGTTGTTGTTGCTGGTTCTTTTCTTTACACGTTGTACTATTCTCGATTTGGTTTGTTGACGTAAAACAAAGAAAAACGCGCCAAGTGGCAGCACCAAAAGTTAGCAGCCCAAAGGGCTTCATATATTTACAGAGCAAGTGCAAGCTTGTACAGTGAAGCCCCATCGAAATTGATAAATTATGTATTTATTAATCAGTGTGATTAGTTATTTATATTTAACTCTAATATTTGCAGAAAAATAAAAAAAAATACATCCATATATATATTTTCATTGTTAAGTCCCTAAAACTTAGCTTTCTAAGCAACAAGTTCAATTCCAGAATTTCGCAAGTTGATGCAGTCAAAAAACAAAGTTTTTCTTATCCTTTTGATTCGCGTTGCATGCAATTTTATTAAAAAAATTGTTGTTTTTTTTCCTTAATTGTAGTTAATAATTGAAATGTTTAGGAAAATATTATTAACTACTTAATTCAAGCAGTTGAGTCTGAGGTAATTGCATTACTTAGAAATCCATTCATCTGAATTAGTCAACATTTCACAGAATTTGTCAGCAAATACTACGAAAAAAAAAAACGAAAACTAGTAAAACAACAGCAATAAGTAAGCTCTGACGTTTGTTGTTGGGCAATCCAGAAAACGATCTTAGAGCATCTCTGCTGCGGATATTGTCGGCCTGGCCTTATAGAGCAGAGCTCTTAGATAACAATTAGTTAATAAATTTATACGCCCAAATAAAACACACACACACACATGCAAATCTCAATATATTTATTCAAGCAAACATAGGCAACGAGAATTTATCGAAGCTAGTAATAACAAAAGCTTTGGTGACTATTTCTACTCTCTTTTGGCAAAACAAGTAGTTGAATTTCCTTTTTCAAAAACTGACAGACAGAGAGTTTAACTTGTGTGTGTGTGTATGTTTGTGTGTGACATTAAACACACAAACAAGTGCGCCATATTTGGCAATTGACTTTGCAGCCAACAAATATCGATTCAAGTGTGCTCGCATTTGTTTTCAGTATTCGCTCTATACATACATAAACGGTATACCTATATATTTATGTGTGTGTGTGTGTGTGAAAGTATGCTGTGGCCAGCGGCTTGATAAATAATTTTAGTTTTATAAACACAAATTGACACTTCGAACTGTTTGCCAAAAAGCCAAAAGCAATAAAAATTCAAAGCAAAAATCTCGCATATAGAAACCATGAAATCAATTTGAATTAAGCCGCCCGCTTTTGAGATTTTGCTGGATGCCCTGGGGGCAGTTCTGAGGTTTTTTCTATATCTCTCTGGCGTGTATCATAACCTTAAGCACAAGCTCTTCGTGGAATTGGCAAGGCAGGTAGCCGCCCCACTTGTTGCTGTTGCTGTTGTTGCTGATTTGTATCGGCAAAGATCTAAGACCAAAGCTCCAGCCCTCTAACACCGCTGCGGTGCGATCATAACAAGAACGACCCATAATCGAATTTATGATATTTAAGCATCGAAACGGCCATGCACGGCCACAGTTTAAGGTTAGGGCGCGAGGGAGTTAAGCAGCTTGCGGCTGTCGCGTTAATTAATTGTTTGTCTTGCGATTACAGCAGCAGATTCGATTAACATTCGCGTAGAACAATAGCAAAAACAAAGCACTTGAGCATCTCCATTAATCGATGCTGACGGATTTTATGTATTTAAAATCGTTTAAGATCAGAATATCACCAGAATTCCAGAGAAATACTTATCAGAATTAGAACGAACGAATTTGGGTCGCATAAAAAGATCCAGCTTTTTAATAATAATTTAAAAAATTTCAGCACATATCAGCGTTAAAGCTCCAAAACTATTTTTGAATGCGTTTTATCGAATTTATTTCTGAAAGTTTATTAACGGTGTGTGTAGTTACAATAAAGTTTTGTAACCGCATTATCGCGGATCAAATTAAAACCAAGTTAAAAGATAAGAAAATTCTTGTTTTTCTATTAGCCAGAATAATAACATTTTTCATTTCTTCATTAACCAACTCCATTGTAAGAGCTTAAGCGTTTAATGAGGCGAGGAAGGTGTACACTATTTTCTTATCAGAGTTGTTGTTCCGCGTAATTGATCTAGTTTATTGTGCTAGTGGAAAAAGCGTCGATCAACTAATAAATATTATAACAACTGTCGACTTATGCAAGCAGATGCTAATAAGAGGGGCAAACATCAAATAATTATTTATTGCGTTCCAGCGAGCTAATAAAAAATTATTTTTGAATTTTGAACATAAACAACTTACCACACAAAACCAAAATAAATTATAAAACTGGCAGCCCCAACACCACCAGTTGCACTTGTTGTTGGTGTTTCTTTTGCTGCTGCTACTGCTGCTGCTGCTGCTGCTCCAATTTGTGAATGAGTTTAATTGCATTTATCGATTGCACTTTGTTTGGCTTGAGTCAAAGTTATCGTTTCTTGTTTATAGTAGTTGTTGCATTTGCTGCTGCTTCTGTTGTTGTTTCTGCTGAGCTGTTGTTGTTGTTGTTGTTGTTGTTTTAATTAGCAACACAAACACATTAAATAATGCACACACATAGACACGGTCACAGAGAGGCAGAGAGGCGCATAGCATAGGCGCCCACGCAACGTGCCAAAAGAAAACGCGTTTATTGAAAATGCAACTGCGACAAGCGACGACGGCAGCAGCCGCGCCAAGAACTTTGGTAGTACGTTCGTATGTATGTATGTATATATGTATGAATGTATGATGTAGCTGCACCAACGACTGAGCAGCTTCCAAATGTAAAAGCGACAGCGAATAAAACCGAACGACAAACACAACGCAACTGCAAATTCAAAATTTTGCTAATTCCGACTTCACAACAGCGAAGTAACCGATTCGCTGCAGCGCTCGACACTAACTGAAAAAATATGAAATTCGAAATCGGCCGCTCAGTTTGTCTTCTTCTTTCTGTTGCCCGATTTGTGTGTGCGAGTGCTACGCGTGCGCACCACAACTGCTCGCCTCGAAGGTCTTAACACGACTGAAATTAAGAGCGACAAATCGTTCAACCGCTTGCTTTTCAATGAGAAGCTCTCATGATCGTTAAGAGCGCGAGAGTTGTATTGCTGTTAAATCTGCAGCTCCACCAAGTTGGTGGCACCAACACCAATATTTGCATGGCCTGCGCACTGAATGGAGGGGGCAAAAATTCTTGGATTTGGCAGATTCTTTGCAAGAGCTTCGCCGATTTATGTTATAATAATTGAACAATTCCTGCACCAGCTTTAAATTCTATTAGCTTAAATATAAATATATTAAATATATTCAGAAGCAATTTAAATTATTTAAATAAATTAACATTGCTGTTTATTGATATAAATTCACACAGCTTTGATCAAATTTTCCTATTTCAATGCTTTCTAATTTCAACAGTTGACTTTACACACAGATATAAAAATTTTAAAATTTCGATAAATCTTATCGTCAGATTGTTATGCAATCCAAATTGACCACAGGCAGTCACGCAGCCCTGGCACAAACAGATGTTTTTTAACAAATCATATGTGAGTTCAGCGAAGCAGCCATCCCTTTCTACCCGACAAACGCGAATGCGATAAATTGTATATTTTTAAATTAAAACCAAGTGCAAGATGTTGGCTAAACGAATGCAACTCTGGAGGGCGACCCATGTAGCCCTAACTATAAACACAACGGCCAACAAGAATGCTACACAGGTAAGCGAAAGCAAACAGCGCCGGCAATAGAAGCTAATCCAGGCGGTCTGTGACATAACCTGAAAAGAGCGGTTTGTTATGAATGAATTGGAAGCAATCAAATAAAAATTTAAATTCTATACAGATTTCATTGCATTGCAACAGTAGTCGTGATATGCACCTTAGCAGCAGCAGCAGTAGTTGGAGCACACAGCTTCACAGGCGAGTTGTCTTGACGCCGCCATCTCTGCTTCCGTTATACGCCTCGGCGCCCGGAGCCGTGAGATTTGCTAGCTCAAGCACAGAAGAATCCGTTAAGGAACTTATTGATCTTCCCGCAATACCAGAAGCGCCTACACCACCTGCCGTTGTTGACATTTCACCGGGCTCGGAAAGCTTATTGGATGGTATTAATCTGATAAATGCCAATGGTGAAGCAACATTTGCATCAATTGGCCTAGGAGGATGGTCACCGGTGGGAATGGTTCAGCAGTGTATGGAATTCCTCCACTGCACATGGGATATTCCTTGGTGGGGCACGATTGCGATTGGTACGCTGTGCGTGCGCACCCTAATCTTTCCACTGGTGATTCTGGCGCAGCGCAACTCGGCCAGGATGAGCAACAATATGCCACAGATGCAAGTTCTGCAGCTTAAAATGACGGAGGCACGTCAATCTGGCAACGCCATTGAATCTGCACGCTATGCTCAGGAGATGATGCTGTTCATGCGTGAGAAGGGTGTTAATCCTTTAAAGAACATGATTGTTCCATTGGCTCAAGCTCCACTCTTTCTCTCCTTCTTCATGGGCCTACGCCAAATGGCCAATGCACCGGTGGAGTCGATGCGAGACGGTGGTCTTTTCTGGTTCACCGATTTAACCATGGCTGATCCGTTCTATCTGCTGCCCGTGATAACAAGCGCCACATTGTATCTGACTATTGAGCTAGGCACGGATAGCGCACGTCTGTCGGCGGCCAACATGAATACCATGAAGTATGTTCTTCGCGCCCTGCCCATCGTCATCTTTCCCTTCACCATGAACTTTCCCGCCGCCATTCTTACATATTGGGCATGCAGTAACTTTATCTCACTGGGTCAGGTGGCATTGCTGCGCATACCTGCTGTTCGGGATTACTTCAAGATTGATAAAATGTTGGTGCATGCGCCTAGCTCGCTGCCCGCCAAAAAGAAAGGCTTCGTCGGCGGCATGAAGGATTGTAAGTTGCGCAAAGTAGAACAAATCATTTGACCAGTATCTTATTAGCTGTTCTTGTTTCAGCTTGGGAAAACATGAAAATTAGCAAGGAAATCGAGGAACGTCAGCGATTAGATGAAATACGTTTTGCGAAGGCCGGCAAAGGGCCGCTTGTTAAAACATACAAATACGATCCCACCAAGCCGCTAACTGACAACACTTCAGGGAATCCAAATCCAACACAGGTCGTCGGCAGCTTAAAGCCTACATCCAAGCATTAGTTGTGTCCAGTTTGTTAGTATGTTAGAACTGTAGCTTTTAGTTTCATTAACCCCAAAAATGTTGAGGCGTATGCTAAAATATAATATATTTTTTACTATTAACAAAAAAAAGAAAACAAATGTCAAATTCGCTATTTAACCCTTTGCCGAGATGCACTGATTAATGACCTCGGCCAAATGTTGATTCTCCAGTGCAGCGGCAACGCGCTCCTTATCCGCCAACTGTTTGTTTACAGCCGACTCTGAGGCGTGTGTGCCGGGCGTTATCTCCACAGTCACCTTGAAGCGTGGAGGCAGCGAACGCAGCAGCTTAACACGTATGGAGAGTCCAATTAACGTGGCCATGGAACAGTGGGGAATTGTGGGTGTAAAATTAATGTGCACTGAATTCTGTTTGTCACTAATGGTAATTAGCTCCTCTTGTACCACATGCAGTTCTTCAAGCGATAGTGGATGCTCCGGATCATTGATGTTTCGTATGAGATCTGCCGAGACACACATAGAAAACTATATAGTATAAATCTCAACGAAATTTTTAGAATTTTGCACTTACCAAAGATTTCGCGCTTGTCAAAAGGATCGGCAATGCTTTCATCTTCATCGTTTGCTGTTAGTTCACGTTCCTTAATCTTGCCATAAACGCTGGGATTTACGTTTTCAATTTCTGTGGGCATTTTAGTGATTTTTCTCTGCTAAATTGCTCTTTGCTTTGATTTAGCTGAACAGTGTGTACACACTTAGTGCGCTTGTAATACACATATTTAGCCACAATACGTCTATGTGAAATGATGTGCACACACTGTAACATTAAGAACGTTACATTATTTAAATTTATAATATTAATTGCCGCAATTAAATTGGAGTATGTAGTGCAATTATCAATATTTATGCAATGTGAAGCTCATCAAGTACAGATTGCATTATAAATTTTATAAACTGCCTTTAATGTAAGCAAAAGTGTCATCTTACGTAAAAGCCTGTAATTACAAGCTTTCCACAATTACAGACATATTTTTATGTGCATTTCAATTAGACTTCCTCGTATTTGCACTCATTTCTAAACATGAGCGTGCGCAGATAGCGTTTTTGATTTTTCGCAACAACCTGCTAAATGGCTATGACTAACGTTCCTGGATCCCAAGATCCCAAGACAGCACGGAACAATGTCAATAAAACTACATGCAAATATACTATATACATATGTCTATTCGTATTTAAATATTATTAGTATTCTGCTACACCTGACCAAGTTCAACACAAACGCCTTGAGCCACTTTTGAGTCGTATTCAAATCGACAAACCTGTATAAAGTACATATAGTATGTCAAAAGATGTTGCGGTGATTTTTACAGCTTATAATTAGCTCACTCTATCGTTTTAAAGCATCCATAAGGAAAAAGCAAACACACACATTTGTACAATAATATTGATATAGAAACAGTAATTAACATCAATTTGCGAACTGGTTAACATCAACGCCCGTCTAAAACCTACAGAGAGATCGTTCCCATATAATGCGACGGCAACGCAGCAACTTCAACAGTTCGTAATAAATTCAGTATCAGTACAGTTCGAACTAAATAACTATTAACCGCTTCCGCAACAATGAGAAAATTTGTACGTCTCACATAATACTGGATAATAACTATGATTAATTGATTTTTGTCTAACTTAAATTTAATACATAATTATTTTAAACATAATTCCAGATAATTTTTGTGGCATTGTGGGCCGTTTGCCTAGCTGCCCCAACACCGATTGAAGTTAAGGATGATGCACTGGTGCGTCCCAGTCCCATTAATCCGGATGTTGTCAGTGATCCAAAGCCAGCCGATAAGATTGTGCTGCTGACCGAAGAGCAGCATCATCGCCAGAAGCGTGATGAAGCTGCTACTCCTGCATCCAAGCCTCATTCTTCCCAGGCTCACGAGTCGCTGCAGCACAATCCTCACAGCCACCATGAAGAGAAGCCAGTCGGTGTCTTAGGACATGAATCCTTGCAGCATGATGCAAAGCAACATAAGCGTGAGGCAACTGAGAAACCAGCTAGCCTTGCTGCACATGAATCCCAGCAACACGATGCCCATGCTCATGATCATGCCAAGCCGGAGTCTGTCGAGGCTCACGATACATTGCAGCACGATGACAAGAAACCAAAGCGTCAGGCACCGGCAAGTATCTGTGCTGAGCATCATCCTGCCGAGCCAGTTGAGGGAGTCCAACATGATGACAAGAAACCAAAGCGTGAATCTCCTGCACATGGCTGCCATGATGCCTTTGTTGGTGCCACAAAACTAGACACCGCAGAGGTATCTCATCATGATCACGCTAAAGTGAAGCGTGAGGCAACTGAGAAACCAGCTAGTCTTGCTGCACATGAATCCCAGCAACACGATGCCCATGCACATGACCATGCCAAGCCGGAGTCTGTCCATGCTCACGATGCACTGCAGCACAATCCTCACAGCCACCATGAAGAGAAGCCAGGTGGTGTCTTAGGACATGAATCCTTGCAGCATGATGCAAAGAAACATAAGCGTGACTCAACTGAGAAATCAGCTAGCCTTGCTGCACATGAATCCCAGCAACACGATGCCCATGCTCATGATCATGCCAAGCCAGAGTCTGTCCAGGCTCACGAGTCGCTGCAGCACAATCCTCACAGCCACCATGAAGAGAAGCCAGGTGGTGTCTTAGGACATGAATCTTTGCAGCATGATGCAAAGACACATAAGCGTGAGGCAACTGAGAAACCAGCTAGCCTTGCTGCACATGAATCCCAGCAACACGATGGCCATGCTCATGATCATGCCAAGCCAGAGTCTGTCCATGCTCACGATGCACTGCAGCACAATCCTCACAGCCACCATGAAGAGAAGCCAGGTGGTGTCTTAGGACATGAATCCTTGCAGCATGATGCAAAGCAACATAAGCGTGAATCAACTGAGAAATCGGCTAGCCTTGCTGCACATGAACCCCAGCATCACGATGTCCATGGACATGATCATGCCAAGCCACAATCTGATGCCGCACAGGTTCATGACACCGTTCTGGCTTCTGGCAAGCCTCATTCTCAGGAAGGACTCCAGCACGAGCATGGTAAGCCAAAGCGAGAGACACATACTTCCCATGCCCACAAGGAAGGCGAGAAACAGGAATCACTAGTAGCTGTGCCCGAAGTCCTTGTTGCCCAAAGTGAACATGTCGATCATCCGAAGATTGGTGAAGCTGTACTGCGTCATGAGCGCGACATTCCCGTTCCCACACAAATCAAGACAACACCCGCGCCCAAAGAGGAGAAACATAGCCATGAGTCGTCATCTGATCATGTAGCCAACAGTACACCTCACAGTCCACTGCGTCATCATCCCGTGCCCGTTGCTGAGCTGTTTAACAAGCCAAAATCTACGCCAAAGCCTAGCAGTGACAGCTCGGAAGAGAGTAAGGAAAGCAAGGAGAGCAAAGAAAGTCATTAAGTCAAGCTATGACCTAAACTTTCGTGTTATGTAAACACAATTTTTACGCTAATTCCTATATCACGATATAAACGAACATACTAAAAAGATCAATAAAAAAAAAAAACAAATAATAAATATATATGTATGTATATGTATATAATAAAAAAGTGCTTAAAAACATCATTTGCTAATTATTGTCTAAATAAAGCAGTTATACAATTTCACTAACATTGCTTTCAGTTACTGCCAAAATATTCATCCGATTTGAATATAGAAACTGTTTGAAAATCGCCTTCAGTTGTTAAATTGGTTTTGGGCGGCAATTTAGATGTATCTGCAGCGGATAATTTGGCCTTGAGGGGTTTAAGTAGTAGACCCTGTATGCTGTAGTCGGTGACATTAAGTTCCTTCTCAGCTATATCAACCGAGTGTTCCACCTTGTCTAGGTTCTCATTGACTGTGTCTACAAAGTTTTCTAGATTGTCGATTCGCTGGCGAAGCTCCTCAAAGTTATTGTTGAAGCTTAGAATGTTGCACACATGATTAGCCATAATGTCATTTGTCTCTGCGCGCACCTTTAAAATATCAACTTTAATTTACTCATTTGAGTAACTTTCTCCAAGCCTTGACTTACAGAACTTAATACTGTTTCAAACTCATCTAGCCGTGCCAGCATGTCCTCAATGTTTGTGCAAAGTGGATTTATCTGTAAGTTGTAGAAGTACTTGTAATACTAGAGGATACAAAATTTGAGCTAAAACACCTCCTTGTCCAAATTGGCACTTTGTAGAATTTTAGCATAGTCCTTAGCAGCCTGTTCAACCATTTTTATTAGTGTCTGTTTTGCTCCGGTGCTTCTTAAATAAATGTGGGCACCCTAAAGCATTAACATTTTCCCTATCTAAAATATAGAGCTGAACGCCCATACATAGACTAAATAATGTTAATTATTTAGTCTATGGTTAATACTACAAACCTCTGAATGCTGCTCGTCTCTTATTATTCTGAGTTTTGCTTCTATTCATTCATTCCGAGACTTAGCGCCATAATTAATTTTCAATGACTATATATTATTATTCTGTGACTTTTATAAGTATTTATTAATTCAAAACATTACCGCTCACCAATTTGCTAACATTACAAAAATCTGTTGGCATCAACAATTTCCACTTTTAACTCATTCGCTATCGATTCTTTTCGATAGCTATCTGATCAATAACAGTGCTGTGCAACGATAAGTCCAATTAGGTTGGCAACAATGCACATTTTGCAAATTCTTTTCCTGCGTTTGTTGTATTGATTTCAAGGTTTGATTTGTAGACGAAGCAAAAAGAAACCCAAGAGCCACTGCAGCCATGAGCAATTACCGCGGCATCGGAGGCGGCGGCTTTCCATACAAAAAGCAGCCAAGCAGCGGCAGCAATATGAGTGCAGTGCCGCCACCGCCGGCTTTAAGCGGTAACCGTGGCGGTGGTGGATTCGGTTTCAGCTTTAACCGGGGCGGTGCTAGAGGTGCTAAAGCTAGTTTAAGTGCGACCAGCACCAGCGGAAGCGGTAGCGGCACTAGTTCCACATCGAAGCATGGTTATTCAACGCTCGAGTCTATCAACCAGTACACAAACTCGACGAATTTTGTAGGAAAAAGGAAGCAGCATATGGACGACGATTATTTTGATGACGATGATGAGCCGCCGCAGAAGGCGGCGCCTGAGCAGGCGTATATACCGGCGCCTGGATCGCCGGGTGCCGCACCAACCAAGAAAGACTCGGATGACTCCGATGAGGATCCGCTAGAACAGTTTATGGCCGGCATTAATCAACAAGTGGAGAAAGAAAAGGTGCGCGCTGCAACAGACCAGCAGCAGAAAGCTAGTGTTGCACCGCTGGAAAAGAAGGGCGTACGTGGTGACATTGACGACGAGGATGACGAAGAGAGCTACTATCGCTACATGGAAGAGAACCCTAATGCAGGACTACGCGACGAGGGTTCTGATCAGGAAATCGACTACGACGAGGATGGCAACCCGATTGCTCCGCCCAAAAAGAAGGACATTGATCCATTACCGCCCATTTACCACTCACAGATCGAGTATGAACCTTTCGAGCGTAACTTTTACACCCCCCACGAGGACATCGCCCAGCTGGACGAAGACCAGGTACGCGAACTGCGACGCACGCTTGGCGTTAAGGTGAGTGGCGCTCTGCCACCCAAGCCAGTCAGTTCTTTTGCCCACTTCGGCTTCGATGATCGGCTTATGAAATCGGTGCGCAAGGCGGAATACACACAACCGACTCCAATACAAGCACAGGCTGTGCCCGCCGCTCTCTCTGGTCGTGACATCATTGGCATTGCCAAGACTGGCTCCGGCAAAACGGCTGCCTTCATCTGGCCAATGCTCACACATCTAATGGACCAGCGCGAACTACGTCCAGGCGATGGACCCATTGGGCTGATACTTGCACCAACGCGAGAGCTCTCGCTACAGATCTACAATGAGGCAAAGAAGTTTGGCAAAGTGTACAACATCAATGTTGTCTGCTGCTATGGCGGTGGCTCCAAGTGGGAGCAAAGCAAGGCTCTCGAGCAGGGCTGTGAAATTGTGGTGGCGACACCCGGACGCATGATCGACATGGTCAAAATCAAGGCGACCAATCTGCGGCGTGTCACTTTTCTGGTGCTCGACGAGGCAGATCGCATGTTTCACATGGGCTTTGAGCCCCAAGTGCGCTCCATATGCAATCATGTGCGTCCGGATCGGCAAACGCTTCTGTTCTCTGCGACATTTAAGAAGCGTATTGAGCGTCTTGCTCGCGATATACTCACTGATCCCGTCCGCATCGTCCAAGGCGATTTGAATGAGGCCAATCAGGACATCACCCAGCATGTTTATGTGTTCCCAAACCCGCTACAAAAGTGGAACTGGCTGCTGTGCCATCTGGTTAAGTTCCTGTCCGAGGGTGCCGTTCTCGTCTTTGTCACTAAAAAGGCCGACGCTGAAACGGTGGCCAACAATCTTCTAGTTAAGGAGCACAATTGCCTGCTGCTGCACGGCGACATGGATCAGGCGGACCGTAACAAGGTCATTACACAGTTTAAGCGCAAAGAGTGCGACATTCTTATAGCCACAGATGTCGCTGCCCGTGGCCTGGACATACCCCACATACGCAACGTGATCAATTATGACATTGCCCGGGACATTGATACTCACACACATCGAATCGGACGCACTGGTCGGGCGGGCGAGAAGGGTAATGCGTATACTCTGGTCACTGATAAGGATAAGGAATTTGCTGGTCATTTGGTGCGAAATCTTGAGGGTGCGGATCAAGCGGTACCCGACGATCTAATGGAACTGGCCATGAAAAGTTCCTGGTTTCGCAGTTCACGCTTCAAACAGGGCAAAGGCAAGAAACCACTTAATAATTTCATGGGCCTGGGCTATCGCGAGCGTCCAGGTACTGCTGGAGCTGGCTTTAGTTCTAGCTCTGAACCTGCTTCCTCCGCTGCTTCAGCTGCGTGCAAAGGGCCTGTGTCTGAGCCCACCAAATCTCAATCGGGCGCTGGGCCAGCCACAGATCGCTATTCGGCAATGCGTCAAGCTTTCCGCTCGCAATACAATTCCCAGTTTCGAGCCTCCAGCGATCGGACCTGGGAGCAAACGGTGCCCGAGACAGGCGTATTTGCGGCGCCTCCTCCTCCGCCACCAGGAACAGCAGCAACGAGAACCAACCCCTTTGCGTCCTCGCCAAGCAATAGCAGCCAAGCGGATGCCAAGCGCGCCAAGAAGAGTCGTTGGAACTAAATGCACATGAATTAAAAGTGAAAATCGAAATCATTACCCATTTAATTTCATATTATTTTTTATGTGTATTTGCTTGTGTTTCATCATTTAAAATTACAACTTAATCACTAAATATATATATATATTTATATATACCATAATAGTATATGTATATGTATATGTATATCCATTATATATATTATATTAGGTTAATAATCGTATGTACACTTCACCATTTTCACACTTTCAATAAAAATGTATTTAATTGTAATTATGTATGTATGTATCATTTTATTTTCATGTTTGTTATATGTGTATTTTATTTTGAATAAAATCACATTTGCGCATATTCCATGGCTCTAACTGCCCCCCAAAACGGTTTCAATTACTTCTCGATTAACTTAACAACACTTTTTTCGAGTGCAACGTATCGATTCGAATTTCGAACTGGCGAGCTGCCTTACTGTTTTAGTTACCGTTAACGTATGCACTGCGAAAAACAAAGTGTACGATTTTATGTGGTTTATTTAGATATTTTTCTTAAGATTTTTGTATTGTTTTGCATTTGTTTTTTTTTTTTGGGTTTTTTTTTTAAGAAGCGCGAAAAATTTTGAAGCTATTCATAAATTTTTGAAATATTGTTTTACAATGAAACCACTACGATTTTTATGTTGTTTAATTCTTTTTGTTTTGTTTTTCGTTTTGCAATAAGAGTACGACGATAAGCATTATACATATACATACATATATATAATAATTTAGCATATGGCTTGATATAACATTGAGAAGAGTTGAGATTCATTTAACTACCACATTGACGAGATTTTGCATTGTTTAATTGTGTTAAGCATTTATTTATATTTTTTATTTTGTTTTTTTGACTTGGAACAGCTCGAAAAGTAATTAATTTCGCTTAAAAATTTTGCTATTTTGTATTTCGTTTTCATTTTGTTGTTTCGATTTTGTTTTCAATTAATTACTATATGTTCAATTGAAATAATTATCATATATATGTAGCTATAATTTTCCTCTGTTTTGTTATGCCGCTCAAAAATCGTTCGGTGTGTGGGTATTATACATATTTATATATAAAAATTGGTCCATGTTAACCACATCGTACGAAATAAAAGCCAAAAATATCAAATAACCGAAACTGAAATGGAAAATAATAATAATAAAATTAGAAAACTCAAATGGAAATGATAACCAAAATTGTCTTTAAACAATACTCCTTTATATATGTATATATATATATATTTGTTTTATTTATGTATATTAATTAATTAATTTTTTTTTGTTTTGTTTTGTTTGTGTGTGTGTTTTTTTTTTGTTGTTGTTGCCGCATATAACATACATATCGATATATATACAACTTAATTTTATTTAATAATATGTTAATTAAGTTCTAGCGTTAAATTTGATTTAAATTTTTAATAGTTTGTTTGCGCTCTCTCTCTAGCCTGCCTTACAATACTACAAGTACAATTCTTTTATTTTACAATTAATATTTTTTATGCATAATTTCTTGTTTTATTATTTTGTTTTGTTTGATTTGTTTAGTTTAGTTTACGGCGCTAAATCAATTTATTTTATAGGCTCTAAAAAATAATTAAAATTATGCAACAATTAAAATGTAAATGTTTTCATTTTATAAATGTAATAAAATTGTTGGGATTTTGTTTTCTATGCTCATGCTCCCATTTTAATTTGTTGTATTTTGTATTTCTCTTCTTGTAATCATTTACTGCGATGTTTTAGTTGCTGTTTGTTTTTTTAACTGTGTTTTGTTTGTTTTGTTTTTGTTTTTTTTTTAATACTTTGTACAATTAACAAGAAATATTTCACATTAGAAAAAAGAAGAAGAACGTTTTGGGCCACATGCAATTTCTGACAATGAATAAATGAGAAAAACTATAAAAAAAACAAAAAAACTTATTTTTTGTTGGGCCATCGAAAATTACACATTTAAATTCGTAAATTTCATTAAAGGAATTTTGTTTATGCTTTCAACTGAATTGTTTATACGGTATAATGACTGTTTGTTGTTTTAGTTTGTTGTTGTTGTTGTTGTTGCTTTTGTTACATTTGTTTTGTTTTTTGCTTTAAATTAAATGCCAATTAATTTAATTAATTAATTTTTAAATCACATTTCATTGTTTTTCAACACTGCAAATTCAAATTGTTTCATTTGCTGCTTCGATTTTGTGTTGTTTGTTGTTGTGTGTGTGGGTGTGGGTGTATATGTGTGAGTGTGTGAGGAAACGAAAATGTTTTTGTTTTTGTTTTTTTTTTTTTGATTTGTTTTAAAAGTACGCAACTGGCTATAGTGCAGATTTCATTAAAATTAATAATACTATATACAGCTATGGTTTAGGCCACCATTTTTAATATTTTCGATTTCAAATTTTTTTTTTTTGTTTGCTGTTAAGGAATTTTCTCATCATCATGCTCTCCATAATACACAACAATACAACCACAGGCGCATTGTGCAATCCCATCACTTCTGCTTTCGCCAGCTTTTGAACTTTTAATCGAATAACGTGGCCAACAAATCGTCGCTGGCATTATTATTGCTGCTGCCACTTGATGGTGGCGTATTCAAATCCGGCTGCGGATCCAGGTACGACAATATTTCCATTGGGTCCATATCTTGCAACAACTATTTAAAACGAAAACGAAAACCAAAATTGAGATTAGTTTCGTGCTCAAATGAGAAGCTGATAGAAAAAAACTTACATTCAAATCGTGACCATTGTTGTCTAGGCCAGCAGCGGATGGATCAAAATTCTGCAGTTCCGCACTTAAATCGTTCTCAAACTTCAGCTGGGTCTGGCTGCTCATCAGCGAGTTGAGCAGCTGTTCCTGCTGCGACTGCTGTTGTTGCTGCAGCTGCTGCTGGCTGTCCGAGTTTGACATGCTGGTGCTGCTGCCGCCGAGGCTTCGGCTGGGCGTCCCAGGCGTCTGTGGTGAATTGTGTCCGGTGCTGTTGTTATTGTTGTTGGCATTTGGCGTGCCACCGCTAATTGGCTCATTGTGCGACGAGCTGACACTGGGTGGACCACCGGGCGTCATTGGATGGCTGGCCGCGCCCGGAGTATGCGGCGTATGCGGCATCTAAGCGAAAAAACGCAGTCAAGTATTAGTTGAAATGTTTTTAATGCATAATCTCTGTTGTAGTTCGTTAGCTTACCTGATCGCTGAGCGATTTCTCCATGGCATTAAGCTGATCCAGCGAGTTGACACCATCGCTGTTGGCCAAACTGTTGCCATCGCCGTGGCTGCCATTGAAGCCGTCATAGCTGCTGCGATTGCCACTGTGCACAGAAGAAGAGTTGAAAGATTAGCTTTTTTGACTATGTAGTTGCATATTGTAATTTCGACTTACAGCTGTGCGCCGTTGGGAACGTTGTTGTTGCCCATCATGTTGCCATTGGCAATGGAATTCATGTCGTGCATGTTGTAGGGACTCATCGCCTGAGAGTTGTCCCACGTGGGCAGCTGTGTGGAGCCCGGTGACATGACTTTGGCAATGTCTTCGCAAAGCTCCTGCTTGATAGCGGGCAAGCCACTAACAACACTACCCACGCTGCCAACGCTGGTGTTGCTGCCACTGCTGCTGTTGTTGTTGTTGTTGTTGACAACTCCGTTGCTGTTGTTGTTGCCAATGGTCGGAGTGCCATTGGGTGGCGCAACATTGCCGCCCGTTTGTGGTGCATTCGGCATGCCACCATTATGCTGCAAGGCACGCCAATTGGCCGACGAATCAATGATCACCTCATCCACATCGGAAGTGCTCAGCGTATTGAGTATGGCCCAGATATACTGATCGATCTCCAGGGTATCCGTGATAGCAGACTTGCTGCACTCGGGACATCGCCACGAGCCGCGCTCACTGTTAATCATCAGATATGCCTCCAGATCGAAGCACTGGACATGCTTGCACTCATGACCACGTGCCGGCAAACGTATTCGACTCTTTGTGATGGGGCACTTCAATGAGATCTTGGCGCATTGCTGTGCAGCATCGGGGCTACCGCCGTTCGGTAGACCATCGGCACCAACGCTGGGCAAGCTCAGATTGCGCTTGATCTTTTGCACGCTGTGCTCCAATGGCAACAGATTACGCTTATGCAGTGTCTGCAGCACCTGGCGCACCGATGGCCGATGGACTAGTTGAAGCACAAACAAATGCGACTGCAAAATAACAAAAAAAAACAAATCAAATAAAAATATTGTTAAAAAAATAACCCGGTATTCAGTGACTTAGACATGTAAGGTTAGGTTAAGTAAGGTAAGAACGGCTGAGGGGAGTGTCACACATCGACCACTAAAGGGTTCCTAGTGGGGCCGGTGATTCCGACTATATCGGTTTGTGGTCCTGCGAAGTGTTTGTGCTTCGGGAAAAATAAGAATATTTCATTTGGAGATTTGTTTCTTTTGAACATAACATAAGGATTGCTAGAGAAACATTATCTGCTTCTATTCCTGTAAAAAAAAGTTGGTCCTGATTCTGATTTGTTGGCAATCAACGTGGAAAAAGAAAGTTAAAACATTTTCACAACTAAAGGATTTTGGAAAATTCCACTCTAAAGTGGTTTTTCGGCCCCGGAAAAAGTATGTTAGGAGGAAAGAGAAGAGAATATCAATATGAGACTTACACAACAACAGGAACTGGCGGTCAGCTGAAGTGTATTGCGACCTGGCTGACAAACAGCCTTCAGATAGAGGGGACGCAGCGCTGTGCTGTTCTTTTCGGAGCGCTCAATGTTGAGCGGTGTGGCATTGGCGGAGACGGTGACGGTGTGCGGCCAATTGGTGTTCATTTGGCGATCATCTTGATGGAAGCACTTCAACTGTAGCTCCAAATCGGTGCTAAACAACCAAACGAATATGATAATTAACAAGCTGAGGATAGATGAATGAAGAATTCAGACTTACCGGCACATCAGTGTATTATAGACATTCTGCTTGAGATGGAACACATGATTGCTCACCGAGAGATTGTGGAGCAGGCGAAACGGTGGCAATATAATGCCATCACGCACCGGGAATGTCAGTCTCATTTCTTCGCCTAGCAAATCAATAAACCAAACGATTAGGAATATGTCAAATGTCACCGTGATTATTTACTGTTACTTACTGCTATCCATTGGCGGCTTGATGTCCGGATTGGGGCTGACATAGGGTACGCTGCAGGCAGGCGTCAATGGAGGTGTCGGATTGCCAGGAACTGGACTGTGCTGATAGTTTTGCTGAAAACTGCAAAAACGCAAAAAGAAAAAGAAAAATAAAGATCAAGATGAGCAAGTGCTTCAAGCAAAGATATGCAAAGTTTTTGTGTATCTTACCCTTGGTTCTGGTAGGGATTGCCGGTGCTAGCGACGGCACCCGGTCCAGCCGGGCACATGCCGCCTTGGGCAGCGGCCACGCCCATGGCACCGCCATTTCCACCGGGATAGAATTGCGCCTGATGCGCACCGGCTCCGGCTCCATAGCCGACACCAGCGCCGCCCGCTTGCGGCACAAAACGCTGCTGTCCCATGCAGCCAGGGCCAGGACCACCGATGCCAGCACCGCCCATGGGCATCATGGGACCACCACCGGGGCCCATCACTGGTCCACCATTTGGTCCCATGCCATTGCCTGCCGACATGCGTCCGTAGGCGCCAGCAGCACCGCCGACTCCGCCGCCCATTGGACCGCCACGTCCATAGCCATTGCCGGCGCCCGCTTGCATGGGCAGCGGTACACCAGCGCCGCCACCGGCACCCGGATGCATCTGCTGGCCGCCACCGCCATACATCTGTGGCGGCTGCTGTTGCTGCTGTGCTGGATTAGGATAGAGGCCACCGCCAACGCCAGCGCCGGCGCGCTTCTGTGCCATGTGCATCTGTGGATGGGGATAGGGTGCCATGCGGCGCTGCTGCTGCTGCGGATGCTGCTGCGGATAGCCGCCATTGGCCATGCCCTGCATCTTGGCCATCGGATTCAATGCGCCCATCTGCTGCTGCATGCCGGGCATGCCACCACCGCCGCCAGGACCCATCGACATGCTCTGCATTTGGTTCATTGGCGTCATCTAAAATTGACACAAAATAAATAATCAGATATTATAATATGTTATTGACTCTACACATAAATATTTATTGAATTAATTAATTGTTAAATTGCATAATATTAAAACAAACTCAGGTTTTATATAAATTTTAATAAAATGTGAACAAATTCCCTATTGAGTTTCATAATATCAGTTCAGGATTTATTATTAGGCTAACCCACTATTTATTTATTTAATTAACATCAATTAGATATATGATATGCATGTGAGATGTTTTTGTGTTTCCCTTTTTGTTTTGTTCGAGTGCTCCTCCAATTGTTGTGAACGCTAATTGCCCAACACTTTTGTTATTTCCATGTCACACAAAAACAAACAGCTGCTTGACTGTAATTAGCCAATCCTATAATACCTTTCCCCTCGTACAACAACCCTGCGTGTGTCGCTCTCTCTCTCTCTCACCTAACTTTTTCGTTCTCTTTTCGTATTGAAGATCTGCTGTTGTTGCTGTTCTGCTGCTGCTGCACTTTGCCCACATCATGCAAACAATTAAATTTGTTATTGAAAGCGCATTGAAAGCCGCTCGCCGCCAACTGCGCAGCAACCAAATACGCCAGGCGACGTTATCCGAGTACCCAAAACCCAACCCGAGAGCCCAACAACAACCGATTCAAACCGAGCCGAGCACCGAACCAAGCCGAGTGTTGAGACATTAAATCCGTCGGCTGATTTACCTGTCGTTCGTCAAGTCGTCACATCTTTTGTAATTGTTTCGCTTCCCCCCTTCCCACACACCTCTCCCTTTAGCAGCACAATATGAATGCTATATTATCCAATGACCTTGCCGACACATACATACATACATACAATATTACACGTACATAAATATGCAGGGTTTCATGTCGCTGTTATGAAACTCGTTCAACTGTACTTATTATTTATAACAAATAAACTGATCTTAATTTATTTTTTATTAGATAAAACTTTATTAATAGCTGATGATTTTTAATTATAGATCAAGCTGAGGTTTCTCCAACAGATTGGATTTTTTTTAGCATACTTCAAGATCTAGTAAATACTTTTTAAGATGTTTTTTTAAGGTTTATTACAGTTTATTTAACTTTAATTTTTCCAAAAACTTAAATAGAAAAAGTCTTTCAGAAATGTTGATCAAAATTGTATATCTTTTTTATTTCTACAAAATAAGTTCTCTAAGAACTGTTAACTGTTTTAATTGTTTTTTTTTTAGTTAAAGAGTTTACTATGGCAATGCCAACTTGAGCAATTTATCATTCATCATAAATTCAATTAAGATTTTTGTGTTTTTCTGCTCTGGTTTTTGGAAAGGGGGGGAGGTTTATAAATTAAAAATCAGTCTGTTTATGGTCACAAATGAATTTCAAAACAGCTGTCCATAAGCTTCAGCGGCATTTCTGCAGCTGCAGACATCGCTGATGATGATGATGATGATATCATCATCGGATCAATTAACTCACCTGATGATGCCTTTGTGCGCCAGCATTGCCATAGCCCATGCCAGCCATGCCCATGCCGGCTTGACCTTGGCCATTATAGCCGCCCTGTCCGCCACCATTCATGTATTGGCCGTTGCCCATCATTGAGCCACCGTTGGCAACCGGGTGCATGCCACCACCACCCATCTGCAATGAATAGAAACATATTGTTTAAGGATTTGCATCTTTTGCCACTCTCTCGCTCTCTTTTGCTTGGTTATCTTGACCTACCTGACTGTAACCGCCCATGGCTTCCATATTGGACATGTGTTGTTGTTGCTGTTGTTGGTGATGTTGTTGTTGTTGCTGTTGTTGCTGCTGTTGTTGGCTAGCTGCCACCATATTAGGGTAACCAGTGCCGCCGCTAACGTTACTGTTGCCGCTTTGTGCCTGAGCCGAATTACTGCTGGAATTGCTCAAGCCGCCCAAGGAACTGACAGAGTTGCTGCCACCCAGCGATGTGAACTCCGAATTGGGACCAAAGGTGTTGTTTAAACTGCGAAGGCTGTCGCCACCGACGAGCTCATTGCCTAGCATAAAGTTGCCTCCGCCCACTGAGCGTTGTTGTTGTTGATGTTGCTGGTGCTGTTGGTGTTGTTGCTGCTGCTGCTGATGTTGTTGCTGCTGCTGCTGCTGGTGCTGCTGTTGTTGTTGATAGGCCAAAAAACTTTCGCGTTGCTGTTGTTGGTATTGCTGTTGCTGTTGTTGATTGTAGTATTGTTGTTGTTGCTGTTGTTGCTGCTGCTGCTGCTGTTGCTGCTGTTGTGCGTCGGAGACGCTATTGTTGTTGCTGTTGTTACTGTTAGTGCTGACACCTGGCGGTGAGATTTGGCCCCCTGTGGCTGGCGCCCTTGAGGAGCCCGCCTGCTGGTTCATTTCATCATTTTTTCTGTAATAATCATAGCAAACATAATAATATGCATTAGTTGACATCATCGAAAATCCAAAAATGGGCACAAAAACTAGGTAATTCTAATCTTAGTTGATAGTATTAGGCGAATTCTTAACGCGAAAGTATTTATTTTGCAACTGCTTTCGAGCGATGTTTTTGATTGTTTTTTAATTTCAATAATTATAGCCGAAAATAATGTGACAAAAGAGGCAAAGCATGGGTTTAATATTCAACGATACAAGAAAGTGTTGTAGATTGGACATTAAAAAGGTTAAGATTTAATTGAATAAGTACAGGAAAGTTTATTTCATATATGTTAAAAATCTTTTATTAAAGTTGATATTTTATTTTTAAAAATTGATAAGTTTCTTCATAAAAATTCATTTTTTTTATCCATTCTTTGATTGCAATTCTTTGAATTATAATCAGCATAAGAATTAGGTTTAATTTTAGAAATAAAAACAAACATAAAATGCCTTCGTTTTATCAAACATTTTCAATGAGTCAGTTTTATTGTGTTCTATACGTATACTTGATATTCATTTTTGATACATCTTTCTCGTATGCTTTGTACAATTGTCAAGTCGATTTTAGTTTTAATTTCTGTGAGTGTGTGTGCCTCATCGATGATGTAAGCTTTAATGCTCGCACGATGCTAAGAACAACAACATGACGATCATGATTATAATGCTCATGATCAACATGCACAGTTTCATCATCATTGTCGTTGTTTATTCGAATTGCATTTTCGTTTGTATCATTTGTCGCACAATTGCGCTTCTTCTTCTGCTTCTTCTTCTTGTTCGTTGTCAGTTTGACATTTAAAATGCCTAAAATGTTAAATGGGCTCAGGGCTTGAGCTAATCCCCCGCTACTTCGTTTGCGTTAAAGTTTCCATTGAAACTTTTGTTGTTTTCACATTCGCATTTTGATGGAGCGATTTTTAAGGTACAAAATATATATTTTTTGTCATATTCGCTAGACAAACAAACAATATTGGATGCGAACACAAACACAAAACGCAATCCGAATTGGAAAAGTACAAAATACAAAAAAAAAATATGTATACACAAATAAATAAAAGAGAAAACAATACAGAAATACATATAAAAAAGTAACACGCTCACAATAATTGCGCATCTACAAAAAAAAAATAAAGCTACTAGCCGCACAATACAGTTAAGCAAAAAAAAAAGAAAGAGAACACACACACAACAACAACAACGAAATGGCAAATGTAAATAAATAGCACACTAAGCGACGAGGCTGATAATCGCATGACGAACGCTTGCTGGCAGAGCAACGGGAAGGTGGTGAGTTAGGTGGGTATTTGTGCAAACCTGTGATTGTATATATACATATGTATAGCTGTGACGATAAATTTGCATTGAGTTCAACTAATCGGCTAAGCTGAAAGCGAGCGAGTTGGGCAGAAGTAAATGCGGGTCAGGAGGTCACAAACTGGACGGGATTGTTGTTAATGAGCTGTGCACTTTTATGTGGCAGGCTTCAAGGCTGATCTTAGTTTCAATAAAAAAAAGAGAGAGGAGGAGAAACTATTAAACGCACAACAAGTTGATTGGTTTTGGCAGTCAGTTGAACCCAATAATCTATGTAAACCGGTTCTTCTTAAGCAGAAAATCCACATTGCTTGATTATTGATTTTGAATTATTTGACACGCTTCGGCTTTGGAAAGTTCTACCACCATAAAAGCCTAACAAAGCAAAGTAAGACAACTTTTTAGCATGACTTTAAAAAGATAAGCAAAACAAAAAACCAACAAAACAGAGATAAGATTTGAACATATTTTGCAGATGCTATTCGATGAATTTCAATGAAAACTTTACTTGAGTATCGTTCTAAAAAATGAAGTAAGAATATACTACTTCGTAGCACCTTACGTTTCTAGCTAATAATTTGTGCTTATCTTTTGCGACTTTTTTTGTAAAAAACAAATATTATCATTCGATGTTGTTTTTATCTCTCATCTATGTATCTATCTAGTTACCGTTATGAGCAACTTCCTGCTAATGTGTTGTGTCTGCTGCCTTATAAACAACATAACCTTCACAATCTGATTGAGGCAGAGAGAGAGAGCGCGATCGAGAGAGCGTTGCGCGAGAGAGTCAGTTCACAAATAGTGCAAGGTGTTAAAGCAATAACAAATTGCCTAACATGCCCATTGAAGAGCGTAACTAAACGATGTTGGGTAAGTTAAAGAGCAAAGAGGGGCAGGGAAGGGGGTAGTGCCTAGTAGTAAAACTAGGTTCGTCAAGTTTGCGTTGCGTTCTGCCTCATTATGTGACGAACAATTTGCATGGCATGACAGACAGAAAACGAGAGAGAGAGAGCGAATAGAGGAGAGTAAAAACTTTTGTGTTTATGTCTGTTTTTGTGTGTATTTAGCTGATGACGCTCTAAGCATACATATGTATATGTATATTTGTTGTTGCGCTTTGTTTTAGTTCAGTGTTGTACTTTGATTAGATATAAATTTCGTTATTGATTAGATAAAAAAAAGAACGCGAAAAATAATCAAAATTTAACAACGCAAATTTGAAATCAGTGCATGATCTGAACCCCCTCTCTCAACCCAACCCAAATGCCACACAAAGCCCAACCACCACCCACATCACCCCATTTCTCTCACTCTCTCTCTCTTTCGCTCTCTCTCTTTGTCTGTCTAATTGTAAATTTGTGCACACTTCAATTTGTAGCGGTCGTAAAAATTATTTTATTTTTTATATTTTTTTGCTTTCAAATGATTTCCGTGTTTGCCGTTTGATGAATATCAGCAAAACGGGGTGAGGGGCATGATATTTTAATGCAGGTGGGGTTGTGTTCATTTATATAGATATACATACATATATATATATGTACATATGCGCTTTGAAGCTTTGCGTGCTTTGTCCAAGATGCGCTAATTTTTTTTGCCCTTTTTCGCTGAGTTTGACATTTTTCAAAAAAATAATGAAATTGAAATTCATATTTTTTGTATTATTATTATACGTTTGCGAGGGCTTGGCTTTTGTCTGCTCTGAGCAGAGGGTTCATTTCAAAATGAAATATGGCATTTTTATATGCTCGTTTTTTAGGGGTTAAGGCTTCGATGTAATATTAGTAGATTGGGGTTTAAACACAATACATATTGCGCAATATAAAGTCATATATATATTGCGGCTGGCTCGAGAGTTCATGATTGGCAAAAGTCTACAGCAAAAAAAAAAAAAATATAGTAGAAAATTCATAATGAAAAATAAGGGCAAAAGTTTTGCTGCGGTTCTTTTTTCTGTTTTATCTTATTGTTGTGATTTTTTTTTTATATTTTTGTTGTTGTTGTTGTTGTCGTGCATGTGTGCTTTTTATAGACGACGTTTGCTGGCGCGTGTAAAGTACAAAAAAAACAACTACAACAACAACCAATAAGTGGGAGAACCATATAAAATTGGTAGACACGTGCGCGAAAAATACAAAAACGGAACCTGAAGCAGCAGCATTGGGCATAAGTTGCGATACTCATATATTGTACGTTGCGTATGAGCAATATTCGAATGAAAAATGACAGAAGACAGAGGGCAGACAGATGGTCAGAGGAATATCTGAACTGAATGCCAACGGAGCACAGGACAACTGTATGTGTGTATGTGTGTGTGTGTGTGTGGATATTACAAAAGCTCAATGTAAGCTGCACACACACACGCACACACATGCACATACGTAGTGCTATGTCCAGTTTTTGGTGCAAAACCAATAACATGCAAATTGTTGAGCGACAGGCGACAAAGTGAAGAAGTAAAGAGCGAAAGAGATGGAGAACGAATCGTTTCAATTCCGCATTTCATAACCAATAACCAAAAAACCGAAACCCCTTCAACACTCAAATCCCCCCCCAACCCGTCCTGCTGCTGCTGCTGCTGCCATCGAAAAACCCTCTCAAAAATGCGTTTGACAGTTGTTTTCAAGGGTGTTTAATGCTGAGCCGCCACTGCAGCCGAACCAAACCAAACCATACCAAACTGAACCGCATCGCAACGCAGTTAACCCTCTCGGCTTTCTTTAATCCCCATCCCCTCTCTCCATCAATCGAATTGCATTTGTTTGAAATTTGTGTGTGCCTGGAAATTTGACTTGTGTGCGAGTTTTTTTTTGTGGCAGCTCCAAAAATATGCATTGTTATGAGTTTTTGCATATCGTCGTTGCCTTGGCTCCTTGTGCCCCTTTAGGTATGCAGCAGTTTTTTTATGTACTTTGCCAAGTGGAAAAAACGTTAGGATTGAGGACGTTTAAACTGGATGGCGCCTTAAGTTACATACATTTTCGCTCAGTGTAAAACATTTGCTATCTTTTATGGCTTCATTTTGAGTAGATTACATGGCGCCCAATCGCCTGCTGCGCTTGAATGTTCGTCTTAAGTAACTTTTTTCTTAGCCAAAGAACAAATATCGTGCCAATGGACGCGACTCGAATACGCACACACACACACACACACTTACACGTATGACTATAGCAGTGGTTCATCATAAATAAAAATAAAAATAAATCAGCATAATAGACTAGCAGCAACCACCGCAGCAGAAGGCTGAGTAACAGAAACTTGCAACCCTCAAAAACAAATACGAAAATAATACAACAACAAAAAACAAAAAAATAACAGGCCCATTTCGTTTTTATATATTTGGCGGGTTGGTTGGTTTGGGGGGGTATGGTGAGTGTGTTTTGTAACATTTTGTCGGGCGACCGGCAACCAAATAAAAATCGAAATTCAAAAGCGAACACAAAGTGATAAAGGCAGCACAATTTTGATTAAAAATCCAATGCAAATAATGCAACAACACAGAGAGAAACATATTTCAGCTAACCACCCTCCCCCCTCACTGCACTGGTTATGCAAAATATTGCTGTATAAAATTTCTCTCTGTTGCAGTTTTTCCTGTCGATTTGAAATTTTTATTTTTTTTTAAATGTTTTGCCGGATTTTGCGGTCTATGCAGGGGGGGGGGGCGGGGGAGCAATGTGGATAAGGGCCAAACAAGTGTGTTTGCTTTATGCCTTTATTCAAATATTGTATGAGTGTGCGTGTGTACTCAACCTGCTGTACTAACACATCTGTTATAGGAAAAATACATATATATATGTATATATATTTATGCATATAAATGTTGAATAGTTTGCCCAGCTGCTGGGCATAGCCGCATTTTCGACACCTGTAACAAAAACAACAACAACAACAAGCAGCAGCCAATAGCTAAAACGTTTTGTTGTTAAACGCTGCGTATACGCAATGTGAAATACATATCAATTTAACTGAGTGTTCGAGTGCATGTGAAAGAGTGTTGTCCAAGTGTCTGCTTCAATTAACATGTTTTAGCGTCAAATTTAAGCATTTGCATAGATAAAATTTAAAAAAATTAAAAAAAAAAAAAAATATTGTATTTAAATATTGTCCTGATATTAATAAAGTTTTAAATTAAGCCTAAAATGTATATCTTCAAAAATTATTATAACAAAAAAGATACTTGGACATGTGCCATTAAATAAGTACAATTTTAAATGCAATTATTATAAATCAATAAAATACAGCCAATTGATTTCAATGACATTTGTTTATGAAAAGGTTTATATATTTCAAAACAGGAATCAAATGCATCATAAACGAAACAAAACTGCATTTTGCAATTAATATACATATATATTTCACAAACTTTTGTAATTGTAGTTTGTTGTTGTTGTTTGTTGGTGGTGGAATATTTAAAAAGCGTTGCTGATTTGCAACACGCGCTAATTAACAATTTTAGCTCCAGTTGTCACCTACCCTTGCCCCAAACCGCTCTCTGCCCCTTCAGCGACAATTCTGTGTTAATTTTTGTTGTGTTTTGTGTTAGGTTTTTCTGTTTTTTTGAGTGAACTAAGTGCCTATCTTATCTGTCGGTTTTGCTGAAACAAAATTTATGCCAGCAAGCTAGTTTTTTTTTGTTTTTTGTTGCTGTTGTTGAAGTTTTGCCGGGGCAGGTGTGTATTCGAAACGTATTGGATAATACATATGTCAACGTCATCAGCAGAGTTGATTTTTAGTGTTTATTATATTGTCAATTAAATGCAGTCGTTCCAAAGAAACAAGAAACAAGGCAAAAGGCAAACAAAAAATCATAAACAATTAGAGACACATAAACATTAAAAATAAATCGAAGGCTGCCTGCCTGCTTGACAGCGACAACAGCACCAAAAAAAAAAAATAAATATATATGTACATACATATAAATAAATAAAAAGAAGCTGCAATAATTTTTGCTCAAGTATTTTGGGCACATGAGCAACAACAACAACAACAAAACGCACATAAACAATATACATAAATCATATAATTTTTAAATAAAACAAAACGAAAATTGCAACAGCGCAACAAATACTACTAAAACGAAGACAAAACAAAGCTCGACGCATAAATCGACGATGATGACGATGTCGCTGTCGACGTCGACGTCGCTGTTGGCGTCGTACTTGAAAACCAGTTTGAAGCAAACAGAAATGTCTACTGAAGTACAGCTGAGCAACAACTTCAGCAACAATTTAATATTGCCCCTCAAAACAAATAAATTCCAAGACATTTTTTTTTCTTCCGATAAAAAAAAACCTTTTGATTTTTTGGCATATTTCATTCACTTTTGGGCTGTAAATCAAAAACAAAAAAATGCGATTTCATTTCGATTTGCACTCAATTTCATAATGTTATCGCCAGCAATAAATGCTTTGATATTTCCATTCACAAAAACCGTCGACAATCTCATCATTCGCCAACAAATCGCAGAACGTCGGCATTTTTGGTTCATTTAACGAATCGACAAATAGATATACATTCATTTAAAGACATAGTATAGATTGTAGACGGGGCTATGGTATGGTATGGTATAGCGATAAGCATGGTGCGCGCGATAACTGACATTTCTGCATACCTCAGCCGACAAATATGTCGTCGGCCGGCATGTTGAATATGCTAGGACAAGAAAATTTCAATTATTTCGATCGTATAATCTAAACTCTATGAGAAACCGATTAATACTACTAAATAATCGAATTATTGTAATGTTATCGGACAACAAAAATGACATTAAGTAAGAAATACCTTTGATATTGTAATATCATGTATTAATATCCGAGATCTTGAATAGATAATAAGAAAAATCATAAGATCCCCTTTTATAAATATCTTAAAAAAATATATTTATCGATTTATCGGTAAGAATTTATTATCAAAGCAAAATAAAGCACATTTTTTTTAATTGTATCATAAAATCAAATGCTTTGTTCTATAATTTGTTGTTGGTAGTTCGTTGTGATAAGAGTTGGTTACCTTTGATTTGTGTGCTATGTGTGTGTGTGTTTGTGTGTGTGTGTGTTAGCGATATCGTTTTGCTGGAACTAGAACTCTGAAATGGGCTATCTATCTAAGGCTGACACAAGTTGAAAGTTTTGTTTCTTATTCTGTTTTAAGCATACTATATTATACTATATATATTGTTTGTATCTATGCGAATGTGTTGGTTCTTCGTCTGGTTGCTTGTTACGGTTCGGTTCGGTTCGGTTCGGTTTAGTTCGTTTTTTGGGTCTGGCTGATATCAGCTTTTAATTGGGTCGTTAAATGTGGTTTGTGCTTTTTATCATGTGACTTCTTCAAGGTGTTTTGAGGACAAATCTATGTATAGGTAAACACGATAACACATCCAAAAGAAAGAAAAAAAACCTTACCCCTCACCCTACACACTGCAAAAGGAGTGCACATCTTGTCTATGATTCCGAGTCAAAAGTCAGCTCGTTCTCTCTCTATCTCTTGCTCTTAACCCATTAATGACTAATCAAATCCAAATTTTGCAATTAGATATGCGAGACAAGCGTTGACCTTCAGTCTTTAGGGGTTTATTTTAAACAACATTGAAAGGGGTTGGTTTTTCAATTTACACGTGTAACTATTGTTATGCCCTCGAGTGTTCGTTTGTGTGTGTGTGTTATTGAGGGTTGTTCTCGGATCAGCCCCCGTAACAACGAAAACTGATGGGTTTATTAATATTATTGGGCCACACTTATTAAAGGCAATTTTTCTAAGTGCATACGGACTCTCGATAAAGTAATAAACGCGCCAAATGTTTGTTTCTCTTTGGGGTTAATGACAAACAAGGAGAGAGAGTGAAATCTCTCACTCTCTTATGCTCATTTTTTTCTTCGTTGTTGTTGTTGTTGTTCCTTTCCTTGCTTTTCCCAAGGGGGTTGTTCGCCTTGTTGTGCATATAATTTTATTATTTTATTTTTTTTCGAGATTTGCAAATGGTTTTCCGCGTTTAGGTTTTGTTTTTCAGCGCATTTACGTATTGTATCGCATTTTTATTTCCCGTGTGAAAATTGCCAAAGGCAGAGGAACAGGAAGTCGCCGTCTGTCTGCCGTTTATACTACGGGAACGGTTACATTTTGTTGTTGTCCTTTCGTTTCTTTGGGTGGTTGCTGCTTGTGGGTTTCTGTAGATTTCTAGTGGGTTTTCGTTCGTTTGTTATATGTTTGATGGGTTGTGATTTGGTTGCCTTGGTGGTTGTTTGATTGATGTGTGTGTCGCATAGTTTTCTGTACGTATTTACTTTTGCATATTTCCGTGTATTGTTTTTTTTTATATTAGAGGGTGTGTTTGGGCTTTAACAGGGTGTTAATTGTTGTTGTTCGCAAAGCTTATAAGTGAACAAATTGAAAAGTTTGAGTGTTTGTTCGGAAGTTTTAGTTTTCTCATCAATAAATTACCCAAAATATATAACAATTCTTAGTTTTGCTATTTCCTTATATTGGAGTGTTCACTGTAGTGAATTTCGAATGGCATTTTAAAGCATATTTCCAGTATATTTCCACTACATTCCGCAAAACAGTTGACAAGTGCCTTTTTTTTGCTTTGTTTTACTTTTCTGCATATTTCATTGGTATTTTTAGTTTTCGTATTCCTTCTTGATTTTTCCTGTTACCTGTGCTGTGTTACACAAATGGGTTAGGTTTTGTACCTGTGCTGGAAAAATTCGATGCATGAGACCATTTTGAGATGATGAATTACACGAAAGCAACTGTGAACGGTGTTGTTGTAGTTTAGTGTAGTCTTCGGTTTCATAGATGTTCATACGTATGTATAAAAATGCGTGGCATGTGAGAAAAACGGGGAACGGAGACGCCGAGAAAGGCGTAGGTAGACCAAAAGGCAACAGAAACTAAAACGACAACAACAACAAGCACACACAGATGAGACGAGTTTGTAATGCTTCGTTCGGTTTTTGGTTTCGTCGAGTGACCTTTTTTTTTTTTTGTTTTTTTCTTCGTCTCTATTTGAACATTGCGCACTCTCCCCCTTCCCCACTTTATTTGTCGTTTTTACAAAAGATACTCGAAGCTAGGAAAAAAAAACAAAACACAAATTGGGCGAAAACATTGTCGAACTGACAAGCTGTTGTTTTCGTTGTTGTTGTTGTTGTTTGTTATTGGTAAAAAGGGCAGGCAAAGAAGCGGATCGTCAGTTTTTCTTGGGAACATTTTCTATCATTGGTTAACGCTATGTGCGCTTGTGTGCGCCTTTCCTTTTGACGAAAATAGTTCAATGGAAAACTCCACGAACAACAACAACAACAACAACAACGAGAACAACAAAGCAACAGCAGTAGGTCGAAGCTGCGGGCAAAGTCGCAAAACAAATTTTGTTAACTCAACGGCAAATGTTTTTTTTCTAAGACTGACGACTGAGCGAGAGCGACTGAACGAGAGAGAGAGAGAGTGTGTGTGGTGTGTATGTGCGAGGTGAGTGTTTGTATTTGAGTCAATTATGGGTCAGCTGTGCGTGAGCCTGAGAGCAATAGAGAGGCTGAGCATAAAATGCAATAGAGTAGTAGATTGATTGGGACAGGGGTTGGAGGAGTTGAGTTGAGACATACGACTAACATAAATACGCATAATGGCTGTCACAGCTGATTGAGAGTGCGTGTGCATGTGTGCATGTGTGTGTTTAATGGAGTTTTAAGTGTGAGAGTCTGTTTTTTTAAACTTGAGCTGTGTGCATACAAATGGCACACTTTAATGGATGAACAGTTTTTCGTAAATATAAATGCAGTAAATAAATCAGTTGAATTTATTTGAATAAGCTTATAACTATAATTATAATTAATCGGTTTTTTTTTTTTTGATTGAATACAACAAACAAAGCATAAAAGTTTACACAAAATTTACATAAAATATCTAAAAACAAAAGCACATTCCTTTCAAAGCACAACAATTAAATTCGATTTTCTATAATTATAGAGAAATACATTTATTTAATTTTTTTTTTTTTTGAGCAATTATTTTTAGGCACTACATTTTTTTTTATTTTTTTTTATTTTTGTTGCTCTTATTTTAAGCAATAATTTATTGACGAACAATTAAAAAAGTAAAGCGAACAAAAGTTATTTTGGTCATTTGCTCAGGTTTTTTATTTTTCTTTCTTTGTGGCATTTTTTATTTTTATTTTTGTTGTTTTAAATGGAATTTATTTTTAGATATTTTACCTAAGTTTTGCTTTATTGTGCAAATTGTTGTTGCTGTTGTTCCACTGCTGCTGTTGTTGTTGCTGTTGCGTTTGTTCTTATTTTTGTTGTTGTTTTTGTTGTTGCTGCTGGACAGGTGCTTATAGTGCTAAGAGGAAGCACCAAACACACACGCACACACGCACACAAACACAAACACAAAGACAAAGAGAGTGAGGGAGAGTGCTAAAGAGAGCAAGAAGCAGAAGCAGCTTAGGTTCTGTTTTCTGCTGTTGTTGTTGTTATTGTTCTCGATGTTTGTTGCTTGTTGTTAACAGTTATCAGTTTTGTTGTTTGTTGTTGTTGTTCTTTCACTTTTTGCCACTTGATTAACTTTAGTTTTGGTCTTGTTTTGAAACTTACTTTTTGGAATTACGCTTCGTTGTTTGCTTGGAATACATGGGAATTTTGTCAACAATCAATTGCATGGCATCAACAAATACATTGGCATCTAAACACACACTGTTGTTCACTGTGTGCCTTTTGTTGCTGTTGTTTTTTGTTTGTTGTTGTTGTTGTGAAATTCACTTTGCTAATGTGTATTGAATAATTTTGTTTTTTGTCAAAGGTTCAGCGACATTTTGGCAAAAGTTTTAACTTTGTGTTTTGCACTTTTTGTTGTTGTTGTTGATGTTTTTCTTTCACTTTTGTTTTTTGTTGTTTGTTTGTTAAGCTTTCACATTTCTATAAGGTCTGTTTGTTTATGCACAAGTTTTAATTTATATTTGTTTGTTTTTTGTTTTTTTTTTGGTTGCTAGCAAAAAATATGTTTCTTTACTTTCTTAGCACTTGTTGAATATTTGAACAAATTTCGATTTTTTTTAAAAATTTGTTTTGTTGTTGTTTTCTTCACTTGTTGAAATAATTTGCGCTAGTTGTTTGTTTGTTTGTTATAATACTGTTGTTGTTGTTGTAGTAATCCAAGTTGCTGTGTGTTGTTTATTTTGTTTGTTTGTTTTGTTGTTGTTGTTGCAACAGGAACTTATTTATTTTGAGCACTAAATCCAAAAAATGTGCTTTGTTTTTGTTGGTTTTATTTTTTTTATATATTTTTTGTTTGTTCTAAATGTGTTTTTGTCACTTTGTTTGTTTGTTTGTTTTTTTGATTATATAATTTGCGTTATATTTTTTTTAATACACTTTCAAATACTACACTGTTTTGAATTGTTAATTTAATTGAAAAATTACTTGTTGTCACAATAAATGTGAAGGTTTTGAAAAAATGATTCCAATGATTATGACGTGAATAATCTGTGTATGATATTGGTAAAAACGTTTTACGTATGCCGCGTTTAATGTTAGCGCGTGTTTCAACCGAACGACGACAACATTCGACGGCAGCCAGAAAGGAACTGAAGCTGGCTGGCAACGCTGACCGTGGCACGACTCAAAACTGACTAAACGGGAAACTGTCGACTGCGATGGCCGCTGCTTGGCTCTGCTGCTGCTGTCGCCATCGTCGCTGCTTCGATGTCGGCGCTACCTTCGCACCCACACACACACACACACACGCACACACACCACATACAAGAGAGACAGACAGAGAGAGAGAGAGAGAGAAAGAGAGAGAGCAAGCGTGTCGTCTACGAACATGTTGCGAGCTTGTTTGCGCGTGGTACAGTTGACGGCTCTCTTGTTTTGCCTGCTCTCTCTTTCTCGCTCTCCCGTGGTCGCTCGCGCGCTTGATTTATTTCAGGTCGCTGTGTTTGGTATTCATTTGACTGTTAAGGGGCGACGACGCGCGAGCACTTAAGTAAAATAATAATTATACGTATGTCAATTTGTTTGACTTCTTTGCGTGCGTTTATTGCTACGTTTAGCGTGTAAGAGCGTAAAGCGTAGTAGAAATCTACTACCTTTTTGTACGCTGCTGACATTTATTGGGTTTGTTTTGAAAGCGTTTAATGGGCTTCAGCTACAACACCACTTACATACACGTACATACATTTGTACCATGAGAGTGAGTTCTTTGCGTGTGTGTGTGTGAGTGTGTGAGTGGGTAGCGTTAAGTAGATTTTTCAGCACATTTGTCTTAATTGTTGTGATTTGTGGTTGATATTTGAATGATTTACGGCAGCCAGGGGCGCAATTTGGCGAGTTTCGATATTGGGTGGCTTACATACATACATACATATGCAAATGAAGTGTGTTTTTTATTATGCATTATTAAAATGCAAATTAATTGTTGCATAAACGTTGACATTATATTTGACAATTTATGAGCCCAAGTATTATATGGCTGTTGTCTGATATTAAACATAATTAAGGTATTATCTAAATTAACACTGCATAAATAAATATCAACAAAAGTCATATAAACATTCCATATGCTCAAATGAACATACACACACACACACATACGCATACATATGTATATATGTATAACAACACCCCGTCAATCGTTGTTTGCTTTCGTCGAGTGGCCGCAAAATTGAAATACTTTAATTACCCGAATAAAAAACATTTAACAATTTAATCTGAGCATATCAATTGCCGCACAAAACACTCCAACACACACACACACACACAGCAATATAAATATTCTCTCACTTGCAGATACTCTCTCAGTTCACGCGCTCACGGCTTCGTGTTTTTCTCGGCATTGTCGAATCATTCCCAAAATCCACTCCCAATTTATCACTCAATTAGCACAGAAAAATGTAGTAGTGTATTTACTACACTTCTGACACACACACACACAACACTCACACACAATACGCTTTTACAAACGGAGAGAAACAGCAGCAGCTGCACAGCGTGAGAAGTTCACTGCGAATTAAATGCATACCCAAGCAGCCGAACATCGGCTTCTGGTGCTCGTGTTTTGGGCATCGGCTTCGGTTTCGGTTTCGAGCTCTCGTCTCCGAGCTCTTCGGCTCTGGCAGCAGCGTATCCGTATCGGGTGTTCATCTCAATGAAATTGTAGCATATTTGTTGCCATATCGAGATTAAATTTTCAAAACACAAACGAGCGCAGCAACGCTGTTGGAGGTGGCTAAGCGACAGAGAAAGGGAGATAAACACATACATATATGTATGTACATGTATATAGACCCCGAGAGCAACGAGACAGATAGAAAGAGAGAGAGAGAGAGAGAGTGAGAAAGAGAGAGCGTGTGTTTGTGTGCGTTGCTTGTAAGCTTTCGTGCGGTGGGTGGGTGGTTGGTGGGTCGTCCGCTTGGTTGGTAGTGCGATTTATTGATGACGTCGACGACGGCGTCGCTGCCGCTGGCCAGTGTTAATGTGTTTGTTGCTTTGCCATACAATTATGTTTTATTTTATTTAACATGCTGTTTTGTTTTTTTTCTCTCTGTTTATTTTTTTTTCGTTCTGTTGTGTTGCTTTTGTCGATTTTTGGCAAAGTCCTTGTCACAATTTCAATGCGGGAAGGAAACGCAGCCGTCCTCACGCAGGAAGTCTTCGAGAGTGCCGAACAGTACCAACAACAACAACAACAACAGTAATAAACGTCGACAGTTGTGCGATGATGGCAGCTTCATTGGGTTATGCTTATGACTGTATGTGTGTGTGTGTGTGTGTTTAAGGAAGTGTATTGCGTTGTAGGCCGTCGTCGGTTTAATGCACGTGTGTGGGTGCATGGCCGAGGGAGATTCGAACTTCGAAGTATCTGTATCCGTATCTGTGTGAATGCGTTCCCTATGCTGTTGTTGTTGCTTTCTGTTCGTTCGTTCGTTCGCTCGCCCCTCTGTCAATGGGTGTGTGTGTGTGTGTGTGTGTCATGGGCTGCTTATGTGCGTTGCGTGTTGTTGTTGTTGTTCCTGTTGTGTGCGCCTTCCTGTCACTGCTGACTGCGAGCCGCTTACAGGGTGCTCTGTTTGAACAATACCACACAGCTTACAGAGCGACAAAAGGTAGCCGAGTCGGGTTTCATTGCTAGCCAAATAGAGGCAATGATGAATATTATCAACAGGGTGACTGTTAAAAAGTAAACCATATACAGGGTGTGTGGAAACATGATTTATTAAGTAGTCGACGAAAAGGAGTTGTAACAATGAAAGTAGCGTATACAGGGTGTCAATGAAAGTAGCGTATACAGGGTGTCTGTTTGGAACATACGGTTAATTAAGTGTGAAACTTATAAAACCATTTTATTACATACTTTAAATGTCTTGTATATTTTCTGAGATATTTTTGCTTAATTATTTTATACAAAATTTATTTTATAGGTTGTTTCCGACGGGCATACAGGGTGCCTAAGTACAGATAAATTAGATATTCTTTAACCAACTCTGAGCGCATCACCCTGTATTTAAAACGCGGCTGTAAAAACAATTTAATGCATAAAACGACAAAAATCTGGTTTTCACAAAACCAAACCCAGAGCCACCAACAAGCGACGAAAGCGCTTAAGGAGGAGGCAATGGCTGGATAATGGTGGTGATGGTGGGGAGGGCTGCTGGTTGGAAGAACACTCGCAGGCCAAGCAGCACCAGCAGCAGCAGCAGCAGGAACAACAACAAAAGCAGCAACTGTTAAGATTACACTAAAAGTAACTGCCAGCAGCAGCAAAAACAAAAACAACAACAACAACCAAGAAGGGACTGCAGTTGCTGAGAGAGCTCAGCACTAAAATCAATTATGTAGCAAAAGCAGCAACAACAACTAAAACTGCAGTTGGTAGCAGCGTGAAAATAGTAGTGGAAAAAAAATGGCAAAGCAAAATAAAAAAGCAGACAACGCTAACGCTAACGCTAACGTTAGCAGAGGCCGAGAGCAGTAGCAGCAACAGCAGCAGGCGCAGGGTGGGTGGGTGGCTTGGCTGGCAATGCCTGTCAGTGAGAGAGTCAGTCAGTCAGTCAGTCGGTCGGTCGGTTAGACAGACAGAATGACGCTCTCTTTGTCGCGTCGGTCAGTCGCAAATATGTTGCGCATTTTTGCCTCAGCAAGTAAGCGAGTGAGAGAGAGAGAGTGAGTGAAAAGGTGAGAGGCAGAGAGGCAGCAAGAGAGCACGAGTGTGCTGTGTAACTGTTGTTTTTATTGCCGTGGGGTGGTGGCGGTGGTGGTGGTGTTGATGCTCCGTTTGGTTTGGTAGTTAAATGCGTGAGAAGCGCTGAGAGAGGCAGCAGCATCGGCAGTAAACGATGAACTTTGCTTGACGATGCTTGTCGTTGTTGTTGTTTGCTGGCGCTGCTGCTTCTGCTGCTGTCTGTTGTTGGTAGGTTTGAGGCAGCAGACACCTTTCCACGTGCAAGCCGAGAGCATCTCTGCTCTGTCGACGTACGCGTCGCTGCTGCCCCGCAGATGTTTGGCAAAATAATCAGCCAGCGACGTTGGAGAAAAGAGCGTGCAAAAATAAAAAGCAAAAATATTATGCTGAGTGCTTTGGCTGCCTGCCCATAGTACAAAGTGAAAGAAGCAGCAGCAGCCAACGACTCACTCACTCACCACACGTACGTACATATGTATGTGTGTGTGTGTGTGCGGCATAACATAAACGAAAAAAAAAGGCAGCGAAAGAAGAAAATCAACGAGCAGCAGCGACGCGACGACGGTCGGTGGTTTGATGTTCGCTCAGTTTCAGTTACAGGGGCAGCGATGTCGACTTTACGTCGGCAGATAATTTGAGATTTTTTTCTTTTGTATGGTTTATTTTTTTTTTTACATTTTGTTGCTGTTGCTGCTGCTGCTGCTGCTTTCATACATTTTATCAGTCGGAGCGACGTCAGCGTCAACGTAGCCTGCCTGACGATTTTCTTGGCGTAGTTGTTGTTGTTGTTGTTTTTATTTGGGTGCCGTTTGTCGTTGAGTTTGTTGTTTTATTGTATCTGTGTCTCACACACACACACACACACGCACACATTTATATTGAGAGACTCGTATCTTTGTATCTTTTAACGCTGTTTTTGAGTTAAGCAATTGATGGATATGGTTTATTTATAACGCTTGGCGACTATCGAATGAACACACTTGGCCTCTGTCTCGACTCTCTGTCTCTCTATCAGTATCTGTAAGATACATGCTGCTTTGCCTCCACCCACCATCCCCCCACCCCACCCCCTCATGCCTAATGCTGCTTGGTCTTCTGTTCGATAAACGTAAGCGTAATAATATTTTATTGAAATTTGTTTTCTTTTCTTCTTCTTCTTTGGCCTCTGAAGAAATGCTCAACAGCAATAGCAAAAGCAACAGCATTTTGTACAAATTTTCTTTTTGGGCTGCCATACACAAAATAAAAGAAAAGCAAACCAATGCGAGGGGGAGGATGGCATTAATGGGGTGTGGGGTAAGCGGGGAATTGGATGGTTGTCGCTTAGGTGAAGGGGGGAGGGGGGGGGCTGGCCAACACGACGACGACTGCCTTCATTTCTTGCTGTTGCTTTGTTTTTTTTTTTATTTCATTTTTACTTATTTTTTGTGTCTCTCTCTCTCACTCTCTCGCTCTTTGCATTTGTCGTCGTCGTCGGTCGTCGTCGACATTTTTTTTTTTTGTTTTTGTATTTTATTTTATTTTATTTTTTTGCGCTATAAGTATCTGTTGGATAAATATGAGGTTAAAGCGTTGCCTTCTGTCGTTTGGATCTTGTTGTTGTTGTTGTTTGTATGTACAGACAGACAGACAGACATACGTATGCATGCATATACATACATATATATATGTATATTTGTGCCTTATGTACCTGTGCGCTTTGCATTTGTATCTGTGTGTGTGTGTGTGTGTGTGTGTTGAAGCGAAGTGCAGCACATTTTGATTGTTGGCTGCCTTTTGATGAAAACATAAATATCACAACATACAAGCAACAACAACAACAAGCAACAACAATACACTGTGCACAAGATGCCAAAACAACAACAACAATAGCAACAACAAATGCAACTGCAACTGCAACTGAACTCCAACAAGGAAATAAAGCATCAATTCTTTCTCTCACTCTCTCTCTTAATCTCTCCCTCTCTCCATCTCTTTTTGTGTTGTTGTTTGCGATGAATGAATTGCAGTTGATGTTGTTTTTGGGGGGTTTTTTTTTTAACGGTTTTCAGTTTTGTGGTTAATTGATATGGCAATGAATCGGAATTTGGTTTGTAAAATTGGAAAAATGGGGAAAAAAATTCGAAAAATAAAAATCAACATAATTAATGATTTTTTATCTGTCAGTTGTTTGGCAACAAACTTAAATTGTTCTTAAAATTGAATTGAGACAAAGCAAGTTTTAGATTTAATACAGTACGACCTCGCTCAACGCAACCTATTAACGATTGGCCCATTTCGAAAACTGGTTGCAATAACCGATGAAAAATTGTATTCTACTCCAAAAAAAAAAAAATGATATGCCTTTGCTTACCATTCAAATCAAAGTCAATCGAATAAATGTGTGTTCAAAGACAAGGATTTTATTTTATTTTTGAAAAATTGAGAAATTGTATTATGTAATTTGAAGGATTTCTTTGGTAAGTTTCGTTAAATGAGTTAATTTTTTTTTATTTAAGTACTATTTATGTTAAAGTTATTCTTAAAAAAATTCCAATCTTATAAGGTTTCTATTTTGTTTGACCTAATTGTTTTCATAATTATTTTCAGTATCCTTTTTCGTAAAAATAAAATGCTTTAAAAAAAAGAAATAATTAATTGCGTTTAAGTTACAACTTAATTTAAGTACGTTTCTTTTAACTCTGTATTGGGCAGCGATCTGTTCAGAGTAAAGTTTATAAAAAGATATTTTATTTTTTAAATATTTTATGTTCCTATTTATTTACAAATATGTATTATATATTTTTTTGTCTATATTCAAAAATGCAAATTTATGGATTAAAAATTAAGAATGTTTGTTTCTATATAAAAATTAGCTGAATTCCCATCAAGTTTTCATTACTAAAGTAATTATAATAAACATATTATATTTTTAATTTTACCAAGTTTTATCCCTGTGAACATCTTTATTCTAATTTTGATTCTTTCCTTGTTTAAAACGACTCTTATATCTCTTTAAATATCCTCAAAGCCCCACCATCATCATCATCATTATTACCATCTAAAAATAATTTAATTCATAAAAATGCTAAAAATAAAAGATACAAAAAAAAAAAATTAAAACAAGAACAAACAAAATACGAGAGTGGAAAAATAAACACGAATACATACATACATATATAAAACACAAACAGACGACAATTGTGTTTGAATTTGTTGTTGTTGTTGTTTTATTTCGAGAATTGTTGTCGCAATTGAGTTTGACACCAGAAAGTAGAAGTCAGTGGGATTCATTTCCTTCCTTTCTTTCCCTTAACCTTAAGTTAACCCTCTCGCCTCTCTCTCTCTCTCTCTCTCTCTCTCTCTCTCTCTCTTTCCCTCTATGCCGCTTTGCATACAACTTAATAATTATTCATGCAGTCGCCTTCTGACGACGCAATTGCAACAACAACAACTAAGTGGATTCCACATGCGCCACACACAAAAAAAAAAAAAAAAAAATAATAAAAATAAAAGAGCAACAACTGCAACAACAATAAATATGTACGCACATAAATGAAATCGAAACGAAACGAATAATAAACGAACAACAAATAAGCAACAATGTTTTTTTTTTATATACATATACATATATGTGTGTGTGTGTGTGTGTGTGTATATAGTTGAATGACTGAACTGAACAAACCCGTCAACCACAATAACAGCAAGTAAAACAAAAATTAACACACAAAAAATACTTATAAGCAACAACAACAACAACAATAACAACAACAACATAAAAAAAAATTACCTTATAAACACCAAACAAGCTGAACAAAAAATAAAACAAAAAATAAATAAAAAACAACAGACGAAGAAGAAGACTGCAGAAGGTGGAGAAGCAACAAATACACACAAAAAAATATATATGTATGTATATAGTACAAAAGTTGAAAATAAAAATACATTAAATGAAATAAGATGAATACCAAACAAATAATAATAAAAAAAAAAAAAAAAATTATGCGCTGCCTTTGCTGTGTCTCAATGGAAGTGGTTCAAAAAGAGAGCGAGAAGTGAAGGGGGGAGAGAAATTATGCCACAATCAAGTACAACAAGCAACAAACAGAGCGAGATCAGCGCTCAGCCACAGATACCACCATTAGGATCATAATAATAACAATAATGATGATGATGAACATGATCATGATCATTATCGGTCAATGATAATGTCGTTTTGCGTTTGCATGCTGCATTGAGTATAGTTGGTATCCCTCTCTTTAGCTCTTGTTGTTGTTGTTGTTGTGTGTATCTGTTTCTGTAACCCAAAACACGACCATCAAGAAGATACTCGAAGATGCCAGAAGTTGCAGTTGCAGTTTGCCTGCTGGCTGCCTTTGCTGCCTGCTGCTGCTGCATTCCATAGATACACAAAAATAAAAATGCGGCTATGATAAATAATAATACACACACACACACACACACACACACAGATAGACGGTCAGGCAGACAATTTAGTTTTGAGACAGCTTGTGGCACACATCAACAGCACTGGGTAAATGTTGAGTTACATTCATTTCTCTTTTGTATCTCTCTCTCTGTGTAGAGTCGACGAAAAAAAAAAATAAAAAAAAATATCTAGTAAAATAAGAAGTATATTTTGATTTTTTTTTTCGCTGCGGCTGCAGTTGCAAGCAGACAGAAATAGGACAATGCAGCCAACTAGTAGGCAACAACAGCAGCAACAATGTGAAACGGGAAATGATCTTCCAGAACAAAGAATAGAACGATTCTTGTTGAACTACACAAACCCAAAAACACACACACACACACACACAGATACACATCAACACTTTTGAGCAAATAATTTACCAAAGAGGAATTTCTTAACCGATTACACAAAAGAAAGAGAGAGAGAGAGAGAGGGAGAGTGATGAAGTGAGAGAGAAAGAATGAGACTTTTAGCTAGCATTACAAAATGTTGGCAATTCCATTTTCCATTTTCCATTTTACCATTTTCCTCTTCTTGTTATTGCAGTTCTCAGTGGAAAATTACGGATTTATGTAGATGGAAAATTTTACAAAAAAACATTATTTTTTTAGCTGTTTATTTATTGTAAGTAGTGGATCAATTACCACCGAAAGAAACAAAAGTCAGACGAAACTCACTTTTGAGGCCCGGGAACGTACCGGAACCGTTTTTTTTTTTATATATATATGAAGTTTTAACGGTACGGGCGCTGTACTGTCGTCTGTCGTATAGGCCTTAGGTTTACACTGTTTTTCGAGTCAGTCGATGGGCTTTGCCGATTGTAACCCAATAATAATGTATTGAAATTTCATGGTACTGCGCTTAGCACCTTTAAAGTTGGTAGGAACCTCTACCTTGATTTAATTTACATACAATATAACTATTTGAGATTAGTTTATTTTATTGACATATTAACAGTTTTGTAATCAAGATGTTTGATAATATATTGATAAACTTATTCAACAATTTATTTTTGATGACGAAGAATCTCTATTAAAACTAGGTATTGCATATTTTTAAATGAAATAACACATTTGTTTTGATTAATTTTTTGAAGAAATTCAATTTTTAAGATAACATTCACTTTATCATTCAATTTATAAATATATAATTTTCAATAACTGCTTATGAATGCATTCAAAAACCGAACCGTGAATTAAAACCTCGAGCTAACCAAAAAAAAACTCACCCTCAAAATTGACGCTTTGCTTGTAGAAATTGTATTGTATGTTGTTCTCAGTTGTTGTTGACTTACTAACCGCTTAACACTAATTTTGACTTTTGAATAACTACTATAACGATGACTAAGTATGTATTCCCTACCTTTTTTTTTCTTGGCCCTTAAGTTAAACAAAGTGAACAACATCAAAGCAGCAGGCACACTATGTGAGTACGCCTTCCATCTCATATTCTGCTCATTCACTTTTCATTCGCAGTTCATTCACGATATGTACCATAGTCATTCACAGTCATTGGCAGCCATCATGAGTGAGTAAGTGCTCTGGCGTCACTTAGCGCTAGGCAATTACCAATAGACAACAAACACCTCGAGAGTTGGTTTGGTTTGATGGTACCGAGAGGCTCTTCACTTTAGCGCCTAATTGCACAACAAAAGCTTCAATTAAACACTTCAAAGAGCTTATTACAAACCAATAAACCGCAGACCAAAGTGCGTGCACAAACACACACACACACACGCAACACGCCCAAAGGACAAGATACAACAATGTTGTGAACAACATCGTTTGGCAGTCGGCGATGCGAGCTAAAGAATTTTGCTTCGAATTTCAATTCAATATACGGTATGTTCTATATATGTATAGAGGGCAAACCGTTCTTGAAGGACAAGGACAATGTCAAGGATTCTTTCACACACACAAAAGCTAGAATTGTTTCTCTCTCTCTCTCTCGCTCTATCTCTACAGTCGTAGAGTCACCACACCATATCACTTTACATACGATAATTGTGCGTTGATAATGCGCTGATAATGATGATGTTGTTGTTGTTCGTTGTTGTTGTCATTGTTGTTGTCATTGTTGTTGGTTCTGTATGGTTCAAGGAGCTGCCAACCTCATCTGGCCAGGGGCTTGAGGTGTTTCGCTGTTTTGGTGGTGGTTAAATACATAGTATTTTGTTTCTTATGGATCTGATTCTACACTGAGAAAATCAATTGAAGTTTAATAAATTATTTCAAAGTTTTTAAGATTTAATATGTATCTAAAAAATTTCTTATTTATTTTTTTGTATTATATATTTTTCTCAAAATTTTAATTTATTTTTCTGTATTATATATTTTTCTTAAAATTTTAATCTATTTTTCTGTATTATATATTTTAGTTTGAAGACAAATTCACAAAGTTCGTAGAACTATTCCTAAGTTTAGAATGAACTTATTATAAAAAAAAAGATTTAAATTAAGTTTAAGTTGACTAAACAGTTAATATTTTGAAAATGAATTAAAATTTCTTTAAAAACTATTATTCTTGATAAACAAAAGCGATATTTAAATTAAAATCTAAAAGAAAAATATATAATTTAGCTAAATACAATTTTAATGGTTTTTTTGTTTTTATTTTTTTTTAACAATCTTTCTTAAGACATTAGATAAATTTAGGATCAGGAAGTTTCTAGTGAAACTTAATATTATAAATTCAAAATGACATGCATTTAATTTATTTTGAATTATTTAAATCCAAATCACTTCTTAATAATTAGTTTAAATCAATATGTGTAATATTATTTTCCAAGTGCACACAAGCCAGTTTCGGTAGCATCGTTTATGAGACATTTAGCGGTTTAAATGCGCATCCTGTTGCGTTTGGCTTGCTGGAAACACATACATACATACGTGGGGTGCCTGCCTGTGTTGGTTGGTTGATCTTTGCGCTACCTGAGCAACTTCCGGCTAAAAGACATTTTGCATCTGTTCTGATGTTCAGGTAGCCAAACTGCATCGGCAAACATCTTTGGCATTATCTCATGCCTCATTTCGTGGCTAGAGAGTGTTGAAGAGGAGGGTTAAGGCAACCCTTCTATTTAACTTAATATTGTTGTTGTTGTTGGTTTGTCAGTTCAAAGTTCATTCCTTAACAATAATCATAACCAAAATAATAATAATAATAATAATAATAATAATAATAATAATACATAATGCATGATGCAAAGACGAGACGTGCCTCACATGCCTCACAAATTCGTCCGTGCAAGGGTTAAAACATGGCCTTTCGAGGCTTTTTGAGACACCCACACACACTATATATGGCCGGAGTAACCCCGAAACAAGGACAATTCTAAAGGATTTACATCAGTCAGTCGGTAGTCGGACACGCAGGCAGGCAGAAAGGGTAGTTCTAGAGTTTGGTTAGTATGGATTTTGGGTAGATGGGAAAGGGGGGGCGGTAGTAAGGGGGGCTGCCATGCCACTTGGGGTATATAATTCCTTTCTTCATTGTGGGCTGCTTTGAACTTTTCTGCGTCATCGTTTGTGATTAAATATGCCAGGCATACAATGATTATATCATGGATATGTGTGTACACACACACACACACACACACACACACATACACACATATCATTTGATATCGTCTGTATTTACTTGCGCATCGAGCGAGCATTTTTATTTGAGCTCTTACTTTTCATCAGCTTCGCTTGTTGTTATTTTCATTTCGTCGTCGTCGTCGTTCTTGTTGTTGTTGTTGTTATGAAATCCTTTTTTTTTTTTTTATTTTTGCCGGGGCTGTTTCTCTGCGTAAACGCAAAATGCGAACCTTTTTGTATATACATATATATTTATATACAACAACAAAATATTTCTTTGATTTTTGCTCACTTTTTGCAGAAGGAACTGCTGTCAGACGAAGGTAATACCAAGGGCGGAGGGTGCTGTGGGGTGTAAGTCCCAAAACACACGCCAAATGTAACCTCAAAGGGTTAAACACGCAAAACGCAAAAGCCGAAACAAAAAAAATACGATTTACAATATGATAAAAAATAAAAAAAAAACAAGAATACAAACCAATGGCAAACCAAAATATGAAAAGCAATATCTGATATACGCTTAAAACCGGGCTGAAAGCATATGTACGCATATGAACGCAACTTGATTTGGGCAACAGCGACTACCAAATATGCCCTACTTTTTCCTTTTAATAATTGATTAAAGGTTATATTTGATTAAATTGTTACAACACCATCTTCAATTTGTAAAGTCTAAATTTGAATGCGTAGCGGCAAAACGTTACAATATTAATATTCAATGTTTGTTTAGATATAAATTAAAAATCAATCATAAGCTGGTTATTAATTCTTAACTTACTATAATGACTTTATTACTAATTAAAACTTTTTTTTCCAAGATAAATGTGATATTTAAAGCTTAAATTTTTTACTTTACATAACAAGATTTATATATTCGCATAAATAAGCTTTGTTGCATAATTTATATATCATATTTAATTCCCGTGATTGTTTAGCAAAGTCAAACTGATCTGGTTTAGGGTATAGAGTTGTGACAATAAATTAATTTTCAAATAAATGGAAGGATCGCATAAGATTTGTGGTTCTTGTTAGGGGTTTACTATTTCTAAAGCATATTTAAGAGCTTTTGTCAAATGCAAACTAGTTTGGCACTCTTCAATCCAATCACAATCGTTTGTTAACAGGATCGCTCTATTATCAGTACCAACGATCAGTGCTAGAAAAGGACCCTTTTCTTTTTTGGTTGTTGTTGAAGGCAGCGTAACCGCAGTGTTGGTTATGTTTTCCATCAGATTTTGTTTAACTCCTTGCCACAGCTATGTAGATTTTTGGTGCATTGAGTGCCATGAATTTGTTAGCTAATAGAATCTGAAAAGAACATTTTCATCGCTTTTGTTGTTGAATAAACGCGACGGCTTTTATTGTTACGGTTGGTTTGCTGTTGTTGTAGTTGGGTCTTATGTACCGGGTAGGCCGGGTTTCTATGCTAGATTTTGGGTTTGGGGACTGTGTGGCAAGATTATCGCACGCTGGGGTTAAAAACTTCCAATTTAAATTCAATTTCCGAGCAAATGGTCAAAAGTCTCGACGACAATAGCAAAACCAAAAAAAAAACACATAACAAATAAAAAGTAAAAGACGAACAGAAAATAACAAGACAGAAAGAACGAACGAAAAAAAAAAAACCCACCACTTAAGGCGGGCAGAACAACAACAACAACAACAAGAAAAAAAGGCGCTGCAAACAGCGAACCGGATATCAAAGCGTAGACAAACACAAAGTTGAAGTAAGCAATGTGTGTGTGTGTGTGTGAGGATATGAAGGATGCATGACCATGCAGGCAAAGTCACTTCATTATCGAGATTATCGGCGCAAGTTCAACCCTGCCACAACACCACACAACAAGAATAACAGCAACTAGAGTGCCTCTCATCGTGCTCCTGCTCCTGCGTTAGCTCTCTCTCTCCCTTTCTCTCTCTCTCTCTCTCTCATACTTATCCTGTGCACACGTTCGCGCGTCAGCACAAATGTCAAACCACTCGGTTCCTGTACTCAGTTCCGTATTAAAGGCGGAAACGAGGGAAGGAGGGAAAGGAGGGATGGTTCATCCATATCCTTGTTGCTCGTCACGGCTGCTGTGCGCCTGTCTGGCTATATCCTTGAGTCCTGACTTGACTGCCAGGCTCTGGCTCTGGCTCTGGCTCCGGTTGTTGCTGTCTTCTGTTTGGGGTTTTTGTGCTTTGTGTTTGGCTCCAGGACATGCTAATAAAATTGCCGAAAATCCGCAGCCCAAAAAGTGTTTTTTTTGATGAATGCTTTCCCTTTGTGTGTGTGTGTGTGTGTGTGTTGCCCTCAGGCATTTTGCGATTTGTGCGCGATTCTGAAGCGATTTGTGACTAAACAAATTAAGCGCGTCGAAAGTCATAGCAGATTTATAAAGTTATATTAGCCAGAGGGGCGGAAATTACTTATAAAAAAAGGGTCGACAAATGCAATTAATTGTTTATTATTTTATAAGCAAGTAGCAGTAGTTCTGGCGTGGCGGGGGGGCGTGGCTACTGATTAGGGCGGCTGTGGAATTTCTTGTTTCGGGCTAATTTGAGTCTAAATGATGTAACACTGATTGAAATCACAATCACAATATTGATAGATACACAATCGTTAGGGTCTAAAGATATCGTATCTGTGTTTAAGTTTAAAATACTTGAAGGCAACAACGAAAAGCGCATAAAAGTTAATTAAATGCAATGCAAAACAAACAAATATACATATAACCGAACATGGAAATGGAAGCAGCTATAAACACTGTGAGAGAGAGAGAGAAAGATAAAATAACAAAAACATACACACACACACACACGCGCACAACACAACTGAAGGCAACGAGCTAATCGATTCATTTGAAATTCAATACACAAACACGAGCCATACACCGAGAGCCACCGAGAGACGACACTGGAGAAACGCAAGCACGAAAATCAATATGAAAAGCATAACTGAAACACAAAGTGTCAAATAGGCAAACGTCAGAACGAACGTTGTCAGTGCTATAGAATGGCGGTGAGGTGAGGGTAAGGGTAAGGGTGGGGTTTGGTCGGGGGTTTCAAGAGAGATGGGGGGGGGACGCTTGTGGGCAACGGAAACGGTGCCAGGGCTTTGCTTCCCCACAATTTGAATTGTTTGTATGAATGTATTTATATACATGTTTATGCATGTACACTTGTAAAAAAGTCTGACTTAATTATAGAAAATATAAAGAACTTTGCAAACTTAAGATTTTAATCTATAAATAGATTTTTTGTTTTCCTTTAATAAATAATTGTGAAAATAATTACTTTTGAATTATATAATAATTTTTAGAAATGTATCTGATTGGTATTCTAATTGAAGTATTTCCAAAAAGGTTTGGATCAACATAATTTTTACTAAAATAAATATTTAAAAAAAATAAAACTCCAAAAAAACTATTATTAATTTGTTTAAGTGTAGCTGCATTTCCAAGCCCGTCAACCACCAGCCACTAAAAATGTTGACACACTCGGTCTGCAACAGCAGCAGGCAACAACAACAACAACAACAACAACAACAACAACATTAAACAGAAACAAAACGTACAACAATCGACAGTCGGCAGTCACCATTCATACTAGATAGATACAAATACAATTGTGTTAAAAGAGGAAGTTCGAGAGGGGGGAGGGGAGGGGGGGGGAGAAGATGGTAGAGTGCTCGCGCTAGTTGCAAGTCTATTGCCACTCTGGCACTGTGGCTGCCATTTTCAATTTATTGTTATTATTAATTTTGCTGCCAAAAAAGGGATGCGACGATGCGACCAGGCAGGGGCAATGGGAAGTACCAGCAATGAGCCATAAGGACTACACAGAGGACTACATGGGACTAACATATATAGAGGACTATCGAGGACGACGGACGAGTTTATTTGTGTGAAATTCAAATGTAAATACTTGAGGGCGCTTAAGGGTGTCTTTAGGGCTTTATTTGCCCTCATATTGCGACGCAATTTTTTGGTTTTTGGTGGTGGCGAAGGTGTCTAGTAGCGCTTATGTTGCAGTTGCACAAACCAAACCTGCTTATGCCTCCTCATGTCCCCTTCGCTCTCTACTCATTCCTATTATCATTCAGTCATCCATCCATAGCCACAAACACCCCACTTTTACCAGTCTCTCTCCCTCCTGCCTCCTGTCCTCCTTCTGTAACAACATTCAGCTTTGACCGGTGGCATCCATGCAAAATCAATCGACATTATTGAAAGCGAGCCATTCGCATATGGCTTAAGTCTATTTGAGTTTATGATTGCGTTTACCCTATACATATAACCAAATCTGCAAGGCATTATGATCCGATAGACTTATTTTAAGTAACAAAATAAATAACTTCACTGAGTAAATACGAAATATTATGTTAAAACATTTTGTATTTATATACAAAATTGGTTATTCGTTTATCTTTAATAAATTTTATGTTCGTTTAATAAATGTTCTATATTATATCACAACACATGTTACGTATTTATTCTTATTTTTGAATCGTTAAAAATAACTTTATTTTTTTATAACAAGTTTTTATATACTCTTTTCGGTTTATTAAAACAACTAATTTTTTGACTGCAATTACTAAATAAAAAACAATAAAATACTAAACAATTACAGTAAACATTTGAGTGCATTTAAAATAAAATCTTTATAATCGAGATCATGAAAATAAATTATTATAATTTTCACGTAAATAAATTTACGTCTTACCATTAAAAGTAAGATTTAGATTTGTTATCAATACTTTTTTCCAAGCTTTTATTTATTTAATTGCATATACGTTTTGGATTATATATTTTATTTTAAATAAACTAAAGTATTGAGTTTAAATAATGGGTATTTTATAGTGACCCAATTTCAATTTTATTTCAATATTCAATATTCAAAATATGTTTTGCATTGACTTCTCGTATCGCATATAACACTGTTAGTTTGCTTTTATATGTACAGGGTATTTCTTATGCTGGAAAATTTAATAATTTCTAGTAAATGCTGCTGGCATTTGTCTTGTCTTGTCTTGTCTAGAAGGCGACGACGAAGACAACAACGACAAAGATTAGTCATACAAAATATTGTTGTTCCCAGGCGTTCGAAGACAGGGGATGGTTTGAGGTACTTAAGGTTGGGTTGGAGTGGGGGATGAGCTGCGGGACGCCGCCTGGCGACATTCATTTCAATTGACACGTGCAGCGAAATATGCCTCCATCTCATCCATCTATCTATCTATCTATCTATTCGACTCCTCCCCGCATTGTAGATACAACGCAGTAGTATCTTTGACGCATAAAAATGCTGAAAATCAAGCTGAGATAATGAGAACGCAGCGAACGTGCAGGTTGTCGGTGGCGTCAGGCTTAGTCTCATGAATATGAAAATATCTTGCCAAGAAAATATGTAGCTGCTGCCACTGTCTGTCTCCCGTTCCCTCGCATCCGCCTTTATTCCTTAAGCCTTCCCGCCATCTGAAGTGCTCAAGGTGTGGTTGAGGAGGTTGCCTAGACTTGCGTCAGCATTAGCTCTGCCTTACCCCCCTGCTCCACGTCAACCCACTGGCTGGCATCTCCTGCTGTCTTAACATTTACGCATTTGACATTTTTGTCACCCGAAATGGCAGCGGGGGGTGACCCAAGTCAAGGGTAGAAAGAAGAGGGAAGTTAGGGGGTTGGCAACATGGCCTTTGTATGTGAGTATTAAAAAATTATATGCCAAATCGAAATTGCATGTTTTACATAAACAACAACAACGATGACTATAACAACAATAACCGTCAGCAGCCATTTGAATTTATGTATTTCTAATGTGTTATTTTTTTTGTTTTTTGGCTTTTTTCTGTTGTTGTATTTTTCGTTTTTAACGCTGACCGCCCGCAGTGCCCCGCAATCTGCTTTGTGAATGAATACACGCCCGGAACCACTCACAGCATAAACTCATACATATACATATACATATACAAATATATAAGTAAGTACTCATGAGAGTTTGGGTGTGGATTCTAACCCTTAAGTGCGCATTTATTGCCATTTATGCGGTTCGTTTCGGCCTCAGTGTCTGGGTTACGCATATGATTCCCGTTAGCCTCCACCAATTGTTTGGGAAACATTATTTATGGATTTTTGAATGGTTCGGCGCTTCATGAAACGACATAGATTAACTAAATGTCAACGATTCATTCACACAGATATTCGATATGCCAATTATATGGTTTAGCTTATAGATAAGTAAATATCAATTGTTTGCCGATCTTCTTCGCTATATATCATCTTTTAATACACTTTTCGGCTTTGTTAATGGGCTATTAGTTTAAGCAACCCTTGTACGAAAGAAAGGGTCAAAGTTTAGCTGAAAACTCTTAACAAAATTGATAAAACTTTCAAAGGCTATATGTTATGTATACATAAAAGTACATTAAGTTGACTAAATGATGTAGATAGATACTATATATATTGAAAACATTTAATATAACAAATAACCTCTTTCCTTTGGAACGTACACAGTCAAAAGTAACCTCATAGTTTTTTCTATGTTATTTTTCTTAAAATTGCAAGAAAAACCCAAATAAATGTATGTAAAATAAACAAAAAATATTTTGTGTAAAGTTTTTTTTCTAGTAAAGTTATTATAATATAAAATGACTTTTAGAAATGTAGATTTATTGTATTGCCACGATTCATATGCAACATCTTAACAACCTTTTATCGCTATAGCCTTCTCTTGCTCATAGTTTTTATTCATGATAATATAATACAATCCTAAGCTTGACATATGATGTCTATTCGATCAGTTTTTATTCAGTATGTTGCACTTTTTTTAATGCAATTAGTTGATAGCCATTTTTTCACCCCGCATGTATTGATCTTTAATTAAAACGATTATTTAATATACACACATAATTTTGCAGCAATGAGCAAGTTGAGACCTCCAACTGGGCGCTGGCTTGTAGGCCTCATAGCGGGTGACGCCATGCATAAGAACCGACCCTGAGCCATGACTTGTTGCCAATGCACTCACACACACTTACGCCACACACACACACACGTGACAACTGTCATACTTAATACAGTCAATATTCAAGTTACTTTTAATGCGATATTCAGGCTCCATCTCTTTCCCTCTGTGTATATATAGTATTTAATTTCAATTTTGTTTATGATTTTGTTCCGCTGGGTAACTGGGTACCTTGCTCAGGTCCCTACTCTTTGCTGTGAGTTGCTGCCAAGTGCAGTTAATTTCAATTGGCGACGAGTCGTCGTCGTCGTCGTCGTCGTCGTCATTGTCGTTGCTGTTGAATTGTTGGTGGCCGGGTGGCCGGGTTTGCCGGGTTTGCCGGGTTGCCGATCCGCTTTGCAATGCACTCTGTCTTTGGGTGAGTTTGGCCTCGTCTTGAGGTTTTGTTTATTTGCCTTATGATTTGCATAATTTGTTCTATAATTTATGGTATGCAAGCGCATTTTATTATTGTTCTTTTTCTTGTCAATTCACTGGTTAGTCTGATTTGTTGCTGCTGTTGTTGTCACTCACTTGGGCCCGCTCAGCACGCCTCTGATTGAAATGACTTAATTAACTAAATTACGCGCCTGGAATTTAATTGAAAATAAACAGTAACAACAACAACTACAGTAGCAACAACAACAATATATCTCTGACTAGCATGCAGGAAGCAGTTTTGTATAAATGTTTCCAGAATTTTTTATTGTTTATGGTCAATCGTACGCAAAAGTTTTCCATTAATCACGACTCTTTTTCTTTTATATCCTGCTCTCTTGGCAACTACTGAAATCGTTTTTTTTTTGTATGTTTTTTACTTCTGTTTTGTCTTGGATAATCTAACGATCCGTTAATGCCAGATGGCCTTAATTTATTTGTAAAATATTTTCCATATCAAAGCAAGAAAAATAAATTTCGTGCTTTCCCACATGCAAACTAGTTTAAGTAAGGCACCAAAATAATAAAAACAAATACAAATACACAAGCTAACGTAAAAATTAAAAACGAAGCGTCTGCAAGTAAATGTTCATAAACAAATTGCTTTTTTTTTGTGGGTGCCACAAAAAATACACACAATGCGAGTACAGTACAAAAAATATGTACATAATTCTTGTATGGATGGGCCAAAGAAATTCTTGTTTTGAGATGAAAACTGACCAAATCAAATGTGTTAAGTAAACGAAAAATTGTAAATAAAAATGCCCATAACATACTGTACATATTGCAACAACAATACGATTAACAACAACAATCAAGTGGCAACAAACGGCATTGGCAATTGAAAATATCTATAGCTTTACATAAATCTAACATAATGTATAAGAACGCAATAGATGCTTAAGATGATTGTCGACGTCATATTGAAATTGTTGTTTCAAAAAGAATTTCTGGAATTTCTGGTTGGCTAGTTCGTGGCTCTAGAAAACATTAAAAGTACAGTACGACCTCGCTTAACGCAAATTATTGACAGAATTTTGGCGATTCCGCAATAAGCCTCAAACACATCCTAGCTCAATGCCCATCTCTTGCCACAGCCCAAACCAAATTCGTCCAAAACAAAAACCCAATTGACAACATTACAGTTATAATAGATTTGCCTGCAAAAGTAAATAATTGCTCACCGATTTTAATTAAGTTATGAGAACATTTATAGTTTGTCAGAGGATAATTATTGCAGAAAATAATTACTGAAAGAATTATTATACTATTCGTCTTCGATTAACTTTTAAATATAATTTAAAAACACGCGTTCTTTCTTTTTAGTTCGAACTAGAAGGAAAATATTGCAAATATTAAGCTCAACATTTTTTTTTTATACTCGATACCGAAGGTAAAGAGTATATTGGGTTTGTGCAATGTCCGTCATGGTGTCTGTCCGTCGGTCCGTCTGCATGTTCGCAACTTTTTTCCATACCCTTTGAATAAGAGACTTCAAACTTTGTCTTTATCTATGGCATAGTAAATTAAAGTATCAAGATTGGAGTTCTACGATAACTGAGGGGCTGGCAAATCGATAAACTCGATAACATCAAATCGATAGATGCAGCTATTTCGCAAGCCCTTACAGCTAGAACTATCAAATTTGGGGAGAAGATAGCAACTAACAACTCCCAAAAAACTGGATCAAAAATTTTGGAGCCAAGCCTACCCATTCCGCCCCCAGCCCCCCCGCAACATTTCTACTTGTTTTACCTTAATTGGCTTCCATAACTACATATAATTTTATATTTTGCTAGTAATTTAATTATTTTAACGATATTTTAATTTGAATTAATTTTGATTTCATGTCAAATAAATAAATACTGTGCTGAAGTACAGAGAATCTTCACATAAATTTATATCGTAAGTTATAAATTTCAATATTAATTTTTTAAGCAATTATTAATTTAAGCCTTTCAACTATAAGTATAAATAAATGTTTCCGTTTCTTATTTTGAATCTTTGACATAATTATTTTTACAAATTACTTTGACATTTTTTGAGTTATGCTCATATGATTATCAAGTAATTAAAATCATAAGTTCCAAGCGCTTATTTTATTTTGTCCCTTGGGCCTTTTGTCTTTTGTTATTTAAAGGTCGCTTAGCTTTGACTAGAACACCCTCCAATAAGGCATTTCCATTTTCAGCGCTTATTTGGCGCTTATCCGTTTTGTTTTTGAACGAAGAAGTACGTAAAGAAACAGATAGAAAAGCCAAAAGCAAAATCTTTTAATTGTGGCGTTGGTTGTTGGTCGGGCAATCCAAAAGATTCTCGAAATAATTTTCCATTTTATTGTTTTTGTTGCTGTTGTTGTTATTTTGCCTTTTAATTGAGTACACATAACGAAAAAAAAAACAACCAAAAACCTAAATTTAAATTATGTGCTTATACATTGAAAAGCAAGCACAAAGCAGAAGACGAGGGCAGCCATCAAACAACAACAACAACAAGAGCAAAGTACTTGCCCGTCTTGCCTGACTCGAATTCAATCCCCAGCCCCTGCCCCCCAACCAACAACGCTGCAACCCTCCTGCTGTACAGACTGAAGACTGAAAAAAAAAAAAAAAATGAACTCAGCGCCTTTTTCATTTGAATTTTACGCAAAAGCAAAACAATTATGAAATTATTTATTAAATATTGTGAAATCGCTCAATGCACATGGGCACAAGTTGTTGTTGTTGTTTTTCAGTGTGTATACACTCAGCAAAATTCCTACAACTACACATACAGATATACATTCACAATGATAGAGAGATACAGATACACTACGATTGGGACTGGGCCAACCTTGAGCGTCTGTGCACGGGCCTTTGCTCGGTTCGACAACAAATACCCGTACTTATACTCGCACTCGCACTCGCACTCATACTCGTACTCGTACTCTATTCTAATTGCTACCATGCACCCATCGTCGCCATCGGTTGCCCCAATGTCGTTGTCGTTGTCGTCGTCGTTATTGGCGTCATCGTTGCGGGTGTGAGATTTAAGTCACTTTATCGACAACGAGCCGATTTCGGTCGCTTATTGCGATGTCGCCTATTTTCCAAACCTCTGCTACCTCCCTCCGCACTCCACTGTCTGTCAAAACATAGGCCGAAGAGGCACCTCATCTGCTGTCGCGAGTGCTTCATCATCATTTGGTTCGTTGGCTTTTTGCTCGAATCGAATAAACCAAGCGCGCGTATTTCTTCAATAAATTTGTCAGTTTATTCGGTTTATTTATTTACTTATACTATTTGCGATTGCTATCCGCCGCTTTGGCGGCACCCTCACCTCTCTATCTCGACCATAGTTCGCTTCAAAATTCCCTTTTGCATCGCTTTTGTTTTATCGCTTTGTTTCTTCTGTGCCTTTCAAATATTTTTCTGTCTCTTATTTTTGCAAATCGCAAAACACAAACCCACCTCCACTCCCCCCCGCCCCCCTGAGTATTCATCGTCTTCATCATCATCATCATCATAGTCATCATCGTCGTCGTCTTCGTAATTGAATTTCAACTTGTTTGCATTGTCGACGATAATTCGTCGAGCTATTTTGCGTATTGAGATCAGGGTCTCATCAATTAGTAAATTAATTTTATGCGCAACGCTCTATGGAATCTTAAGTTTTGCTGCTTAGATCGCAAAATTAATCAGATTTATAACCATTTAAACGAATTTAATAGGATCAAACAATTTCCAGAATACCTGACGATGTCTGTGAAATTATAATTTATATTTAAAATAATAAATAATGAGAAAATAAATTTTTATGACAGTGTTCAGTTTATTTGTTGCTGTTCCATTAAATCAAATAATAATTTGAATGAAAAGCTATGAGCCTCTGCAAATCCACAAACAATATAACAAAGTTATTTTTAATGAGGGAACAAAAGCATAAACCGAATCGTGTAAAAATATTAAAATGTTAAAAGCATTAGCGCTGACTTTTCAGCATAAATTTGATGCATTATCCTTTTTGCAAATTTGATTGGTGTTTTTGCATATTAAATTTGAAAGGACTTGATTGCTCGCTATTTGAACGCCCTTTTAGAACAGGGATATTATGAAATTTTTTGAAATTGTATATACATGCTTATATCTATTTACTTCATATGATAATTTAAGCAATAAATAGCAAATAGAAATAACTTTGATTTACATTTAACTCTAACTTTTAAATAGGGTATCTTATGAAGCGGCTAAAAAACTTTCATAGTGCTTTTGAAGAGGCAAAAAACTGAAATATAATAATTATAGTAAAATATGTATATAAAAAATGTATTACAAATGTATTATTGGTTCACAACATAGAATGTGATAATTCAATCAAAATTTGAGATATTAAGGTATGCTGTATAATCTTTATTATTAAATTTGTCGCTCGTTAAATTTATTTACTGTAGATTTTGTTGTTTTGCGAATTGTGGCCTTATTTTGCATATGGCAAATTAATGCAAATGCGATTAAATGTTTTCATTTTAAACGCCACTGATTAACGCCGCAATGTGACTATCTGTGCTATTTGTTTAATGGAATTTTATGGCATTATGTGTTGTCTTTTCACATGTGCAACAATAAACAATGTGACACAGAATTCTTTATTTATATGTCCATATGTATTTAAGAGCTCGATCTCTTGTTGTGTGTGACACGTGTCGTATGCTTAATATTTGAATATTCAAATTAAATGGCATTTCTTATGCGATTTTGCCACAGCCACAAATAGCCAAGTTATGCTTTAGTATCGTATTTCCTGAGCTTGGTGACATCAACTATAAATTTGCCAATTTGTTTGCTAGTTGTTGTTGATTGCTGTTTGTTGTTGTTGCTGCTGTTGTTGTTTATTATTATGTCTAGAAATCAATAATGAATTAAAGCATATTAAATAAACAGAAATTAATTATGCACAAGATGTTTTCATGCTGCCTGACCGACCATTGAAGCAATTTTATGCCATTGCCAATGGCCGACAGTTTAGGTCATTCATAAGGATAAAATACACACACACACAGACACACTTATTGAAAGTCTGTGCAACAGCTTGTGAAATGCCATCGTCATTGTTATTTATATCGGAATAACAAGGTAATAACTGCACACTTAAGTATGCAAATAGCCGAAAATCATAAATGCATAGTAAACACCTACACAAAGGATATATGTATATGTATTGTACATGTTTGTATGTGTTTGTGCATGTATGTATGTTGATTGCACATGCAAATGTTATCATTTGTGATTAGTTACAGTCACTCGGTTTTGGTTTCTAAAGCTTTACAATGTGTTTGTGCACAAACATACACATGTGTCTGTGTGTGCTTCACATTTGAGATATTCATCTTTGAGTTGCTTAAACCATTTGCAGTTATCCCGTTATGTTATTGGTATTGTTGTGGCTGTTGTTATCTGACATTTCCTCGGTCAGTTGTAACCAAAAATTAAGTTTTTGTTTAAATAATTCATTGGCTCATTTGTTTGCCACTTGGCTGCTGCATGCACTTTGCTGCTTTTGCAATTGACATGGCAACAATTAATTAATTATTTAACAAAAACAATTCAAACGAGCGCAAATGCCATAAGGATTATAATCATTACTGCTTACTTATTTCACATCAATACGCTACAAGAGCTCTTACAGGAAGTGAATATTTGTAAGCTGCTGAGCTTTATTTAAACGTAAGATGGGAGTCACTTTAATTGTAAATATTGCTCTTAATAACTAAAGAATATTAATCAAAAGAAAGCAAATAATTAACTGCTTTGCAGACCGCTAAGGACTCGAGAACAGAAAATTAAGGTTTAATCAAAATTGTTAACCGTAATTACCCAATTGAAATTAAGAGTCTGAAACCTGACAAAAAAGCACAATGCATGAATGAGCACTGCTGAATCCACTTGAGAAGTAAAAGAGAATTCACTCAATGCTGCCAGAGGTACTTCCAAGATTGGAGAACCATGAAAATGTGCTGGCTCTTCAGTTAACTATTAATTTGTGTACCTAAAAATTTTACCTAACCGTTAATGTTTTTAGTAAAATTTAGTTATTGTCTTTACAAGACAGATGCTAAATAAAGAAAATTTTTCCAAAAAAAATTTTCATTTGTAGAAAAATTAAGTTTATTCTTAAGTTTTAAGTTAAGCTTTATATTGAACACACACAAATCAATTAAAAATTATATATATGATAATTTAGCTTAATGCAAATATTCTTTGGAACAAAGTAATTCAGTCATGTACCGGTACGCAAAGCTAACTTTACCGGTACTGATAAAAAAAATCAACGGAACTGAAAAACGATAACGTGGGATTATATGCTTAAAAATACATGAAAATCATAGATTATGTCCTCGCCTTAAAACAATACTGAAGTTCTAAAGAATTCAAAGCCTTAACAAATACTCTTACAGAGCGAAGCAAGGCTTCAAGCTTATTACGAACAGAAGTGAAAAGACCCGAAAGCACTTTCTATTCTAAATGCCGATGAATAATGACTATAATTGTTGGATTTTACAGATGACTGTAAGACTGGTCGATGAGGATCGTTTGGCTTTCAATGGAAATTGACATTTGTAATCGAGAGTGTTGAAAAAACTTTACTTACTTGCCAATTTGAAGTGCATCCTGCAGCTGTTTAAGGCATCGATCGATTTTGCGTTCGCGAACTTGCGATCCATATTTTAAGGATGCGTATGAATCCATGGGCAGGCTAAAAAATGGATTTGCATCGAAGGTGAAACGGCAGGAGTCGTCAGATGAACCACTACTGGTGCCACTATTAGTCGCCTCCGTTGGTGACTTATTCATTATTGTTATTATTGCACTTGCACTATGAGGCGTTACGCATACGCCACTTTTGCCACTTTTGCCACTTTAGCCACTTTCGCTGACGAGCAATCAATTTTGTAGAAGTTCTTAACGCGATGACTTCGCAAAACCAACTGTTAACTTGGCAAGTGGGCGATTGGCTGTAGACTTAGGCTTAGTCAATCGACTTCTTTGTCTTCTAGTTGTTGGCCATTGGCAGTGATTATTGTTTTTAAAATTGTATATTGCTATCGCTTTAGTGCCAGGTAGCAGTTATTACAGTTGGTTGACAACTACGTCATCAATAACACTCGCTGCAGACTTTTATTAACTCAAAGTATGGCTTAAGCACCTTCAAATCGTATAGGTAGCCTTTGTACGGCACATTGTGTATACGTCACGTGGCCGATATCCAATTTGATTTCTTAGTAATCGAATACAAATTCTTTGTACTGCAATACGATCCGTATGCAAATAGGCTTCTTTCTGTACACACACATTGTTTTTACAGTCTTATTGAACTTGATCCAAAAAAACAAAAAACTAAAAAAAAAATCAACATTTGTTCCTCTAACTAATGCACAGTTGGGCGAGCTTTATGTCTAGCTACATTAAGAGCTATTGCGCCTGTAGACGACATTACTGATGGCCACAACTGTTTTCAAGTGCTCTATATAGACTTTGACTTTCAGTACGCAATAGATTAATTATTTTCGAACAATACAATGGGGACTTAAGTTATCCCAAAAAAATAAAGTTCAAAATACAGCAACAGTTTTGTTCGATTCATAAACTTATTCAATACGCCCTTGTATATTTATTGTTTATTTTATGTTCCTTTCAATTTATTAATTTTTTCATTACTAAATCTTAGTATTTTCAAAGACTTGTTTTGGCTTGAGATTAATTTCTAGCTAAAATACATCAAAGAAGCATATTTCAAACTATGGCAAACATAAATGTATAAACAAAGGCTGAATTTTAATTAAAATCATGTTGGCAGCCAACATTTACTTATTCCATAGACTGAAAGGCAAAACAAATATGTTTTTTAGTTTGACTGTCTTTCGTTATCAATGAATGTTTTGTTTTTGAAGGTTGACTTTAAGGTGATGTAACCATTACGTATACAAATATCATATCAGTGAATAAATACAATGCCCAAATAAAAAACCAAATGGGTTAAATAAACATATGCTCTTATATATCCTGCAAAATACTAAAAGTTGTGCTAAGATTTTATAGGAAATAATATAGCCTTGATCACGATTCTTTATTTATTAAATTAACAAATAAATTATTTTTACCATTGTTTGTCCATAATACCGATAATAACAAATCGAACATATCTGTAACATATCGAAAATATATGTTGAGCTTTCGCCAATCATTTAAAGGGTATTTCGCATTCACATATTTAATATTCCAGCTATTTGTAGATACATTTTAATCATATCCTTGCTGGCCAACAGCTTTCAGTTGATTTACTTGCCAGAGGTCATTGAGGTAATGCTTCAAATATTTTCATCTATTGCGTTCTCCCTGCTTCCGCTCTGATCTGTTCAGTTTGTGTCTATCTTACTTTGTCATGTGCGGCGCTTGGAAGTAGCGAGAAAAAGGTGACCTCATTTCGAAGAAGCCTCAGTTCTTGGTATGGGCGCACATTCTGTTTCAGCTTTCCATATTTAAGTGTCCTTTCGAAATTGCGCTGCGTTGCGCTGTCGTGTTGTAGGCGTCGCCCACTCTTTACGTTAACTCAATACCCGTCCACACGCCCTCCCTCTAGCTTGTTTCCGCAGCTGTTCCTTGGTGTCCTGCCCATATTTTGTTTTGTTAGCATGTAACTTGCTGGAAAATTCATAAAAATAAAAAGGGCAACAAGAAGAAAACGAATGAAAACACCTAAGCTCTAATGAAGTGTGGGTGAGTGGAGGTGATGGTGGGGACTATAGGTCAATGGGAGGGTAACAAATACACGCGTGACCCTATTAAATGTGTGCTAATAAAAGCTTGAGTCTCCAAATAAATGGCCATGACGACACTGAACGCTATTTTGTGCTGCCCGAAACTTTCCTGACTGAAGCTAGACGGAACTTTTAGACGCTCAGCCCACAAAAAAAGTTGAAGAAGGGACGGAGGAAATATTTATGCGAAGTTTTGTGAAACTAACAAAAATTATTTAAAAATTCAAGAACATTTTTGCTGATGCTGATAATAATATGATGAAGATACGCTGATGATCATGATGATGTTGAAAACAAAATCAACGAACACAAAGCGATTGCTGAACGCTGAAGACGAATGTACGGCAGAAAAGCGGGACGGTTAGGAGGGAGATAAGAAACAGGATGGCTGGGGATGGATACTTCCTATTAGAGCTAAAGTAAAGGTCAACCTTTTCATTTGCAATGTGGTCATTTATAAAATCTGTGAGCATTATTTAACAACAAAAGCAAAAGGAAAGCGAAAACAGCCGAGAAAACGTGTTGACTGTACAAGCAGACTAGGACATCAAACATATACATTTATACACGTTTATATACATTTAATATATATGTATATATAAGTGTGTGTATATTATATTGTGTATATATACATATATAACGTTATGTGCATTCAGTCGTGCCCGCGATTTATCAAATAAATGAGTATCATTTTATTTTCATTTCATTTTCCATGCGCCAGCGAAGGACAGCAAAAAAAAATCGGAAAGTTAGAAAATATAGTTGACGGCAAGTGACCCACGGAGATAGTTAAAAAAAAAGAAGAAGAAAACAATAAGTAGAGCTATGAAGTGGGAATACATATTAAGGTTTTGTTTCCTTTCGTTTAAAGGATTCAAATAAGCTGCCAACTTGCCTGCTAGTTACACGTACAAATGAGTCCGGAGTGAGCTCGAATCTTTTTGGCTCCGTTTGGTCGTCTCCAAAGTGAGTGCAAATGTTTGTTAGACCAACACCAACAAGAACACATGGAAAACACGAAGCGTTCGCATCGACTTTGGCGTTAGAAACTAATGTGGGCGATTACATAAACAGGACATACGAAAGGACGTTCCGGCAGTGTACAGAAAGCACTGGACGGACATTTGCCGTGTAAGCAAACACACCCAAAAGGCAAATAGAAACTCCCAACAACTGAGCATAAATCCTGACCAAACCCATGGACTAAGGACATGGGCCCCAAAATGGATATGGCTGGCACAAGAAGCACTTTGCATGCCAGTGCCATGGAAAAGGTACAAATAAAGTGACCAACCCAGAAGGTCTACAAGAAAAAGGAAATATATATAATAATAAAATACTTTACCAAAGCAAAAAATATAATAAAAAAAAAACACACACACACACAGAAAATAAAATGAAACAAAAGTATACGGTGCAAAAGGACGTGGAAACTAAAAAAAAAAGAGGAAGCCAGAGCGAATTGTTTTATATCCCTCATTTGTCCATTTAATGGCTGAAACGAGCCAGCCCCGGCTGAAGCAGAAGCAGAATCAGACTGGAACCAGAACCAGAACTCGAACCCGAAGTCGAAAGCAAACACAGCAAAAGTAAATCGACAGGCAGCAAAAGGATGGCTCAGAAAAACGCAACCAAGCAAAGTGAAAAAGAATATTGAAACACTAATAAAAATAAGGATAAGCAGAGAATGCATTAAGTAAAATATAGAATAAGTGGGATAGCATTGGAATGGGTGGCTACATCGAACCTTACCACTTTACTTGCTCAATCGCCGATGGGTCGTATGAGATTGGTTTGGTTGACTTGGTTATTGGGTTGGAGTTAGACACGGGCTCAATCTGGGCGGCTACACATTGAATCGCTTTTGCTCTTTTGGGGGTTTCTGCACACACACACACACACACACACACTCGAACTCTTAGTTTAATCACAACAATAATTCACCCTTTCTTGTTTAACCGACTTTGGACGGGGCTCTTGATTGAGATTGTTACAGTTTTCACTTCCCCCTTACCAACTGTTTCAGCTGAATGTGCATTCGAGACATTTTCTAGTTAGCTGATATGCAACTTTAAAGTAAAAAGGACAATTATATAATCTTTTTAAGAACCTTGTTACACTTGGATTATTTTATCTTTTGCACGCTCGGGGGTTAGATGCCTTTTCAAATTATAATCGAACAATTAAAAAAATTTGAAGCGCTTCAATTCGATATTGGCACGGTAGAAACTTATGCTTGAATACATCGAATTGCATTAGTAAGGCTTATTAGAGCTTATTCAACAAAAAACAACACTTTCCGCATATATAAAAGCTAAGAATCTGCGAAAAAAATCATTGTAGTTAAATATTTTAACAAGATGCTATTCAAAGTCTTCCATCTTCTCCCCACCATTGCAATGATTGCTATCCCCATGTGCTTTGAGCCACCATGCCCGCCTGGATGGGATTGATGGCCTGGATAAAAGAGCTGCATTTAAACATCAGTGAATAATTAAAAACATTCTAAATATGTTTTGATAAAACTAATAAAAAAAAGCACCAACAATATATGATCGTTTGATACAATTTTTTATATATATCTCAGGATATCACGATAAGAAAGATCAATGTGGACGCCAACTGTTATAGGCAACTGGTCCTATATAAGAATTAATTTTCTAATTAATTTAATTTAATTTAATTTAAGGTTTTTAGTCTAGAATTATCCCTATTCGTACTTGAATATTAAAGTTCGACTCAATCTTTAGAAATCTTAGAATAAGTATTAAACGAACTTAATTTAAGATTAAAAATCTTGGTTCAATCCCAAACATAGTTGAATAAAGTAAACATTTTCGTAAGAAATCTCAAAACAAGTCTAAAGCGCTCTTGAATATTTCTTTATTTTATTTAAGTACAAAACGTTCTTCATGTAAGGATATAGTTCTTGATTCAACATTAAAATAATAATATTTAAACGAAATTGTTTCTAAAATACGTTAAACCGTTTTTAGTACAGGAATAACGTTTTAGTTGCATGGACCCAATTTAATCTAGTATAACCGCCGATATGCTGAAATCAATCTAAGCACCATTTAAAAAAATTTTTTTGTGGGATTAAATTTGATTTTTTTGTGAATAGTTTAAATCTTATTGAAATGCATGAAAATGCCAAATAAGCTGTGCATAATCAATATCACTTAACATAATCGTTAACTGCAATCTTAATGTGTTTTGGAATTGGCTCAACAACTAAGGCACTCGACTCAATAACAAAGTCCCGTCACGGTAAAGGTAAACATAAGTACAAAATTTTGTTAAGCCTGCTTCTAATTTCTTTTATTTCTAGCGTTATCATCAGAATGAGCTTTACAAATGCTCTATTTGCTATGTTATCCATCTTAGATTTTCAGGAAATTATAAAATCAAGTACATGTTGTTGCCATACTTGAATCATGTATAGAAATTCTTAGGTATCGAGCGCGCGATTCAAGCTTAATGACGACGAATTGAGTAATTCAGTTACGAAATTACCACCTAACAAATTTATAATCTCAAAAATTCAGGATCTATAATCTTAATTCCAAGTGTTCACTTCTGTTTTATTTTGAGTTAGCCAGTTCTTAAATGAAGTAGTTTTATTATTTTTGAGATTGCCAGATCTAAAATTCGAAGACTTGCATTCTTAGTTCAAAAATTAACAATCTCAGAATAGGTTCTTTTTATTCTCAAAACATTTTACACTTAAGAATGTACGATTCAAAAAGCTAAGACTTTTTCTAGTTGATGGAAGATTTCGTTGTTACACGAGAAATAAGACCGAAAAGTTTTGATCCAAGATGGAAAATCTTGATTTATTTTTCTGTGTAGCTATAATGTTCTATAATACGCTGTTTTGTATTTGCAATACATATATACATAATGGTTACGATACGTTATTTGAATCTCCGCAATCATTCTACAATATCGAAAAGCTAGTACAACAAAGTTACTGCTACAAAACAAATAACAATGAATATTATATGTTTAATAAAGGCAGGTCAATCTTATATAATCTCTATAGAAAACTTGTTTTAGTTGGATTATTTTATCTTTTGCACGCTCGAAGGATTGATGCCTTTTCAAATTATAGTAAAAATATTGAAAAATTTTAATCGCTTCAATTCGATATTGGCACGTAAGAAAGTTATGCTTGAATATATCGAATTGCATTAGTAAGGCTTATTAGAGCAAAAAACAACACTTTGTGCATATATAAAAGCTAAGAAACTGCGAACAATATCATTGTAGTTAAATATTTTAACAAGATGCTATTCAAAGTCTTCCTACTTCTCGTGGTCATTGCAATGAGTGACAACCGTTTGTGCTATTCGCCAGGATGCGGAGGAAAATAAAATGGCTGCATTTTAAAGTCCGTGAATCATAAAAACAGCGTTAATATGTTTTGCTAAGACAACAAAAAATAAAAAATAAGCACAAACAATGTTTGATCGTTTGATACTATAACTTTATTTTTTAAACAGAAAAGGACATCTCTCTCTCTTTCACAATGTTTTTTGGAAGCCCTTTGGCTTAAAGCGACTTTGTAAAATTTCTAATTCTCAAGTATATATTTAGCGCTGGCTATTGAAAACAAAATGGTTAGGTAGGATAGATATTGACCATGAGAGGAATAGGGAGTTTGATAAAAATAAAATGAATTTATCCATGTTAAAAAAATATATAAATATTTTATTATATCACGGTAAGAAAGCCCAATATGGACGCCCACTGTTAGTTGGCAACTGGGCCTATAGAAGAATTAATTTTCTACTTATGAATAAGGCATTATAATTATGAAGTTATTTAATACGCTGTTATGAAGTTGCAAATATTTACCAAATGGGTACAGATTTCGTTACAATAGGTGTAGGTTTTCCGATAAAACAAACTTTGTGGGAGAGCGATAGTTTTGCATTTTGGCATGCTGATAGCCGCATACTCAAGTTAAAGTTCAATAAACTTTATATAAAAATATGATTTTAATTTTAATTAATTACGATCCAAAGGCTATGCTGCAGAAAATGACGAAATATAAACAAAACATAGGTGTCAATTTGTTTGGACTTAAAAAAACTTCTTCAGCTCTATAACACTTTGTCATTCATTATTATACATTTTTAATGTGCATGTGTGGCAAATTTAATTGACACGGCAAAGGTGCAGAAAGTTTAACCGCAATAGTTAAAGCATTTGCTATGCAGCTGAGCGAATAATCTGACTTTTAATCATCCAAACGAACGTTATGAGACTGCCAACAGTGAGAATGTTATATATATATTTAAATGTCAAGTTGGAAAAATATAAACTAAACGGCTAGTATGTACAAAGTCCGTATATTCGTATATGTAAGAGTAAAGGGTTGAAAGGGAGGTCAACAGCTGGGTCATTTCAGCCCATGACCCGTGTTGCCTATGTCCGGAATACACTCGAGTGCACAGATAAAGAGTGGGAAATGGAAAGCAAGAATAAAATACAAAAAAAAAAACAAGTGCACAGAAAACCAAAACTAGCAAAACATCAACATTTTACGTTTGCTAACTGCATCATGTTGAGAGGCACAAAAAAATAATAATATAATTTTAAATGAATTGAAATAAGAGAAAAATGCCAAAAGGGACAACACAAAAATATGGTAAAATAATATGCAACATAATTTAGTTGCCATCAAAAACGGAATTGTGGCACAGGGAGTTGCCAGCTGGCGCTAACCAAAAATCAAATGTGGCAACATTGCCACCATAACTGTTTCTTCTTTCGCCCACAAAACCCTAAAAGGAGGCTAAAGGGGTAATGCTTGTCATGCAGATTCGCACAGTTCAACTCATCATGGCCACTGTACCGAGCTCGGGTCGCTGTCGTCTCTTGCGTTATAGTTGATTCGAGTTCCTAGCACATGCAACATTCAATGCATACAAATGGCATTTAAGCCGGCTTTAGGTTTCAAAACGGCACAGCAACTGGCTAAGCGCAGTTAGACAAAAAAACACAAACACACATGGACACAGTAACAGCAACGCAATTTATATGCGTGGCAAACATAGGCACAACTACAGCAACAGCCTCGCACACACACTGGGAACAGGACGAACTTCAGCCGAGTCAAACAGACGACAAAAGCTACTAAACTGACACACACACTTGACACACACACACACACACACATATATAGACAGACACAGTACTTGCAGCAGCTCGTGGGGCTCCTCCATGTTGCGCAGTTGTAGGCACGATGGCTGTGTATTATTGTTGTTGTTGGTGCTCTCCGACTGTTTTGGTCGGCAGTTTGGCTGTTCGTCGTCGTTGGCTTGCCAAGCGCACTGAGGGGGAGTGATTCGGTTATGGTCATAAAATAAACCAAACAAACAAGCCGGAACCATGTCAGAAGGCACCACATACCAGCACAAGCGAGAACTTATTTGTATGTGTGCGTTATATGCACATAGTGTGAAGGCAGAGCAAGGACGAGCACATGTGTGGCACACTGAGGCCAGACAAACTAAATGTCATTGGGCAAATGGAACAACTAAATGAAATATTGTTGTATGTCTAAAAAAATCATATATACTGTATATCTAAAGTGTGTGTTCATTCATTTACTATAGCTTTCTAAAAGAAAAACGAAATTTAAGCAATTTTTTACCATTATATATTTAGTTACTAGTTTCAAAATTGTTAGCCTATTTATTGATTAATAGGTCTTTTCATATTTGCATCAATTATACATATAAACCACTGTGCAACAGTCAGCTCCACAACGATATGTTTTGTGTGGCAAGTGCGTGCGGGTATGGAAGGCTGTGTAGTGCAGTGTTGGACAGTTTGTAAAGGGGAAGGGATACAACGCGAACGGTGCGAGCTGTTTCATAATTTTATACACTTGCGCTGAGCTGCGTTGCGGTTCGGTATGGACACGACCAACAAACAAACACACACACACATTTTCTACGTGCCACGCCAACGCTTGCATAGTGTATGTATGTTTTGTGAGTGCGTGGGTGTGCTATGTATGTGTGTGTGTCTGCGCATTTATCAATAAAAATGTTTTTTTTTGCGCTGCTGTTGTTGGCTTTGTGGTTTTTGTTTTTAATATTTTCACCGCTTTAAGTGTTAAAAGGATATCTGCCATTTAATGTCTACGTGTGCCCAGCGCTCGTTTATCGTCATAAATATTATTCTGAGTTTGTGTGTGTGTGTGTGTGTGGGCGCATATTAAGTATACAAGGGTTTGACTTGACTAAGGACTTTCTAAAGTGAAAAGCTGCATTAGTTTTGCTGGCCTTTTTGCATCCATGCAACTATACGCAAGCTTAACTCAATGCTTTTATGTTTCAAATTGTGTATTTTTTAATCTGCCGCATAATGTTCACCCTGTTGTAACGCTCCGGAGCACTCAAAGAAAACACTCCTTTAAAATGTGGGTCGCAACTTTTTATTGCTGTTATGACGAAATATTTGCTTAACATGCTTCAAAGATTATACCACATACATACTATTGACGAAAAAAGCAGACAAGTTTTCTAGTTTTTCCATTTGCACTGACTGCTGGGTTAAGTCTCTGTTTAACGAGTCAAATGCAGTGACCATTAACAATACCCACCCGTTCCCGACAACAAAGCAAAGTAAAACGTTATAAAAAAAAAAAAATGGCACACGTGCAACGCCCCAGCCATTGACCAGCCCTGCACCCCCCTCCCCACAACCTACTCTGTGCAGTCAAGCGTGGCAAGCCAGCAAACAGCTCCTTGAAAAAAGCTAAGAAGAACAATCGCTGCGTTTCCAACATGTACTAATTTTCCACTCCACACTAAAAATAAACGCCCGAGCACACAACTTCACACAAACCCATTGTTTGGAACGTGCAGACAAAGCCACGGCAAGAACTTGGACTTGACGCGTTTGGTCATGCTACTACTACAAGGGATTAACCTCAAAAAATCTCATCAAAGTCAAAACGAAAGGAGGAGGCAAAGAGTGGTTAAGGCAGGCAACTGGGGTCGGTGGGATGGGAAATGGTCATACGATTCTTTTGTGGTGGGTGTGAGCCTGCAAATAGTACACAAATTCAACGACTCGTGAGAGATACCAATGCTTTCGGAACAAGCGAAGAAAAGGGAAAGAAAAGGGAGAGAAAAAAATAAGGGATACGATGAAGTTGTGTGCAAAGAACAATAAAAATGGCAGGCACACAGTACGTTGGGATTGCCGAACCGAGGCTCCGCTGAAGATGATGATGAGGATAGCAAAAGATACAGCAACGCGCACTAAAGTACAGAAAAATCAAAAGAAAATGCAAACGAAAAGGAAAATAAAAGACGTGCCAAGAAATCAGATAATATATACAACGGAATAAAACCAGAGATGAGTCCGAAGTTTTACACTTGAAAAATAAATCGAGCTCAAATAAATTTATTCCATGGAATCTAAATGAAAACCTCAGTTGTAACGAATAACAACTTCAACCCAATTCATGCTCTTCAGCTATATATAATAAGCAACAACATTAATTAATTGAACATGTATAATAATGACTAACGGTTCCTTAATTGACATCTAAATTGTTCTTATATTCTAGACGTTTGTAAAATCACAGCCGAATAGTTTTGTAAGTGTCGTCGATGTCGAAACCAACAATGCCAAACGTTTTGGATTCGGTTTTATCCTCGTGCCCACATTGGTAAGGTGGGCGCGCATACATAGTATTTGCAGGGAGGATGAATGGCGACAGAAAAAATTATACAAATACAAAAGGAAAAATCATATGGAAAAAAAGCACAATGACAAAGAAAAATAATACAAGCGATTGGGCCGACAGAGCGACTGAGAGATTTGTCGTGAATTTCTTTTTTTTTGTTGGTTAAGGGGCATAGCATACATAAATACATACTCTTATATACGATATCGTATATCGCCGCTAGGGGTTGCAATGACGAGCGACAATACCGATGATGACAATGGGCATCATCGGTTGGGGTTTGGGTTAATGCTCGAGATCTGTGCACACATGCAGCATTTACTTATGTATATGTACATATATATGTATGTACAGTTATGAGCCACCCGTCAAAATCGCAACAGCTTGTCAAGAGTTTGTCCTTTAGCTGCATTATTCGCCACCCAACCACCTACAGCAGCCCACAGCAGCTTACAGCGAACTGTAAAATAATATGCCAAATATGCGAAAATTCATTTTGTTCGCCACGTCACGCAAATGAGGCGCGGATGCGTTGAGTACAACACAGCACAGCACAACATAGTAAAAAAATAAAATCAAAATCAAAATAAAACAAAGCAAAAGAAATGAGAAGGAAACCACAGGAACTCACAAGTTCCAGCCACTTAGCAGGCAGCTTCGTCATCCTTTGCGCTCTTCTCGCCATGTAATTCAAGCTTTTCTCCGGGGGTTGGCCACCTCGGCTCTGTGGCATGTAAGTTGACTATTATTTTGACATGACTACACAATCAAAACCTGAAAATATCCGACGCCAGTCGACTCAGTAGACCCAAACAAACCCAACCAAGCCGACCCCTCAACCGCCACAATGCCCGTGCCCTTAGGGTATAATCTCCTTCACCCCCATTTGGATCTCTCGCTCTTCGTCTCTGTCAGATGCCGTCAAGTCATCAACGCTAAACGACCTTCGCTGTCAACGCACAGTGTTAAAAATATGAAGAAATCTATATGCATACAAAAAGTGACATTCATTTTTTTCTAAGAACAAGAAAATGTATAATATTTTTATGATGATGATACATTTTTATATTTGCAGGAATTACTTAAACGCACTTTTAAAGCGTTACATTTTCAAAAAAAGTGTTAAATGCCTTTCTTAAAAGTGAATTTTAAGCAATTTGTTTGATCTTTCATGTTAGATTAGAGGGAAAAATATAGTTTTTAATACATTCACGGTATTCAAAGCTTATAAATAAACTTAAATTTATTGAAAAACATGGAAGCCTCTAACTTAGTTAAAACTTATATCAAAGACAATGTATTTGATGGCCGAATTGTTATTTTTATTACTTTTATTTAGAGGATTTTTCAATCAACCTTCGGATATACTCATACAATCAATTGAATACCCAAGAATTTTTAAGAATTTTTTTTCTGGTATAGCAAAGTTTAATAATTAAATAGAAAAACACTATAGAGACCTTGCTTTTCCTGTAGTTTTTTATTTTTCTTAACCACTGTGCAACATTGTTGGCGCTTTTCAGCTACAAGCAAACCATTGTGTTGACGGCTTTTAAATATGTATGTGCGTGCGTGTGAGTGAGGAGGTTGTTGTCTGGTTGTGTGTGTGTTTGGCTGGGTTTGAGTTAGCTGCTTGGGTGTGCCATAGGGCTGTAATAACAATGACGACGACGACTTTGATGCGTTGTCGTTTTCGTTCTGCTCCTCGTCGACGCCAACAGTTGACAATATGCGCTGGCAGACGAGCGTCCCTTAAATCTGTCCCCCGCACCACCCACGCAAAAACACAGCCTTTCGCCCTTCCCTTAACTCTTGGCTGTCGCGCCATGTCTAACAGCCCCTTTTTAGATGGCGCCCCCAACTCTCTCTGGCCATATTGTTGGCAATTTTCTATAATCCTTTTTACTGGCTGCCTTTTTTCAAACATTTCTACAAGTTGTTGCTGTTGTTTGAGTTTTCATTGTTGCTGTAGTTGTTCTTGTTGCTGTTGCTGTTGTTGCTTGTGAAAGTTTATGAAAAGTGACTGCGTTAGCAGAAAATATTATGCTGCCAGCGGCAATGGCTGCACAAGCATTCGCCGCAAACCCACCCACCCACCACCTTCCCAAAAACCCAAACCGCTCCATCACCGCCCCCTGCTATTCCCTGTTTCGGGTCCGACAGCAATGAACTCTTTTTATTTTTGTGGCCAAGTTATGTTGTTGTTGTTGCTGCTGCTGCTGCTGTTGCTTTTACTGTTGGGAAAACTTTTGGCTTTTGCTAGGCAGTAGCCCAAAGTTGGGAAAATGTTTAAATTCAACAAATACTCAACCACACTCACACACACTCACATATACAAACTCTGTGATATAAACTGAGATATACGCACTCACAGCTAGTGGCAGCTATCATAGCACACAGTGCGTATGCGTGATACACTCGAATAGCGCACCCAAAAACTTCCACAGCTTAAATCAAACTTTTGGGACTTTCTAGGTTTGGGTGGGGACTGGCTAGCTGGCTAGCTGACTGGTGTTGTTCGTTGGGAGTCGGGCGAGGTTGGTTAGTGGTTGGTTTGTCTGTGTGTGTGTGTGTTGGTTGCTTTTAGATCTGCACTTCAACTTTTGGGTCAACGTCTGTTTGTCTGTTTGTTTGTTTGTTGCTCTCGATGTCTGTCGTCAGAACTGCCACCCCGACCATCCCCGCCATCCCCGCCATCCATGCCATTCCCGCCACCTCTTATTTACAGTTACTGCTTGCATGTCTGCTCGATTTGTTTGTACATTTTCAACTTTGGGGCTGACCGTCGTCCAACATCCAACAACGTCCGCTGTCCTTCTCTAGAACATCCTGTGTGTGTATGGCTTTATAAGTGTGTGTGTTTGTGTGCGACCTTTTTGTGAGTTTTCGCCTTGACTGTGTCTGCCCGTACCTCTATTTAGCTGCTGCCAAATGCCCCCCCCATACACCCCATACCCCTCAAATTCTCATTCACGCTTTGCCTTGGCCCCACATTCTGTTGCTGTCGCTTCTGCTTTCTCTATTAACTTTTCGTTTCAGCTACTTTTTCTTTGTCCTTCCCATCCCCCTTCCGTCGCTTCGTCTATCTGTCTGTCTGACTGTGACCTGGTCGCCAGAATGATGACCACCTAGTTGGGTGGTTTTTATCCCTCAGTTCAATGTGGTGTGAGCAAAATGGCTGGAAAATTATATATGTATATGAATGGGGGCGGTGGATGTGGAGAAAAAACATTTGTGGATGATAGCCAAGGGCTGCTCGTTTTGTATATTTCGTTTTACCAGTCGATAGAATGCTGATTACGATTCAGCATATCTTACTTGTTGGCATCTACAACATTCAATTCTTATTCATCTTTCAAATCATATAAGTAGTTGAGCTATAAAATAATCGTTGAAATAACTCAATAATATTGACATCTTAGTTATACAAGTTGTACACTAGAGTAATGAGTGCATTACCATTTATATTCATATATTCTATTAAATAATATAATAATTATTTAGTCTACATTGAAAATAACGGATGAAAATGATTTTTAGATTAGATTTAGTGGTTTTAATGACTTAAAAGTTACTCTTACAAGATAAAACTAGACCTAAGCTGCTACGTTAGTAATTAAATGTTTTTTTTTTTTTTTCAAATAAAGCACTTTAATAAATTTTATATTTTAGAAACATTCCTATTTCATTCTTGGGAAGGTATATCCCTCTAGATAATGAAAAAGTCTTCGGCATTCCAAACAACAAATTAGATATCTACCAATTCAAAAAATGTCAATTTCCTTACTTTTTAAACTTGCTTTCAATTCGAATTTCGTATTACAAACTTTTTAAGAATATATAGTTTTTCATATTCTTTGTGATGGTTTCTAATTAATAATCAAAAAAATCTTTTGTGAAATTTTATAAGCTTATAAACCTTCTTAATCAAGATCCTTGCTTAAGCACCATACTCATGGTATGCGTTCATCATCATCTCTATTATTTTATTCATCACATCCACTCATCGCGCCTTAATTCAGCCCCAAGAGCGCAACACAGCAATATTCGCCCATTTTCGTGGTTTCCACAGTCATTTCATCGTTTCAATATCTCAAACTCTGGTTTTTTGTTTTTGTTGCTACTAAATTTGCGCAAATTGTACGCATTTTGGCTGCTCGATTCGATTATATTTCAACAGATGACAAACATCGTGCCACAGACAAGAGCCATTGCTGGCCACACATTTTGGCGATGGTCCAAAAGTAGCCGTAGAGAAATTCAGACGGCGGCAGGACACTGGCTGGAACAAGGACAGAGACAGATACAACTGCAAGTCAAAGCACAAGCGACCCAAAAATCTTCTCCACCTACACATAAAAAAAAAAAAAAAAAAAACAACAGAAACACACAAAAATTAACTAGAAAATTTTTGTATTTTGATTTAAAAAATTGATTGTCAACAATGATTTTTTAACCTGATAATTAATTAAAAGAGCGTCAGCTACAAGGTATCGGCTCGATCTACTTTGAATTTAGTAAGTTGTAGTAAAAGGGTTTTTTTCCAAGCATTAAATTCGAGTAAAAACATAGTTTAACAGCAGGAATAATACGAAAAATATTTTAATCAAAATGACATATAAATACACAAATTCAAAGATTAATATTTATAATAAAATGTTTCATTCAATACCAACATATTTAGTTAAAACACTCTTCATATTCAGAATCGGTACGTTCCGTATTCAAATAAAAGAGCGGACACTTTTTCCTTCCTAAAGATTTAGTTCAAAACTAGCTTCGTTCGAGACAATTCGAGCCTCGTCGCAGGCCACCATAATTCGGCAAGTTTGATCTTATTATTATATCTACTGTTATTTTTATCATTTTTATAAATTGATATCATACTTGAATTCTAAGGTATCCGAGAATCCAATATACGAAGTTTTCGTATTAAAACTTAATATAAATAACGATTGAATCTATCATCAATATTAATACATCAACACCATTATTGAATATGAAAAATGTTGATTTGACTATTTCATGGCAATTCTTTATTAACCACATTAGCACACAGCAAGGTTGTGTATATTCGTTATTGATGCTCAATCAATAACAAAAATAGTTGGACTAACAACGATTTTCTCTGAGTGTTCTGCGTGGAATGGCTCTTTTTCATTTGCCCCGCACTCTTGTTGTGCGGCCAAAAGCCATAGCAATGCTAGTCCAAAGGACATGCTATTATTTCCACCACCAACAACAACAACAACGACAGCTACAACCAAAACCAACAAAAGTAACCGAAAAAAGCAACAATCCCAACACAGCAACTACAAACAACTTAGCCATGTCGGTACTTCCCAGGCGGCCAGGCGGCCAAAGCTCGGTCATAGTTGTCCTTTGCAAGGATCTAGCATAGCTGTATGTGTGTGTTTCTTGTGTGTGTTGGTATGCCATCACGCAAAATGTGCGCCTGGCTCTTAATGGGTGGCTTGACAGGGTTTAAGCTCTTTTACGGGGCAGATTGGGTTTCAGCAAGAGGAAAAATAGAAAGAAAAAAAGTTAGAGAAATGCGAAAAAAAACACACACACACACACACACAAAAAAAGCAGTAGAGAAAAAGAGCATGTCTCTGAGCATGGGAAGGAGCTGGTCGCTGGTCGGTGGTCGGTGGTCGGAGGGAGGCGTGGCCCAAGAAAAGTCCTGACGCAAAATGAAAATAAGCAAAAGAACAAAAAAGCAAAAGGCGCTGTTGAAAATAAGCTTCGACTTTGGCTTTGGGTTGAAAACTTTGCCAGCTTTATTTTCTTACCGTCATTTCTGCTTCTTGGCTTGGCACACAACTTGCACCACCCACCACTGTCTCTGCAACGTCCCATCAACTCCCAACTTTTCTTGGCTCCTTTTGCCCATCCTGTTGCTTGGGTTGGCCTTTCATTGGTTTTCTTCTTCTTGCCTGCTGTTGCTTTTGTAAATTGGTAAAAGTTTGAGTTTAATTCAATTCGGAACGGTAGCTGTGAGTGCCGGCTTCCTATGGATAAGCAAAATTACAGGAGGTATGAGCTTGGGTTGGGTTGTGTAATGGCGTTGGTGATGGTGCGGCTCGTGTCTGTGTAAAGGATATCACGCGTCGCCCAACAGTTGTTGTTGCGCGCAAATTGCGGTGCATGGACAGTCGGCGACATGCACTGCTGATTGTATTGAAGGGGGGTGATGTGGAGATTATGAGTGGGGATGGGTACGGGGCGGTGTTGTTGCATCTGCGGGTGGCACAAACTGGCAACAAATTCATGCGCTTTGTTGTCGCTGCATATATACTAGATTGTTGAATTGAACTGGTAGTAGATGTGTGTGTGTGTATTGACGTGCTTGGGTAGTTGAGAGTTGTTGGTTGTTAAGGGCACAAAGTTGCACTGTTGAAACTTGGCATGTCGCCTAACGTGGCATGTTTATACGGACGCCAGAGGCGAGCGACAAAAACAAATGGCTAATAAATGCACACGCACACATACATATGCATGTGTTTACATACAGAAAGCCAACACACAACAACACATATTATTATTTCGTTTATACGGAACTTATTGCAATAAAGCTTTTATTGCTGACAGTTTGCAACATTGATATGAAGTCGCGTCTACAAATTTACATATATACAAAACAATAACTTGTTTGTATATTTTGAATGTTTTTTTCATATAAAGTTCGAGTTTAAATAATTAATCCTGGGATGTTCAACTTCAAGATGCTTCAAAAATTATTAAAATTTTATTTATAGCCCAGAAATATATATCTTATTTGTTGATGAACAGTTTTTGCGACATTGCAATAAGGTCTACCGTACAAACGTATTTACTTTTCAAAATGTGTCCCATTGTTGTTGCATTGCATATTTCATAGGGTTCTTGTGGAGTTTCGTTGCATAGATTGAAAGAGCTCAAAGTGAAGGCTTCGTTTCGGATGCCTGCTTAGTATTAGCAACAAATCGGTAAACGCTTTAGAACGACCCAAACACCCGAAACACACAAAAGCCCCCACACACACACACACATGCATACACAACCCATTTACACACACTCCCTTTGCTTTGGTTGGGCAGTTGCTGGTATTGTTGTCGCTGTGCATTAAGTGTTGCCAACTTTATTTAATGGCATAACAGTTGACTGCCAGTTGGCTGGCATTGCCCCACACTACCTAGCTATGCTAGCAGTGTTGCTAAACGGCATGTGCTGTAAAGTTGTGTGTTTGTGTTTGTTGTGTGCTTGTGTTTGGATATGTTGTAGCTGTTTGTGAAATTGTATTTCGTGCACTCGTGTCTCTTCTGGGCTAGATTAAGGGTTAGGGGGTCTGTTTCCCGACTGTTTGTGGGGATTGTCCCTGTCGCAAAGTTCATTCAACGTTTCGTTTTTGTTTCGTTTCGTTTATGTGTCGTGTCGTAGCGTGTCTTGACTTCTACTTTTTTGCTGATGTTGTTGTTGTTGTTGTTGTTACTGTTGTCGCCGTGTGGGCGTAAATTGTCTATTAGTCAGTCGAGCAACGTGAAATTGCTGTACATTTTTACGTTTTGGCTAAGGGATGAAATTTAATTAAGATACTTTGACGTTTCGCAGATACACACACACAGAACATAGAAACATAGAGCACCACCATAATAAACAATCCAAGACAACACAAAGCACAACATGCCAGCGCACAGACACCCAATTGACACCAACAACAACAACACACGCACCGAGATCTATTTGTTGGGGATAATTCAATTTACTTTTGTTTGATTGTGAGTGTGTGTGTGTGTGTTCGATATTGACAACGAGGATAACGACAGTCGACAGTCAACGATGACCCAGCATCTTTGTGCCATGTTTATTTTACTGTGTTTGTTTGTGTGTATTAACAACGGTAATATCTGTCACCCTCGCTTGCAATTCCGATAATTATCGTTCGCCCAGTTGGTTGCTTGATTTTCGTTAAAGTAAAGTGCCGTGGGTTTTGATTGTTTTAAGAAAGTTTTTTTCTTTTAAACTACTGGCGCGACTAAATTTTACATATTTAAAAAAAAAATGTATACAAAAGAGAATGACAATATTCGATATACAAAAAAAAAAAAAAATAAAGTATTTTAACTTATATGACTTGTGTGCATTAATTGCAGAATATTAATTTTTATTTTTACTGTCGATTAAAAATTAATTAATTCTACAGAAAATACTAGATTCATATAATTATATTATGTCAAAAAAAAAAAAAAACTGATACAAAATAAAAATAAACAACCCTTAAAAACAATTAACCAAGAGGTTTATCTTAAGGTATATTGTACGAAGTCAGCAGTCATTTCGTATATGAACTTCACTGAGAAAAGCGCCGTTTCAAATCACGCTTAAGCTATTCAGTTTCCAAGTACACTTTTCCCCAAGTTCTATAGACTTCAGTTGTTTGGAAGGTGCCCCTCCAAGTTAAAATCGAAAAGTCGCTTGCATGACGCAATTCAGCAATTATCTGTACGACGTTGTTATAAAAGTTTTTTCTTGGGCAGGGTGAGCGTCATTTGATATTGGAAAATTAATTAGGTTTACTTCGTTTTCGTAAAGTTAACGCCAGATGGGCAATCGAAGCAGCACGAGCGGCATTAACAGGAAGCCAAAACAACAACAGTTGGTCAGGAAAAACTTTTACTCTCAATTGACAGCGAGATGTTGTTCGTGTTGTTTGACGGGGGAGGAGGATTGGAGACACTCAATTAGAGGCACATCTACAAGTCAAATATTTTGAATAGCGAGTGAAAACAATACAACGAACATTTGCCGGCGTGTCTATTAATTAAACACACATCCTCACTCCACCCAACCCCCAACCAAACACACTTAAAATGCGGCATGGAAAAGGCGAGGAAAAACCGTCCATAAATGTCCCGAAGCAACCACCCAATGAAATATTAATAGTAACAATTATTTGCTACGTGCCACCGGCTTTTGCTCGGTCCAGCAAGGATAACGCAATTACGGCACAATCAAAAAATTTTCGGGCAAAAAATTCGATAAGCAGCCCTCGCAGAAGCAAACTCAAAGAAACAAGTGGCAGTCGTAGTCGGCTTACTAAGAGGATGGGGTAAGAGGGAGGGGCAGAACGATGGCGGCAGCAAACTCCCACTGAGCGCTGAATAATTCGTAATGTATCTAACCTCGAAAACCTAATCAAGTCCAGTTAAGCAAACAGAGACCCAACCCCGCCCAATAACAACATGAATTACAACTCCCATTGCTGCCCGCCCGCTGCTCCAACTCATTTAGCCATTGAGTGTGCCAGCAACAAAAGAGAAAGAGAGAGCAAATTATTGCCGGCATTGCCTGCACCCAGCGTCAATCAGAAGCTCGCACAGAACGTCACACACGAACGCAATACGCTGCCTGGAGAACAGGCGAACAGAAAATCGCACAGCGAAACTCCCTCGGCTGCTGCTGCTGCTGCTGTTTTTCATAACAACCTTATATAAATATCTATATATTTGTTTGTTTGTTTGTGTCCGATCCGAACGAACCGAATGAACCGAATGCCGAGCCAAAATGCATGACTGGCGCTCCACTCCCTCTCTTCTGTATCGAACACTTTTTGAATGTTGCTCTCTTTCTCTGTCGCGCTTTAAGCTTACTTTGCAATACCCACATTATATGACACACTCTCTCTTACACTTTGCCGTTAAAATAATTCAGCTAGCAATTTCTTACTTGTTTTCCATCCCACTGACGCCTGGCTCTGTGCCTCGCGACACCCTCACGCCCCGACTACTGACCGGTGTCATTCTCGCTGCGTGCCTGACAACCGCACGGCGGAAAATTCACTTTTCGCCATCGCTGCGCACTTGTGCCGAAAGTTAGTCGGGCACGTCCACCGTCCACAGTTGTGCAAGGTGGTTAGGTGCGGTGCGGGGTGCAAAATGTTAGGGGTTGTGCATGAATATATATATATATACTATATATAGTTGTCGGGGTACATAGTAGTAGTTGTAGTTGGCTCACTCACTCACTTTTTCACTCATTTGCTCGCTCATTCGATTTAATCGTTTGGTGCGCCCTTTTGCGTCTTATCAACGATTCATTTAATTTAGCCAGAACTCGCTTGGTTTCGATTTTGTGGGCGGGATTTTTGGGACATGATGCGGCTACCGAGCTGCGGTTGATTAGGTGTTATCCTTATGATTAGTGGTCATTCATTGCGCATGGGTATTGAAACATTCAATGCATGGCATGCCACGGCCTGCCAGGGCAAGGGCAGCAATTGAATTGCAACTCAAGTGCCTTCAATCGACTTCAATTATGTTCGAAATTTGATCAATTATTTATCGCACTTGAAATAGTGAAAAGTACTATTTAACTTGCGATACAACTCTATTGTCACAGATGGACAAATAATGTTCTACTAATTGTATTGCCTGTCTTTTTTGTGAGACACAAGAAAATGTGGATTAGATCCCATACATTTACGAATTAATGAAATGAACAAACTGTCAAAGTGATTTTCACTTAAGTGAGCCAAAGTGGTCAACAGAGCTTGGGAATTTAAATTAATTAGCAAGTCGGAATGTGATTTGTATCAGTAAGCAATGCAAAACAATTAAATATTATATTAACAAAAATTATGTTTAATGAAAACATTTATTCAATACTTTGAAAATTAAAAATATTTTTGTGTTACTTATTTTGCCATTAAAATAAGCAACTTCATTGAAATATATTTTTTTTTAATAACAAAAGAAAACTATTTTTAATAGGTTTAAAAGATCAACATAATTGCTTTTACAATAATAAATATGAATTTTTTACATTTTTGAAAATTCTATTTATTTTTTTACGACACATCATTAGGTTAATTATAGATAAAATCAGAAGCAAGAGCACAAGGTTTAAGCCTTTTTTAGTTTTTGGCTAGCATAGTTCGACTTATCCAAACTGTAATTTTGGCTCCTAAAAGTGAAAATAAATAAAGTATTCATTAAATTGTTCTTTTCCGCATCTTATAAAAATAATTATTAAATAACAGTATGAAATTGCATTTTTGTGTGTAATGCACTTTTTGTTATAACGTATACGCCACGTTGTGCGGGCACTTTGCGGAGCCCCAAAGCACTCAAAAGTGTCTTGTGTCTTGTGGCACACACACACAAACACACACACACACACAGTAGCCTGGATTTATTAATATTCTTTTGCAACGATATTGTGGCTCCTTTTGCTGCAGCTTTTCTGAAGTTTCATTCGCTTTGTGTCCCTCTTAAATTTTGTAATTTCTTTGTGAAAGCTTCTTACTCACGCTCTTTCTCTCTTTCATCATCATCTCTGCCTTTCCTTATTCAGTGGTGCGCTTTTATTCATTCATTTATTTGCGCATTTTCCATGTTTTTTTTTCTCTCGCCATCTTTGGCAAACTTTTACGCGATCCCCCCCTTTGCCCGTTGTCCTCGTTTTTTTATTTTTGTTTTCTATTTTTATGCTTCTCTCCTTTTGCATTTTTGCTTGAACAAAGTTGCCGCTTTATTGTTTCGATTTAAGTTACTTTGTATGCTGTCAACGTTGGGCGGCTCAAATGGCTGGCATGGTTGGGCAGTTGGGTTGCTTTGGGTGGCTATTTTGGCCCGAACGCCCGGCCAGCATTAAAATCGCCTGGGAGCCGCTTTGGGTTTCATTGTAGCCGTTGTCGGTTCTTTGCTGGTTTTATTTCACAGCTTTTGCGGCCTTAGGGAGTGTCAAAGAGGGGGCCGGCCGCAGGGCATGGGCATGGGAATGGTAGAAGCGGGTTGTTTTACTTGTACTTTGATTTGTCGGCCCCTCATTTTTGTTGTTAGCCCGGGCCAGCATTGAGTTTTATGCTCGTTTAATGGCTGCGAATTTACTCGCTTTATGCATCTTCGATAAGCATTTATTAGCGCCATGCCCAAAGGGGGTGGGTGTGGTGGCGGGCCGGGTGATGTAAAATACCGAAGAATGAATGGTTTGGAGAACAGCGCGATGGTTGGGGGGGCTGCGGCTGCGGTAATGTTTACGGTATTGGCTCGATTCGAAGGGCTGATGAGGCGTATGATTTATTTTTATGTTGTATTCTATTTGATATTCGTTTTTATTTTACTTTTTTTTTACATTCTTATTTAACATATGTTGCCACTGAATCCCCAGAGAGCTGGCAAACCAGTGGGATGACGGTTTCTTATTTAAGCCTTAATTTGTAAGTTGTTCTGCTAACGTTTCCCATCAGCATTGTCGAAGTTTAGCCAACTCGTGCCAAGAAACGAAATAATATTGTTTTTTTTTTCTTTGTTATTTTCTTTCTGTTGCCAGCGGATGCAGTGGGTGGCAATATGTAGCTGGGCATGAGAAGTGTTTGCCACAGTGAATGCCAAAGCTTGTGTGTGTTGCTCCCGGCGTCGTTGGTGTTGCTATTGATGTGTGCTGGCAGACACACACTCACACACACACACACACCAAGAGTGCCATGGGTGGCATGAGTGCAGGCTAATCGTTTTTTGAAAAGGGATCTCAGTTGAGATCTAAACAGTTGCATGGGTTTCATATTAATCACATTTTCAATAAGCAAAAATAAGCATAAATGTTTGTTCGATAATGAAGCTGGCATTATAAATGTATGAATGCAAATTATTATTTTATAATTCTTATACAATATATTTTCGAAAATTTGCAATAATTTCTGACAGATTTTGCTGAAATTATTTCTCAGTTTTGAGTTTCAGCATCTTTCGAATTTTTTTTGTCAACTTAGATATATGTTTACCCACTTTAAGCAATACAATTACGATTGCTCAATCATAGTTAAAAGCTACCATCACGTCGTTGATCGTTATTTAATAGCCAACTTTTGGATTATTTACATTTCTACAAAATGTTTCTCGTTTTGGTATCCTCCTGAGAGGAAGCCCCTCTGTGTTACGCCACTGTGTCCAGTCTGGTGTTATATGGTCGTTGGTGCATTTACTACTCCTCCTTTCTGGTTGTCAGTGCCTCAGTTTTGCCAACGCCATCAACATCAGCAAACCCCATCACCTCAGACCCAGATAAAAAGAGAAGAAGGCCACACGGCTGCCACTTCCCCCTGCCTTTGGCCAACATCGAGACCCTCTACAAGCCCACCCAACAACGTCAGGAGGGTCCTCGTCGTAGTCCTTGCTATGCTATATTGCAATTTTTGCTGCTGTTGCCCATAAAACTTTCCACGTTTTTGTCGCTTCTCTTCAACATTTTTTTTATTTTATTTTCTGCTGCTGTGCAATGCTGCTGGCTTCTGGGCCGCCGCCTACTGTTGCCGCCCACTTTCACAGCTTTTTGCTGTTGCCGCCGACGTCTTTGGCATAAAATAGCAGCCACGACAGCCGCGTCAGAAGGAATGGCAACGGCAGCAGCAGCAACAATAATAAGGACAACATTTACTCGTCTCCTTAACTGCAAAGACAAACCTTCGGACCCCCACCGTTCACCACTGCAGCCCGCCTGTAGCCCCCAAGCACTTTGACTGTCATCTAAAATTCATTTTTATACTTGTATTTTGTTCCTTTCTCTCTTTCTTTTTCTATTTTTTGTTGTTGTTGTTTTTTTCAGTTTTATTTTACTTTGCTTTATATTTTTGCGCTGTTTTCGTTTTGCTTTTCAGCTTCTTCTTTTCTTGAGCCATTTTTATTATTTTTGTCATAAGCTGTGTGTGTGAGTGTCAGCTTGTGTATGTGTGTGTGTGTGTGTTAGGGTATATGCGGCTTTTTTTTATATATTTTTCATTGTGCCACACTGGCGCACATCCTGCTCATGTCCTTAGTCTCTGCCTCATCCGCAAACTCGCAGAAGTCAAATACGTTTTAATATCTTTTCTCTCTTTTGACATTTTCACTACAGTTATGTTGCCATTTTGTCCTGGCATGTATGTATGTACATTTGTGTTAGTGTCTACGTGTGTATATATATGTTTGTTCGTGTGTGTGTGTCTGACTGGCTCTTTCTTCTATCGCTTTGGCATGGATATGCCAAACGTTCCTCGGCCCACAATTCCCTCCAGTTGTCAAAAGCCGCGCAAGTTTTTGCCAAGTTCTCTTTGTGCGTGCATGTGTTTGTGTGAAAGTGTGCCACACTGTGTGCATGTATATACATACATACATACATATATCTATAGGTATGTATCTGTGTCTGTGCGTATTTCATGGCAAACGCATCCTTTGCCTCTGTTGGCTATAATGTCTGCCATCTGCGTGGGTGAATCTCTTTCTGTGTGTGTGTGTGTTTGTGAAGCAGCTTAATGCCTTCATCGTATTGCTGCTGCTGCTCCTGCTCCACCTGCTACTCCTGCTCCTTCGTCCTTTGCCGGCTGTTGCTGCAGCAGAAACACCAGCAACAACAACAACAACAACAACTGAAACTCGCTTTTCTGCTGTCATTGTAGGAGCCACATGCTCTGCCAAACTGGCAGATTCCAACACCAAACCAATTCCCCACATACCCACAACAAGACCGCACCGCACCGCACCGCCACATGCCACCCAACCACATTTCATCCAGCCATCCTTAACACCCCTCATCCACCCCGCCTACTTGTGCTCGAATGCAAGCGTAACATTTTGCGCTACAGTTTTTTTATATATCTATTTTTTTTTATTATATTTTTGCTTCTTTGCCTTCTTTCATTTTCAGTTTTTGCTTGTCTCGTTTGCTTGTCTTTTGCTCTCGAAGTTTCCATGCTCTAACGCAAAGAGTGTCCTTAAACAGGATCATCAGGCATAGGCGACAAGCGGATTACCCAAAACAAACATCTGAAGCTCCAAATTTATCAGATTTTTCGGATTGTTAAGTATTTTTTAAAAGTTTACAACAATTATACAAAAATTTATGCAAATTCCTGACAAAAATCTGATCGGAAATTTAAATGCAGTTAAATTAGCTATTTTCCTTACATTTTTGGATTTTGTGTTAATGTTGTTAATTTATTAACTGAACTTTTCTTTTATATTAACATTTAAGAATGTTTACAAAGTCGACTACACAAAATATGACTGTTTTTTTTTTTTTTTTTGTATAATTTTCCTCATTTTTTTCACGTTTCCTTTGTCCTTTTTGTCTGTTTGTGCGTCTCTGTTTCTCTTGCTAACGGCATCTCTGTCGTACTTAATATCTGTGTTGCTGACTTGAGCTTTTAAAAATGTTTTTGTTGAGTTTTCCATCGCCATGGCACACACACACACACACACACACACACACACACACATACGTGTTGGCATACAAAAGCATTTATTTGAAAGTTTTCAGTGCTGCAAGAATTTAAGTACAAAGTCTGAATGCAAGTTAAGTTCCTAGCTCTTTGCTCGGTTCTGGATTTTATTAGTTTAGTTATTAAGTTGACTTTTGAGCTAGATTGTTATTCGAAAATGCCAAGAGCTCATCTGGCTTAAGTATATTAATTTCGTGGTATCGGATATTTAATTTATTTTGACCCAAACTCTTTCATCAGTCATTTCATCAATGAGTCTCCCTCTGAACATGGAATTACAATTCCAAATAAAAGGCACCTGTCTGCATAATTAAATATGCCGATTTTCGTTTAATCTGCTACCCTTGTCACCCCTTTTGTAACACTTCCCCGCCACGCGCTATATGGTTTTTTATTTTTGGCTAGAGAACCGCACATAAATAATTAAAAAGAAAATGCCACAAATGCAAAAAGGTCAGCGAATAAAAATTATAAAATCGAATATTAAATTACCAACAACAACAACAACTCTGCCAAAACACTCACCCCCTCTGTCAGCGTCGACTGCGACGACGACAGCGCAGCACGCGCTCGACTTAACCCAACTTAACTACTTGACAGCAAATTTTGTAAAATGTAATTAACCAGCGTCAGGCGGCGGTAACAACAGCAACAACAACCACACCAGCTACAACAACAACACCAAATCGCAAATAACATCAGCATTAACAACAAAAACAAAGTGCTCAACAGCAACAACAACAACAACAGGCAACAGCAGCAGCAGCAGGAAGAAGGCTAAAATGAAAGCAGGCAAAATGGAAAATCAACAGAGCTCGTTGACATAATTTTCATGCGACTATGTGTGCGACAGAGAAACCGAACCATAGCAAGAGAGCGAGATAGACAGAACGAGGTATTATAATAGCCACCAACGAGCAACGGTTGCTGCTGCTGCTGCTGCCACCTTGTGTCAATTGCTGTGCGCCCAAAACCAGAAAACACCCAGCGAATACCTCCATCCCCCCCCAATCACAATCCCACCCAACACAAACAACGCATGCACAAAAAGTCGAGCCTGAAAAATGATGCCACACGTTTTAACACACACAGCAAAAACCAGCCAAAGTCTGCCCCTTCAAATGGCCAAACCTTCCAACATGCCCGTTACAACGTTGTGTCATTACTAAATAGTGGGTGGCTGAATGTTTTATACCATTTTTTTTTTTTTGGTCTTTTGTCCCTAAAAGCTTGAGTTTGGGTTTCGGTTACGGCTTTGGTTTCAGTATCGAGCTAAACCATTTGTTGAACCTTTTTTTCTGTTTGCCACAAAATTTGCGCCCCATTTTCAGCTAGCAGAGACAGAAAGAGAGAGAGAGAGAGCCAAGGAGAGAGCATGACAGAGAGGCGAAGGAGAGAGTTTGAGGTAAGTGCTTGATTCTCTCTCTCTCTCTATCGGTCTCTCACTGCGCACGTGGCATCGTCTAATGGCAGGAAACATGCTAAGCAGCGGCTTCCACACGCTGAAAGTCATTTGGGTGAGCAGCAAACCCAAAGCCAACGTCAACAACAACAAAAACGGATATGATAACCCAACCACCCACAGGGCCAACTCTTCGGCCACCAACCGCACCCCACTCAAATCAATTTAACTTTCAACTTCAGCGCTCTCTCTCTCTCTCTTCCGCTCTTCACTCTCTGCTCTCTCTCTTTGTCATCCCTTGTTCGAATATTCTGCGCATATTGTGAAATTTTGAGTTTTTTGGCTTGCTATCATTGCTGGGCGCCCAGTTAACTCCCGCGTTTGTCGAACCAGCCCAACGAGCAGACGACGGACGAGCCGGCACACCAGCGAGTAAGTGAGTCAGGCAGCGAGTGCGACAGTCGTAGTTTGAATGTGGGCGCTCATTGGGGGTGTTTTGGGTTGTTCGGTTTGTTTGGTATTCGGTTCTCGCTACTTATTGTTGGTGTTATTCACAACGACTGCGCTTTTATCGTTTATTTGCGTTCCGGACATGGTGGCTCGGGGATTTGATTTCGTGTCGAGTGAGGGAGGGGGTTGAGTACTTCTACAAAGCGACTGACTGGGGCAAGTGGCTGACGATGGTGGTTGGAGCGGGGCGGGGCGGGGCGGGGCGGCTTATGTGAGAAGTCAAAATTGTGTCATAATGAAACAAGCATGGCTAGCGGCTTAGCTGTATAATATGAAATTGTTTTGGGCTTACAAAATTATTAACTCTCGAAAATGGTATTAACAAGTTCAAAGTAATTCAAACCACCTTTAATAAGATGATAATGAAATTTCGATAAAACATTGCTGAAAGATTATATTTTAAATAAACTTCTTTAAGATTTTCTAATAAACTAAATGATGATCCTTACCGTACCTTGTATGTTCAGATAATAAAGACTCAACCGTTGAATTTTATCATAGTTTTTTCGTTTGTCCAATGAAAACCAAATCGTTTGCTCTTTGCTTTGTTTGTCAACTGAATGAACTTCATGCCCGGAACAAAATAAGTGCTTTCATAATCAGTGCTTAGACCCAGTTAGATACACGAGTAATTTTAAGTTTTTGTAATTTACAGGATGAATTTCTTCGCACTTGGTGTGTGCTTAAGCGAAATGCCGCTAATCTGCATTTTTCGCAAGATATTCGAACTGATCAATCAGAAGCGACTGGCAATTATAGAGGCATATAGAAAGCGAACAAAGAAATTGTCGGTGCAAGACAAAAGTTTCAAAGAGAGATGCAAACTGAAGAATTTGGATTATACATTACCGGTGGATGTTCTGGTGCTGCAACTTTGCATGCTGGAGTCAAAAATTTACAATAAGATCGATCCAAGCCCGGCTCTGGCTGTTGAAGAGCTTTCCGCAGCAATGGACTGTCTGCAAGTCTGCAAGAATACCATAATGCCCAGTCTATTAATTGAAGTAATCAAGCGGGATGATACAACTCGAGATCAGATCAAACAAGTATTGGTCTGCGCTTGCTGCCGCAACAATAGAACTCTTTAGAATTTAAGTTGTCGGGGGAAAAAGTGGGAAATAAATAAAAAAATATTGTGAACATTTTATGAGCAGATTTCAAATTCAATTGCTACATCCGGTGGCTGGGCGAATGATGTACTGGGGACCACCCAACACCCAACACCCAACACCCATCACCCATCACCCAACACCCATCTCGTTATTATTTCGAGTGTCTGGTAAAAAGTTTTTCACTCAAGTCAGGGTCGTTCCGATGATCCTGAGGGTTGTTGTTGCTGCTGCCATGGTCACTACGATTGCAGCAATTAATATTAAAAATAAAATCATTTTTCGGTGGATGCTTCTGCTGTTGCTCCTGGCCGGGGTGTGATCTGGCCTGGGGCCACTGTCTGCCACAGGCAGTGTCTAACCGTAAATGGTGTGGGTGGTGCTGTTCGGTTGGTGGTGGCGGTGGTGAAGGCGGCGGTGATGGCGGTGTGTTAATGCATATTTCAGACACGTGCGCGATACGCTTCTTTGATTTGCAGACATTTACCATTGCCTTCGGGTGGAATACCCAACTATGTACGAACCTGGGGCAAATGGCAAAGGTATCAAGGGCGGGGGTTGGCATGGGTTGGCTTTCTAAAAGGTTGTCGGCGCATTGAAGAAACGAAAATGGAAAAGGGCATAAGGCAATGATGAGCGGCTTAGCACATTTGTTAAAAAAAAAAAAAAACAATTTTATGAAAAACAAAAAGCGGGTTTAAAGATTATTTGTTGTGCACAAGATGCCAGAGCGGGGTGCGTTAGATGGGATGCTTCGTGGCAGGGTAGTTGATTTTTTTTACGTCTGGAAATTGTTTGCATGGGCGTGATATTTTAATTACGACCTGATTCAGATGTTGTCAGCATGTACAATTTGTATAAGTATTATATTGGTTGCCTTGATGCCTGATGCTTGACTTATACCAAACAAAGGAAACCGGGTAAGGAAAATGGTGTTGTTAATGGAGGAAAAGCTTAAGTTTGATTAGTTCCATTGTACTTTACAACTTTCAATTGACGTGCAAGGCTTTGTTTAGGGATGAAGAATATGGAATGACGAGGCATTATAATAAAAGAAGAGAATTTAAATTTATAAATATGTAATACAAAAACTAAGATGAAAATATTATTTGAAAATCCAGGTCGAAATATCTATTCAGAACAAGCTCTATGGATTTATGCATAAAGTCCTTACACATATGTACATATATGTAAAAGAGTTTTATCTCTCTCTCTCTCTCTCTCTCTCTCTTTCTCTCTATCCATTTCTCTTTCTTTTATATTTATCGACAACATTCCTTCTGATTCCTTCACACATTTGGATTTTTGGGTTCCTCTCGTTTTTAGTGCCCAACAGGCTCTGAACTCCCAAAGTGTCCAAAGAAATGGCTCTCCACAGCCCCTTCGATCTGTTCCTTTGCCTACTTATTGGCACAATTGTGTGCATTTTTCGTGCCATGTTAAAGTCACTTAATGCGCTTTTTATGAGCCCGCAGCCATAAAACGTGATTTGTGTGTGTGTGTGTAAGTGTGCGACAACATATTTTTATATGGTTTAAACATACATTTATATATGTATATTTTTTTTTTATATATTCATTGATTTTGTGTTAAAAATGTAAGTGCTGGCCTTTAGTTTATTTTTTTTTTGTTTTTTGTCCACCTTTTTATGATATGAAAATAAAACGAAACACACACACATATGTATATTCAATACATATAAATAAACAATGCGCTGCCAGAGTGGCAAAGTTATAAAAACATCCCAACAGCAACAACAACAACAAAAAGCATTGAAAATCATTTTTAGTGGAAATTATTGTTGGTCGTTTGTGTTATTCTTTTTGCACTTTATTTTCAGCAAACGGATTTCAAGTGAAAAGCGCCAAAGGGCTGGCAAAATACAAACAGGCGACAATTCCGACTCGATTATTTACAATTTGATTTTATTATACAAACACATACATACGTACGTACGTATATATACACATCATACAGGCAGGTGACTGTGTGTATTTTTCGGTTTTGTAAGCGCTGCCCGAAAGGCATTTTTCGTGTTAGTAAAAAATCAATCAAAATCGATTTAAAAGCACAACTTCCGTTGCGGATTTACGCAGCATGTTTGTATAGATGTGTGAGTAAATGTGTGTGTGTGTGTAAACCAAATGTAACGAATTTATTTGCTTTTATGCGTTTGTGCTTTATTGTTGTCTTTCCGCCCACTTTGACTACCCCTTTTTGAAACCAACCTTCTCCCATCACAGCACATATTTGGTAAATTTCCAATAAAGAAATTTAAATACGAATACAAATACAGAGACAGAGACATAATCAGGCGATATACGGAGTTACAATTTCTTTTCTTTTTTTTTTTTGTTTCGATTGTAGATAGAGACATTGGGATGGGTGTGGAATATCGGACAAAAACAATATAGTATGAGTGGAAATGGCATAAATATTTAATTTAGGACATTTGAATATTTCATAAGGACATGACCCACATACAAAACAAAGCAAAAGCAAAGCAGTATCAAAAAAAAAAAAAATTAAAACAATGTGTGTGTATTTGTTATAGGTATGCGTGAGTATTTTTGTAGAGTTGTAATTTGTGATTGAAAATTTGTGTGCACCTCGTGGTATTAGGGAATTTTCAAAACAAAAAGCAAAATATTGAAGTGATGCAATTAATATAACTGTTATTTATTCTAAGGTCATATATATAGGCAATATAATTTGCGAAATATATATTTACTTCAAAAGGAAATTTAATACTTTTATTTAACCTACAAAGTGAAGAAATACTTATATACTGTTTACTAACTGTTGTTTAATTTTAAAATCTTAAATTATAATAATGGATAAACTGGATATAAAGTTTAACAAATATTTTCAGAAATGATGCAAAAGGTTCGTCTTCAAATTGCAGTGAATTTATATTTTTAGAAAGCCAGAGGTAGTAATAATAAAGAGATTTTCTGATATCTAGTTTAAAACGCTTCTGCAAACAAGCTTTAACATAGATCCATTATATTCATTAACTGTCAAAATAATATTAAATAATAATATTTTTCATATGCATATAAAAAAAAAAAAAAAAAACAACAAGATCAAGTATGGGCTCTCTGATTTATGCAAAGAAAAATAAAGTTCAAGTTTTTAGGACTTAGTTTTATGTCTTTATGGCCCTAAATCAAGTAAACTGTTCTTAAAATAAGTTGGCACTAAGTTAACAATTGAGAAATTGCTTTAATTATTAGTTGTGGATTGAACTATATATATCCACAGTAGCACTCATATTTTATTAGTGTGTTCAACATTCGCTAGTTCATTCTCTTATTATTCAAGAGTTCCGTTATGTTATCCGGAACAAGAGAGAAAAAACGTTGCCTGTTTAGTTGTTGCTTCACACAAATGTACACCAACATCACGGATACGGATAACGGAGAGCGATCTTTAGCTTTATCCACTTTATCCACAACGGCAGTCAGCCTAAAACTTAGCTCGCCTTGACAACGCAGGCAGCTTATCGTCCGTTTATTTATTCAATTAGAATTGATACGCGCTATATTAAAGTTTAAATTGTGCTTATATAACGCACTGAACATACGCAAAGTGTTTGTTACATTAAGGATCGCCGTGTAATTGCATTTCAACGTGGTTTTTGAGCAAGTCCAGCTTGAAAAAAATGCGTCAGTATTTCTTGCCTTGTCGGGTCGCGAAAAAATGTAAAGAGAGAGAGAGAGGAGATCCGCGCCCATACGTGTGTGTTGTTGTTGCTTTAAACTCACTGCAAATCTTCCAAATAAGCGAAGTATTTTAGACAGTATTAATAACTGTATATTTTTTGATATTTTTTTTTGTGAAGTGCAGTGAAAATAATATATTAAAATAATATTAATCTATTACATCACTTTATTTTTTATTTTTTCTCATGTGTGTAGTGCAGTGAGCTTTTTGTTTTTGTGAAAGTGCTCAGCGAAAAGAGAGAGAGCGAGCGCGTGAGAGCGCTTGCATTGAACTGCGTTGTGTTGTTGCTGCTGCCAGTGAGTGAATTTTGCGTATTATACACATACATACATACATATGTATATTATATTATATTGATCACCCTGTTAACAACAGTTAGATTGGATACAGTAGGAGTAAGTTTCATTGCTGCAATGCATTTAAATTGTTCTTTTAATCTGTTGTCGGCAGCAAACGACATCGACAAATGAACTACTAAATACACTATTACGCTATTAATAACATATCAATGTGAAATAAGGTTCATTTTGAGTTATTATTAATTATCTAAGGCCCTCGCCGAATCAATCTTGAGACCGATGGTCCAAATCTTCTCACGGTAAGAATAAACCGGAAAATGTTTTATTGATTTTTCAAATTATTCAAATTTCTAGCTGATGCTTGAGAATAATGAGCAGCTTTGAAAAAAGCTCTTGCTGTGCTAGTGTGTCAAACTACAGTTACCGGAAGAAATAAAAATAAAAAAACAAATTCTTGACTATTTGACTTTTTTATAAGTTATTTAGTTAAATAATAACATATTGTACATACATGATTATATCGCCTAACATATTTATATGCCTTCTCACAGATAACACCCTGACTTATATATAGCTGTCAGCAGTTGGACTATATATCTATAATAAATAAGCTAAAGTCACCAGATTTTACTTCTGATTTATTAACAGCCCATTTCCTTAAGCAATTGTTGCGCCCCCCTCGTTTCACAACACCCCTTAATTGTAAAAGTGTATCTTATTTAGTGACGGGCATTTGGCACCCACAAAAAATATTGACCACCACCTGACAACAAGACTAACGCTACGAACAACAGCAACAACAACTACAACAACAACCACCTGACAACAAGGAAAGTCCCAAGAATCAGTCATATCATTTACAACTAACTGATTGGCACTGACAGACGCTGACACCGGCGTCGCTGTCGCTGATGCCGTCAACGTCAACATCGACGCACTTCAATATTGTATATGATGATAAATTACTTATGACTTGCCCGGACATTTGATGAACAGGGCAGGTGAGACGCAGCCGCCGAAGTACTTCTAGAAACAGAAACAGAAGCAAAAGCAGCTCAAGAATCGCAAATCGTGAGCGCACCTGAAAGCATTTAACGATAAACAATAGCTAAACGAATGCAACGAAAAAGCTCACACCATTGAATCGTAATGAGGTGGGTGAATGAGGTGGTTGGTTGGTGTGAAGAGGGAGAGAGTCAGATTGCAATGCAAAACAAAAGTGCAAGCCAAACAAAGGCGACGTCGCGACGAACCGACGCGCGTCTCGAGTGGGCGTCACCGTCAACAGAGCAGTCAGCGCGACAAAAGTAAAAAGGGTGCAATGAACAAAATAACAAAATGAATTAGTAATAATATTTTTTGTTGTTGCTTTTGCGCTCATTTTGGTCTCGTGCATATTTTACAAACTTTTTCTTTGCCTAACTTGTAATTATGTACATGTGTGTGTGTGTGTGTGTGCTTTACTACTATTGTACGTACTTGGCAGCCAACAAAGGCGACAAACATGCACAGTTGAAGACGGCAAATCGATGAGGGTACGTTGTTAATGGCGTCGACTGCGACGCACGTCTGGCGCTGGCAGTGTCGTCGACCAGACGATATGTAGTTCAGCTACACACGACGGAATGACGCCAACAACTTAAAAAGCGACGAACATTCGTATGCACATACATACATATGTTTGTATATATGCATGTTCGTTCGTTTGTCTGTATTCAGCAAAGTTGTCAACCGGTTTTATGCTCCTAAATATCAAACAAGCAGCTCTTTGAGCATGTTGTCAACTTCCTCGCAAACGGCAAGCTCGATCAGTCTTGTTGCTTGCTGATACTGGCAAGCCCCGTTTGACAGTTCGATACAACATGTATGCAGCTGGTTTGACGCTACTGTTGCTGACACGAGGATTTTGTGCGTTATCGCTGTTCTCGCTTATACCGTTTCTCAACGGCAAACGAATATTGCATGCCTAAATCGCCTTGCATGTGTATAAGCTGAGAGCGTCAAACATCAACAAGTTTGAGCGACTGGCAAGAGCTAATGCTCTCAGATCACTCTCTGTTGGATTTAGTTCGCTTCAAGCCGTGCCACTGAACACGTGTTTGTACAATATAATCGGTTGAAAATGAGCGTAATACCGCAAACGGATCGCTGGCTCGACTTCTTTAAAGTATACCGCCAGCTACCTGCGCTTTGGAGCGTTTCCGCTGAGGTTTATAAGAATCAGCGCATGAAAAGGAAGGCCTTTGACTGTTTACTTGAGTGCTACAAGAACATTGATTCAAACGCAAATGTGGACAGCATGCGACGAAAGATAAATAGTATTAGGACCTGCTTTCGGCGCGAACTGCGCAAAGTGGAGCAGAGCGAGCTATTGGCCAAGAAAAAAAGTGAGATATACGTGCCGCATTTGTGGTACTTCAATGAATTGTCCTTTCTGCGAGAGAATGACAGCCGGCCACTTCAAATGGCATCCACAAATGATACTAATGACATGGCCTGGAACGATGATGACTCTGACGTGCAAGAGTCATTGGTTAATGACTTGACAAACGACGAGTCGGATAACTACTCTGAGAAGGAAACCAAGGTTGTGAGTAATATTTCTATGCAAGTATTTCGATTCCTTGCCATTAATTATAAAATCTTTCAGTTCGAACAATCTTTGCCTGTGCATCATAATGCATCAGCTGTAAATCCCATTTCCCTCGAGCATCTAGCAGAAAAATCACCGACCTCAACACTGGCCCAAGTCACGAGTCAACCCTCGCTGTACCCATCTCGTGATGAAGTCACGAGTCAACCCTCGCTGTACCCATCTCGCGATGAGGCTGACATTTATGCAGAAGGCTGGGCCACTTCCTATCGAAAGTTGGACCAGACAAACAAGCTGCTGGCCAAAAAGGCTATCGAGGAAATTTTAGTTCTTGGACAACTAAACAAATTAGTGTTTAACTCAGTTAGAATGCCAAATTAATATTGTTCGTCATTGTAATTTAAATTTTTAAATTCATAAAAATCATAAATATCAAGGAAATAAACTACAGTGTTTATGTTTCTAGATGATAATGCTTTTAATTATGATTGGATACCGGAGGAATATAGTTTATTGGGTTTTTGCAATGTTTGTCATGGTGTCTCTCTGTCTGGACACTTGAACTCTTTAAGCAAGTGACTTGAAACTTTGGTAATATGTTGGTCCATGTCTGCTCAAGTAAAAGTACTTCGCCCACTGAATGGCTCAAAGATCGACACACTTCGGTTGAACACACATATTTTCCACAACTTAGTCACCAAATTTAGTACCATTATAGTCAGTTACATTCCCCCAAAGATATGCATCCCACTACCCTAACCGCCCCGTAATCAACCAATGCAAGCAGAACGCTTAACGCCCGTTATTATACTGGTATCAAAGTATACCGCAGTATATCTTTTGTGTCCGACATTTTCAAATGTTTTTTTTAATAAAGTTTGATTATCTAAGTACAAGAAGCGGCCTTCAAAACCAGTTACCCAAAACCGATATTCCTTTTATAAAAAAAATCAATGGTAAAAGGAATCAATGAATGCAATAATAGAATCATAAACCGTTTAAATCGTCGCCAAAGTTAATGAGTAACAAGTACAGGAGATGAAAACCTTATTTGTTTCTTAATCTTACTTTTCATAAATGTGTTGGCAGATCAATGGCAAATGTTTATAAGTATTAAATGCGCCTTACTGTTTTCAAAGACAATAATTTTTGTAAACTTTTACATAAGTTTACTGCGGTAAAACTGCAAAAACATCAATATAGGTTAAATTTAATGGTAAAATTTCAAAAACCGATAAAAGTATTTATACAAACATTAATACCGGATTATCGTGTTATTCCTTTACTTATATCACTTTGTTTTTTTGAGTGTGTTCGAGAATATTGTGTTCAACTTTTTAGGCAATCCGATTAAAACTAACGAAGTTATAGCGTTTCAAACAACCGTACGTGATACCTGATTTTTATACCTACCCGGTAGCCGCTCGACAACCCTAGTAGAAAGCAGCTGCAATTTCTAATGTTATCCCGAATCCCTGTATACGTTTGTGTGTCTTTTAAACTATGTAAACTGACCTTGTGTATATTGATGACTTTGTGTAAGTTAAAAATTCATGTTCTTTTATAGATAGTTTGTTTTGAATTTTATCGGATGAAAAACTTTAAATCGATTTTTGAAAACTTTACTTTTGATGTTCGTGAAAATTGGACCGATTGCATCGATCCTCTTGGAAATTTGAACATTATTTTTCACATAAATCGAGGTCCATAATTTTTTTATCTGGTTGAAACGTTTTCCCAGAAAACTACATCTTTCCCTTGATACGCATTCTACTAAAAAACTTCTCCCTCCATGCCGCTACTAGCTGTTCCTAGCTAAGCTAGGTGACCACTCAGTCTAAGGACAGGTGAGTATCTTAAGTCATTATATACCCATAGCTATTACGTGCTTAAATTGCTTGAGACTGTGGCTTCCCAAGAGACATTTGGTTTGTCTGAGTTTTGTTTGTAGCAAGTCACTTTTCATCCTTTAATTATAGTCGTATTGAGCTTGTCCCTCTCCGTTGAATATCACCTTGCACCTTTCTTATTATTGCTGCTTGACTAACGCAAAAAATATCTAAGAGAGTTAAGTTTGAGATTGAAGTCCACACACTTACCTATTGCCCATAATTCAGCTATGGTACGGCACGTACCAAGTGACCCTAAGCACTTTTGACATTGTATTTAAAACATGGGTGCAAAAGATCAATACTTTACTCTCTTGCCTGTTTCTATTTGGTTTCATGCGTGCCTGATCGAGGATGATTTTTGGAAGGTTAAGGCTGAGACCAACCTCAACGCATAATTCTTGCATGGTTCTCAATCCCATTCGAACAATGTCACACAGTGTTTCTAGGTACTTGCCCCGCGCTGTTATCGCAATGTCACCATTGAGTTTGGATAGCCCTCAATTGACTTATATGCTCCAAAGAAGTGGTGATAGAACTCCTAATTTTAGACAGCCATTTGTAGTTGTTACTGTTTAGGTACTATCTTGTCCAGGTTCTTTCTATTTAGAATAGCCCTGACTGTAACGTGTGACATATTGTCAACGCCTCACTTAAAATCAAAATATGCCCAGACTGCTACTTATTTATTGACTTCTGCCGAGAGCAAGGTGCAAGACAGTTCATAGAGTGCCGTGTCCTTAGAGCAGCGTTATTTGCAGTGGATTCTGTCTGTCTTCCCTGCCTTGAGGATAAAGAGCACCCTAGCCATGCTCCAAGTACTCGGTTTGTGACCGCCTACGAACTAAGTAGCTTCTGCGAAGTTAGTAGTATAAGTGTTCCCTGCTGTAGGAATGCTGGTGAGATTTGTTATGCTCGAAGATTCCGTTTGACCCTCTGTTAAGAGCATATAGTTATGAGTAGAACAGCTGTATCAAAATGCTCAAGCTGAAGTACTTTAGGGGGTTGAGAAAACAGAATAAATGTCGGTAGTCGACGCTTTCCATAAAAAAACATTTTAGTGAGAAAGCCAGATTGGATAGCTAAGCGTCTGATATTGATGATTCTTTTTTTTAATATATATCTCTTGCATGTGAATGGTTCGAAAACTTGAAGTTTACAAACTTTAAAAAGATTAACTTTGAAAACAAACTTTTGCAAAGAAGTAATATGTTCCTCAAACGACTTCCGTTCACTTGTCTGTCAACTAAATCTTAATTGCATAATAATAAGTGCTTGAAGCTGTTGCAGGTTTCCTCTTGGTGGGGTTGCTGAGCAAACGAAGCAGGAATAAGAAGTGTACATACTTGCAACGAGGGTCGCATAAACTGTTTGCATATGCCTCATTGAGTGTGTGTGTGTGTGTGCGTTGTTGTCGTCGATACACGTGCCCACAGACAACACACATTCACTCGCGACTGTGTCAATAAGGCGCCCCGGAATAAATTTGCCGCTTACAGTGACGCCGGTGATGATAACTTGGCTTTGGCTTAACGGTGTGCAATGCCGTTGTTGTATGATATTTGCTGTTGTTGTTTGGCAAACACGCAATTTTCCGCCTTTTTGGGATACTGCACGTGCAACAAGCACTAGCAAAAAACAATAATAACAAAAACAGCGAGAAGGGGAGCAGCATCAATCAACAAAATTAAAATTAAAATAATAATAACAAATTTTGAACGTGAAGAAGCGCACAAATAATCGAACCCGGCCCCGGCCACATTTCTACATAGAGATAAAAACTATTTATGTTTCTATGGAAAATTTTCCATTAAATCATCAAAAAAATTATTTTTATTTGAATTTATAATTTTATTTATTTTTCTCTTGCTGTTGTTTAGCAAATTCTTGAATTCGATTGAAATCTCAAAGTGAATATGTGTGTGTGTGTGTGTAAATGTTAGGGGGAGATTTTTGTGAATTTTTTGGTATTTAGCTTGTTTGTTTATGTTGCTTGCGCTAAGTTGATTTCTGGATGAGATCTGTGGCGGGCGGCATTGATCGGCAGCCAGTTTTAATGATTGTTTTTATAATTCTATGAACCAAATCAAATTTTGCGCAATAGTCCCAAAATAATATTCACTACACTCGGCAGTGCCACTTCCTCTGGCCATCAATAAATAAATCAATACATTAACCAAAATACCAACAAAAAAAAAAATCTTAAGGCCAACAGGCAAACAGCGACACCAACAACATTTCGGATTTATTGCGCCTTTCACGTTTATGTTCTTTATTCTTAATTCTTTATTGTTCTTTTTTTTTTTGTTTTTTGAAAACGTTAAGGAAACCAAAAAGTCATCCCTTTCCCCAACCCTCAAACCCCAACGCTTGTTCAAATATAGCAGCTACTCTTACTGTTGTTGGTGTCTTCGTCTTCGTCATCGTCTTCCTCGGCGTCGTCGTCGTTGTCGTCGTCGTTTTTGTCGTTATTGTCGGTCTGCCGCCTCATTCCCCACTACCCAATTTGCACAGTTTGGGTGCCTAATCAAGTAACCCGAACACGTTCTTTGTTAGATTTATATGGAAAATATATTTTTATACGAGAAACACCCAACACTCCAAGCCATAAACTTCCTACCCACGCTACCCTTTCTGTCCCACAAATGAGCCCCGCTGTGAGGCAATGGAAAAGCTTTTTCTTGCACTTTTGCCTTTTTATTTATTTTTTTTTTGTTGGCAAGTATGAGAGTATCCTTGGCTGGCTCAGCTCAATTCTTGGTAGCCGTTCCAAAGTGATATTTTACATATTTTCTTTTTCTCAGTTTATTTTTGTTATTTTTTTCTCCGTCTTTGCTTTTTTCGACATTTTTTGGTTGCTTGAATTTTATTTCTTTATGTTTAAGTGTGTGTAGATAGGGTAGAAAGTATAAAAGAGATGAGGTATAAAAAAAAAACAGGAATAGTGACAGAGTTTGCAACTAAAAGGACCCTGTGAGAGATATGGGCAAGGGTTTTGTGCAATTTCTTTTGTGGCAGACTTTTCAAATGCAGTTTTTTTTTTTTTTTTTGTATTCCCTTAAATGGAAAAGCTTGAGACGATTTCCCGCCCTTTTCTCTCTCCCTCTCTTTTCTCTCGTATTTCTATCTGTGTGGCATAGAAAACCCAATGCAAAGAAATATATCGATTGCGAAAATTATAAAGACTTTTTTATACAAAAAATGAAAGGAACAACAAGTAAATGAAATGAACATGAGATGAGAGCAGTATGAGATTCAAGTTTATCACAAGTCGTCTTAGATTTTACCAACTGCCGCCGTAGCTGCCACCCTGGGATCGAGAGTCCCAGCCGCCACCGCTTGAGGGACCAGCCGTTGACCAACCACCGCTGGATGCACTACCGCCAAGACCACCACCAGATGACCAGCCAGAGGAATCGCCAGCATGAGAGGCGCTTTCAGTGATGATTTTGAAGACTTTGACTGCTGTGGTGGCATCGCTTCCACCCGAGGACCAACCAGATGAGCCTGAGCCACCAGCAGACCAGCCAGCAGAGCCACTGGGGCCGCCGCCAAAACCTGATGACCAGCCACCACCTACATAGCCACCGTCCGAGGGCTGCTGGGAGATAATCTTAATGATTTTGACCTCTTGGCCGCCAAAGCCTCCACCACCGCCATAGCCTCCAGCACCACCATAGCCTCCACCACCGCCATAGCCTCCAGCACCGCCAGCTGACCATCCACCACCACCAACACCGGCACCACCAGACTGCCAACCACCTTGAGCTGGTGCCGATTCGTGTATCACTTTGATGACTTTGACGCTGTGGCCACCACTGTTGCCGCCATGACCATGTCCATGTCCATGTCCACTGCCAACGCCAATATGCCCAGCACCACCACCACCACCATGACTAGCACCACCGCCAATGTAACCAGCATGGACAGCAGCGGCTATCGCCAACAAACAGATGAAGACTTTCATGTTAATTGTTGATCTGTTTGTAAAGAGTTAAAGAGTTGAACTGATGTGTTAGCCAACTGAATCGTAGGCTTTTATAGAGCGATTGGCGACGCGTTCCTCCTCTGGCCTTGACGCTACACCTCCATTCCTCAAAAATCACGATACTCAAACATTGCCCCAATTCGCCACACAAACCGCCGGCAGCTGACGGCGCCGGAAACAAACGCGCCAAGTGCAGCCAACAACCACCAAAAAACAACAACAAAAAGTGCCAAAGGCATCGGTGTCTCAACCTACCTTAAAACTCGTGGGGTTTGCCAACCGGGCGCTCAAGTGCCTACCAAGCAATGGCCAAGCGAAAGCGTAACCCTCTTCGATTGAAAGGGTGAGAGAGGTAGGCAGGAGGGCGGGAGGGATATATGTAGTAGTCATATCCATAGACGCACTCATAATTCCTTGCCCGTCGCCTCTCGTAACACTGGCCGCTAAAGAGTCAATTGTTGTTACCATTATACGAAATGTTACGAATACAATTGCCTAGATATTGTTAAACAAGGAGAGGATTGTTTGATTATGTCATTGAAGCACGTAGATTTGGTAGTCGTGGTGGGTGTGAAAAGACACCGTTGGGGCAAAGCAAAAAAAAAAAGGCAATAATTTATTTATATAATGTTTCATTTGAATCATTCAAAATTATTATTATATCTACTATATCTACTCTTTAACACCATTTAGAAATATTATAAATAAAATTGGTTTTTGTGACTTTATATGTTCCAATACTTTTTATTTCATCGACCGTTTTAATTGTTTTATATTCCAAACCTGGAGTCAGAGAGACAGGCGGATAGACAGTCGCAAGTTGTTTTAACCATACTGATCAAGAATATATATAAAAACCTTATTTTAGGGCATAAAAAGTCCGAGTTATCGAGTGCTTGTGCTCGTGCTTAACGGTTTGTCAATATTCGATAAGTTTTGTTTATCGGAATAAAAATAAATCAAGATTATGTTATAATAACAATAATAATTATGCTCTCAAGCTTTGTTATTCAAACAGAAATTTTTATCCCACAAATTTATGGAAACTATCAGTTTCTGTTTTTTTTTTTTTTGTAGTGTACAAACAAATTCAATAAATGTATGTTGTGTGTATTGCTTTACTTTCTTGTTGGTAGCAAAAGTCACATTATGTAATAAAAATGAAAAAGAAAACAATCACTTTCGGCACCTGGAAAGCACTTGAATGAAGTTGGCGCTGACTTCGTTTCGACAACTGCAACTGTGCTGCTCTTACCGTTGTTGTTGTTGCGATCATTGAGACACTCGTTCAACCGTTGGGCAGATGATTAATGAGTGTTTGCTTAACTGCGGTTCGGCGGCTTAGGGTGGAAGGGTACGGACGGCGCGTCGTCGACTGTTTGACTGGCCCTGACATCGTTAATGCGGCTTATGCAGCAGCTACTTACTACTGCTGTGCGTTACGCAGCATTCAGCTTTGGGCTTGGATACAATGCTGGCTGCTTTACAGCTCCGTCCTTGCCATATTGCGCATACGCAACGTGAAACCAATTGAGAAGAATATCAGTGAATGAACATATCATCGATCATTATGCGGGTACGTTGAGAGCATCGAAAGTTCTCATTACGAGCAGTGAGACTCAATCAATTAATCAATTTGTTTTGCCAATAGGTATGACTATAAATGGCAACAACAACATCTAAATGATAAATCGACTTTATTTTCATTCGATTTTGTAAGCTTCGTTTGCGGTTTTTGCATTTTCATTCAGCCAAATAAACTCAATTAATCCAAAATTTCACAAGACACGCATGATAAACGAAGTACTACACTTTAAGGAATAAAACAAAAAACTAAACGTGGGAATTTGTTGGCTTTTGGTGTTTGCCAGGCACGACAAATATGTGTGTGCCCCTCCCCCTACACCACCAACGCGGCTCACAAATTGGCAATGTGCTGCGAAAAATTCAACAGAAATTGGAGCAGCGACGCGTGTAACATATTTTTGTGACCGATTTTGTTGTTGTTGTTGTTGTGCCATGTGTAGTGTTTGTTTGTTTTTTTATTTTTTATTTTATATATTAATTTTCTTAAGGCTTTCGTACTTTATGCAACATGTTGCCAACACGCGTCGCTAAAAACTTGCCGCTGTCTGTTTTGTGGCTGTTTATTAAATTTGGCCACGCTGACATTTTGACGACGTTCAAATATTTTGTGTTATTGCTGTTCGCTTGGTTAACAAACAACACCCAAAATGAAGTTGCAATTGCTGCAAAATTTTGCTGGGCTCGGCGGCCATCGGAGTCAACCTGTGGCAACCTACCTAGCCAGCCAGCCAGACATTCAAACGGTTCCCAGATTCCCATATGACTGAAATCTTAAGTGACAGCCAGTGAGTCTGGCTATTCTCATGTTGAGCTGCTACTTTTTGGTTATTTTTAAAGACAAACAATTTCGAAACTCGTCGCTTTTCGCGCTGCTCATTTGCAGCGCTAAGTTGTACTTGTTGCTATTGCCTATACCCTGCAGTTTCATAAAGCTGAGGCTGAGAGTCAGGCAAAAGAATAATATTTTATAAATCAACAAATCTGTTTGCTCGCAAATATAATAAATAGAGAAACCTTTATAAAGAAACACGAAACTTGGACACAGCATTTCAAAGTCGATTATTGCCATGAATCGTATTCACATAAAGTTAATATCATAACTCTGCACCTTTGCCACACAAGTGAGGCAGCTTTAATAAACGTTTCATTTGACTATGTGTATATGGCTTGGCTGATTGTCCTCATTGTGATTTCTGAGCGCTGGGATCGTGACACGAAGCTGTTGCAACAATTTGCTGCTAACGATTCACTTGCCACGATAACTTGGCCCTAAATATGCGCGAAACTCGTACTTACACGTGTGCAACATATACATATATATAAATGTTATGCATACTATCTGAACTATAGTTTAAATAGGGTTCAAACTTGAATCATTTGACATTTACAGTCGACACATTGCCGTTGATCTATCAAAGACACTAAAAAACAACATTATGTTGAAGAAATTTCCTTAAAATAGCGTTCGACTAGTCGATACCCAATGGGTTAATATTTTTATTGTTGAATGTTACAAATCATGTTTAAGGTTCAAAGTTGAAGTATTCATCTAAGAAACTAAAAATCTTAGAAGCTATCATAATGACTTAGTTAAAATTTAAAAAAAAATTACAATCTTTGAGCAAAATTCTACAAAAGTGAAGGATTTACTTCGTTAAAATATTCAAAATGTATAATTGTTACCTTGAAAACCAACTGCAACAACTACATACATACTTCTATAACCAAAAGGTGAGTCAAACGGACAAGTCTGAGTTGCAATTCGATTAGCATAGGAATCGAATAACTTTATGTTACTATGCTTAGTTGTAGTAGCTTGTTGTTGATGTTGTTGTTGCTGCTGTTGGATATTTTATGTATATAGATATTCGTTGGTTGTTTGACCGATTCGGCTAGCGTGCAATCAACGATTGCCAGAATGCGTTCAACATGTTGCACAAATGCTTAAACCGGCTGCCCAATTTCGTTACCCCTCCCTGTTAACCTCCCTCAACGGCATTAAGATTTGCATGTCATGTGAAAAATTATTTGCTTATTGTTTAACATTTGCTTGTGCCTGTAATTGTCAACACACAATGTGATTAACCCATTAAGATTTGCGTTTTTAGAAGGCCGATTTGAATTACAGAACAAATTTAATTTAACTTGGAGCTCGATTTATATTACTAGCTAAAATATATGGCCTTTAGCTTGAGGATTTATTAATAATAATGAGTCTATGATTTTGTCTATGCCAACAAGCAAGTTAATTTAAACGAAACCAGCTTAATTGTTTAAGTTTGTGTTTCTCGCTCATTTGTAAACTATTTTATAATTGCAATGGGTTAATACTTGCTTAACCCAACAAAAGTAGTTGTTACAGTTGTGAATTGTCACATTTTTGTGCTGGCTGCATATTTCAGCTCGACTGTCGATTGTCGATTGGTGTTTTCTATTCGATTTGATTCGCGTGCGCTGATCTCGTAACTCGTATTGCTTATTAAATGTTTGAGCACACGCGGCGTATGTGCAATATGTATTATAGTAAAAAATAGTATTACTTGGCGGTCTCTCGTCGCATTCTCGGGGCCCATGTCACATTCGCTTTTTGTCTCAATTGCGCAGACAAATTGTGTTGCTTTGACAGTTGGAATTTGACTTTTTGATTGACAACCGCGCCGATCAACTCACTGACCGACCAACTTCTTCTTCTTGTTGTTGCCTGTTTGCCCAATGGCACAATTTTAAAGTTCAGTTTATTGAGCGTTGAATGCAAAATTTGTTGCTGTTGCGAATACTGCTTTGTTGTTGCAATCATGACAATAAATTCAATTATGCCGAGAGAGATAGAGAAACTGCTGGGCACCTACGCCAAAGCGACAGTCAAAGCCAAATCGACTGAAAAACTATTGCCAAAATTGCTAAGCAATAAACAGCGACAAATATCAGAGTGTGACGCCCCCTTCTCGGCAATACGTCAATGCCAAAGCAAACAACAACAGAAAATTGGCAAAGTGAGCGACGTGCAACAGCAACAGCAACAGCAACAGCAGCAGCAACAACAATGCGACATATGATCAATGCAAGTATGTAGTATAACGGGGCATGTTCATTATACAGTCAAACAACCATATAACGAATCAAAGGGGGCAAGAAAAAGCTTTCGGAATCAGTGAATACTCGTAACGAATAGGTTTTTGATCAAACCAATTATCGAAATACAGAAAACTTCGTTTGTTATATGGAAGCTCTACTGTATAACTGTGTATCTGTATGTGTATGTATAAGAGATTTAACGGAACGTTTTTGTGTTTAAGTTGTAGATTGCCAAAAACGATGGTTAGCAAATTAAACTGCCCCCAAAAACTTCAAATGAAAATCAATAGTAGAAGCAATAGGCGAGAGAATGTGAGCCATGAAATAGGAGGTACGAAAAGAGAGCGCACTTTGATTGCAATTCCTCAGCTGTTTCTCTAGGCGATCTTCGCCGCAACAACTTGCCTCCGACTATATTGTATCTTGCCTGTGTTGCCAGCTGACTACAGCTACAGGTTTTCAAATCTGGCACTTTAATTTGAAAGACAAATGAAACGAAAATAATACAATCAACTATAACTATTTAAAGACACGACGACGCTCTGATACACTCGCTTCTTTTCAGATGTTTATAAAAATAATAGATTTGTGACTTAGAAGAAAGCCTAAACTCTGCTCTAGTTAAGAAAAAAAATGAGAGATGCATGCAATCGAACTTTGAAATCTGTTTTGCTGCTATAAATTCAGATCTTAATCAGATGCATTGGCTTATCCTCGATTACTTTTGACTTTTGATCAACATATTATTATCATTTTTTTTTATAAGTAAAAGTTATTTTTATAACATTCTTTAAATTTCGTGTAGCAAGTCGTAAGAATCACTTTACTTCAAGCCTTATTAACAATGCCTTGAACTCTCCTTGGTGAGTGTAGCGCGAACAACAACAGTTAAGACCGGCGGATCAGTTTGGACCACCTTGTGCGACCTTCTTTTTTGATTTCGCCCCGTCAAGCAAATCCAAAAGCGGCAACAATTACCAGCAACAACGGCAATATCAACAACAATAATTATGCCAAACGCCAATAGCTTTAAGACCCTATCCGAGCTGGCCAAAAACCAAACAACTCAAATGCTCAAATACTCAAATACTCGATACTCGAAATACGAAGCCCGAGCAACGATCGCAGCCACCATTTGAAAGTTGTGCGAAACGAGCGTTAAAAAGTCAGTTGATGCGGCGGGGCTGAAGGGGTGTGTGTAGCAAGAGGACAGGTGGGCAGCTGCAGCAATACCTTTCCTTTTTGTTATTGTTATTGTTTATGTTGTTGTTATTTTGATTTCATTTCCAAGCTTTGTATTGTGTGTGCGGTGTGTGTGTGTGTCACTTGCTGCGAAAGTCCGGCAAGTTGAAAGTTGAACAGTAAATTGAACAACGGGTCGCAGTATTTTACACAAACACAGCCAATGGGGCCCCCAAAGGCAATGGCATATCATCATTAGTAAGCCCCGAATCCCTAGGAGGTCCCAACAGCGTTAACAATTAGCCGAAGCGAGAAGTGAATGGATTCACACGCCAGGAAAAGAAAGACATGTAGATGCTGAAGAACACAAGATAAGATATAAAAAAAATAAATACCAACTATTATTTATATGCTAAAAATGCACAGCGGACAAAGGAGCTTGTTGAGAGTTGTTAACTTGTAAAGTTTTATTCAAGTTTATTTCCATGCTCAACAATATTGAATAAATAAAAGTATTGTACTTTTTATGGTTAAATAATTGTTAATAAAATTTTTGTGCAAAGTTTTCGAACCTAAAAAATAAATATGAATGTGGGAAGCATTATTATTAAACTTTAAACACAATTAATATAATTATTCGAAAAGGTGCTATAACAGAACAGAAGTATTTAAAAATTTGATAAATCAAAAAAAAATAATTCTAATAAAAAGTTTTTACTATTACATTCTATCTGTAGTTATAAAATATATATACATATATATATACATTGTTGATGATTTTGATGACTTGAAAACTTTTAAGAGTTCTTTTACTAGAATTTGTCAAGTTTTTTTTTTGGAATTCATTAAACTAACATTGCATATGCAATCACATATTTGCAATGTGTACTCAAGCCTGAGAACGTACTTGCTACACACACACACACACACACACACGCACACACTCAAACAGACCTTTATCCAAGGGGCATCAACTTGTATGCAACTTGTAACTGGCCAGCAGCAACAACAAAAACAGTAACAAACCGAAACAACACAACAACAACAACAACAGCATTAAGCACTTTGCTTCATTTCGAGCTTAAAAAAGATACTCGGCACAGATAATTTGCCAGCAGTGCCAAATGTAATCCGCCATATAACCGTCTAACGGTAAGTCAAAGCAAACATAAATATGCGCACAACACCAACAACATCAACAACAATCGCAACAACAACAACAACAACAGACAATCAGGCACACAAACATTTGCCTCTTTTTCGTTAACTGTTTCCACTATTTTTCATCCAAGTGCAGCAGCAGCAGCAACAACAACAATGATCATAACGTTGGGGGAGAGATGGTTGGGTTGGGGGGGGGGGGGGTAATGGGGAACGATGCCAAGCAAACAAACAACTTCATGGGCGACGTGCAAAAATTCAATTGCTACAAGTCAACGTTGTTGTCGTCGTCGTCGTCGTCGTCGTCGTCGCTGTCGTCATCATCATTTCATGTTGTTGTTGCTAGTTTTGTTGTTAGGCCGAAAGACGAAGCGTCGCGTCGTTGTAAATCTCAATGGCTGTTGGAGCCTACAGCCTCAACAAAACGGCAACAGTCGCCAAACTCCCAACTTCCCAGCTTGCCAGCTTGCCAAGCGACAGCGTCAAGTTTTATGCATTTGTCAGGCTACACTTCGGGCGCCTTTTCTTCGTCCCAGTCAAAAAACTGCCGTAAAATGTCAGTCAGTCGCGCAGTCGCCAAAGCAGCAGCAGCAGCAGCTAAACGCACACCCCCCCTATTTCATCATGGCCTCACCTCACCTCACCCCTTCACCCCTTTTCAACACAGATTTTTGTTTTCCCTGTGCGCTTTATTCCAACACATTTGTCTATTTCGCCACACACACACACACACACACAAGTTTAAAGTTGATTTTCATTTTTGACAAGAGTTGAAATGTATCTTTCACCAGCTTAAATCGCACTCGCTCTCTCTCTCGCTCTTTCTTTTTAACTCTCTGGCGCTTTTTCTCTGTATTCCTTTATGAATGTGAACTCGGCTTAGAATCCACAATCGTCGCAGCTGAAGCTGCACAGTTCATTTGCAAACTGCAACTGCAACAACACAGAGTTCCTTGGCATTCTCTCTCTCTCTTTCTCTCTCCATCTCCCTCACTCTCTCTGTCTGTTTGGTGGCCTGGCTTCAATCGACGCTCCACTTTTTAAAGGCAACATTTTGTTGTTGGAGGTTTTTTTTTTATGCTTCAACTAAACAATCAACTTTTCAAACTGTTGTATTTTTTTTTTCTTTCTATGCGCTTTTCTTCTGTTCGTTTAATGTGTTGTTTTGTGATTTTTTCTTTCTATCGCTTTTTTTTTTTTTAGCTCTCTGGCTTTTCTATTTGTTATTGTTGTGTGTGTGTGTGTGTGTGTTGGCTGCACTTTTTGACGGCTTTTATTGTTTGCCAATTTCTGGACCCGAGCAGCGAAGCATTCCACCACGCACCGACCGTCAACTGATACCGTACTCTATCTCCCTCTAGCACATCGCTTGCTCTTGCTCTCTCTCGCCCAATTCGAACGCCTAACTGGTTAGAGCCTGCCACACACTCCCCAACTTACCCCCAAGCTGGCAATGCGCATCCATTGTAAATCCCTAGGCCAAAACGGCGGCGATGAGGAAGCGTTTTGCTTAGCTTGTTGCCCGATCGCTGGACGTGTGTATGCCTCCTGTGTATGTGTGTGTGTGTGTATGACGACTGTAGGGGATATTGCTGCATACAAATGTGTGGGGTATATGGGGGTATGCGGAGGGTAGGGTGGCAGGCGTTCTCTTTTGCTTTTGTTACTAGTGCAACTAACAACAAACGTTGCTGCAGTTTCTCTTCTATTTATTATTGCCAATGCAATTGACTTATTGTTGCTGTTGTTGTTGTTGCTGTTGTTGCCATTTCATCGATCTGTCGGGCAACAGCAACGATTGCTGTTTGGCTTTTGGTGTTGCTTTGCTTTTGTTTTTGTTTTTGTTTTGGGATGGCAGCATTTGACGATGTTGTCGACACAAATTGCCGCTAACCTTCATGCACTGACCCCCTTGTTTAGTCGAGCCCAGCCTCCAGCTTCCCCACCATTCACCGAGTATGTACTATAATGACAACTGAAACTGGAATTATTGTGAATCGTATGTATGCATTTGTACAAAATGAAGGCGTTGTATATATTGATATATACATATGTATGTTTATAGAAATAATATAGAAATGTTAGTGCATCTGTCACTCCAAATGTCAAAGTCAGTTAAGGTAAATTATGATATTTTTATATTTGTTTTTTCTGATATATTAATCTTTCTTATGTTACTCAGTTGATATAAATTCAATCATAGACGAATTCACATTCTTAACTTATTTAATAGAATCTATAAAAATTACTATTTAAAATGTTATTTAATTTCTATTTAAACACAATCAAAAAACGAAATTTAAATGCTCTTCATAAATATGCATATTTGATAAGAAAATAAAGTATTTCTGTTACGAACCAATAGTTTTGGCCATTCAATGACATCATATTGATTGATGTTCCAAATAGCTAGCGACTCTTAATCATTTCCAAATGTTTTATTTGTCTTTAATTTTAGCCATTACCTGTTTTAATTCGTTTGCCGCAACTTTTGGCATTTAACAACTTTGAGACCAGCAAACTGTCAAAACATGCGCTTAACTTAACAGAATCGATAATGTCAACGCTTAAGTTATATTTTTACATTTCGAAAGATATATTAGCATACCGCGCAAATATATATAGTGGTTTGTATGTTTTTACTATGAAATATGATTAAAACAATTGTCATTTGAGTTTTTTTAGTTTTAATAATTTTTTGATATATTTATTTCAGAGCTAATTAACTTTTCATATAATTCAGCATTTTCAAACACAGGGTATCAATTCGTCGAGCTCTTTTAGTTTTTCTAACCCAACTTGTTTATAATTTAGCGATGTTTTTCGGTTGCTTTGTTATTGTTTATTAATTAACAAGTGCCCAAATATGCAAATTTCGCATAAGCCAAATGGGATTTGGTGTTTGACCAACAATTTTGAATATGTTTTGGACTGATTCTCATGAAAGGCAGGTGGTGGTGGCTAAAAATGGGAAGAATGAGTTGGCGCTTTAACCAAACAACAACAAGCTGAAACCGAGGCAATCAGAAATTGTAGAAAAAAGAAAATTATAACGCGTCTCTTGCTGTCGTTTTGTCGCTTAGTGGCTTTGTCAGTTTGTGTGTCGATTCATAAGCAAAACTGGCACAGCCAGCAACAGCAACTGATGGGCGAAGTAGAAGAAGCAGAAATAAAAAAAACTATTTACAGTTAGTTGATTGTACCCATTTCATTTGTGAGCTTTTTGGATTGTTTTCCCCCACGAACAAGAAGTCCACAACAGACACAAACAAAAGAAGCCAACGAACGCTGTCTCCAAAAAACAACAACAAAAACAAAAAAAATAAAAAGCTGAGAAACAAAACAATTTATAAAAAAATGTATACTTTACTTGGATCTCCAACGGAACTTGGGGAGTGGAGAGGAGCTCAAAGAGTAAAGTCGACAAAGAATTGAGAGCTGCGCTGATGAAACCGAATTATGAACCAATTTACAAATTAGCAGCGCACGCGGACACAGCCCAAGAACCAGAACAAGCTGCTGGGAAGCCACACTCATTCTAACAGTGCCTTAGTGGAGTCTGGCGTAGTCTGTCTGGGAGTCTGGGAGTAGCGACCCGATAGCATACCCGAAGCAGAAGCAACAAAGTGAGCAAGCAGCGTTTTTAATCTACGCCCAGTTCTAGGCAGCTTGAAGCCATTGACCAAATAACGAACCTCGAACTCGAACCCGTTGCCGGATCCATTTGCACTTGCCGCTTTTATTGAGACTACGTTCTTTTTATTACTTTGATTTACTATTGCCATTCATCGTGTTCCTCAATGCCTCAATGGGTTTTGATCAACTTTGTATGGGTTTTTCTGTAGTAGAAAATTGTCTTTAAAAAGCGAATACCCTTTTACAACAATTAATAATGTATTTTAAATTGATTTTAGTTCTATTTTATTTTAAAAACAAATCAGCAATATTAGTTTGATAACTTGGATATTAAAATAACATTTTTTTTAGTGATCAATTTTCCACAAATTTTTCAAAATAAATAAGCAATTTTGTCTAAATTTTTAGTTTAATTCTCACATTGTTGGATTCATATATATTCTACGGCCATTATAATATTGAATTCTCAAAGTTTTCTGTCCAAAGTTATGTTACAGGGTATTTTTCAAATGGTTTAGAAAATATTGATCATACGACCCGTTAGATATTTGGGGCCACAATAGTTCAACATGTTAGTTAACTGAAAGATTGCTAATTTTCTGGATAATCTGTAAGCAGTTGCAGCTGCCTCACTGTGGCAACTAAGGAATTCACTTGCACAGTTCACTTTGATTCGATTTATTACTTTTGTTTTTGCTCTTGCTGATTTCATTTGGTTGTGTGGCTTTTGCCGCGGTTGTCGTCGTTTACGGCTTTTATGCTTTATTTATATATATATATCAACAGCACACAAAGTAGTATATAAATTTAAGCATATGTATATTTATGTGTGTGTAGTATATACATATTTTTGTTTTCAACTGTGGCGAGTTCTTGGAAATCGTGGTCTCTGCCGTCACCATCTGCTTGCGTCGCATACCTCGCGAATTCAGTTTGAATGCCGCCTCGCAACTGGACTTCAATCTTCAGCTGCTGTTTGTTGTTGTTGTGTTTGTCTGTCGGTCGTGTGTTGAACTCGCCGGCAGATTCTTACTTGCGAGTACATAATACATACGTTCTACACACAAACAGTTCAAGTAATATTAATTTGTGAAAGTTCTGCCACGCCTACCGGCAACATAAACATTTGCTGGCAGCTTCAACTCCAACAATTGCCGACATCGACACCGGCACCTGCTGTGAAAATTCTTCGCACTTTGCTTTGCGATCGTTGGACTTGATGTCTAAAGTCAAATCGTTTTGTTTATTAAGTTGCCCAGCAGCATGTTGCCTCGTTGCCTCGATGCCTCGATGCCTTGTTGCCTTGTTGCCTTGCTGCCCCGTGTTGCCAGCTTCCAACCTGCCACATTTGAATTTCAAAACGAGCTGCGAGCGCCGAATTTAAATTCGATTTTGTCACGCTGATAAACTAATTGGCTCCGTCTCACGCTTATATTATCGGTGTGAGCAGCAAACTCGAGGTGTTTGCCTGTCGATTTGCATTTTTTTTTGGATTTTCTATTTTTTTTTTTTTGTGTGTGTACCTGCCCCATTTCAGCCCTCTTCGATTCATTAACATTAAATCATTTGCAATATTTAAGCAATTACTTTTGCGAAATTTCTAAATAAGACTTCAGACCTAGTATGACTCAATCAATGAATTGAAATATTCTGCTCGTGTTTCACACTTGAAAGTCTCTTTTTGGGGGCATGCTGGGGCTTGCAAGCTGTTGGTTGCATTGCATAAGCTTGCAACAAAAGTAACAAAGAAACAAACAAAACTTGTTTTGCCATTTGTTGCCCATTTGTTGTGCCTCATTTAATAATTTTTTCTTAAAATTAATTCGCTTAACAAAAAACCAAATATCAAAAGACACACAAAAATTGTAGCTATTGACGTTGCTGCTGCTGCTGCTGCTTTGGTTTTCAGATGCCAAACAAAGATACAGATACAGATACAATATATAGCAGCAAACACTGATACACAAACAGATACATGTGCGTGTCTGTCTGTCTGTCTGTCTGGGAGGGGGGGGACTCATGAGATTGCTCATTGCGCAGTTAATTTGTTCATGCGCTCAATGCGTCAATACAATTTGACTTTCACTTATTTTATGCGACCCAATGCAGGTCCCCGCCATATTAAACAGTCCAACAGAGTGGAGCTGGAGGACTACCAGCTAAAGATGGAGATGTTGTGTAGAGTTGGAGCTGGAGTTGGAGTTGAAGTTGGAGCTTGTAGACAACAAAGTCGTCAACTTGCCAGCTCATTATGCAATTGAGTGAACAAATCAGTTAGACGGTATCCAGTCTAGATATATTTTATAGTTAAATCCCATATACTTTCTTTTAAAGTGTTTATTCACTGTAATGAACTTAATATTTTCGAAATTCAATTAGTCAAATCTCGAATTTTTCTCAGACTATCCTGTTTTTTCTATTCTTTCTACTGGAATTTGAAGTTCTTGAAAATTCTTTTAAAATAATTTAACCTATTCAATTTGTTTGCAAGCACTGAAATATTAAAAATAAAAGTAGCAACCCTTCAAATTACAATATTTAAAAATGTGAATAAACAAAATCAGTTGAAAATGCCTTTAACATGTGGAAATCATAGCCTGAGTTCAATCGTTCAACTTGATGCAGATTGTAAATGTCAAGAGTTGCAGTTCTTTTATGCCCTCAGACGGTTTTCAAGCACCACCCAATTAATTCCAGTAGTTCGATAAGCAGCTCAGCTACACTTCGAGTGATTCAGCGCTGTTTATGTTGTTGTTGTTGTTGTTGCTGTTGTTGCTGTCGATATTTAGCCTAAACAGCATCGGCAACCAGCTACAGATACAAACAGCAACAAACAGTGAGCGCAATCTTTGAGATACGATTTCTTTTAGGTTTTAGTTTCGGGTCGCAGTGGCTGTTGCTGCTGTTGCTGCTGTTGCTTTTGTTGTTTTTGCTGTTGCTGTTTGGCGCGCGCAATTGATGTTGTAACATAGCTACCACGATTGCAGCATTGTGCTCCCTCCCCACATCTCAGCAGCTACACTCCCCCAAAAAAACAAAAAATACACAAAATGTGTGACATAATCTGTGCAGCCTTCGATGGCAACAGCAATAGCAACAGCAGCGGCTGTTGTTGGTGTTGGGGCTGCATACGCTGTCTCAGTCTCAGTCATTCAATAAGTCAGTCAGAGTCAGCGCCGCATGGTTCAATGAACCGACGCCGCGCCGCTTTGCCTTTATGTACAATAACCAAAAAAAAAAACAACGCATCGAACAACAACTACAACAACAACAAGACAACTTAAATATTTTGCTGCCGAATACGTTACAAATTTTGCTTAACGTTTGTTAGTTTAGCTCCACGACTCGGACTCCGAAGTCGACTTGTGGCGGCGGCAGCGGCGGCGGTGGCTGTGAAATCACTTACTGGTTTTTATTCAACCGGCAAACAGCAAATGGCAGGCGACAACAACAACAACAACACCAGCAACAACAACTGCAAATTTGTTGCCCTCGTGTTGCTCATTTGGCAGCTTCGCACCTTTTTGCGTTACGGCAACGCGTTGCCCATTGAGGACAATTTTGGAACGATTCGAAAGATATTTCGAAAAAAAAACGGAGCTTTTTACAAGTTATTTGAATGAATAATCAACTTGAATAAGGCGAAAGATATTTAGGATAAAAACTTAAGCATACAATTTCCATAAAGTTTTTTAAGTAGTTCAAATAATTATACAAACTTCCAATTTAAAACACATTACTTAAAAGTCAATCATAAGAAGCAAAAACGGAAAAAAAGTTAGTTAAACCAAATCCTTAGCTTATGAAATTCAATTTATTTCTTAATCGAAAATATACTTACTTTATATATACTCTGATTTAGAAGTTATAAAATTAACAATATTAAATAAGAGCAAGAGCAACTAAGGCCTTTCCAATAGAATTATTCCCTTTAGTCAATACATAGTTAAAAGAAAACGTTGTAGTCGGGCGCCACCGACTGTGAAATACTCTCATACTAGTGTTCAAACATGAAGTAAATAATTTGTTAGTAGAAAGGGATATGGGGGCGGGAGATGTGGGCTCGGCCTTCAAACATTTTTTTTTATGCCAATCATTGAGAAACTCCATCAGCTATCCTCCCACCAAATTTCGTGACTCTTGGCCTAAAAACCGTGTAAGATGCAGGCATTCCTGGCGGGGAAAGACGGACAGGTAGACACAATAACTTTGGTATGAGAGAGTATTAAAACAAAGATTAAAAGTTACAATCTGTTGTTTGTTTGCTTAAGCTATTTGGCAGTACACATTAAAAACTTAAGAATTTGCAGGCCAATGGAATAATGAAAAAAACATTGAGATGTCAGTTGATCAACGCCTTAACTCGTATTGACTTATAAGTGTTGTCTCAATAATTATTTTACTATGAAACCAATGTCAGGCCAATGAGACGATGGTGTGTCCGTTAACATACTATTTACACATAGACGGAGAACTCAAAACAACAATAAACACAATGACATCAACATTGAAATGCAGCAATCATAATTATAAAAAAAAAAACTATAAGCTACCTCGAATCAGTTTCAAGCGGTTGTTGGTTGCTTTTCACACTTTTGTTTATGGAAAAACAAATGCAAGACGCGACTTGTTGTTGTAGATTGAAAAACATTTCAAAATAATTGTTGAGAAATTCGTCTGGTCAAAACTCAGAGAGTGTGGAAATATGTACTACACACACACAGAGAGCAATTACCAACTCAGTTTTTAAGACAAGTTGTCGAGAGAGAAGCAAACAGCACCTGATACTCTCCATACCCAACTGTTTGCGAGTTGTAAGGGGTCCGCCTACTTGTTGTTGTTGTTGTTATTGTTGCCCTGCTTGCCGCTTAATGACCCTATTTTAATTTCAAGCGTCGCTTGTCCATCGCACTTTGTGGAATTTACATTATACAGTATATAGTATACATATACGCATTCACATTTGTAAATATTTCTCAGTTGTTTGGCTTTTGAAAAGTTGCCGACAAGCGACGTTGACTTTTGGACGCTAATATGATGACGATCTTGGCCTTTAGGGTGCCGCAGCAACACCAACAACAACTACTCAAGCACTGAAGGAGCCTGAAACCTTAAGACAATGGAAATTCATTTGTTGTTGTGGCTGCTGGCAAGGTTGTTGCTTTGCTGTTTTTTCTGTCGTTTCTCTTATGCTGAGAAATTAGCTGCTTCAGTTATTATTATTATTGTTATTGTTGCTGCTGTTGTTTGCTGATGGACAGGCGTAGTATCTATCTATATATGTACTTCATGTTTGGCTTTCAGCTTGTCGCTTTGTTGTATTTTTTGAATTTTTTTGGTTTTTTTTTTTTGCATCCGCTTCCGCAGCGCTTCTTCACAGCAGCAGCAGCAGCAATTATTGTATTAGCAACAAAGATGTGTTTCTGTTGTTGTTGCCTGGGGCGTTTTCTTCAGTTTGACCTCAAAACTAAAAGTTGAAAAATATTTAATCTAATGTGAAAATCGCCGAAGCGTCATCAACATTAACTTTGTTTTAGTTTATAGTTCATGCTGTTGTTGTTGGTGTTGGTATTCTTGTTGTTGTTGGCAGACTTTGATAATGACAACGACGACAACTACATTTCATTACATTCAACAATTCAATGGCACAAGCTGAGAAAGTTCTTGAAGCCAGCAAAAAAGCTTAAGAGCATTTGACTTTTTACCTTAATGTCAGAAGAAAAAGTTTTTCATTAACAAGCTTTTAGTTAAAATGAGATTAAAACACAAATTAATAAAGAATGTTGTATTAATATCAAATAAATTAAAATATTTATCAGTTAATGCCAAATTATTAACAATTTGTATTAATTTGAGTGCAATTTGCAGCTAGTCTCGTTTAAGCTAAGTGAATAATTTAAAAACTGTTCTGCATTGCTGAGTTTTGAAAGCTGCAAAAAGTGAGCAACGGAGAAATTCATATATAAATTGCGCATTTGTCGTCCACTCAGTCAATCAGACTGAATATATATATACTATATATGTATATGTTCCGACTCATGGGCATTCCGATTCCGAACATTGCACATAAATCACAATCATGCATACCAAAACTGGCCAGCAAAAGTAAACAAAAATTATTTCAAAATAAAATACATATACATATTAAAACACAAAAATAATAATAATAATAAAACACAATGCTTAATACAAAGATGGCAACCAGCGATTTTTTTTGTGTGAGCTTCGTTTATTTTTTTTTTTGATTACTCATACGCATAAATATTTTTGCATCGGGCGATAATCAGTACGGCCAAAGAGACAAAGGCCCAGCTGAGGCGCTGCAAATGCGAGTTATGAGCTTTAAGAATGCCAGGCGGCCTGCCTGCCACAGTCACATGATTACCGTCCGTCCGTCCCCCGTCCCCACAATACCCTCCAAGACTCGCTGGTCGGTCGCAAAAGCAGTGCATGCCAGCTGGAAGGCGCATGATCGCTAGCTCAGATCTTTTTCATCATCAACATTCGAACATTTGACTCTGTAATTGGTGGAAGACGAGCGGCAGTTGACAGTCGCTCGATGGATGGATGGGTGGGTGGGTGGGTGGTGTTGGGTACTGCGCTTAGCATTTGCGCAATTTTAATAAATATTTACATTTGTTTCAAACCAATTTGCGCAATTTGTACAACCGCTTTGCGGCGCTGACAAAGGCGGGTTGACAGCGGCCACGAAACTGTGCGAATTATTCAACAACAATCAACGTGGGTCGATTGAATACTTTTTGTGTAATTATTCAATTAATAGAAATTTTAAAACTTATCAAAAAAAAAATGAACGATTGCTTGAAAAATATAAGACTTGAAAACAAATGTTTTCTTTTGAGAACAAACTAAGTATTCAAACATTTGCAAAATTTTCTTATCAACAATAAAATTTTATTTCATTTCTTGGTTATTCTACGAAATTTTCTTAACATTAGTTTAGAAAACTTTGCAATTGGGCATGAATTATTTTCATTTTCGAAAAGGAGTTCAACGCTTTGAATTTCTCATTGTAAGTTCAGCTTCCCTTCAACATAAAACTGTCAAGTCAACTCTCGCATATATGCTTCTATTTGTTTTTGTCATTGCTTTGAATTGGCGCGCGCTGCTCGTTTCGCTAGCAATTTATGCCATAATCGCGGGTGCGGCGTATGGTGGGAATGGGAGGGGGTCTCGTCTTGCGGGCGGATTTATTGCAAAAATTGCTCATCTATTAAAAGTTGCTGACTGCTCGGCTGTTGTCAATGCTAAATGCAGCTACTTAAGGCCAAAGTCGACCTCGGCCCCGTACACACACGTGGCAGCTGCCTGTGACTCAAACTAGCTTCCATGCCGGCAGCCTCCCTCTGCCCATTGCTGGTACATTTCCCCCTTTTGAAGCAGTGCTCATGTGACAAACAGATGTGCCGCCGATTAACAGATAAGTTTCAATTCGCGCCCAAAGAACTGCCTCAACTGTGTCGCAGCTCCAAGCTGCTGCAGGCTCCAGATTCATTTACATTTCCATTGATTGCTTGTGGTGGGGTGGATGTAATGGATGGTCGGATAGTACGAACGCATCTATATTTATCAATGGCTATGGCAATGGCATACCAAAATTGGAGCAAAACAAAGCAAAACGGCAGCCAGGCAGCCGCAGATGCCAGCCAAACGGGGACCCGAAATAGTCAAGAATGCGACTAAATTTAGGCGACTGAGAAAACCAAAGCACTAAAGAACTGTTGAAGTTTACAGCGTATCGAAACTTGACAGCAAACGAGGAGAAAGAGAGAGAGAGAGGCAGCAGGGTGAGGGCGCATTTACATATGTTCCAGACAAATGGGAGATTACATCTCGAGAGAGCCGGGGCGGGTGTTAGGGCGAAAATTCTCGACTTCTCAAGAGTGCGTATTAATAAAAGAAAGTGCAATGAATTCCCAAATATGTTAAATTGTCTACCAAACAAAGAAACGAATCGAAATGGTACGATGCGAGGAGGGCAAAGAGATGGAACCGCATGGAATGGTACGATATGAGACGATGGCCCCGAACATGTGTGCAACAGATATGCGCGATGGAAATGGTATCGGGCCGACACACAGAAATCGGTTTCTTTCTTTCTTCCTTGTTGTTTTTTTTTTTTTTGTGAGAGAGGGTGGGTCCGAGGGGCAAAATCACTTTGTTGCTTGGGGGTGCCTGCAGTCTACAACTATAGCTCCGGTCTAGGCCGGTCGCGCGTTCAACAATGCCCGTAATTAAAATTGAAGTGGAGGCACTAAATTTAACAGCCCTCAATGAGTCGAGACGCAGACGCAGAAGCAGAGGCAACAAGACTGCACTGCACTGCTTTGTGATGATGTTCATTTTGATATAAATGTTTTTGTTGCATCGCTACTGCGGCCAATGTTTGCCACAAGTCGCACGAGTCTATTCACAGCATCGAACATAGAGCAAGAAGAGGGTGCGCATCAAACGAGGGTGCACTGTACAGTGTACACAAATAGAGCTCGAGCGCAAGTTAAATGTAATAATACACTCTTAATAAACATACAAACAAACTATATGAAGATCATTTAAAACTCAGCAACTGCAGCGTTCTGCAGCCTGCAGATGGGAAAAGTCAAGAAAGTTGCAGCTGATTCCCAACTAGGGTCTACATTTTATATGATAAATAGGTAAACATGGTATGAGCGTTCCCTTAAACGCATTCAAATATAAAAGATGTCGAAATTAATCAAATAAATAAAAAAAAATTCAAAAATATGTTATAAGCATAAATTTCTTACATAAAATAACAGTACCAGACTAAGAATTTTTAAAAAGTTTCCATCGTACTTGGTTAAAATTAATACAGAATAAACAATTAAATCAATAAAATTTAACCATTTAAGAATATTTTTGATTTATTTTAAAAACCATTATTTCCTTTAAAAAAAAGCAAAAAATAATCAATATGAAGAATATAAGTTTTTGTTGTTTCAATATGTATTCAGACAGTTTATCGCTTTGTAAACACAACTCAAGAATTTTTCCTTACATTGTCCACAAATTTTAAATCCAAAAAATATGTATATTAATTAAAACATATATTTTTGCTTCAGTGCCAATTTACATACAATTTTAAATGTATTTTTCAATTTTAGTCTCATTCTGAATTATCTTTTTGAACTGCACTATTTAACCGTCTTCATTTATTTAAACAAATCAACTTAAATTTATGCCGAACATAAATAAAAACACATCCAAATAGATTTTTCTTAATTCTGTTTCACTTTTAGATTAAGTTATTTAATTTAGTTGTGTAACAATTTATGTAATATCAAAATATTTCAGGCAATTATTTATTTTGTGTGCCCGAATAATTTAGATAAATATATGCATTCTTAGCATTTGTTCAAATGTCATTTGTTCACATGTTTGGCTTGTAAAACACTTTTCACCGGCCGCCTGAGAACATTATAAACTTTTGTAAGCCCTCAGGCGCCTCAAGGTCATTCATCGGCTGTCGACTGCATAAATATGCATGCTTATAAGTAAGTATTATTATTACATGTCTGCTTATCTCAAAAAAAAAAAAACCAAACCTCGCCCCATCACTAACATTCACATTGACGCCTACGAGCACGGGTATAAGTTGAAGTTGAAGTTGAAGTACAAGTATGTATGTGTGTGTGTGTGTGAGTGTGTTTGTAATACATGTAGATGGCATATTCGTAAATAGTTCATTGCTCCGTTTAGAGAGCGACTTGAGAGGGGAAAGGCATTCAGGCAGCTGAGAGGGAGCGATTTCGAGACGACATTTACAGTCACACACTGACACACACACACACACAGACACCAGACGCACGCTCACACACACTCGCCTCGATGACTGCAGTTCTTAAATCTTGGCCCTTTTTGTACTTGGCTCGAGTTTGTTTGAGTTGCTGTTGGTGTTGCTTTTCATTGTTTAACTTGGCGCGCAAGTAACAGACTTTTTAGCTACAATTTTATTATGACTATTTTAATATTAAACTAATGAATGCGTCGCGGCTACACCGACTGTGACTGGACCCCGCGCTGCCCTGCCCTGTCCTCTCTTTAAGCCACTTGCTATGCGGTGCGACTTCGCGCCCCTCCTCAAGCAGCTAAACTTACATTTGAGCTATTGGCGACCCTTTTCGAAATTACAGACCATTGCTAATTTATGCGCCTTTTGTATGATTTTGAGCTCTGTTCGGTTCCTTTTCTTGGTGAACACTTCTTCGTTCATACATTGTTCTATCCTTTGCTGATGCTCTACACTCATTACAGCCCTGCAATTAAGAGTTGTGTGAATTAAGCTAGAGCTAGAGCTCATGTGCATGGGCGGAAAGTGGGCGTGAAATATCGGATAATGTGTGTAAATAGCTGATTGTCATGAATGGTAATTAAGGCAGGTGAAATTGTTTGCTCTTATTACTGTTTGAACATAGAAATTAACGAAACTAATTAGTTTAAAATAAAAAAAAAATATTATCAAAATTATAAATCTTAAAAAATATGAACTGTATTTCGACAGTATTTAATCTACATTTAAAAATAAATTAAACTTATTTGACAAACTCATTTTATATCCTAGATTATTTTAAAATTATCAAATAAGTTTTAAAGTTTAAGCAAAATATTTATTATATTTAAAAGTCTTTAGACTTAGCTTTAGAGTATCGAATATTCAGCACTGTAGTAACTGATGTTATATTGTAATTATTATTGTTTGCATTTCAAAATACAATAAAAACGTGCAAAACGCTATTAACCAATTTTGCGCTCTAAAGAAAATACATAAAAAAAAAAACAAAATGAAAAAAAAAAACATATTCCAGCTGATGCACTAGATTATAGGATAGAAATTGTAAAAATATTTATGCTGGGGTGGGTTAAGACCTTAGTAAAATAGTTCAATTGTGTGTATGCTGTGGGAAGACGGAAAGAGAGAGAGAGAGAAAGGCAGAGAGTGTGTTAGTGTCAGAGAGTTTGGAGAGGGGCACTCCCCGCAGCTGTTGTCAGTGCCAGTTTGTGTTCAGCCGCTTAAAAATTACCCAGACAACGTCAAAATCTTGTGCTTGACTTTCAGGCTGTCAGTTGTTAACCTGGCCAAGAGAGCTACGTACGTACATAGCTCCCCTTTGCACACTCCTGTGACGGTTTTTTTTTGTCTTTCTTTCTTTCTTGCTCCAGTGAATTTTTCACTGCTGCTGCTCTGACTTGGACTTGGGCTTGCTTTTCACCTGTCCATCGTGTGGAAATCATGTGAAAACATGTGGCCGCCAGTCAGCCAGTCAGCTAGTCACTCAGGCATTCATTTAGCCAAGTTTCAGCAACTGCAAAAGCAACAACAACAACAATGGCAACAAACAAATTAAAGTAATTTCCTACCGCAACGATTTCAAGTCAATTTTTTTTTTTTATTTTCTAATTTTTTTAGTTTTTTTTTTTTTTGCTTTAACATTTGTTTTAAACGCTGCTTGTTGTATCGTTTGATTATGTTTTTCTCTATTTTCATTGCGTTAATTGCGCCTTTGCATATGCCAAGTGCATTGTACAAACTATCAACCCAAATCTGAATCTAAATCTGACTCTGAAACCAAATTTCAAACAACAAAATCGCCATCGCCGAGAAACCAACAGATGTGAACGGTGCTTTTACCACTTGACAGTCGTTTTTTTTTTTCTGTTTGTTGATTAATATTTCGGCCTTTCATTTATGTGTGTTTTTTGTTGTTTTTTATCTGTATTTTATTTGAGCAAAACAATTGTTTTAGTAAGCCTCGCAGCGAATTCGTTTTACACGCAGTTTCAAGCAGATTTTTGGTGGCGTCATCTTCAACGACGATTCCGGAGTTTGTTGCAGCTGCTCGTTTGAGTAAATGGTGTCAGACGCAGCAGTTAATAAAGCGGCGCAAGGCAACACAGCGGCAATAAGACTGACAATGGCGCGATGTATCTCATAGATACATTTGCTCATAAGCATCAATAATTCGCTCTAATGGAATATGTTGACTTTGTCAACGTTTTTTGCTATGCGTCAGAGATTGGCTAGCCGTTTGCTTCTTTTGGGAGTTGGGTGTTAGGTGGGGTGGGGGGGAGGGAGTGGCAGGCAATGCTGCTGCTTGACTGACATTTATCGCTGGTTTGGGCTGCTGCTGCTGCTGCTGTTGCAACACACAGAGACTCCGACGGCAGCGGCGTTCAACGTTTTGGAAAATTTAGCACAAGGTTGCAACAGCCAGCAAAATGAGCAATTGTGGCAACAACAACATAAGCACAACAAAAGCGGCAAAACTGCAACGCCAATAGCTAAGTTGTTGCTGTTGCATTCAAATTGCTATTGATGTTGACGCTGTTGTTGTTGTTGTTGTTGTTGCTGTTGTCATTGCCCAAAATTGTAAATAAATAAATACTTAATTATGTTGTTCGGCCGCACCGTTTTTGGTTATCCAAAGAACTGGCTGAACACAAACAACAACTACAACGAATGCAACACTGTACAAATAATGCGCATACGCCACATTGACCCAACAGCTATGTGAATCAATCTGTTGCCGATGCAACTGCATACGTTTTTTTTTTTTGCCTACTTACATCTGAGCAACACAATTTTATTATTATAATAGACTTCAATCAAATCGATTACCGACGATATCAAGTATACGACACGTATCGGCCAAATCGAAGCTGTCTGTCATCAACATAAAATTAGATCATGAAATCGAAACAACTCACGATTATGACTTATTCAAAACCAGAGAGCTCAATTCGAGCAGGTGCAGCTAGGCAGATTTGAATCAATTGTCAGTTTATAAACTTATCCGTGCGATCTGTCTAGATACAGTCAGCAAATCCATGCAATACACTTTGAAACGCTGACTAAGCAAATTCTGAATTAGCTGCAAATCAGATTGCTGCCGGAAGATATCAAGCTGAAAAATTTATGCAAAACCGAACCGTGTCTTAAGTGAAAATTGTTGAAAGCGTTTCATCATAAATGTGCCAGATATGTCTTAAATATCAGATTGCAAGGCGTTTGGTCATACTTAAAATCAAGGATCAACAAGGTAAAACAAGAAACTATTGCTTTTTTCTTAGTTTAAATTTGATCATGCTGATCAATTTTTCTATTCTAGTTTGAGTTTCAATTAGTAACTAATTCTCATTTTTTGATTTATCATAATTTTTGGGCTTTGCTCCACCTATATATATATATTATATAAATAATGAAAACTTTCTTTAATCATAAGATCAATTCTTATGACTTTCCATATATGTATTTATATGCTATTTGCATCTTTAGACTTATTTGACAGCTAAAGATTGCGGTTAAACAATACCTAAATCAAAAGAATCTAAGCATCTTAGTATTGCCCCACCGACTAGCTTTCAGCTTAATTTCAAGAAGAGTTTTTGTTTCTTTCAAGTATCAACTTCCACTGTACACATTATATATATCAACATATACATTTACCAACAAGTAGGATACGTTTTGTGCAGGAACTCAATCAGCACTTTCGCAGTTATGAAACGAGGCAGCAGCAGCAGCAGCACACATTAAACACATAAGTAGACAGGGCAGTTGGCTCAGACAGAGTTGCAGCACTCTCAACTCCACCCACACACAAAAGTAAGTAGAACAGATAGGTAACGAGGGAGCAGGTAAATCGCCGAGGGTGGGGCAATGAATGAACCGACAGCATCCGCTGTAAGCACAAAGAATAAACTGCAAAAAAAAAAAATGAAAATAATACAAAAACGAAACGAAACGAAAAATGCGACGCTGCGACGGCGTCGAAGATGAAGCTTAAGCCAAAGCTGAAGCCAACGACCGCAAACTTGCAGCAGCAGCATCAGCATCAGCATGAACAGCAACAGCAACAAAAACAATAACAACAACAAAGACGACGACAACGACGACAACGACAACGATGCGTTCTTTCCCCTTCGCTGTCGCGCTCCAAAAATGCAGCAGCCAAACAAACCACTCGACTTGGGTATATGCCATGCGATGTATCTACCTACCAGCAGCCAACCCCTCCACCAGTCCAACCACCGCAGCACTCGACATGCTTTGGCTGACGTCGTCGCTGTAGCCACGAACCGGAAGTAAAACACAAATACGAAGGTTGCTGCGGCTGCTGCTTTTGCTGCTGTTGTCGTTGCTGTTGCTGTTGCTGTTGTCGTTGCCGTTGTCGTTGCCTTTGCTGCATCTGCATCTGCGGCGCTCACAGCAGCAGGGTAACAGCATCAAGTGCAAGTCGATTTGCACACAAACCTCAGTTTTTCAGTTTCTCAGTTTAAGCCGTCCATCTCCGTCTCTCAGACTCTGTCTCTTTTTTACTATGCCTGCATTCTCATCTGAGATGCCTGGCTGCCTGTCGGCTCGGTAGGTGGCAGGTTCTAGGGCTGCCTGCCGACAGATGTTGCTTGTTGTCGTCATTGTTGCAATCAAAATGGCGTTTACAAAAACCTCCTCGCTACCTAGCTAGCTAGCTAGCTCGTATCTCTCCCACTAGAGAATTGGCTGTAGTCTCTTATATTGGCTAAAAATAAACAAAGCTCAGGTCTGGTCTTCAACATTTTTTTTTGTTTTCAATAAGTTGTCGCTTGTTACGTTGTCGCACTACAAATTTGCCTGGCCCCAAAAATAAAACCCAGTCCAGCCCAGCGTCGCCGTTGACGTCGCAGCCGAGAGACCAGAACAATTCCAGATCCAAATAACAACGGGCATTCGGGCATACTCATACGTATGTATTGTGAGTATTCACTGTACTTGAATTTCTTAACGCCTGTTCGAATTTTAAGCTATTTTTATTGAAAATGAGCGATATTCTCAGTAGCCGCAAAATGCGACACAATAGCCACTGCTGCTGCTGGTTGAGAGCGGGTGCACGAGTGACAGATACCAACAGAGAGAATGAGAGAAAATTCAACAGAGAAAGTGTGTGAGAGGGAGTGTCTGCGGTGTGTGTGTGTGTGTGTTTATATGTTTGCAATGTAAAACTGTGTTAAGTGCATGCTGGTGTGTGTGTTTGAGTATGGTGCAACAGCTTAGCTCCATTGGGGGTTGCAATTGATGCACAGCACAATGCCAGCAATGATGGCTTCATTGTCAGTGCTTCAGTGCTAGCCGGCAACACACCTCCCTACTCACCCCATCGGCACCACTCAAAAAGTGAGTGCAGTTAGATACGTATGACGAAACTTGATTACTCTTAAACAGATTATAGTTATTTGAAAAGATTTCTACAGAAATCAGCAAAGTTGCAATAATGTAAAAGGACAAGTTACTCAGAATTTATCATGATATAACCTTCGAAATTCGGAGAAGCTTCATAAATTTAATTCTTTCGAACGAGATTTCTGGTTTAACGTATATGTTGAAGCTTTAACTCAAGGTTGATATTAATCGATTTAAAATGTGATTGCTTTTAAATTTGCTTTATATCAGTAATAACTTGTCAGCTACCGGAAGAACCTAAAAAAGACTTTTGTGATGTCGTAGGCTATAGATTTAATTATATTTCTTCAAAAACAACAAAATTCAATGAAATATTCTATGAAAATTTTCTGGAAAAACTCTGTTTTAAATAGGATTTTCAACAAATATGTCAAAAAAAATCTGTTAATCAGTCTTTTCGGAATTTAGATTCGAACTTAGCTAGCCAAAAACTTTCAGAAAAGTATAGTCTGTGGGCTGTTGAATAAGCCGGGCTAGTAGAAAAGAATAAAATGATAATTTTTATTTTTTTTTAATAAATGCAATGTTTAATTACAATATAACGACTAGAACTACCTGTCTATTCTGACAACGCGATGACAATTTCATAATATCAATCATATACGAACTTACGTTCATTCTACATACGTACACAGTCGGCAGTACTACAACAACAACAAGCGCAATTTGCGATTCATTCTCGCACAAAGTGCAATCAACACACACACACACACACACTGCACGAATCCCCACCATCAACACTCCCCACTTCCCACACTTGACTTCCCCTAGTTGGCAGCACTTTATACTCTGCCTCTCATTGCATCTTTTTAGTCTTTGCCTTTCTAGTTTATTCTTCTTTTTTTGCATTTTCCTTTTTTAATGCATGTATATATATTTTGTCATATTTTGTATATGCAAAAAACAAACAGAAACTGCGCTTATTACGCCCCGTTGCCGACGACGAGTGTCTCTTACCGCGTCGCGGAACCCATTAGATGCGAGCTTTGAGCATGTGAGAGTAGAACCGATGCCGAAAAGGGTAAGGGCGAGGGAGGGAACACCCGAGAAAGAGGGAGAACCCAGTTTGCCCAAAGCGGCGCATAGCAAAAGGGAGCAGCAAGTGGCAGGCAGGCAGGCAGTCGCAACGCATTCAAAAGCCAGGGCTATGGGGCAATGGGCATGCTTATAGTTATGACAATGACGATGACGATGACGATAACCAGGGCTATGACTATGACTATATAGCAGCCGACTGCATTTCGCCTCATTTCGATTCATTTGCGCTCGCCAAGTTCTGAGACGACAGCTACTACTACTAATACTACAACTACTTCTACTAGTTCTACATACATGTATATATATCTGCTCGTGATGCCCATTCTCTGTGTTCTAAGCGCTGTTTCCCTCGCTACTTGCACTCTTTGCACTGTTTTGTGCTTTCCATGTCTTCTTTGGCTCCACCATTTCCAGTTTTGTGCCGCTGTTGCTGTTGATGTTGTTGCTGTTGTTGTTCTGTCTGTTCGCTGTCGGTTTTCGCACATTTCGCCCATTGTGTATATTTGGCAAGTTGTGCGCACTCAGAGACTTCGTCAACGAGTCGGACTCGCTGCTGCTGCTACGTAGTATGTACATACATACTACAATGTTTGTATGTCCAAAACCGAGTCCGAGCAGCTGGTGCTGCTGCTGCTGTTGCTGCTGTCGCTGAGTGGAGTGCTCTCTGTTGATTGCTGTGCGCCTGTTTCGAAACGACTCAAACTGAGAGAGAGATAAAAGCATCTTGTGCTAGATGATGCTTCTGTGTTGATAAGACCCAGGCCCCGCTACATCTCGGTCTCTGTCACAGTTGCATGCGTGTGTGTGTGTGTGTAAACGTATCTATGTGCGTGAGCTTATATATCTGTGGCTTTTTGCCTGAAAATTGAGCACAATATTTCTAGATGCAGACGCAAGTGTTGCACGAGTACAAGTTTATTAAAGCACAAACACACACACACAAACACACACATATGCACATACACCAATGCGTGCTTAATTCTGAGGTTAAGTTGGTCGCCTTCGGATCGTCTCCCCTCTGTTTGTTTGATTTGAGTGAGTTATGAAGTTGCGTAGGCGGCTTAGACACGGCTCCAGTTTGTTGTCAGTTATTTTATGCTCTTTAAGCGGCGATTTATAGTTGAACTCATTTTTCGGAGCAAAAGCTTGGGCGACATTGTAATGCAATCGGGTGATGCGTTGCCATCATTGGGGCGTGGAAAAATGCGTTTACCGTTACCATGGGCCATGGTCACAATCAAAAGAAGAAAAACAAAAACCCAAATGCGATAGACGGCGACTTTGAATTGCTTTTCAAATGTAGCTGTAAAAGCAACTGCCACACACGAATGCTGTGTCTGAAGCTACAAAGCAACAGATACAAATGCGTGGTGGCTACAACAGTTCATATGTAAATGCATTCTTGAGCAGTCACCAGTCGTTCACTCCCATCATGATCTCACCACGATGATGAAAACTTTTGTGTTAATAATGATGTTATTGTTGATGTCGTCTCTTAATGCTGGTCAATGTTGTTGCTGCTGCTGCTGATTTCTTATTTGTTGCACTCAAAGAATTGCACATTCTTTCTTGCGGCTTAATTTGAATGAAGTGATTTTTCGGAATGTTAAGTTTCCTTAAAGTTTAATTTCCTTTGAATTCCCCTTGTTAAAAATTTGGCATTTCTTTCGATGTTTTTAAGTGCTTAAGGGCTTAAGTTATTTTTATTCAAAATTAAAGTTTAAATTATTTAAACTTTTTCTTAATTGATTATGATTTTCTGATGTTTCAGTTTCAATTTTTATACTCGTAACAGAGAATTAGATTGGTTTTGAGTAATGTCCGTCGTCCTTTTGTGTGAACGTAAAAGTTTTTCGATACCCATGAAGCTACATTACCTGGGCAATCGAAATAATCTATAGATAAAAATCGATAAAAAAAAACAAGTAAGAAGGCTCTAGTCGGGATAGCCCGACCAGAAGATACCCTGAACCCAGTTGCAGTCCTTGCGTCCTAAAAGTATGCTTCAAATTATGATCACTTTAAACAAAACTCATAACTGACTTAACTTTACGATATCTCTAGTGTTTCTTAACCGATTTGGACGAAATTTTGAGAAAATTTCTATCGTTACCCATTACACCAACCCCCATTTTTACATTTTCTAAATTCGATATTTTTTGTTATCGATTCCATGTGTATATCGAAAACCAGAGTAGTTATCGATAATTTGAAACAAACTTGTTCTAATCATGGTTTAGGAGAACTTATATTCAAAATCTGAAGTCTCTAGCTCTTGTAGTCTCTGAGATCTACGCGTTCATACAGACGGACAGAAGGACAGACAGACAGACGGACAGACGGACATGGCCAAATCGACTCGGCTATTGATACTGATCAAGAATATATATACTTTATGGGGTCGGAGATGCTTCCTTCTGCCTGTTACATTCTTTTGCACAACACCATTATACCCTGATTTACCCATTTTATGGGTTCAGGGTATAAATAGTGACTATTAAGTTCGATATTTTTTGAGACAAGATCAAACCGTTTTTTCTTCCTTTGATTTCATTTGATTTTATTAATCTTATAGGAGCTTTAAGGGTCTTGTGGAAATGTTTTTGTTTGAGTGTTGAGCTTGTTGTTTGTGCTTAGCTGTCCTTTGACATATTCAGCAAAATTGGTCAATTTGCATGCAACGAATACAGATTTAGATGTTGTGGCACTTTCACTTGGCCAGTAACTACTTGCAACCGGCAACGGCAACTGAAACTGTATGGGGCAGCCATATTTGCTCTAGTCATAAATTATGCCTAATTATGCGGCATCTTGGCTTAGATTGGCCAACTCCTGAACGCAGAGCACTATGCAATTTGTCCAGGTCCATGCCTCCCCGTGTGGGTTTTGGGGCAGCCAAATGGCCCAAAGCAGCCAGACCTGCAGTAGTCGCTGCAGTTGCAGTTGCAACTGTTGCAGCTTGCTGCCGTGTGGGCGAAGGGGCGAGGGGCAAGGGTTACTTACCATTGTGTTCATTACGAAATGTTTCAACTAAATTTTGTGTCTACTTTCATTTTTGGTTTGTGTTTGTTTGTTTTTTTTACTGTTTACTTTTGTTGTTGTTGTTGTTGATTTTGTTGTTGGTCAGCTGCAGCGGCCTACGGTTTATAATTGTTACCTAGGCTCGGCCGCATCTCAAAATTAGCCACAACTTTCAGCTACACCAAAAGAAAGTTGATTTTTGGGCATTTCAAGGTCATTTTGGCAGGGTCTATTGCTTGTTGTTGTCGTCATTTTCGGCAAACCATGCATTTTTTGTTCACTTTGGTGTTCAACTTAATTAAATGGCAAACAAAAACGCAACCTCACACACAGAAAAAAAACTGATAAAAATGCTTTTTTATCAGCACAAAGCAAAAAAAAAACAAAAGTAACCAAAGAAATGAAAAAAAAATAAAAACAGTGTCGAGACATTAACCACGATATTTATACAAAACATGTGGCCTTTTCATTCTTTGTTTTTGTTTTTTTTTTTCTGGCAGTGAAAAACCAAAGTAACCAACGAACACAATTGATAAGCATTTCGAATAGATACACACAAATAAACGACCACAAAAATACTTGGCACAAATGATTGACTCACTTTCTGAGTACATACATACATATTTAATATTCAAGTAAAATTGTTTTAGTTTCATTTCAATGAACAAAGAGCTCGACGTTTCTGGAAGTTTCAGATAAAATCCAAAAACAAAATGTTTATCAGCTCAGCTCGTTGAGAAGAGCAAAGCGTCTTATCAGATATACAAAAGCAGATAAAACAAACGAATTGATAACCTTTTAAATAATTATAATGTGAACGATCTTTATGTTTACATATATTCTGACAAGCCCAAAGGCTTATCAATTTCATGTTTATCTTTCGTTTCGCTTGCAAAAACAACAAAAACAAAAAACAAATAAATGTTGGCAATCATTTGCCTAATTATAACTTATTTTATGATCTTCCTATTAATATAGAAAACACTGCAGAGACCTTTGTATGAAAATACATTTCTCTAAAATGCTCTTTACTATCGAATTAACCCTTTAATTAACCCATTGATGCTTGTATCCGAAGGAACACTTGAAAAGATGTGGTATTTATAGTTCAATTCTAAATAAATATGATAAGATTTATTCAAAAGCATATAGAATATGTCATTATTTCACTATTATTAGATTCTTGTCCTAGAAAGGTAACAAATATTATTTTTATATTTACAAGTATTTCTTATTTCAAGCATTATACTAAATGTTGGATTTATAAAAATTATTTTTGAGAACAATTATTGGATTTCGACGAGTGCTTATAACTCGTTTATGTCCAGCTTTCATTAGTGCTGACAATAGCTTTAATGGGTTAACAGTTGCACATAAATGTACTCCAGCCGTGTTGATGCTGCCCACATACACAGATGCATCCTCGATGGGCGTCGCAGCGCTTCTGTCACCAAGCAGCCACGGTGCATTACAATACCCTCGGGGCCGGGCTCTCTTTTACTGGCTTTTAACTTGGCTGTGATGGCTGGGTGTTTGTGTGTGTGTGTGTGTGTTTGTCTCCGTACCTCATCGTCACAGCGTTCAATCGACGTGTGTGGCCTGAGGAACGGGAACGGGGGCATGGGGTAGTGGCACTTGGACTGGGCTTTGGACCAGGGCATGGGCCTGACAACGACAACGACATCAACGACGTCGATGGTGACGGCGCCGACGATGGAATGTTGTTAGTTATAAAATGGCCACAAAATCATAACGCGGGCGTGGGCCTCTCAGTCAGTCTGTCTGTCTGTCTGTCTGTCTGTCTCTCTACCAATGTTGACAGCTTTCCTGGACTCGAAAAACTGAACCTGATATTGACGATGACGAGTTGTTGTTAGTGCCACCGCCGCTAGCGTCTGATGCCCCTCGCCCGTCTGGTCGGCCAACAAAAGGTTCGGTCCAGAGTGTGAATTGAAATGTTTTTTTTTACATGTGTTCTCTACCCGGCCCGGCCTTATATACAATGCTACATACATACATAACCGATTGGATCTACTACAACTAGCAGCAACAGTGAGCACAAATCGAAATCAAAAACTTGTCGCAGTCGTTTTTGTTGTTGTTGTTGTTGATGTTGTCGGCGCAGTTGTTTTATGAGTTTTAGAAATTCTTTTCAAGCTGATATTTCTTCTAGTTTCTTTTTGTAGTGAACATTTCCATGCACTCACTGAGTCAGTCGCCCACTAAAAAACAAAACTTGTTTTTGTTTTTGTTTTTCTCGTTTCTACTATTTGCTGTTCTTGTTATTATTATTAGTTTTCTATTTCTATGGCTCGCTTTGAATAATGATGATAAGCGCAGCTCCATCAATCCATTTATCGATCCATCCGTCCATCCATTTATCCGGCCATCCGTCCATCAGTCTTTGGCTAACCATTCAATCCAATCCGAATGAGTTCATATGTACACACACACATACATTTATATACAATAAATAAATATATAAACTCACATCTATCTTTATGTCGTTCTTCGTTTTTGATTATTGACTTATTGTGGCATTTATTTTGTGTGTGGCTTTTGTATTTGACTTTTTTGCTCGAAATCGTCGCCAGGTACACGAGAAATCGTCACGGTCAGCGAAAGATACTCTGGGAGCCAAACAGGCCAGACTTTGTATCTCAGCCTATGCAGATACATTTGAAGCGCACGCTTGTCCGTTTTGATGTTGTTGTCATCAATTTAACAACAGCAGCGACAGCACAACAGCAACAACAAACAGCAGCGACAGCACCAACAACAGTATCACAAACAAGAACAAAAACCAGACATTCTTCAAGACTTTGTCGTTTTTCGTTCTCATAATTTGTTAGCCCCTTTTCTCCCTCCCTCTCTCTTCAACCGACCGTCTCTCTCACTCTCTCTGTCTCTCTCTGCGTCTGCAACTCCCTTGTATTCTCATTGTGATTCCCACTCTCAATCCCGTTCACAATTCTTTTCTTTCTCGTCGCCGATCGTCGCCGACTGTGAGAAAGATTTTATTTCGTTCAAGTGGTTTTTGATTTAACACCAAACAACAAACAACAACAACAAAAGCAACAACTGCCAAACAAGCAATGGAAAATATTTTAATGATGCGTCGTCAATGCAATTCGAGAAAACAAGAAACGATTTCTAACTTGTTTCGTGGGGTGTCTTTGAGTCTGTCTCTTGCTTTTCCCACTCGTTATCATCGTTGTTCTGTGGTTTGATTTCCAATCCAATTCGATTGATTAGCTCGGCATAAGCCGATAGTCAATAGTTCGTTCGAGAACCAACCCCGAAAAAATTTACAATTCTCTGCCATTTGCTGCAACGTTTATGCATGTCTAGAAAAGGGGTAGATCAAGAGAGCCCAGACGATCGACAGACGGTGAAACCACTCGACAAGCTGCCAATGCGCTTATGCCGCATATCGATGCGGTAACATCTGTCACGGCTGCTTCCTGAACAACAACAACAACAACAACAACAACAACAGTAACCACATACAGGACCACTGAAACAGCTTTTGGTATTTACAGAAATTAAGCGAAAACTTGCATTCAGGGCATAATCGTATTTAGTAAACGTTTGCAACATTTAAATAAGCAGCCAACAAATTAAGTTGTTGTATTTTTTCAATTTTTCGGATATTCAAAGAAAGAGTTATTGACAAATTTATTCGTTAATAATAAAGATTAGAGATGCTAATCTCATAAACAAATGACATCGGGTGAAAATGTATTTTCACACAATATTTTTTCCAATTTTATCTCGTTGTGAATAGAGAAACGTTTATAATGCTCTAATTTGACACTGCTAATACGATCACAATTTGATTTTTATGTTCTTAAGGGTATTGAAAGTTTGGTGTGCATGCTTTATTGTTCCTGTCCTTTTGTTATTTCGCATTAAGCTTATAGGGTTTAAATTCGTTATGAAATATGCAATATACTAGCTGCTGCTGCAATTGCTGCTTTGAACTTGACGCAATGCCGACATGGATATTAACTAAGCCGCAGCTGATGGCTGAAGGACTCGATTGGTGGCCATGGTCATTAAGTTGACACTAATCATGCCCGACCTCGAGTGTTGGTTTGCATTTTTATGATCACTTAGCACGCTGTTTATTTACGGCAATCGAAAAGTTTTCCCCTGCCACGCCATGGTAGAACAATTTCGAATGAACCATTCGAATGAACCATTCATAAAAATGCCATTCTATGGCTTTCGTCGCTTTGTGGCACCTTTCTTTCTTTCTAGTAAATATTTCTATATCTTTCTATTTTGTATTCAGTGCGCGGGTATTTTTTTCTATGGATTGGCAGCGCTTAGGAAAATGTGGAACTGGGAACTAGACAAACACTAACCGGTAACTGGAAAAGGTTGTGCCCAATGCAGTTTCAAATACTTGGGCACAAACAGCGGGCCTCGGAAGCGGCTATTGCGTAGGTAGCTCTGACAATTGGGCCAAACAAAAGACAACACACACACACACACACACAAGCAAAAAACTAAGGGCCAAAGAGAATATAAGATAGAGAGAGCGAGAAAGTGATATAGATTTTCACCTTTTGCAGTTGCAGTTGAAGTTGAAGTTGCTAGAGAGGCATGACGCGTGTCAGGGGCAACCAATTAGTAGAGAGGCACTGTATTATCTGTGCAGTCTTTTGTGTTTATGATATAGGGGTTGTTGATAGCGACAATAAACATACGCTTAGCAACACATAAAGAAATACAAAAAAAAAAAAAAAAAAAAAAATTAAAAATAAATTTTAATAAAATACTTTTGCATTTTTCAGCAACATTATTTAACACATTTTATGATTTATGTTATTTTATATTATTTATTTTCATTCATCTCCCCAAAAATATTTGTTAACAATATTTTTTTGTCAGTGTACTTATATCCTTAAGCGTAGCAATGTGTCTGACGCTGATGAGCCGCAAACTGCGCAGGATGCTTCATCAAATTGACATGCGGCATTTAGGGGATAATTTTCGGGGCATGTGCAGCGTTTGTCTCCCCAAACAAAAAACAAACCTACCAACTACACAAAAAAACCTACACAAAAAGGAAAAGACAACTGCGCAGTCGTAGACGCAGCGTGTAGGCAGCAGGAGAGTGCGCAGAACGCAAAAGAGGACGCGCTCCAACAGTTTTTTTTTAGTCCTGTAACATCTGCTTGTTTGTGTCGCCCTGCGTCGTCATCATCATCAACAACATCAACAGCAGCATTGCTGTCCTGTTCGCAGGACATGTGCGTTTTTTTAGTTATTGAAATATTTACTTGTTTTGTCCTGTTGGCTGCTCTCTCAGTGCATTGAGTATTTAATTGCAGATAATATCGACAACAAACAGCAGGCTGTTAAGTTGGACTGAATGTGCTGCTATAAGCGCAAAGGACAAAAGGACAACACAGAGCAAAATCAACAGCTGAAGTCGCCGGAAATGCATATGTGGCCAAGTTGTTGCCGCTCAACACATTCGTTCTGTTTTTTTTTTTTTGGGTTCTGTGGAGGCGCGCGCACGTGTCAATAATTGTTCCGATGTGGAGCTCAAGAATCAGCTGTCGTTTTCAAAAAAAAAAAAACAAAAAAACAGAAGTGCGGTCACTGCTGCTGCTCTTTGGAACTAACAATAATTTAAGGAATGAAAACATGAAGAATTCAACTATGTGTGGGTATTTTTCTTAGCAACTTTAAAGGCAATTAATTGAAGAACTTGTGTTGATCGAAAATAACCATTCTGCTTAAACAAAAGCAGTCATAAAGTAAGTGTGATCCTTAATACAATTTCAATTAATTACGCTTTTAATATGCATTAATAATTTTATTTAAAAAATTAACATAAAATTGTAATTGATAAGTTGTAGTAGTTAGTATAAAACTGTAGTATTTATACTTGCTGGCCTTTTTAATAATTTAGTTAATAAAATAAAATTCTTAATCGTTTTTGAACGACATTGTCATACGTTAATATCATACGGGATTTACCAGGATACAATTGAATTTGTTCAGAAGAAATTTCTCTTATTTGCTCTTTAAAGTTTTGATTAGGTTCCTGGAGTAGACTTAAGTAGTCAGTTTTTTTTTAAGTCGAATTAAATGAGCTGTCCCAATTATACCATTCCGTAACTTTTAATTCCTTAACCTTCGATCGCGTAGATCTCAGAGACAACACAAGCTAGAGACTTCAGATTTTGAATATAAGTTATCCTATACTATGAGCAGAACACGTTTGTTTCAAATTATCGATAACTATTCTGGTTACCTAAATACACATGGAATCGATAATTAATAAAAATAAAAATGGAAAATGGAAAAATTGGGGTTGAATTAATGGGTAACGATAGAATTTTCCAACATTTTGTTCAAATCGGTTAAGAAACACTGGAGATATCGTAAAGTTAAGTCAGTTTTAGGTTGTATTTACAGTGGACCCACCCGCTTGACCTCCCACACCTGGTTGACGTCTGATCCTCCCCCCACACTAGCTCCTAATTTACCCAATGATACCTTAACTTAAACTTAATTACTGCCAAGTTTCAAGCCATATAATTTAATTATTGCCCACTCGGGCAGATCTTAAATAAAATCACACTGAACAACAAATATACTAATTTTCTTATTGAATTTCCACCAACTTTAACGATATTTTTTTTACTTTTGTACCTTGATTAACTTTCAGATTTATGTAAAATTTTAAATTTTAATTTGAATATAATTATTTTATCTATATTTCAATTCGAATTAATTTTGATTTTATGTCGGTTGACAATAAGTAAATAAATAATATTGTTTTTTGATAGATTTATGAAAGCTTGTTATTTTAGTTTAACAAAAAAAAAAAACATTTAATATATAAATTAATCATAAATATATTTCATTAACCTTACATTTTAATGCAACAATTTCATGTCAGTTCTGTTTTATGTGGAGTTATAAACTAGTTTTTTGTTTTGTAGTTAGAATTTCAAGAAGTTTCGATTTAGTCCGCGTGTTACTCAATCATTTTGCCAAATAAGCTCGACTTGTTGGCAAACACCCAAATTTCAGTATCTGAGAAATTCTTGTAGCGTAACAGCTTAAGCGTCCGAATAGTTATTGTTGTTGGCCATTGAATTGCGTTAAGCTGGCCAAACGCTGGCACTTTTAAGCCGCTCAACAAATGCAAATTAGTTGCGCACTTGGCCAACAGTTAACTTTGACCACACATCTCTAAACTCAACTCTCAACACACACACACACAACAGACACTCGGCAATTGCAAAAGTAACGGCATAGCTAATGCCAAAGAAGCCAACAACTATAACATCATCAACAACAACAACAATAGCAACACAAACGACAACTCGTCTGTGCTGGTAATGTAATTGTATTTGTAAATGCCATAAAGTTGGCAACACTTGCTATGCCAACAGCAGCGGCAACACAAATGAATTATGTTGGCTGCCCAGCAGCCTTCGCTCTGCTCTCCCAGCCACTTCAGCCTCCCTCCACATTGCCCCCTGTTGCTTGAGCCACACAAATATTGCTTCAACGTTTGCAAATGAAGTTCACGAGATGGTCAAGACGATAATGTTGGCGAGCGCATTTGCCAATTCATGAGGCGAATACGATGTTGCTGCTGCTGCAACAGCAACTACAGCAACAACACATTTCAGTTAGTCAACGCGCGTCACAGCGAACGAGTTTTTCGCATGCTTGTTGTTGTTGTTGTTGTTGGTGTCCATTTTGTCGCCGTTGCTGCCCTCAAATAGTTGAAAATCAAATCAACAACAACATCAACAACACCAACAACAACAAGACTTGAAATGAAATCTATGTACGTAAAGCTCAATTGAAGCGCAGCGAACGCTCCCCAAATGCTCCACTTTTTTTGTTTTGTTTTTGTATTTGCTGTTTGCTGTTGTTGTTGCCTTTTGTTTGATTTAGTTTATGCCACCCCTTCGCCGCCCTTCGCCGCCCTTCCACTCAGCTTATGCGAGCGACGCTGAAGCTGAAGCTGACTTGAAGTTTCAAGCCCAAAGCTGGCTGCAATTCCCCTGCCCATTTACACACACACACATACACAAATACTCGCACACACACAAATACTAGCACACTGCATAACTAAATCTGAATCTCTGCCAGCGTCGCTGCTCTCGTCGTCGTCATACAAATATTTAGTAGAGTATGAAGTAGTTCGGGTTCGGTACATAAAATGTGTTGACCTCAGTTGACCTCGTTTCAGTTTCTTTTTCTGTTGCTGTCGATGTTGTTGTTGTTGTTGCTGTTATTGTTGTTATTATTGTAGTTGTTGTTGTTGCTACTCTTTTTTTTTCTGCTTTTTGCAGCACTTATTTTATTTGTGCAAACGTTTTAATGAAATTTCGTTTCATTTTTTTTTTTTTTCTACTCTTTTCTTTTCATACCCTCTCGGAGGGTTTTGTAATGCTGTCGTAAAGTGTGTAACGCTTGTATTGCGACTTCTCCCATCAACTTAGTCGCTCAGTTTATCATTATATATCAGCATAATGTACATTCTGTTTTATACAGATTCGAATGTCCTTATAAGACCGAGTAGCAAACGAAGAATTAAATCAAGTAAATATTACAAATAATAAAAAAAGATCCGAAAAGGTCCGATAACAATAAAGTAATGGTAGCAGAAATCGACCAAATTCTGAGTATTTTATGTCTTTTAAATAAATTATTTTAAGTTCTTATGTGTAGAAACTTTTTGGTATTTCCTACAACATTTTAATGTACGTTCCTAAGAAAAGCAATCGTTTGATTATCTTAATTATGAATTAAGTGAACGCTGCTTTTGAAGAGTATGTTATATTCGGTTTGCCCCAAAATAATTGCTTGTTTTTCTCTTTGTACTTTGTTGCTTTTTGTGTAGACAACGTCTTTGTTTTCTCTCCCCCCCTGCTGGACACATTTGAGCATGCCGCTGAGTTTTTCAATTAGAAATCATCATAATCGTATTTCTTTGTGGTTCTTTAACTTTTCATGTACGAGTCGGGGGGGCTGCAACTGGCGCGGAGTTCCTTAACACAGAAAGAGACCCAGAGCTGCCGTTTTGTCTCTGTGCCTCTAGAGCGGAGCATTCTAGGCCCCGGACAGATGGACAAATGGACAGTTGGAGCAGCTTCAAATGGAGCTTTTAGCGAGTGTAACTCATATTTTGTTTCTATATACCATACATATATTTTGTAGTTTGTTTACCTCGCTTAATGTTGTTTGATGATTACTTTCACCGGACAGCAACAGCAACAGCAACAAAACACAGTTATGACAACAACAACAATAACAACAAGCGATTGCTGAGAAAGCAACAACAACTGCAAGAAACAAAAACGAAGCAAAACCAAAGTCGCTTTGCTTATTTGTTGTTGCTGTTGCTGTTACTGTTGCTATTGTTGCTGTTGTTGGCATATGAAATATGTTTGAACATAATGAGGCCAACGGAGTTGCTGTTTTTGTTTTTGCCTTTTGCTGCCGACTGACGAACTAACTGCAATGATTGCAGGTAACTGCTGCCGCTGGCAATCGTCAGCAGCAGCAGCGGCAGCATTGCACCGGCAACAGCAGCAGCAACATTCGCAATAATAACAACAACAACAGCAGCACCTTACAAAGTCGAAGTTTTCAATCTGTATCTAAATCAAAATGATTCTTTGATACAATTAGCAATAGCACATAAATTGTTGTTGGGATTGTTGTTGTTGCTGTTTGCCAATACGGCTTGCAATAAGTTACAGATATACATTTGTTGCAGGTCTCATTCCGCTTAGGGCTACACAGTTTATTTTTCTTTCAGCTATTGGAAAAATAATACAATAACAGTAATTTTTAACTACCAAAACCAATCGAATATTTTATTAACCTGTTAACCGGTTTTAATCATTTCAAAAGTTTGAGCTTTCATGAATTTTTGATGTCCCTGAATCCCTTCAGCTATCTAAGCTTCTTCGTGGTTTAACTTTAACTTTATAACGCCAATTTAATCTTATGTCTTTTTTAGCTTATTTTTGTATTAACGCCCTTTTTGCTCTGTGCACTTTCTATTTCCTTGGCACGCATTTGAGTAAAAAAACAAGCTAAAATACTGTTAGGTAAATGAATTTGGGAGGAAGTAACCAAAAAGTTGACATGCATCTCATATAACGCGTACCCAACAAAAAAAATAAAAAATTTATAAAAAAAGAAAGAAAATAACAAAAAATAGTCAAAATAAGCGACGTCTTTCGGTTTAACGTTCACGTCCAAAAAATTTCATTTTACCCACGCCGACGAACCTCGGCGAAGCGACAAGCGGAAATGGTAAGCATAACCTTTAGAGCGGCGGGAGGTTTGGAGGGGAGAACTGAGAAAAAAAAAGACAGTTAGTTATGAAACCAAAGCATCACTCAAAGGCAGCCGCCAAAGCCGCCCGCACTCCTCAAAAGAAAAGGGGTAATAGATAAGAGGGGTGGCGGGGGGTAATGGAACATGTGGTGAAGTAAAAGCCGCATAAAGGTGACGTTGGCCAAAGTGACAGCCGTTGGAGAAGCTCAACTCAACTCGCACAGCAGCAAACTTTCCAAAGTACACACAGACAATACACACACACACACACACACACACACAGAGAAACACATTTGTATAAAATTTCATTATTGTTTCGCTTAGTTTTTTTCTTTTTTTTCTTTTTATTTTGTCTTATGCTTTTCAACCAAAACGGCAGCTACAACAACTACCAAAGACAACAACAGTTGCATGTTAATGTCAAGAAAAAAACGAAAACTTGTTGAAAACGAAGCTTTTAAAAATGTTAAAGAAATTAAATATTTCTAATAAATCATATATTTGATTACGAAAATTCATAGTTGAACATTTAAGTTCGCATTGAATTAAAGATCGTTGAATTTGTTGTGCAAAGGACTCACAAAACTGTTGCACAGTTAAAAACAATTCAATTGCAAGTGAATGTTGATTGTGGAAATGGAAAAATGGAAAATGTTTGAGGCCGTGGTAGTAGACGATACCCCCCCTGAAATAGTACAACCATGCCCCATCCTCTTAGCCTGCCCCAAACACACACAAAGCGTTGGCATGTTAAATGGAAATGCATTTGGTGGCAGGCGAGGCGAGGCAAAGACTTACATGGAACATTCAGGATGTTTGGACGTGTGGGAGTCGTGGGCTGAAATAAAACCAAATAGACGGAAAAATGCACAACGACAGCGACATACTAGCAATGGCGATGGAGACGAAGAAGGAGCACGTGTAGGAGCAGAAAACACACACACATAGACATCCTTGACAGTGCCAACGACTGCGAGTTCATTGCATTTTATGCGAAGCGACGTTGCAGGTAAAATGCAAACAACAGCAACAACAACACGAAGAACAACAACAGTAACAGCAATATGTTTTGGGACCAGGAGGGAGTCTGGCTTTGAGCTTCCCCAGCTACTGCGCCACGCACCCAACTCTTGTCGAAGGAGTTAGAGTAGAGTAGAGAGATGGAAGGGGGGGCACAGTTGCTTTGCTGTTTGCCTGGCGACCCTTCGCAACCAAAATGCCACAACACAACACAATTTTCTCACCAGAAGCAGCAGCAGCAGCAGAAATGCGAGAGAAGAAGAAGGAGTTGGAAAATTGCAGTTAGTGGAAACTGGTAAGCAACACGCCCGCTATATACAAAAGCCCAGCTCATTGAGTTTTGAGTTTTAGAGATTGCATTTACAGTTACAGGAAGTGACAGCTAGAACAAGCTGTAGCAGTGTAGCCAGTAGCCAATAGCCAATAGAGCCAGGATAGCCAAAGGCAATGGACAGGCAATAACAAATCCCAGCATTGATCGGGGCAATTGACAGTGTGACCAGAAGGAACCAAGGACAGCAAAGTGCAAATTGAGGCACAAACAGAAACTCCACTTGCCAAGCAACCAACCAACCAACACCCAAAGCGAGTACAGTTTACTGGGCAAAAATCATAAAACCAAAACGAGTTACAAAACTGCTAAAATTCCGGCAGAAGCACCAGAATCAGAATCAGAATCACAACCAACACCAATAGCAGTAGCAGTAGCAGTAGCAAAGAAAGAGAACAGGTAGGCAGGCAGGCAGGAATGCAAACTAAAAATAGGAAGCCCAGGCCAAAAACAAAAACCAAAACGAACAGTGTACGGGCTAGACTCTAGTCGTATTTATGCCTCAGTCCTCCTCGCTCTCGCAACTCCTCTTTATGTCTCTGTCCCTATGTCTATCCAGTTGCACAGTGCCATTACCATTCCCAGTGCCGCCAACAACAACAACAATTGCAGTTGCATTTGCAGTCAAACAGTCGCTTCTAATGTCTGGCCCATGGTCGTTGCCATTATATTGTTAGAGGTAGCTAACTTTAGCGACCAAAAACCTATATAGCCATAACGTTAGCTACTATATACCTATACCTATACCAATAGCAAGTTCAACCTTTTAGCCATCCTGGGTTAACCGTCTCCGTCTCCGTCTCGGTTTCTGTCCTCGTTCTTCTGGCATCAGCGTCGCCAGTTTGCCGTTTGACTTTGATTGCAAAGTTTACATGGCACCAAAGTGCATTTTCAATAAAAGGAAATATCACACACACACACACACACATATTAACATATATATGCTGATGTATATATATAGTGTTTGTATATGTCGTATGTCGCATATCGTGGCATGCCTTAAGTTTTTTGCACTTGTTCTGCTTCTTTTGGCGCTACTACATTACTACCTTCTGCCTTTTGCCCTCTTTCCCGGCAGCGTGGCCAGGACTCGGCGAATTCTGTGACCTCGACACGGCGCTCTAGGCTACCATGAACACCCACCCAGACACACACACACACACTCAGAGAGAGAGAAAAAGAAGGATTCGGCAAGTGAACTTTAAATGTAGTCTTTGCAATGACAACAACAACAACTCGAACAACAGCAATAAGACGTATCTTAACGTCACGAAAATTGCTACGACTAGCAAATACCCTATAAATAAAATTTGTTCAATTTACTTAGTATGCTTAAAGTGTTGCAAAACGACGATATAGTGGATTCTTAACTTAGATAACAATTTACCCGGCCAAAATAAACTCAAGTCGATTAGCCCCATACACTCACCTACTTGGCAAGGATATATTTAGCAAGGACCATCACCAAAAACTTGTCGTGGAAACTTTTTGACACTTTCAAATGTGCCGGGCTATTGAAAATTTAACGCTGTCACCGTCGACTTTTCAAATTACAGAAGGAAAAACTTTTGCAGCTGCTTGTTTTGCTCTCATTTTCCACCATTTTTTTTTTTTTTTTTATAACCCTCAAGCCACCTTGCCGCTAATGTTATCAACTCAACTTTCTAGCACTTAGTTTTATTTGCTGTTTGTTTTTTTTTTGTGTCTGCGTTCTAGATATAAGTATATGTATATATATTTTGGATTTGTGCCAAAAGAAAATAAATAGTTTTAAATTAAATTTGACACTTAAACTTTTTATGTATTTAATTAAAAATCAATCGATCCACAAATAAGTTTGCAAGCTCGACACTCTTTAAATGATATATTCGTTCAACTTAAATGTTAAAAAATAAAACTTATTATTATTATGAAATTGGCAATGGGTTTTTGCAATTTGTTTTCGAAAAAGTCATAAATGTGTATCCTTTAATATTTAAGTGGCAGTTTGGACTATCCATGTTATTTATTATTGCTATGAATGATCAGCTTTGCAGTTGCAGAAAGTCAGTTTGTTGTAGTCTTGAATCTCCAGTCTCAAGTGGGCAGCCCAGTAGCAGCAGTTGCCCGGATGTCCGGAGCAGTTGGTCGCTCGTTCTGTTATATGTATGTAACTGTCGTTCACTTTTGATGTTGAGTTTGTTGTGTTCTTTGGGCCACGCCTCGTCGGCATATTCATCAAAATTCACTTTAACTTCATTATCATCGTTATTGTTTTATTTATTCCACCTTCTGTTTCGCCTCAAGACACTTGATCGCTCAATTGATTTTGCGGGCTCGCAACTTGACTTGGTGGCCAGTTTGAAAAGAAGGGGAAACCGAATCCGAATCCAAACTCAAACTCAAAAGTCCAACAATCTCTCTCTCTCTCTCTCTCTTTATCTCTCTATCTCTCTTGGTTGGTCTTAGTCTTAGTTTGAGTCTTGCCTCATGGCGTTGCTTGCTTGCTGCTTTTTGACGGTTTCGTTGCGGTCGTCGTCGTCGTCGTCGTTGTCGTTGTCGGCTCTGTTGTCGGTTGTTTTTAGTTCTTGTTGTTGTTGTTGTTGTTGGTTGTTTTTGTTGTTGCTGTGTTGTGCGCATTGTCGACACTTTATTGACTACTTTTCTGGATGAATTTGTTGGTTTCTTAATTTCACTGCACTGCACCAATGCCCTCGCCATGTGTCTTGTGTTCCTTTGTACTCATTGCCCCTCTCTCTCTTTCTCTCTCACTCTCTATCTTTCTTTCGCTCTCTGAAATCACTCATACACCCCGACGCTGCCGTCTCAACCGTTTTTGGTCTCCTTCGTCTGCGCTTTGGACTGCGCTTCTTTTTTTTTTGTTTTTGTGCCGGCTGCTGCTGTTGCATCGATTTGCTTGCTGCTCTTTTTCTTTTTTATAAATTTTATTGTATGTTTTTTTTTTTTTGGTTTTCGTTACTTATGTGTTTAATTTTTTTGTTGTTGTCTTATATATATTTTTTGTTGTTGTTGCGGCCCAGACACAAAGACACAGACACAGACGCAGACAGAGGCAACGGCGACGACGCGTCGTCAGCGTCATCCACATCGCTTTTGGGTGACTTTGGACGCGACTGGAAGTTACAAACAGACACACACACACAGCTACACCCACAGAAGCACTGATTTAGCCGTCCTTAAATATGAGTTGAGGTGTTGTCCTCGCTTAAATTAGCCCCGGATGAGAGCCGTCTGGGTGCCTTTTTTTTTTTTTTTTTTCTTGCTCAGTCTCAGACTCCGTTCCAGTCGCATTCTCGATGCCAGTCTGCCTATATAGTATTCCCAGCTACAAAGTATACATATGTACATATATGTATGTATTTATGTACCTGTATGAATATGTATATGAATATAATTTGCTTTCTCAGTTGTATCTTATGTACACTTATCGCTTTTGTCTTTGGCATCTGTGCTTAATTTATGTTCCAGATTGTTTAACGGCTTTGTCATGGCCCATAAGAAGAACTTAAACCCTTTTCGGATCAACGTTATAAATCAGTTAAGTTTGGGGTTTTTATTTTGTTTCTGTTTCTTTTGACATAACGGTTAATGCTGCACGAGTCTTTTATGACACATTCAAAAATCTCCATAAAGATCTTATCTGGTTTTTTTCTTTGCTCGTACCTAATTTTGATCAATACTCAAATTGCATGCAATCATCAGCAAAAAATCAATGTGTGAAAAACAGCATAAACATTTAATTGCCATTCGGTTAGTTGTTGTTTTTTACACGCCGCCGCCGCCCCGATCGCATATAAAAAACCGACCACAAATTGTCATTTAAGCGCCCCATAATGATGATGATGATGAGGGGAGCGCAAGAGGGGAAATACTCGTTGATATTGGAGGGTTAACGCCAACAACCAGTTAGCCTGTACTGGGGGCAATCTGAAACCAAATTGGCAGCCATATAGTTTTATAGACCCAAACAACAACTTGATGATCAAAACGGTAGGCAGCTTTAAAGTGGCACGTTTAATGCTGTACGGATCATATGATCATATCTTACTGCTGGCTGTCAAATTGAAATTGCTTAAATGATTTAGATGGTATCATAAAACAATATTTTTAAGGTCTGCCAAGAAGAAGCTTGGCTAAAGTCATAAATTAGAGGTCATGTAATAAAGGTTTCTAAACTTGAAAAAATAATACAAATAAATTTATTCATCAAACATCATTTTACACATAAATACAATGTTCGTAATCAAATATATACGAATCCTCATCATTATTGTTTTTAAAGTTTCCAGTCTGATAAACACCATAATAAATATATACTATTGTTTTTTATATATATATTTGATTCATCGGAAATGTGTCGTTCTTAATAAACTTATTTCTTTAAGAACAAGCTATAATCTCTGTAGTTCGTTAAGGGAATGCATTTCATTCAAAATGACACATTATGTCTGTCTACCAGAGTTTCCAGTTGAATGCAGCTACAAAATTTTTGTATTCAGATGATATTTTGATCTGATTTAAGATTGGCGTCGAAACCCTACAAAAACAAAACATCATCATGCGAATGGCGCCACTGGCAACTTCCGTCCCAAGGAAGCCTTAACCTCCTTAACTGTCTTCACCTGCAGCGGGGCACCAAAAATACAAAAAATACAACAAAAAAAACCATAGTGAAAACGTTGCTGTCGGACACAACCGACTGCGGTATACTTTGTTCGTAACTCTAGCCTTAGAACTTTGAAAGATTTGGTGATTTCTGGGTAGCGTTAGGAAGTCATTAACGAAGTGCCGTTAGCTATCTGCATACCAAATTTGGTAACTCTAGCTGTAGGGATATGAGAAGTACGTGGATTTATCAATTTTCACCTATCGACCTACGCGATTTCCTAGCCCCCCCAACGGGCCTAGCAACCCAATCTTGACATTTTATCTGTCCCGTACGTAGACAAAGGCTTTCGCAAAGTTTCAATGTCTCCAGCTAAACGGGTGTCGAAAAATACAGACAAACAGTCGGACAGGCAGATGGACATTGCACATAATCAATAATCTCTTTACCATCGGTAGTATGAGAGTATAAAGATCGAAAAAAAAATGGCAAACCGCATTGAACGTCAAACACAAACAACAAAAAAAAAAGGCTTGATACGATGTAGGGCTGGTCGGGCCACCTTGGCATGGCATTGAATCATGTGTTGCGATTTGACATTGGAATTCAATACGGGTGGAGCTGAGTTGAGCTGAGCCAAAGCGATATTCAACCAATTCCTCCAACGATCCTCTGCAGTGCTCCACGATCCTCGTCTCGTTTGCTTTGCCGGTACTTTATTATTTATTTATTTTTGTCTTTTATTGTCATGTTCTTAGTTTATTCAGTTTTTTATGCCCTGTGGTAAGGCTTCGTTATGGTAGGGGCCAGCAGAAGCCTTCACTTGATCAGTCGCGATCAATTTCGCGTCAAGTCATAAATCCGCACTCGCAGTTTTATGCATACCAACTTAACAAATTATAAAGAATGTTATATGATAGAACAGCGCTGAGAGTCGCGCGCCAATGTCAGGGTCATTCGTTCGCAAAGCAGACAGACAACCTAACAGAGCCTTGGCAATGACAATGCACTCCAAAAAAAAATATACTATAAGGTTTGCAAAAAATTAGTAATACTTTGTACTTTTTCAAGGATTTTTTAGCCAAACATTTATGCAGTTTTTATTACTTTTAATTGAATTAAAAAAGGGTTACATACAAATATTTAAAAATAAATAAAATTTTTTTTAAGATAAAAATACTAAGTTTAAAAATTGAAGAAAAGCTTTGAGTACTAACTTTTTGCACAGTGTATTTATCATGATTATAATGTTTCATGATTATTTTTGCCTTTTTAAGATAAATGAAACAAATTTAAATTAAAAAAATCAGTTATCTATTTCTTAGGTTTTTGAAATGTTCAAGGAAAATGATTAAATATCTAAGCGCTTAAAAATATGTTTTTAAAAATTGTTCATCCAAGTATATTTAACTAAATAATTTAAATATTTAATTTATTAAGATTTATTTATTTTAATTTCCTGAGATTTTCTAAATGTTTTACGTATATGTATGTACCTTCTTGTATATGTATATACTATATATTTCTTTGTGTGTGTGAAGCAGCAGGAGCACTATGAACAACAACAATGACATCGCACTGGTTTACCTTCAGCCCGGCCAGAAGCAGCAGAACAGCAAACAGCAGCAATATTGCCGACTCTTTGCGGCCTCCGGCAGCAATAACAACACGTTCCAAGCACAGCGCCTCCCCCCAAAAAGACTAGATACTTGCGACTTGTGGACCAGGGCATCCTCAAGTGCATCTATGTATTTGTATCCAGTATCTGTATTTGTATCTGTATCTGTATCTGTTGCCCTGCTGCCAAACGTGGCAACTGTTGTAAATTAACGCGGGCGTTAAAATTGCAATTTTTCACTTAATACACCCGACCAACAACATTGAGAGAGAGAAGATGACCAAGGCAGCAAGAGATGTACTCCACTAGACAGACACGTTCATGCCACATATGTAGCTAAAGCTGAAGATGGAGAGCTAAAACTGAACTCAAGGCATTTAAGCATGGCCAGCACGTAGGACCATCAAGTGGTTTAGATGCTTGGTGGCTTTTTGGGCTGGCAAACTCGTTCTCGTTCTCGGCATTATGTGATATGTGGTGAACAGCAACAACAACAACAACAACAGCCGGTCTATGTAAAGTGTCCTTGAAATAATTGTAAATTATGTCCACTCCCAATGGCAATGGCCAATGCGCTGATGATGCACTGTGCAAAATACCAAAAAGAAAAACATAAAAGAACAAAACAGAAAATGAAGAGAAGCAGAGGAACAGGCCTGTTGCCTGTTGAATGGCATTTATCGCGTGGGTGGCTGATGTCTATTAATAAATTTCAATAAGTTGCATTCAATGGACTCGCTGGCCGGCCATGTGGCATTTTTGTGGCGCATATGTCACCGCCCTGTGGTTGCCGCTGCTGCTGTTGCTTAATTGAAAATTGCAAATATACAAATTATGAGCGCTAAGCAAAAATTACAGAAGAACTGCTTGACTGCTCGCTGGCAAATCAAACAAATAAACACACACAAACGCACACACACACGCATACACATCTATGACAACCCCCAACAATCCCTCAACCCATTCCCACCCACTGAAATGCTTGCATTCTCGGCCAACCTGTTTAATTTCGATTCGATTTATTTAGCCAACTATTTTTGTAGCAGTGCGAGTGAGAGGGCAAGAGGCTCTGATTAGCTGAGACACATGGCAACAACAACAACAACATCAACAGCATCGAAGAGAGATATTTACCCAACAAAACGATATTCGCTCAAGCCTGCAAACGTTGCGATCGCATTGTGTTGCTATTTATTTATTTATTTTTGTTTGTTGTTCATTTGCATCAAGAGCCAAATTATTTGGCGAATAATCTGCGGCGCTGCCGTCGGCTCGCAATTAAAAACTTATTTTTAAGAAATGGGAAAACAAACAAAACGCAAATGCACCGAGCATAAATTGCTCAAGAGATCGGGCTGAGAGATCTAGTATGGTAGTGGTGGGGGTGGTGGGTTGGGGGTTGCGGCAAATCAAATGCATAGAAAATTGAGTTGCAAATTTATATGCGAGGCGAGTCGAGACGAGGCGAGGCAACGCGGCGTATGAGCAACGAAGCAAAGGAGCGTACCCGAAAGAAGAAAAGAAGAAGGGGCAGGTCGGGCTGCGCTGTTTTGGCGATGCGTTGACGCCTGAAATTGTTGAAATTTGCGTTTGAAATTGCAAAATTTATAAATGCCAAATTAATATTGAGATATACAATGTGTGAACGTGTGTGCACGTGCATGTATGTGTGTGTGTGTCAGATATTTGTTTATAAATACATTTGTTTCTTGTGTTATTTTGTTAATTTATGCCTAGAAGGTTGACACTTTATATGGTCAAATGGCCTCGTCTAATAATAATAATGCAATTTAAAAACATATAAAATGCAATAATTAATGAAATAAATGATAAACCCAAGCCACATCAAGACAATTTTTTTTTTTTTGTTTAAGGATAAAGTATATTCATATGTTTTGACTAAAATGTATAATATTTAAATAACAAAGCGCAGTTTGCCACAAATAATATAAACTTAAAAGTGTAACACAAGATTAAAAATTAGATAAATAAAATTATACAAAAAAAAATATGATCAGAATAACAAATATCCCGATGAATAACACAATATATATATATATTTAAATGCCAAACAGATATTAATTATATTTTCCAAAATTTATTTTTATGCTTTAATATTTCGTTACTGTTTAATTGAGTCAAAGATTAAATTGTTGCTCCATAATGTATTTATATGTACGTAATTAATTTGAAAAACATACCACAAAAAAGAACCAAAAACAAAAACTTTTGTCATGTTTTCTGCACAGTTTTATATATTTTTATTTGTGGTGTGCAAATATATTTCAACTGTTCTCTCCCCATATTATTGTAGGTCTATATATATATATATATATATACGCGTTAAATTTGTATACATATATATATTTGTTCAATATGTATGTTTTTTTTTTATATGCATTGGCACTTGCAAACAGAAAAGTAGTTCATTGAATATTTTCGACTTGATTTTATTTTGTGGCTGCTTAAATGATTTATACAAAATATGTGAAACACACAAAACACAAAAGCACACACACAAATACACACACACAATAAATACACATGCTAAAGCGTCAGTCATTCAATTTCTGCTGATACAAATACATTCCTACATAGATACAATACATATAGACAGCTCTGTTTAACCGATACGTACTACTATATACATATATTGATTGCACTCGCATTTATACAATATACATATAAATATATATATGTGTTAGTGTGTGTGTGTGTGTGTACATTTGCGGCTAATAATAACTTTAAAAACGAACTATTTTGTTGCCTTTAGAGATTTTTATTTTATTTTTTGTTTTTGTGTTTGTTGATGTTGAGTTTAATATGATTATTGCATTTCAAGTGTGTTGTTGTGTCCGCCACTGTGTATTAGCGTATGTGTGTGTGTGTATGTGTGTGTGTTTGCGTCCACTTGTCTATTAAATGCTAAACATTTTTGGGCCGATTGTGTGTTTTGATAGTTTATTGAAAATTCACATTGCATTATTTAGTTTATGTGCTGCTATTTTGCATTGCCCCCCCTCCTCCCCCTCTCAACCACAAACAAAACTGATCCACAGCTAGATAGTGTATGCATGTGTATGTGTATGCGTGTGTGTGTGCAGTTGCAGCAATAGATTTGCCATTTTATGATATTTTCGTGTGTTTTTGCTTTGATTGTTTGGCAAATTTGAAGGCAATTGAAAATTTTGCAAAACAGATCAAAATTATGGCGGGCAGGCAAATGCAATTTAATTTCTTTTTAAATTACAATTTTTTTGTTTTTTCGTTTGTTTCTTGTTTTTGCAAAATTAATCAGCTTATTGAATACTTGAGTGCACATGGCGTATGATTTTACTTTGATAATAAAAGCTTAATAACAAAATAACGGTGGTTTTTTTTTAGCATTGTTAACTTAATGTAATATTTGCTTGTTTATATAAATAAAAAATGTAACGCTTATTAAAATTAACAAATGAAAATCGTAACTGTTAATTACATATTTATTTTTCACATTGCAATTATCGGTTTGCTATTTAAAAAGCAACTACAACAATTGCGAGTTTGTTGTTGTTGTTGGCATGCAGCCATAAACTTATATGTACGTATATGTGTGTATGTGTATATGTGTGTATGTGTGCAACCACATTACCACAAGGAGATCATTGCACCGTCACAGCGGTTAACAAATAATGCGAGTGTTTTTCCGCTCGGGTGTCGTATTTATGTTTACATTGTACAAGTATTCATACTCGCACTCACACTTGCACTCATTCACGGACTTGTATTCGGCTCATTTTCGGCAATTGACAGAAAATTAGCCAAACATATGTATGTATCTGCTGGATGTAGTTTATATGCATATATATATTTATTTAGTTTTTCGAGGACTCCGGGGCTGAAATTATTCATTGCGGCACGATCGGAAAATTTTGCACTTTGCCGTGCGGCTGCGGCTGCTGCTGCTGGTGGCGCCCACTTGAGTTGATCAAATTGTCGGCGTTGCAAATTGATTCGATGCGGATGTGGGGCGGCAACTTGTTGACGTCATTGTTAGCCGCGCCCCATTTATTGGATGGGGTGTTTGGGGCAATTAATCGCCTGCCGCCAATTTAATTAATATGCAAAAGCATGCAGATTATGGCGGGGGCGCGGGGCGCATTAGTTTAATAGATATGTATCTTGCAGATACGAAAAAATATAAAAAGATAGTCAAGCAGGCAGCTCAAAGAAACGCCCAGTCCCCAGTTGTGAAGCCGTCTATTATAATATTAAATATTCATTTGACGGCGCCAAGAAGCGTTGAAAAATATAATTTATTAATTTGTTAATTCGTTGTTTGTCATTTTGCGGCTTAAACGTTTCGTTCTGCCACAAAACACATTAAATTTATGGCCCCCAAATGGGAGAGCGTATCGTTCACTTAATCAGAGAGAGAGAGAGAGCGAAAAGCTTCGTAGCGTTTCGGTTTTCTTCGGGATCGCGTCTCGTCGTCGTTGGCAATTAACACGCCAAATTAGCGAACAAACTCAGTTGATGCTTGCGTCGCTGTCGACGTCGACGTCAACGCTGCTGCTAACCGATCATTTTCGAGCGATTTTCGTTATGATAAATGTAAATTTTTCTATGCGGCTGCTTTGGCTACAACAACAACACACGCAAATAAAACTTGTTGAGCATTTTTATTGATACGTTTTGATATGTACGAAAATTTATTTTATTTATTTTCAGATTTATGAGCTCGTTGCTGGCTGCTTTGTCGAGCCAAATATTTGTATAGTTTATTTATGGCGAGAGCGAGAAAAAACAAAAAAAAAACATAATATAAATTTATTAGCTGACTTGAACTTTTTGTTGTTTTTTTTGTTCAAGATTTGTTGTTGTTGTACTGAAGATTTGTTATATGCCCTGTGCGACTTGGTGGTGGCAAGGTGACTGATCTTTTGGCCAAATGTGTCAAGTGGCTGAGAGTTGAGTTACTAAACAACAACAACAAGCTGACAGCGAATTCGGACTGGCTTGTTTTGGTCTAGAATCCGAGCAGAGCGGCCTTTATGTGTTACAAGTGGTAATTGAATGGCTCTAATAACGAGTGTATTTATTTCAAACTTAATTTGTTGAGTTGAGTTTTATTGAGTTAAACTGTAAAGAAGAAAAAATACTACAGAAATATAAGAAATATAGTTTTGAATAAGCAAATGACCCAGAAAATATCCTTACACAATTTAAACATAAATGATTATCAATTTGTATAATATAGTAGATACACATATGATTTTGAGAACATTAAAGAAAGGCTTAAAAGATTTAATAATTACTTATAGAATCTTCATTCTTTAAAATAAAAAATTTTGTATTTTATTTAATTCAAAAAATTATATATGTATGAAAGGATAAAAAGATAAGTCAAACAGATTAACTTTATTGCTTATTTACACTTTTTTTAAGTAAATCATTCTTAATAATTTTTCATTATTTTCTTTGTTTTTTTTTTTTGTCATGTCCTTTATAAGCAATAACAACTTTAATCAAATACCACTATGATTTCAAAATAAATATTTCCTTCGAACTGTCAAGCGCCATAAACTCTGCGACATCAGCGTCAGCATCCGGGCTTGTCACTATGTGCCTATGTGTATCAATGCGTATACGTAATATGACAATCACATTGCCATTCGCATTGTCTACTACGGATAGCATCGCCCCACCTTGCCGCCGTGGCTGTCACACACGCAGCAACTTTGTTTACCGTTTCACCCCTTTTCAAATGTCTCGACAGACGTTTTTGTTTTTTTTTGTTTTTTTTCGCTGTTGCTGTTTTTGCTGCCGCTTCAATTGCTTTAGCTTCTTGGACAATTTTATTACGCTCTGCATTGCATTTTGTTGACAGTTTTGTCAACAAGCGTTGAAAATTGGCTAAATATAAATATATATGTACATATATTTGTGCATGTCGTCTGCTTTTGCCCATCCACCCAGTCTCCCTGTGTCTGTTTGTCTGTCTGTTTGTTTGTTTGTTTGTTTGTTTGTCGCAATATTTATTACAACGACAACTCGTTCACGTTGTTTATTTATAAATGCGAATATAAATAGGTGGAAGAAGATGCGATGCAGCAGCAAAAAACGGCAAACAGATTTTTTTTTGGCTGCTCAGCGATATTCGCAGACGTCGAGCCCATCATCATCAGCAGGAGCATCAACAACGACAACCAAGTCGACGAAATCTCAGCCCATTTGAAAGTACTTCGGAGGGGGGGAGAGTTCCTCTCTCTCTCTCGAGCAAATTCGCAGCAAGCATGACTTGTAAATAACTGCAAGTTAAGTATCTGGCAAAGTGCAAAGTAGTTGCAGCAGCAGAAGCAGAAGCAAAAGCAGCCTGCCGACTACCGACTACCATTTGCCATCCCCCATCTCGCCCATTTGCCATCTTCTTGCATCTCTTCTCATGTGCTCCTAATGAACTGGGCACGCACTTGACGCGCTCAGCCATGGCATGATATATGGCATCTACTTGCTCTCTCTCCTTGCTCCTTTCCTTCATCCTCTTGTCTTTTTGGTCTGCCTTGAGACACGCATAACAAAATTGCCACTGCCGCCGGTGCACATTCGAGGTGCTATATGGGAGTTTATCGCTTTTCCAAGAAGTCATCGGCGTTTTCAATGACGCTTCCGTGTCAATTGAGGGAAATTTGTGTAACCACAAATTAAATAGAAACTGTGTTGGGTTTTCGCAAATATGCTTGACTAACGACAGCCGCAAATGGAACATATTCAAAGTGAATCCAAAAAGATTTTCTTTACTTTTCGCTTAACGAAAATATAATTTTATTAAATCCCAATTGTTGTAAAGAGTGAGACAAAAATTCTTAACTAAAGCAATCATAAGTAATTTCAAATTTAACATTAAATTTAAAGTCGTTTCGTTAATCTGCAGACAATTTATTGAAATAATCAAATGTATTAAGAAAAAAAATTATTTAAATTAAAGTTTAGGAATAAATGTTTAAAAAAATAGTACTTGACTATCTGGTTTATTTGTTTGTACCAAATTTGGTTTAATTTCTTAAAAGCATTTTGAAATATAGGCTACCAAGGGACGTCAGATTTTATTAAATTAAATCTATAGGTTCCACTTTTCTTTTAAACTTTAACAGACTTTGGTTTATTTCAGCAAAAACTTTTAAAAGTATTTTATTCGGTAAAATAATTTCACAAAAAGTAATATAATGGATTATTTATCCCCACTTAAGATAACTATTTGTTTACTCTATCCAAAACAAGTAACAAGGCTCTAGCTGAGTTAGCCCCAAACGCAAGACATTTTTTTTAGTTTGTCGAAGATATCTAAAGATAAGTAAGGAGTTATCGGCAAAGCGAAGATTTATCGATCATTGGAAACAAACTTCTACAGGTCCTTCTTTATTTAGTAGCTCGGCTGTTGATGCCGAATCAGAGATCTGTTTCCTTCCGCCTGTTACATACATTTGCACAAAACCATAATACCCTTTGGCATTCAGGGTATATGAAATGATTTGATTTACTATGGTGTCTTATGGCTTTGGGGCATTTGATGCATTACATCATAAGACAGATCTAAAGTTCAGTCATTAAGTGCTTAAAAATAGAGAAGCAGATAATATGCTGAGAAACCCTGTCACCATATGAGACTGTCAAATCAGTTAAGTGCGCCGATTCTCAGCCATGTCTTATGCGTTGTTGTTGTTGTTGTTGTTGTTGTGGCTAACAACGGATCAACGACCAGTGGCTAAGTAAGTGAAACAGAGAGAAAGATAACGAGGGATTCGAAAACGGTGGTTTGTACTTTTCATTTTTCTTTTCTTTTTTTTCAACATGCGAAAATATAGTATAAACAATTTTTGTTTATTTTTTTTTTTTTGTGCTTGTTCTGCTTGTCTTCTATGTGATGGGGCATATAAAAAGCCCCAAAGACAACTTTCAGCTAAAGCACCAGCAACAATAAAAATATAAAAAAAAGAACAACAAAGTAAAAAGGTGAGCAAAAACAATTTAAATATTTTAAGAGCGATGACCCAGAAGCAGAACCAAAACCAACAACAACAAAACTAAGCAACTCAAACACCTTCTGTGCTGGCAAAGCAAAAGCAAAAGCAAAAAAAAAACCAAAAATTACAAATAAAAAAATCCAAAAACCTAAATGAAGAATTCGCGCATTCGTACTGCCAGCAACAAAAATTAAACAACAACAGCAACAAAATTCTTTAAAATCGAGCTAAGCACAGTTGATTTTTTTTTTAGCTTCATTCAAGAAGTTAATGCTGACTTTGAGCTATTGATATATATGTAAGTAAAAACGGAGGCATTGTCCAATTGACAGCATTATGAAATGAAGCAACCAAAGAAAAACAGCAGAACAACAATATAAACGCACAAACATTGCTTGGCCCCAAATTGAATGTTGCCAGCAACATGTTTCCAATTAGACTCAACATGTTGCGACAACGACGACGACGACGCATATCAAAATGTTGCCGTTGGCCTAACTCCAACTCCGTTCCACCTTCGCTTTGCTTGTGGGTGTCATAAATCTTTTGGGGCGGCTGTTGTTTGTTGTTGTTTGATCAGCGAACACTAATTGGTATTAGCCAGGTTCACCGACAACTTCTAAAACAAAACCGATTAAGCCCAACGGGGGCAACGGCCAACGGATCAACTGATGCTGCTCTTGCCTTTTTTGGCCTTTGACTTTGGCCGTGCGGATGCCGCCGCCGCCGCCGCCAACAGCAGCAACAACCATCAGCAACAACAGCAACAACAGCTACAACAAATGCTGCCACAGGTGGGCGTGTCAAATTTGTAGCTGTTTGGCTGTCCAGAAAACCGTTGCTGTTGCTGTTCCAGCATGAGCCGGCAATAGATCAGCTTGAAAGCCAATACTTGTTGGCTTGAAAGACAAGTATTCGCATGTTGTTACCTTTGTAGTATACATACAATACAAAAAGATAAAAAAAACTGGTGCTTAGACCGAAAGATGAAATACTTCGATGCTAGCGAAATGCCGGGTCAAAAACTCTCATAATAATTATTAGCTTTGTAGAGTATTAAGTTAAGAAAAGAGACAGAGATAGAGAGAGTGAGAAAGAGAGAGAGAGATAGAGAGAGATTAAAGCATTTATTTCAAAATTTTTTATTTAGAATCTGTCTTGATAGACAATAACTAAATTTTACGAAAAAAACATTGACAGTTAGGTAAAAAAAAATAATATTTTTGATGCATAAATTTTGAAATTATAAAGGATTGTTTATACCTTTTAAACTGCATGTATATAAAAAAATAATTAATACAAATTTGTTAGTATTTTGATTTATTTATTTTTCAAATTTTAAGTTACAAATATACAAAATATTATTTCATATTGATGTATCAGCTTTATTGCAACTAGATTTTTATTTTTTTTAAACTAACTGTTTTTCATAACTTAGCAGCTAATTATCAATTCGGTTATCGCCATCCTATAATTAACCCAGAAAAAAATCATTTTGTTTTTTTACATACTCTAAAATTTCGCGATGATTTTACAAATTTTGATTTTTTTTCCAATTACAATCATTATATATTAATAATTATATTTTTTCGATATCAATGAATTTAATTTCATTTATTTTTTTCTCAAATAAAATTTTTACGGTTTTAAAACTTTACACAAACTTCCTGGCATTTCTTTGTAAAGGGTCCACATAGGTAACTACCAAGTAAACAAATTTCATTTTAACGGTATCGTATTTTTATTTTTAAAACTTTTTTGGGTAAAGTTTTGATTATTTAGTTTTACAAAAATCAATGAAGACAGCGAATTTCGAGGACCGAAATCGATCACAAATCAATGTTGAGATTCGTTTTGATGGAAATAAAATAAAACACAAAAACATATTTATGAATAAATTGATTTTTTTAGGGACTTATTAGAAAAACTTGTAAGTATGGTAGATTTATTGATATTGGTTTGTTTTTTAATCGACAATAATGATTGAATTTCAAAGTTAAATCAAACTACACGTAAAATAATTAAGAAAAATGTTAAAAATAAAATTGAACTCATTATTAATATGTAAAATAAATCATTTCAATCTGGTTTATTTATAAATCTTAAATAAACAAATTGTTTAAAACATAACTAGTAGAATCCAATGATTTTTTAACAACTAACAAATATATATTTTAACTAAAAAGAAGCATATTTGTCTTAAGGTTACATTAAATCTGCTGCTTGGTAAATAAATAATTAAATTGAATGTATATGTATGTGTATCAGATACAGATATGTACATACATACAAACATAGTATATAGAGTGTATTTAAATATGTTTATTTTTTAGTCGGTTTGCAGCTGGCAACGAACCCGTCAACGACGTGCAAAGTGCAATTTATTGCCGTAGCGAAAACGAAGCGAAACAAAATTGTAACTCAAATACAAATACAAACAGACAGGCGAAGGTAGTCGAAGGGTGATACGGGGCGCGGGGGGGGGGCAAATGCAAAATGCCCAGCTATGGCAACAGATACAGCAACAACAACGACAGATACAGATACAGATACATACGTCAATTGCGTCGCCACGACGACGCTAAAAATGAAAAATTGCTTTTCAAAATTAAATCAACATTTAATTTTCTCGTAATTTGCTACCGCAAGCGCTGCAGCAGCGGCAGCGTCGGCAGCAGTGGCAGCAACAGCCTCGACAAGCAGTGCACGCATATTTCTACAAATTAATTTTAGCACAAAGATCGCCAGATACACAACGAATTGTATCTACTAGATACAGATACAGATACAGATACAGCTACTGCTGCGGATACATGTGCTATGGATCTAGTAGCTGATATATAGACATGTCGTATTGGTTAGCCATTAAATGACGACAGCAGCAACAACAACAACAATCGTTGGCAAGCCAAGTGCCAAATGAAACTTATAACTTATGCGCCGTGTGTACGTATGTGTGTGTGTTCGAGTGTGTGTGTGTGTGTGTGCTGAGGCAGAAATTTAACAAAATGCGATAAACAGCACCCGAATCTATTATGAATTAGACTTTGAATGTCAGAAATGTGAGTGAAGCACATAAACACCCACACTCACACACACACTCGCAAACACACACACATGCACGTGTTTTTAAAAATACAAAAAACACTTTCGTATATTTGGGGGCATAAATAAATGTCGAAGCATGTTTTACATTATGCCGCCTGGAGGGCATTTTCTGAGTGATTTTTTTTTTTGGTTTGGAATCTTAATTTTCGAGCAATTTGTTAAATTACAAATATATTGCCTTGAACAACTTGGCGCTACTATTATTAAATTATAGAGCTGATTTGAATATTTTTCAAATTAATTCAAAAGAATTTAAATCTAAATTGATGACAAAATCGGTTTATAGTTGTAGAAAATCATATAGTACATATATCTATATTCAAAGGGAAAATCGAAATAGAATTTTTGACATTAAATAATCACAAATACATATATACTGATAGAAATAATTAAGTAATAAATAAGTATGTAAGTCTTGAAATTGAAAAAGGAAGTTCTTTATTCGAGTACGAATTTTTCAGTACGTTTATTTTTGATTCGAATGCACTTTGAGAAATAACAATCTATTCATATAAAATTCATTTTAAAAACCTCAAAACATAATTATTTTCATTAGCATTTCAAGTATTTTGTACTTGATATCATATTTTTCGTACTTATTTCAATTAATCCAAAAACGACTTTTTTTCTCTCAGTGAAATTTTTGATATTAACTCCAACTTTGATTAGCTGAAACTATTTTTTAAGACTTTTGTTTTTTAATTAAATATTTTTAAAACATCAAAGTGATAAAATGAGTAAATGCTTTACGGATATAAAGAACATGTTCGATTTATTTATGGAATTTTTTAAAAGTTGGGTAAATTAAAAGTAGAGCAAATACAGTAAATAGCAAAATACAATTATAAATAAAATTTAATTAACCTATCAAACTATTTACTAACTTAATTTCCAACGAGCAAGAAATAATTTTAAAACTTAATAAAAACAAAAACTAATCAACTATAACTATCCTTATAATTAATTAAACAGAATTCAGAATTTTTTAAATATAATTAATTGTTCTTCTGTAATTTCTGTAAATTGAATGAAAGAGATTTGAAAATTTCCAAATTCGATGATTATCGATAATCGAAACGATGCAAAATCAATTTTTGTTGTGGCAAATCACGCACACACACACACACACACACAGACACGCAATAACTCTAAATAGAACACATATGTCACCAAAAATTTAAATAAACATTCAAATATTTTTAGCTGCTTGGCGTGCAAGTGAGACAGCAGCACAACGGGACAACAAGTGCAAGCGAGCGAGCTAAAAACTAAACAAAAAATATATATGTATATATATCTATGCATAAAATATGTCAACGTTGTGTGAAGATTTGTTTAGAAGCTGTTAAATTGTTAAACTGCCACTTCAATAATAATCCCATCAAATTTTCAAATGCGTATTAAAGACGAATACATAAAAAATTAACACACACAGATGCAGATACAAATAGTTTAAGGTATTTAAGATATAAAAACTGAATAAGCACGAGACGCTTTCATTTTTAGTTCTTTATTGTCTCAAGTTCTTTTGATTTGAAATATTTTGACGTGTCCTAATTTCTTGCGGTATTTGTACAAAGGGGCGAATGTTCGGTGTTGATACATATTTCTATTTGCTTTTTTTTTCATTTTTCGTATTCCGATTGTTGTTGTTGTTGTTCTACTAGTAGTATCAACTCTATTTGTGTGTGACAACCGAAAAAAAAATACAAGTATGAATTATTTTAAGCAATTTGTTTTCAAAGGTTAGCATGGAAAGTTTTTGTTGTTGTTTTTTCTCGACATACTTTGCGAACATTTAAAACTCAAAACTAAGCACATTAGCTGCATTTGAATGCGATTTCAATGCTAATGAGCGCATATCTGACATAAACAATTCACAATAACTGACAACTACAAAGCAGAACAATGAAAGCGCCCCCAAAAATACTACAACAACAACAATAAAACTCAACCAAGATGCGGCGCCCCAACAACGGCTCGAAATCAGTCAAATGGAAAACCCAAACAATGAATAAAAGATAACTAAGCCAGTTTAAGTCGAGTGTACTCGATTGAATGATACTCAGCAAACAAAATATATTATATTTGATATAGGCTAAAGAATATAAAAATGCAAAGAAACGAAGCTTAAGTAATATGTACATACATATTTATTTATCTTAAACAGTTTTTTTTTTTTTTTTTGTAAATTAATAAACATATAAAAAAAATTATAGAGCTGGAGGCCCGTATTATTTAGCTTCAGCTTGTTCATTCTAGCTTAATAATAATAAAGATTGTTTATTTTTCTATAAATAAATTTAATATTTTTGACAAATTATTTTGGAATATTGATATTTCATTCATTAAACATGCAATTTCGTATAATGAAAATATGAAAATGAAAATAATTAAAATTTAATGCATGAATTTAATGTGCTTAAAAATCGTTTGAAATAATTTATATTTTTATTATTATCATCATAATGGATATTAATGTTCATTTCTATATATTTTTTATGTATGATATATACTGTCAAATTAAATAATTGCTAACCTTAAAGCCGACCACTTTTTTAATAAACTTAATTTACTTTTTATTAACATAATAACATACTAAATAATAATAATAATTATAAATAAATAAGCACAAAACAAAGGCTAAAAATGTTTGAGCATAATAATAAAATTGTTGACAAATTATGATTAAGGTCTGACCGCATTAGCATAAGTATTTAAAACACCCACACGCAAATACATAAATAATAACAAAAACACACACACACACATATATTAATTTTTATTTTTGTCATTTACATAAATGCATTTTGTGTATTTTCTAAACGTTTTGTTGGGGGTGTTAATTTATATTATTTTTGTATGTCATTTTTGGGCGTTTAATTAAAAAGGCACGCCCTCTTTTTTTTGGTTTTGGTTTTGGTGTGGCAGCTTTTACGCTAATGTGCGATAAGTTGTTTGGATTCGGACAAGTTTAAATGATCATTTGCATTAATTTATTTTGGCCACGCCCAAACTCAAAATGCAACTACGTATGTATTCAGCGGCAGGTGAGGTTTACCTGTTCTATTGACAAACCCGCTAATTGTTTCAACGTTTAAATTATCATTATTAATATTCGACATGCTCTGCTTTATTCTGTTGATAATTGAAAAACAAAAACTCGTAAATAAACTTAATATACAACGAATTTGTTTGGATTTTGTTGTGAGTACAGGCAAACCTGGATAGTGTGAAAACTGGAAAGAGTGAAAAAAAATATATGATTGAATTAATACTTCTATGAAAAGTGTTTTGAGAGCAGTGTCACTCACTTTTTTTCGATTTTAGAAATTATACGTTGATCAAAAATTTGTCATTTATACATTTTGATGGAAATTGATTTTATTTTTATTGTTTTTTAGGTATTTGAATAAAACCTTCAAACCAAGTGATTTTTTCAACTATGTTGTATTCATAAATACATTTAAATTTTTTAACAAAAATTAAAAAAAAAAACAAACAAGATAGCGAACTAGAAATTTTGAGCTTCTTGTTGTTCACACTATCCAGGTTTGTCTGTATTGTCTTTGTTTTCGCATTATTGGCAACTTTTTATTTTTTTTAAATTGATCGATCGACCTCAGTTTGTTTTTAACAATAATCACAAAATTTCGTACTATATTGAACTCTTATTGACAATTAATAACAAGCTAAACATTATTTGCTTCCATTATAGGTTTTTTTTTTTATAAATTATAATATTTTTTTTTTTTTTTTATTTCACGTTAATGAACAAGTTTCTTGGTTTTATTATTTTTTTTTTATTATTATGTCAAATGATGTTGTCTATAGTGCTGAAATTTAAAATCCGTGATTGGATGGATTGATCAGTTCCATGCATGTCTATCTTTCTCTCTCTCTCTCTCTCTCTCTCTCTCTCTGTTTCTCTCTGTCATCTGTATATGATCAATCTTCGCAATATTTCAACCCGTTGGCCATCAATCAGGGGAATGGCAATATTGAAATCAAAAATCGGCGCCTTGTCAATGTTTCAAGGATGATGAGAGCATAAGCTTACACTCTCTCTCTCTCTCTCTCTCTCTCTTTCTTAAATTTGCCAATGCAATCGCAATATGTGTATGTGTGTTTGTTTTGGTGTGAACAAATATTTATATCCATAAAGTGAACAAAATCTGACACATGGCGACGTCTCGTATAATTTATGAGTCAATTTCAGACAATTATTGTTAAATATTATTAAGCATTCGGCGGGCTGTCAAAACACACAACAAATTCAATGATTTACAACGCAACAACACTAACAACAACAACAAAGACAATAAAACAAATAAAAATTGTCACTTGGGGTGGACAGCACTTAAGTGGATAATCTTGCTGCCTGACATGCATAAGAATAAGCAAAGAATCCGACTGATGGATAAATGGGCCGAGCCACAGCGTAAAGAAAAATAAAAGGGAATCGGCTACTCAAATTAATGTCAAAACTGATTAAGGCAAAAATCATACAAAAAGCTGCTGCACTTCTAGCAATAACTTTTTGCAGCAGCGCATACCAGCGACTCGCAGCGGCAGAGGCGCGTGGCTGCCAATTATGCTGGCAGAGACAACGAAAAACCAAATACATACATACAAAACAACAACAACAAAATACAGATCATCAGATGATCAGTGTCAGAGGCGCAAACGCGCATTGCGGCAATTTGTCATTTGAGACGAGCCGCAAACCTGTTGCGACTCTTGCGGCCATTAGAAAAACAAAAAAACAAAAGCCTATGATCAAAACGAGGGAGAGAGCGAGTGAGCTTTAACTCGCACAGAGAGCGCGCTCACGCGATTAGTAAGTGAGTGAGCGAGAGAGAGGGTGCACAAATTAAGACAATGAAACGCGCTACGCCTGCGATAAAATCAACGTAAACACCAGCAAACAAGAAGCGACGACGCAAAATGCGACTGCGCTGCCAGCAATACTAAAGCAGCAGCAGCAGCAGCAGCTCAAGTAAATGTGTGAACAATATCGGCGGCTGATCTCGCCCAACAACAACATGAAGCAACATGAAGGCCCGAGAGACCTGTTTAAAAACCTGTTGGCCCAGCCACAAGAAACAAAAGAGAGCAAAATCGAACAGAGAGAGTGAGAGAGCTTACTTACTTGAGTGGCTGCAATGATGGGCAAGTGAAGCGCCAAGCTGCGCTTAAGAGCCTGTACTTTTTTGTTGTTGTCGTATTTGTATTTTGTATCGCATTTAAGCTCGAACCAGAAAGCAATTGATCAATAATCAGTTCAGGGCAGCTGGCAAATTTCATGCACAAAGCTTTTAAGCCCAATGCAGCTCAGCTACAGTGATAGCTCGCTTTAAGGTTCTAATTCAAAAAAAGCAAAATAATTGATAATAAATAGAAAATTCATCAATAAATTCAAGGAAAGTTCTACTTAAAAGAAGGATTCATTAATTTTTCATTTTAGCTCAATCTTAAATTTTGAAAATTGGTTTTTAGTCTTCTCTTACAATGCATTTGCTTCGAAAAAAAGGTTGAACTAATTTTGGTATTCTATGTTTTGAAAATTATTATTATAAACTGAAGAGATCTTATATGAAATTTCCACTGCATGATATGTTTACGTCACATCTTATTTACCCATTCGTTATTGATAGCAAAATAACACAAAATGACCCACAAAAACCATCAAATTTGAATGCCACCCAATCCACCCAATCATTCATTCACTCACACTCAAATACACACAAAAACACAACACACATACATACATATATTTATACATATGTCGCCAAGTTGGTTTGTTTTTTTTTTGTTGTCCCCACCATTCCCCCCTCCCCCCACGAAGTTTGGAATCCAATCATCAGCCACGCGTTGGTGATAAAATGCGTTAACAATACGTGGAAAGCTTTGCTAACAGTTTTCCTTCTTTTTTTTGTTTCTCCCTCTCGTTTTTCTTTTGCTTTTTGCGGTATCTGACAGATTTTTGTGGGTTAGCATGGATTGGGGTTGCGACCGTGCAGTTGGAGGGAGATTGGAGCTAAAGAGGGTTGGGATTGAATTGCGTGCTGGCGAAATAGCCAATGTCTATGAGTGTGTGTGTGTGTGTGTGTGTAAAAAAAAATGTGTTTACCTAGGGAGTATTACAAGCCACATCACACCTGATTTAAGCTTACATACAGGGTGTCGTGTTTAACGAGAAAAATCTATATAGAAAAATGCAAAATTCGAAGATGGATCTTGAAGAGATTTTGTTGATATAAATACATAATATATTAACGTTTACATTCGGTTTGAGAATAAAAATTGTTTATAAATTTAAATAAATGGAAACAATAATTTTAATCAAAGGACCAATACATGTATAAAATAAATAAAAGTATCAATAAAAACTCTTTAGTTATATTTAATAACAGTTAACACTTTTCACATTTCGTTAAATTTTAAATATTCCTAAGTTATCAGATTACCTTATTTGCCCACTGAAATAGGGCTTCACTTTAAAAGCTTTTTCATACATAATAATAAATCGTCAGCAATCTAAAAATTAACAAAATTCAAGCCCAACTCTACACACATACATACATATGTATGCTTGTTTGTGTGTATTTACCTACTCCCTTTAGTACACAAAGTCAAATTGTCGAGTCGGCCGGGCCGAGTGTTGTTGCAGTCGAGAACATTTAGCTGGCGTCGCTGCCGGCAACCGAGAAATACGCGCAAAACGCAAACAAACAAAAAGCAAACGCAGGTTGCTCATGCAAAAATATACATACACTACATTAATGTTGAATAAAAAAAACGAAAGACGAAATAACGAGAAAAAAACAACAACTTATAAAATCAAATTCACAACAACAACAACAACGACAACAATAAACAAGCGCACACGCAGAGAATAACGAACGCAGTCAACATCAACGAAACCGCTGCAGCTGCCCTGCAGCTTTGACAGTCGTAGCAGCGAGCAGCGAGCAGCGGGCAGCGAGCAGAGCGGACAGCAGGGCGGTGAGCATGACGAAAGGACTTTCGCACATTACCACATTTTATTTTTTTTTTCTTGCCAACCAAGCGACCCGGCCAGCCGCACAAAGCAGTTAAACAGCCAAACAGCCACCCAGTCAGCTAAAACAACAACAACAATAGCAACAGTATCAACAACAACAACAACAACAAACACAACACGAAAGACAAAAGCTAAAAGCGACAAATGAAATAATAAGAGAGCTTAAATAACTCCACACGAGAGCGCACATACATACATACATACGTACACACTTAAATACGAGCATTATAAGTGTAAGGTATCAATGTGTGCGAGTGTTTGCATGTTTGTTGTTACATTGACTTCCGATGACTGCCCCCGCTCACCGCCCACTCAGCCGCCAGCTGCCCCTCCCCCACAGGCCTAAGACCCCAAACATCGCTCAGAAGCTGCGAACTTGTTTGCTCAATATGTTTTACACACACACACACACACACACACGAATAAAAGCACGACAGTAAACGATGGGTACGACACGAAGCTTTGCTGTCGCGTTCTCGCTCTCCCTCTTTCTCACTCTCTTTATCTACATATAACTCTCTCTCTGTCTCGTCCTCTCTCTGCTCTGCACCACCCACTCTTGTACGCTAAATAATGACTGACAGTATGTTGGTGCTTCACCATGCCTCTCTGCGTACATACATGTATATATATGTATGTACATATGCATGTGTTGTGTGACCCCCAATTGCTCGCTCCCTCAAACAAACGAAATAAACAAACAAACAAACAGCCAGAAATTATGAAGCAACACGCGACCAGCGAACGAGCGCACCAAGTAAAGAGAGCGCAACAAATTGAGACAGAGCAAGTGATAGAGAGAGAGAGAGAGAGAGCGAAATTGAGCATGGCGTCGCAGCAGGTTGCATCGAACTTGTTGCGTGTCGAACGCTGCCTCCACCTTGCGCGGCAACGTCGACTTCGCTGCTGTTGTTTTTGTTGCTCTTTCTGCTCCCAATTACTTTTTGCATGCTACCTTGTGCCCCCACTTCACCTCAAACACTCGATTGGTCATTCGGCATTGGCATCGGCATCGGCATCGGCATCGCAATCGTCATCGTTGTGTTGACGTTGTTGTTGCTATAGGTGTTTTTGTTGTCGTCGTTGTCATGCTTAATCCCTGTAGCGACAGCGACAGCGGCGCCGTCGACGACGACGACCCACAATGAGAGAGTGAGTATCGGTGTATGTTTGTGTTTATGCCCGATATGTTCAACGCCGACGTTGGCGACGCCCCCGCCGCTGCCCCCACCAAAACAACCGCAAAGCACTGGATTCATGTTTTTCACACAGAGCTTACACAGCGCGCAAGTACGCGTATGCCTGACTGAATGAGCGAATATGTGTGCGTGTGTGTGTGAATGTATTTGGTGTGGCTGTATGCATATTTGTACACATTAACATATCAAAACCGAACGAGCGAAGCGTTCTCATTTTGCAAATTGACTTTAAATATTTTTTTTTTTTTGTTCTCTTTGATTCTGTTTGGCGCTTTTGACTTTTGTGAAGGTTTTGAGTGCTTTTTATCGAATGTTGTGTTGGGAAATTAATCAAATTAAAACAAGCATGTCGATGCATGTTTTTGCATCTAATGAATAAATATTTATTTATTTTTAGGAGTTGACAAATCGAATTTGATATTTGAATTATTATTTTATTAAAATTCGATCGAATTAATTTAATTACCATGCAAAAATTAAGTCAACCTCTTTATTAAATTCAGCAAAATTTGCTAAACGGTGCAAAAATTAAACGCTTCAGAATTGCTCCCACATGCAAAGATTAACAATTTGGAAGCTGTCAAAACTATTTAATCTAAATACAATACCGCAGTCGAACCACAGCAGCAAACCAGCGAAGCAACAACAACAACAGCAACATCAATCAACAGCGTCTGGAGTAGGTAGTGTGAGGAGAGGAGAGCAACACAAAAGTGCACACCAACGCGCACACACAACAACAATAACAGCGACAGCGACAACGACAACAGCAGCAATGAGCGGCAACAAGAGCGCAAACACCGCAAAATAATAAACCAGCTCGACAAGTCTAAATCACACTCATTAGCAAAAGCCCCCCAAAAACAACGCACAGCAACAGCAACAGCAGCCTATACCTATGCCTCTGCCTCTGGCTCTGCTTCTGACTATGCCTGTGTCTCGGCATCGGCCACTGCAAGCAGCGGCCGCAAACAGAACAAAAATCAAAATCAAAACCACAGGCAAATTCACACACACACACACACACGTACGTAAACAAAGGCAGCGGCGTCGCTGCCAGCAACGACAGTTGTTGTGAGCCGAAGCTCCCATCATATCTCAAATTGTTAAACGATGAGAACGAGATGAGAACCTAATAAGAAACCGAATACAAAAGATAAACACAAGCGTAAACATTTAAGTAACAAAATTGGCTTTTTGTTATGCGTTGAATTTATCAAGGGGAAGCCGGGCGACAGTGTATAAACGAGCGAGAGAGCGTGCCAACGTGAGAGCGAGTGAGCGAAGCGTTATGCGAGTGTGTGTGTGTGAGAGAACAAGCGTGCAGCACGACAACATTGCTGGTTGCTGCACGGCAACACTAAAATTGAGAGATAAAAACATTTACTTTGCGCTCTTTATCTCTCTCTCTTTATCTCTCGCGCCCTGTGTGTGAGCGTTCGTATGTATGTGCAATTGTTTTTTCTAGTAGGACAGATTGCCAATTGATTGTTGTTGTTGCTGTTGCTGTTACTGCTGCTGCTGCTGCTGATGTTGCTGCGACTGCTGGCGTCGCTGTCGTCGCGTTACGCTTATTGTGCTTTTCATTTTGCGTTTTTTTTTTGTAGTTTTTGTTTTGGCTGTATTTTCTTTTTGTTTTGTACGCTCGGCCGGCAGCGCTGCCGCTGGCATAAATGCTCTGCCGCTGCACGCCCTACAAGTGCGATGGGTCGACGACGCACACGCATACATATGTATGTATGTAAATATGTATGTCTCTACTTGTGTACATGTGAGGTTGTATGTGTGCGCTTGATTTTTGCATATCCAACGGTGTGAGGCTGCAGCGACGTCGTATTTCCATTTCCATATGTTAGCTGTGCTTTTGCATGCTCTCATTGTTGTTGTTGCTGTTGTTGTTGATGTAGATGTTGTTTTTGTTGTTGTTGTTGTACTAAGTTGTTAATATATTTGTAAAATGAAATTCATTTCGGAATTGCAGTTTGTTATTTGCCGTCTTCGTCTTTATCTCATTCCACCACTTCATATTTTTTTACGACCTTTAAAGTTGTTATTGTTGTTTTTGAGAGTTTTGGGTGAATCTTGATTTTAGTGTTTCTTAAGTAGTTCTGATTGCAACTGTATCTCTTAATTGGTATCCTCAAAAATCGGTTTAATAGTTGTTCCACTTAAAAAACAAAGCTAATGGTTTTATAATTTGTATTAAAAAACATATTTTCACTAAAAATCATTTTTTTTTTTATTACATTATTTGATTATATATAAAAATAAATTCATGATAGGAAAAGTAAACTTAATGTTTCTTTGTTCTAATATGTATTTTGACAAATTTGCATTTTTGTTAAAACGATATCCATATGATAGATCTCGATTAAAAATCTACAGTTGATCAAATATATAAAAAGTTTCATTATTATTATTTTTTATATTTTATACTTTATAGCAAAACAAAAAAAATATTGTTCTGTTCAGGTTAAGAGGAATACAGGGTATGAAAGCTTTAGAGCTTTTGCTTACAATTTTATTGATTATGAAAACTTTAAGTTTTTTAATGGAAAGTGTAAAAATTTAGTCAAAATTACCGTTATTTTTAAAAGTACAGGGTATAAAAGCTTTTAACATCAAGCTTTTACCTTCAATAATTTTTCATAATCAACTTTGACTTTTTACTTGAAAAATAATAATCGAATGGATAGAAATATAAGTATCAGTGTATATATCTGATTATAACAGTGTATACATAATATTATGATGTGAAAAATAATAATAATTACATACTTATAATCAAAATACCAAACCGCATTCAACATTATCCTCGACTTTTGCTAGCTGCTTCCAGCATGGCAATAATACGTTATGAATATCATAAGTTACAATAATATTAGCCCAAATAGACCCATTTCTATTCACACACACACACACACACACACATTTACATTTGCCTCATGTGCTCGAGTTTTTGCTAAGCAGAAATGTGGCAGGCTCCATTAAACGCCCCCCAAAAAAGAGTTTTCGGATGGTTTGTTGTTGGGGTGGGAATGGTTTGGATTGTGGGGCAGGTTATTTGGGTTGCTTTTGGGTCGCTGTGCAAGCCAAGTATAAAAGTGTCAAAAACTTTGTGTTGCGAGTATATTTGTTGTATCCTTTTGTTATTTGTATGCACAAACATAAATACATACATGCATACATATATACACAGAGAGAAACTCACACTCAATGGCTTATATACCCCACTCAGAAAAGCAATCGCCCACACAAACACCCATAAACACACAAACACACACACACATAAATACAAACCTTACAAAAATCAAACTGCAAAAAAAATTAAAGTAAGTGCCCGAGAGAGAGAGAGAGAGAGAGAGAGAGAGAGAGAGAGCTTAAACGAAGCCAGCCAAAAACAGTAAAAACCATAAGCTTTTTTTCCTTTATTTAATACAGAAGGGAGAGAGAGCGAGAGAGACGAACCGAGAGAGTATGAGTGTGAGCTAACGGTGTTTGCCTGCTCTCAGCTGCTGTGCGCCCGTTCAAAACACAAACGGAATGATAATGATGTGCGTTAAAAAAAACACACACACACACACACACACACATACAGATCAGCATAACAGTTACGAAAGGAAAGAGAGAGAGAGTCAAGGAGAGCGGCACGTTTGACTCAGAGTCAAACAAGTGTCTGGGCTCTGTTCAAGCCGCCGCAACGCGCCGCCCACCGCCGCAAGCCTGCTGCTACAATGATTTTTATTTATAGCCCAAGAGTTTCGTAAGCTTGCTTTACGTTACGTTTATGTTACGTATGTGTGTAGGATATGCACGGGAAATGTCCTAACACAATTACAATAACTTTTGACATAAAAAGTCGAACAATAAAACCAAAACTGAAACGAACCGAAACGAAACGAAAAGAAAAGAACTGAACCACACCAAAATGGCATATCGTTGACACCACAGGCGGCGCCCAGTTGCCCAGTTGTCCCAATTATTCCCGCTCTCTCGTATTATATATGCCCTTGTCCCACTCCGATAACACACGCGCACGCTGCTCACTTCCGGCTCACCTCCACTTGCGCCTCCTCTTCCTTATTGTGTGTTGTTGGTTGGTTGTGTGAAATGAAGCGACAGCTATCGGCAAATGTTTCATAAACAACAACAAAACAGTTATTAAATGAAATTACAACCACGAAGCAACATTTGTTGCGCTACTCTACAATCGAATAGGGATTTGTGGTTAGGATTTTTTTGTTTTTATAATAGAAATCAAAACAAAACTATATTAAAAGATAGTTAATTAAAACAGCAAAAGTTAAAATAGAACAACAACAATTTGTATTCATGATAAAAACCAGTTGGCAAGCCTTCAAAAGGAAAAGAATTAAAAAATCTCATTTACTAACACATAAAATAGATAAAAATTACATTATTATTATTAAAATTTCAAGAACACCATTTTTTAAAACTTATATGAGCTTTATACTGGGCTATATTTCCTAACTCAGTATATATGTATATGTCCCAGGACCTCCTTTAAACAAAAAGAATATTATTAATGATTATTACTCATATTTAAGATTATTTTATAAATATTTATGTCAAAGCTAAGAATCTCATACTATTATATTGTTTTGATCAAACTTACATAATAAATAATATCCATAATATTTACTAAACTTAAAAGTTAAATGACATTCTTAATATTTATTTTCTGAGCATTTATTAAAATGGCTTACCCATCCGGATAATTCTTTTATTATTATTTATTTATTTTATTACAAATATTTGACCATTAAATTTACCTTTTTACTGTTATATAACCAAAGAGCTCAATGGCTGTAGGGCATGTGTGGCAGTAACTTACACACACACACACACACACTCACACACTTGTGGCAATCACACATACACATACACATTTCAATCATATGGTGGGTTTGCGCAGCTTTTTATTAATTTAGGTTAGTGACTTAAGTTTAGCATTTGCCGCAATTAACTTAATTAGAAATGCATTTTGTACGGAGCCAAGAAGCAAGAACGAGCTAACAAATATGTACAACACTCAACTGTTCGTTTGTGTGTGTGTGTGCAAGTGTGTTTAGTGTGTGTGTTTTTTGTGTGTGGCAAGTGGCAAGAAGGAGTTGCCTGACAGAGCCATAAAACATTTGTCTCATTGCCTTTTGCAACGAAGTGACTGCCAAGAAGTCATACATACACATACACACATAATATGTGTGTGTGTGTGTGTGTTCTTAGTTTATTGGCTTTTATGACAAACAAATGTACTAAACTGGAAAAAACATATTTATTAAAAGCATTCGCGACAACGTTGCGGATACGTAACGTCTGTTAAGTGCGTGGGTGGGCGATGTAGCTAGTTGATGGGCAGTGGCGACAGATGGGGGGGGGATGGGAGTTGTGTGTTGTAAGGCAGTTGTGCGGGTGCAAATGCGTTAAGAGCCAGTCAAGCGAGCAAACACACATTTTTCCAAAAGTTTCAATCCGGTTTTTGTTTTGCTTTTAGTTTTCGAGTTTTTTTTTTGTATTGTTTGTTTTATTTGAACATTTCCTGATAAAACAACGTTTATTTTTTTATTTGTTTTTAATTTTCGAGCGCGTCCCACGCATGTCTCGAACAGCCAGTTAGCCAGACCCGTGTTTCAACGCAACACGTTTTCATATATTTTTATTTATTTTTTTTTCTGTTTCTGTTTTAGTTTTGTTTTTTGGTTTTATGTGTTTGGTTCGCACATTTGTCATCTGGTTTTTATTCGCCAAAAAAAAAATTAACGCTACATCTTTTATACGCGTATCATCTGTCTCTCTCTGACCGCTATTATGTAATCGCTTTTGACCAAAAAAAATATAACAAATAGTTGACAGTCTAAATGCTTATTAAGAATAACACAAAATTGGCAATGGAATATATATTTTTTTGTTGATAGAAATTTACGAAAAAAATAAGTTAAGAAATGATTTTAATTGTCAAATCAACAATTTTATTGTATATATTTATTGAATTATCATAAATACGATTTGAATTAACTTTTAGTTATATTTAAAGCGCTAGCTTCCGAGCTAATCTGTCCTGTTTTCAGTAGTTTTAGTAGAACATTTGACTTTATTGGTTGAAAGTCCCTTGAAATTAAGTCATAAAGTCAAACGGTAGATCGGTTTAATATGACAGAGAAACCTACGAGGTGCATACTTTTTTTTTGTTGTTCATAACTCGTTAATATTTAACTTTATTTAAATAGTTGGTTGAATTGTTTATATCAATCAAATGTTGCTAATTTTAAGTTTGAGTTTCTTCATTTCGTATGTCATTTTTCATTTTTCTAATCTACAAAGTTAAGTTTTTCGTCTTACCACTTGCCAAGTAGTCAGTTAGGGCTTTGTATATTCTTAAAATAAGTGTATACTCTGTAACTGTAACACAATACTTTTATATTTGCTTTAAAAAACAACTTGAACACAAAATTCCCAGAACGATATATTTTTCAGAGCAAAACGCCTCAAGCTGCGAATACACTTTGATAATTACTGTGTATGGACTGGGTCAGCTATTTATTTCTAACTCAGCTCTTTTCATCAAAGTCAAATATTTTGAGTCGTAGAAGGGGGGGGGGGTAGGGGTAGGTCATTTAAACAATAGCTTCTGCTCCCCCGCAATGCCGCCTTATTTGTGTCTTTTTTTGTGTTTTTTTGACTGCTTTTGTTGAATTAGCATAACTTGTCATAAGTTGAAAAATCTCATTAGGCAAAGTTTGTTGTTGTTGCTGTTGTTGTTATTGGCAGTTTGATCATATTTTTGTGTTTGAAATTAACATTTATGCGTCATCTTCTCGCTGATGCTTGGTCCCTTCACTTTCGGCACGGCACTCATTTAAAGGCCAATTAATTAGCATATATAAACAGACAGAAGCACATCGAGTATTCTTTTGATTTTAATGTCTATATCTAGGCCTTTGTTGAGCCGCATTCCAATGTTAATGGACTATGGTGATTAAACGTTTCGCTTCTTCTTCTTGTGGGTATAAAATAACACAACAATGATATCGATTTATATGCATTGGCTTTCACGGCGAAACTTTTGTGTGTTTTTTGCGTAATTAAATCGCTAAAGGTGCCACGCCCAAATGAATGCCACCCCAGCCCCACACAACTGCAACTCAACGCCCTTTCAGTGCTTTTATAAGCTCGCAAACTGTAAAAGTAAAGAAACTGCTGTAGAGCACAACAGGAGTAGGAAGGATGCGAGCAAGTCTGGGCAAAAGTTGGCAAGCCAAAAGCGAATGAAAGAAGTCAACACTGAAGAGGACAAAGTTTTGATGCCAAAAGTAATAGGCATAGGCCATGCTCACAGTCAAGGCCCCAAGATGCTACAGCCAGCAGACAGTGGTTTGGGGTAGGAGTAAAGGCAGGGGGCAAGCAAGCAAGGAGTATCTAGTTCGTAGACCAAAGCATATGAAGCAAAGAGTCGTAAGTAGCATTTAACAGTCGACTTATGGCCAGTGGCCAGCAGTTGGCTGCCCTGGGGCCGCAGACTACAGACCAACAAGCCAGCCATGAAACCCCTCAAAAACTTTTGTAAGACTCAAGTCTCACCCCCACACACAACTCCATCTTCACTAGACAAATTGTGTTGCATACTTGCCAGCGCAAACAAGTTCAGTATTTGACAGTGCGAAAGTTCAGCTTCAATCAAGTGGCGGAGCATGTGAATGAGCCAAAGAAATTTGCTCCCAAAACTTAAGGTGAAACTTATATACATACATATATATTATCAAGTATTTATAAACTATAGAGAGTTAGAGAGAGGGTTAAGCTTATGTTATTATGCTTAATAGTGTAAAACCTTTAAAGTTGGATTAAGTAAACGCTTTTCAAAATAAAAGCAAATCAAATACATTTAAGTCATAACATTTGATTATTGTTTTGTGTAGTTTGATCGACCATCGAGATAAGTTATTTCTGTTAAATAAATAATTGATGGTTAATATTTTGTTGTTGGGAGAAACTTATTAAATTATCAGATTTGTGAAAAAAGAATAAAAATCTAATACATTTAATGACGGAAGAACGTAAATTGGTTATATTTTTAGTGCTTTGTAAACCCTGAATGCTTAATTTTCTATCCTGAAAACTTTAAAAATTAATTACCGTTGAAAACTATATTCTTATTTTAAAAAAAATAATCACAAATTGTCTTTAATATTCGACATTCAATAAAAATTAGTAAATAAAAGGAGATTATTACATGTTAAAAGGAGATCAAGCGAGCATTATGTAAACTTCAGCTATAAGTATTGCTGATAATATATATAAACTCACACATACAAACCTTTTTGTATGTTTATGTATTCAGCTGCGAATCCATTTTGAAGTTTTTATTTTTCGTTTCGCTTCTTCTTTTGGTTTGAGTGCAGCATGAAAATTTCATTTAGTTGCATTTTAAGGCGAAACTTTTGTCGTTGAAACTGCTGCCTTCGGGTTTTGCCTTTAAATTTGTCTGGCTTTGTTGTTGTAATTGCTTTTATTGTTGTTGTTGCTGTTGTTTTTGTTGTGCCGGGGTCCTTTACATGGAGCAAAGCGTTGCAGAAAGTTTGTCTGCGTTTCTGGAAATGAGTTGGTATGAGGCATAAAGTGAAGTTGCTGCAAAAGAAACTTTTTACGTTTCTTGCTGCTGCTGTTTTTTGTCGTATTAACAGCAGCCGCATCGGCGCCGTGGGTGGCTGAAGGAGACGTGGCAAGTTAGCAAAAGAGTTGCAATGGTCTGGGTCGTCTTCAAATAAGTATTTGCCTGCTTTGCAAAGTTTTGCAGCAAACTATTTTCGTCTTTTTGGATTGTTTGCCACTTCATCAGTTGCGTTGCATTGCGTTGCGTTGCCCCCAAAAAAATTGATCACAACCCGCCGGGCGTTATTGACATTTCTAATGTAGCATGTGGCACTTGAAGAGCATTGATGCATTGATGTTAATACCGCAGGCAATGCCTTGCCGGAAATCGCTGACAAGCGGACACTGGACGTGCACCAGAAAGCTAGAGATAAAGATAGAGTTAGAAAGTGAAGTAAGTATTTCAAGAAACATTCTTTTCGTTCGCCGTTTGCAAGTCATTCTCTAGCTCACTAAGCTGCTGCTGAATGCAGCCCTTACTAACTGACTGAGTGGCGTCTGTTGTCCTTACATTCAAAAACACAACCACACACATACACTTAAGAAAAAAGGTTTTCAATGCTATATTTTATTCACATAAAGGATATGTTTTAATCCATTTTCAAACTAAGTGTAACTAAGAGTCAGATAAAAAGTGTAAGTAACATATACAATGCTTGGTTGTAGCTTGCCTCTCACAACTTTGTGACGATTTTGCTAAGTGTAAGTGCAGCAGACAATTTCTGTTGGCTGTTAGCTGCTGCTTCATCCCAAGAAGTCGCCACATTTTGTTGCCCTGGCATGTGAATATACTTCAAGCTTTTCCGGTGCACATTACGATGAAGACGACGACGTCGCCATTGTTGCCACGCACACCATAACACACACACACACACATAAACTCGCGAGCACATTTCACATACCAGAAGAGTACATTTTTTCAGTGTTTTCTTCGCAGCAAGTGCAAAAGAAAATGAAAAAAAGTATTATCAATTTAATTTTGTAACTCAACTTCCGCTTACTGCTGCTAGATGACACGCCCACAGTGCAACGCCTGCCCCCGTTCCCGTTCTCTATGTTTCCGTCTCAATCTCTCACTCTTCCTTCTTTTCCGATTCTTTCTTGCTCGTACACACACTGTTGTTGGAGAGCTTGGCTTCCATTCGCTTTTCTCACATTTTCCGCCTTGCACAATGTTGACACTGGGGCGCTGCCTTTTGCTTGCTTCCTCTTTTGACTGCCTTCATTCCCTGCCCAAACGACCCTTGTGCCCCAACACTTACTTACATAAGCCATGGGAGAATAGTCGAGAGGGTGTGGGTGTCTATGTGTGTGTGCGTGCAACTTACTGCAGTTTCAAGCCACGAGCTGCCAACTTGCTGATGCAACGTATACGCAATATGTGAAAATTACATACATACGCCGCGTCGGCAAATATGCTTCTCTTTTTTATGTCAGAGTGTCTATTAAAAATGCATGGACAAACGTGGCAAGTGGATAAGAAACATTCAACTTAAATTAAAAGAGAATACTCACTTTATGTGCTGGCCTTTCATTTTAGACTTATCTTAACTCAAACGTAGAAAGCTACAATTTTATCAAACTTATTTAGCTTTCATCTTTATCTTCAATGATAAAATTGATAAAACATTTTGTATTATTTGGTTTCTTAAAGACTTGTTTGTTTTCTTAAATGCAAAGACATCCTTGATAAACCTTTTTTTAGTACTATTCTTTTTATTAAGATGATTTCTGCGGTTAAATTTGCAGTTGGTGGAAAGTGTGTGTGTTTTGCTATTTTTATTTCGTCATTATGCTACTGCATTTACGACGCCCTAGGTAACTTTAGCTGTGTCCTTTCCCCGTCTTGTTTAGAGCCAGTACGTACTTAAATTTCCCAAGCGTTTTATGGCCTTCGACGCTGGCACTTCACCTCAAAAATCGCCGGAGCAGAGACAAGTTTCATATTTCATTTATGGGGCGCTGGGATAAATTTTACTGCTGCATTTTGCTATTTCAGGCGATATACTATGCCTTTGGTTTCGTTTTATGTGCGCTCTTTACCTGGAGCAGCACAAACAACACAGCAACAACAACAACAACTACAACTTTGGCACCAACAATAGAAGCTGCGCCACACGCAACGACATAAACGCAAGATTTTTAAAACCCACAGCATAAAACATCAGCTAGCAGTAACTTCTGCCCAACTTCCTCCCTCTTTCGCCTACTGCACCACCCGCTGTCAGTTATCCCAGTTTGCCCCTCCTGCAACGCCTATTGCCTGCTTTTGACCCCTTATCTCTCGTCCCCCCCGGCTTCTGGCTTCTGTTTCAGCATCTACTTTACGAGCACTGAAAACCGAATTGTTTTTTGGGCGCACAGCCGACGCCACAGCTCCCGACCATCTATCTCTCTCTCTTGCCGCAATCCCCCCATTTTGTGTTGCTGTCTCGCTTCGCTTGCCACGTGAAATTGCCGCTTGCTATACGCGCTTCTCGCCTGTTCAACTTGGCCTCCGTCACCGCATCGATGTCGCCTAAAAAACGAGGGTTCGCAGTTTGTAAACACCCCAGCCGACACTGAGAAGCCACCCACCCTCTCGCCCATGTTAAAAAACAAAGCGTTCGAAATGGCAGCGTCGTCGTAAACAGAGTAAGATAAAAAAATAAACAAACTGAAACTGAAATCATTTTCACCATCCAATGCTACAGAACTTGCTGAGGCAAGTAGGGGCAGTTCGGGTGCGTGTACCAAGTGGTGTGAGTGGGCGGCTTAAATAGTGTTGTGGGCGTTGAAACTGCATCAAATGCAATGCGAGCTTACTTTTTCATTTGGCTGTGTGTGCGTGCTTCATGAGTTTCGCCAGTTTTTGTAGCATACTTTTATGGGCAGCCAGAGCAGGATTTAAGAAGGGAATAACGAGAAAACGAAATGAAAACAACTTCCAAAGTGTGAGTGAGTGGTGCGAGTGTTTATTGCGGCCCCATCCCATAAAAATGCTGACTGCCTGCCCCCCCACTCGCAACTCTCGAGAGAAAACACCACATTTAACCAACACGCAACCAACAATGAATGAAGCAACAAAATTATATGAAAGCCATGCGGAACAAACGCAACAAAAAATACTACATGTACTTACAAAAATAAAAAGACAACGACAACAAAAAACAAAAAAAATAAGAGAAACAAAACCGCTTGCACGCAAACAGGCAAACAGAGACAACAGACAGGCAACAGCAGCAGTCACAGTGGCAGTGTCAGAAGCCACGCAATGAGCATCAACAACAACGTTGTGAAATGAAAATACTATAAGAGAAGTCCAAAATAATAGCTTCATCATTATCGACTTGTAGATTCTCTTTAGGCAAACGATACAAATTAAGTGTTTACTTTATATGTCTAAAACTAATTTATTTTTTTTATTATTTTAATGTACTTGAATACGGTTAGATGTTTAGTTATTAATTTGATAAAATTTGTTTATTTTTTGAAAAAACTCCAGAAAAACTTTGTATGTATTTATCTATCGATTAATGAGATTGCTAGACTTTAATTTAATATTTTTATTATATTTTATATGTATTTTTTAAATCATTATACAAATATTGTTTTATAACTCAGCCAGAGATTTAACTAACATAACGGAGAAAGCACTTTTTAGATTGTTTTCTTTGATGATTATGTTCATATCTACCACTGCGAGTCCTATAAAGCTGATATTTGTATAGTGTGGGTAGAAACGAAATGTTTTTACATCTATAAAAAGAATAATAATGTGACTTTGTTAGTTTGTTTGTACCTATAAATATAATATACGCCATACTTTCTTCTACTTATATCGATTAAACGATTGAAGCATTTCCTAAGAATCTGTCCACTTTAGCTCTGATCTTTTAAATAGAATTCACAAGAATTTCCCACTGGCTTTTTCGCAACAATTTTCTATAGCCAACAAACCTACAGACACATAGATACATACATATATGAATGTACATACGAGCGCATTCATTCTGTATGAGTTAAAAAAAAAAATTGAATCTCCTTGGAAAAAATGACAAGGCAAAAAAAAATAGAGAAAAATATATATAATAGCAAGCTGGAAAGAGAAGCCAAAGCCAAAAGCTGTGGAGAAGCAACAACACTGCTGGAGTGGCTTACAGAAGGAAAAGAAGGCAAAGATAAATATACAGAGAGAAAGCGAGAGAGAGAAAGAGTAGAAGACTCGTTGAAGGATGGAGGTTGGGACGCAAGAGACGTGAGTTGAGAAATGTTTTTGTATGTATTGTACCACTGGGGCATTATAGCGTTATCCTTCTGGTTATGTTTCCGCTTGGCTGTCAGAGCAGCGACGAGTCACGAAAGCCATACTGAATGATAGAAAGGGAGAGCATGAGAAATGAAAGCAAAGAGAAGTACAACAACAATGACTGACTGACTGCCAAGAGACACACACACACACACACACACGTTCACGAAACAAATGCCAACACCCAAGCAAAGTTTTTTATAGCATGAAGGAGGCGCAGGAAATGCGAGTAAAGCGTGGAGAGCGTGGCACGAGTGCAACTTATTTTTATGAGCCAACACACACACACACGCACACAAACCCATGCACACATACACACATACATATATAGAATATCTGCTGCTGCTGCTGCTGCTGCTGGCAAGCTCATAAAATTTATAACACAACGTCCTTGCCGCTCCTGCGGATTTAGCTGCCTGTCTCACTGGTTGTTTGTGTGTGCGACTTATGTTTGAGTTTGTCTTCTTCTTCTTCTTCTTCTTCTTCTCTATGTATATGAGTGTGTTTGTGTGTTTTGGTGGCTTCGTTTGCTTTTTCATAGCATTTTGTTGTTGCCTTTGGCTGTGCTTGTTATAGAAGATTTACCAAAATGTCTTGCCAAAGAGCAAGGGGTGGTGGAGGGCGGGTGGAGCCAAAGTGTGGAGAGTCGGAGCCCGCCTACTTAAATGCTAAGTGGCGCATTGGGCGAGCAGCGTTGAGGTTTATGGCAGGAAAGTGGGAGGGGAGTGAGAAACGGGAAGGAAGCTGAGCCAAGCACCTGTCGGTCTCCTGTGGGCTGTGCTGTGTGTGTGTGTGTGTGTGTGGGAGGGTGTTTGCGTTAGTGTGGGAGAACGGAAAATTCTAAATAATGCACACTTATGAATTTCTCACCAGCATAACATCAAATCTAACAATAGACTTCAAATGAAATACGAGAACAAGTACTAAAATTGTTACGTTTCTGCAACGATACTTGAGTTACAGTAACAAAATGAAAGCATAACATTACTCGGAATTCCGTTTCACTTTAATTAAAAAATTCGCAGAAAATATGTTTCTCTTAGTACATTTAATTATTAATAATCTTTCTCTGAGAAATAAGTTAAATAAAGGTAACTATAATTAAAATTTACAGAAAAACAAAGCTTTTAGTTTTATATGTTACATACTTTGAATGTTTTCTTTAAGGGAAACGTGGTCTCAAGGATTGAAAAAAAAAAACACTTTTTTCAAAATTTATTTTAAACAGTCTTTTTTACGGTTTTTGCAGTAACAAATACATATTATCAAAAACATTTTGTAAATAATGACGACAAAAACAGACAAATTAAAATATACACTTAAAAAACATGCCAAATATTCCGTGTTTAAACGCAGCATAACCGTGTCATAAGTTGCGCAAGTTCGTAATTTCTTAAACTGAATATGAAATACTCAACTCGTCGTCTTCTGTTAATCTTACGCAAGTCATTATTGTGCTGATTATTGAGTGAAAAAAATCAGAACAAAAATAGACTATTCGTACTTGAATCAAGAACTTCGGCCATGATTTACAGTTTACCGTTTTTAAGACTTTTTGAAGCCCACTTCCGACAAAAATTAAATCGTAAGAAACTACAACCTTAAAAGAAGAATCAAGATTGTTATTTTTAGCTGAGAATGTTTTCTACTTATTAAGTTAAAAAGTTCGTTTTGATATTATTATATGATTTCTTAAGATTGGATCTACAACTATACTATTATCATACATAAAAAATGTGTTGTACTTAAATAATAAGAAAATAAAAAACATTCGATAAAGTTTCAGACTTAATGTTCAAGTCAAGTCTATTTCGGAAAGGATCAAGAATTTTTTTCTTAACTTATTACGTAAAATTTTGTTTTTCAGCACAACTTTATTTATCCAATATTTGAAATTAGTTATCAAAACATTATTATATTAAAGCTTATACTATGTTTTCAGCTTTTTTATGAAATAACCAAGCTTAACTCTTAGATAAATTGAAGCGGTCTTCAAGTCTTCAAACTAAAATTTTAACAAAAGTTTCTTCGTCAGATTGTACAAAATCTATTTATAAATCAATATTATACCTTAGAGATTAAGAATGTAGAATGTACTAGCAAGGAATATAATTCATGGCAGCAAATTATAAAAGCAAAAAAGGGAAAACTAAACGAAACTACAGAGCTTTCGTTCCGCATATCAAGCCAACAAACAAAAAGTCAACAGAAAAGTGTTGGCAAACAAACAACAAGATATATAGACGCAAACTACACAGATGCATACACATATGTACATACATGTATATAAATACTCACACACGCACAAGCATTTGTGTCTGTATATAGTTGAAAAATTTAAAAATTTGCTCACAAAATGCCAGGCAAACAGAAGTTGAGTGCACGTCGGCAAAATGTGAAACAGCAAGCGATCAACATGGGGCAACATGTCCTTACACACACACACGTAAGACATACACACACATGTGTTGCCAGTACCAGGACATACACGCAGGGGACATATTTACATAGGTAGAGCTACTAGCTACATACTGCTCGCCTCGACTGTTTTTAGATGCCAAGAGGCTTTTGTGAGTTTTGTATGCGGATTTTGTGTGCGATTTGCGGGTCATGATGGCAATAAAAGCTGACCCGCAACCAACCAGGCCCCTGTCCTTTGGCTTCCACCCCTGCGTTGACTTCTCCATCCAGTAAGTGAAGTAGCTGTGTGTTTTGCCTTCTGTGAAATGCTAAATACTTGTGTGTATTCTTGTGATACTTACGGATATACAAATTCTTTGAATTGACATACATGAAATACTTGTGTTAAACACATAATATATAAATATGCATGGTATTTATATACATACATAAAGTAATTCGTAAGTACATATGGGTTTTGTTTTTTTTTTTATTATTAATTTAATACACATAACAAATGAAGCAATCATCGAAATTCTCAATCAGATTTCGCTTCCCACTCAACGCTCTTTGTCTGCATTTGCCATGCAAATGTTTGCAAGGGGGCGTTTGGTTGGTGTGCTTGTTGGGCGTGGCAGTTCAGCACAGCACAAACGCATTGTGAATATGTGTGTTGTACCGTTATATCAACATATTTATGTATGTGTGTTCGTGTGTGTGTGTGTGTGTGTGTGTGTGTTTGGGGCACACATCCGCATGCTGTAACGCAGTTGATATACAAATTGTAACTGTCTGTTTAACACACGCGCATTGTGTGTGTGTGTGTGTGTGAGTAAGGTAGTTGATAGCAATCTCACCACTCACCCACTCACCCTTTTCATACGAAATGCCCATTTTCAGATGGCCCCACAAATGCTTTGGCTAACGTGCTCATATCTCCCTTGCTCTCTCTCTCTCTCTCTCTCTCGCTGACACACACTCTCTTTATCTGTGCCTTTCACAGTCATATACGCTTTATATGTAGGTGCGTGGACGTTATTGTGTGTGTGTGTGTGTGTTTGTGTGTGTTTGCATAAATAGACAATGAGCAAACAGCTTGCACGCTGAATGATAACGTTGGAGCAGCAGCAGCAGCAGCAGCAGAAACAGAAACCGAAACGGCAACCCCAACAACAAACTGCAAGAACAACAAAAGCTCCTCTGTGCTGTGTGGCAGGCAAAACAACAAGAGCAATAACACAAACAACAACGTAAAGAGCAATGGGGGCAACACACTTACTTACTTATACAGAGCATCGCTTACGTGTCACCAAGAGTAGCAGAGACCCTACCTCTGCCAAAACAAAAAACAAGTCCAACCACACCCAACTCAAACTTACGTTCCGCAGGCAACTTGGTAGCTACCTTTAAAGAGATAAAATAAAATCCCATGTTTTGAGAACTGTTAATACTCTATAAAAGCAAAATGCTGAACGATTTTATAACAAAGATTATTTTTAAGAAAAAATCAAGCAATTGTATAGATTTAAAAACATTAAAGCAATATAATGAGTGAATGGATATTAATATTAAGAACCTCTTATTGCTCTAAATTTAACCAATAATATTATATTAAATTAATTTAAAATTATTATTAATAATAAAAGAAAAGCTAAATATCATATAAACTAAATAAATAAATAAACATTATAGATTTTGTATTTATTATATATATATGTATATATATATATATATTTCCACCAATTTTGCATGTGCCATAAACCGTCTTAAAACAGCTTTATTTGATAAGAATATATTTTTGTTTCTAAAAATTTCAATTCAAACAAAAAAATGCACAAAATTTTCGAAACCACCAAAATGTTTGTGCGCTATTAATTCCTTGAGTTGTATGTGTATAGAGTTTCGATACCCGGAATGTTAAGCTTTAAGTTCAAAACTTTTATAGCGACCACCAAAATAAAATTTTACCCAAATACAAAAAATATATGGTGGTCGCGTCGCGTTGGTGTAAAAAGCTATTCTACCCGGTTTTTTGCTCGGCGTATAAAAAGCAGCAGACGCTGCGACAACAATCTTTTTTCATTCCCCCACATCACTCACCCCATTAACTCTCTTCCCCCCAACCACGTTGCCGCCTCCATCCCACTTCTGTCAGATTTGCATTGTCTTTTTTGCTTTAATTTTCATTTTCATAGATTTTTCTTGGCATTTTTTGCAGTTGCTGCTCGCTTTTTGTGCCATTTTGTGTATGTATGTGTGTGTGTTCGTTGAATGCTGTGGAAACTTTTTGGCATTTTTGCTGCGCTGCTTAAACTTTTATGCGCTGCGTGAATATATATATACATCAGTGGGTGTATGTGTGTGTGTGTGTTTGGGTGTACGTGTATTTCCGTGCAAAATTGTATAAATGTTTTTTGGCAGCCTCTAAACGGTAGCACAGGAAGCATCACCAGCAAAAAGGGACGACTACGATGTAGCCTTGCACAATTTGCGCCTTTGAGTGGGTGGATGGGCGCACTTCAAGCGAAAGAGGTGAACGATGGGCTTGGGATGAGTGCCGTTTGGTTGGTTGACTGTGCGCAACGTCCTTCGCACAATGTGGCGTATGCGTAATAATTAATACGCTTGAATTCATTAGTTGATTTTCCCTGGCATGCCAAGGATATGCATACATACATGCATATGCTTCTCATTGTCAGTGTGTGTGTGTGGGGGCTTATATATATATATACACACATACTTTCAATCGAGAGTATATTAGTATGAAGGCAAACTTGCGTGCAACACATTATTTAAGGATTATTTAATAAATATTTTGATTGTGAAATTGTTAAAAGTACAAAATGTTTCAAAAACTTGATAATCTTGACCTAAATATATTCAGCTCATTATAATTGGAAATTCTATTTAATCATACATTAATTCATTGTGTAGTTTTGAAAAAGTGCCAAACAAGTTTCAATAAATATATATATTTAATTGTAAAAAGTAGAATAACTTTTTTCAAACATAATGATTTTAAACGAATTTCCTATTCAACCAGTTAACTTGCCGATTTTAAAACTTCTATGCAAATTAATTCATTTTTGTTTCGTGTAAAATGGAAATAATCTCTTTGATCTTATATGCTTGCAGCAATTTTAATTAGCAATAAAATAGAAGCAGTCCCTCCTCACATTAGGCTATGTCTTCAAATTAAATTTCAAGTAAACAGCATAAGGTAAACATTTCCTCATTAGCTTCAATTCCCCCGTGGTACCCATTGTCTGCCCATACCCGCAACTCTTCACCCTTCGACGATAGCATTCATCCTGAGTGTTTTTAATGGGGTACCCCGCACAAATCATCATTGAAGAAGTTCGCAATGAAATTATTATTTAAATGAAAACAGCAACAGAATGACAGCAGCAAGAACAACAATAACAAACAAGGACGCCACTGTGACAATGTCATACACAAAAACAACAACAGCGAAATGACAACAACAACAACAGCCACAGCAGGAGCTCAAAGGCAACAACGGAGCATAAAAGCGAAAATGTTAATAATTACATAAATTACATCTAAAAACAAAACGTCGAGCAAAATGTTTATGGAAATGAAAATGGGAATGGGAGCGGTGTGAATTTAAACTCCCATTCTTTGCTGATATATATATATATATAAAAAATTTGTAGAGGTATATGTATATAAGTAATTGTGTGCACAACAAATGACAAACAGTAGCACAAGCAAGGTAGAGCACACTCAGTTGGGTGTTGGTGTAGATGTAAGTATGTGTGTGTGGGCGCCTTTGTGCGCCGTGCGGCAGCAACAAAAACGGCGATGCCAGCACCAAAAGTGACAGCGCACAATATGTAATTATGTTTCATACAATACTATATAGCCGAACAGACTTACATACATATATATACCAGCTTTATACATATATATTCACAAAAACACTTGGCGAAACAGGTACGACTTTAAGCGGTTTATGGATAAATTAAATACTAATTGAAAATAAGATCAAAGGTTTCTAAAATTCGAACAATGTATTCAAATATATTATTATAAAGTTGATGATTGATACCTTAGGCTCCATGACATTTGCAGTTTCTTTGAGTGTACTTACTCACTGACGTACGTACATAAGTTTGTATATAACAAGAAATATGGCAATGGATGCAAAAACGTTGGCAATTTGTGTCGCGTTTTAAGCGAGCAAGATAGAGAGAGAGAGAGAAAGAGTGTGAGAAAGACCCAAGTCAAGGGAACAAAAGCGCAAAAAGGCGGCTGCCATTGTGAATCTGGGCGTGGACCCTGTGCAAGGGCAAATAACAAAAAAAAAAAAACAAAAAGTAAGTGTGGGTTGCACAAAGATTGAATGTGGGTATGGGGTAGACTGAATAAGGATAAAGATGTGGATATGGGCTCGGGTGTGGGTGTGGGTGTGGGTTGACACAAAGGTGAAACGAACGAATGCGTGTGGCTTTTATTGCTCTTGTAAAGAAGTGGCTGGTTTGGGCGCAAAGATGGCGTGATGGGGTGGTGTGAGAAACTGACGACAGGTTGCGCGTGTTGACAGCAACCGTTAACCAAAAACTACACACGAGGGTTGCAATAACGAAGCTCTCATTTCAAAATTTAATTATATATTGATTTAACATTACCAAATGTGACAGACGAGTTTTGAGAGAAAACGACTTAATATTTAAATATGCTCAACAGATTTAGTATAAAGATTTTGCCAATTCACCATAGTCAAAATTTCATAATTTAAATATATTTATATTTTTTCTTGACTAAAACAAGTCACAAAACATTATTGCACTTAAAAGATGAGGAACTTAATTGAAAACCGGTGACGCTGCCAGCAAAATGTCAATATTATTTACAAGTGTGGTGCACAACCTTTGACCTTTGAGCTAACAGCGCAATTGATTTCCTTACAAAACGCCAAAGGCGAGCGCCACAAAGTATGCAACAAAATGTGAAGCAAACGACAAAACGAGAACAACAGCAAAACGAGCAAGCAGGCAGCTATTTATAAATCGCTATATGTATGTACAATGGCCGCTTCGTTGTATTTGTTATTTTTTGTTTATATTTGTGTTTGTGCGTGTGTGTGTGTGGGCGTTCTAAATGCCAATCGAAGGTACATACAAAAGAAAATATGGTTGGCTTATTATATTTACTAGGCAAGCTAAAATGTTGACGTTAGTAACGTCATAGAGCACCAGTGACGTCATAAACAGTTGGGATTAGGTTTGGTATATAAATAGCAGAGCAGAGCACAGCACAGCAGTGCGAAACAGACTAAAGGCATTCTATATCACTTGCGCTAAAATATAGGCAGCACATTTTGTTGTGGCAGGGCCAAGCATTTTGATTAACCTTCAGCTGTGATGCCTGTTTAACCTTCGCCATGCCTTCCACTTTTAATTGGGCGAAAGAGCTCTACAAGCTCCTAACAATAACATTCGCTTACAAACGCTGTCAACGAACCGAGCCAGGAGACGACCTCGCCTGTTCAGTATAGACAAACTCAACCTTCGTCTCTCTAACTTTGTTCAGCGAGCAGCCTCGACCCATAAATATAAATGTCTGCTAGCCAGTCAAACTGTCTTTCCTTCACCCATTCATTGTGTGTAGCTGTGTTTTTGTGTGTGTGTAGATAGTCAAACGCACTGGCTGCTGAAATACCAAATAACATTTTACATGCACACCTCTCACCACTCACCTCTCATTTCACGCAGCATATCCAAGCGTCGACGGGCAAAAGTCCTTGTCGCGTTCAAGTGCGAAGGAGGCACTGTTAGAGGCGTCTGCCCTTAACACATTCCATGCAACGCCGCAAGGCCAGTGTCGCTATTCAGCTTTGACATTGTTCCCAAGCGTGGCAAGATGCAGGTGAGTCGGTGGTTTAGCAGTCGAATCGTTCGGCACCACTTTGTTGAAAGTGGATATTTGTAGATGGTCGAGGGACAAAGAAGGCGGTTAAAATCCAGCGACAAATTACATGAAAAAGTCAAAAAGGTCATCGAAACATTTTTGTGGATTAACAAACAATTTATTGTTGTCCTTTGGATTCTTAATGAATGATATATGTAATTTTTAATGTATGTGCTTATTAAATTTCTTTAAAGAAATGTTATTTAATCATAATTAGAAATACTTACAAAACCTTTTGATAATGTTCAATTTGCTTACAATTTAAGCGTCAGGTTCTTTTTGAAAAAACCAAGTTTACTATTAAAACGCGGGCTTATTAATTAGTTGGCTTTATTGATTTTTTACCATCACCCCAGAGGGTTTTGCTCTACTTTCGTAAATTAAAGAGTATTTATAATAATTATAATGATTTTTATTGTATATTCCTTATCAGAACAATCCATGCAATAACATTATGAAATCAAGATAATATAATAGTAAATTCGGAAGTGGTTTAGGCAAAGTTTCTTTGATTAACTTTTTGTAAGACGATTAGTATCCTTTAGCCTAAAATGACATCGAGCCTGTTTGATATAAGACTCTATTAGTATTAAAATGTTATTTTTTAATCTTTCGGAGTTACTGTTAAAAAGAAACAATATGTTAGCAATTCCATCATAATGAAAGAGTACCAAACTACAGTTTATTTTTTATTGATTCAAATTTTAATTTGATCCATCTACTAATCACTATATCCATCCACTAATTATACAAATATTGACTCAACTCTTAATAAAATATTATAATTGACATCGTTAAGTAATTTGCAAATGGTCGAAGCTCATTGAAAAAGAAACATTTTGACAGTCGGAAATATTGTGGCCCCATTGCTGTTTCACAGCTACTATCTAAATTTCCAAGTGAACACGCTTATAAAACGCACAACGCTTATCGTCTCAAAGCGCACTAATTCCAATATAAATAGCCAGCCGGCCAGGCCAGAAACAAATGAACGAACCGCAGAGCCGCAAAGCCACAACGACAACCACAACCACATCCACATTCACATTCACATTCAAAACCACATCCACAACCAGAGGCGCAGAGTTAAAGAGTCGCAGAGGCTACAGACGCTATAGCCGCTACACATAACAAATGCTACCCAATAAAACCAGTCCGATAACTGTTCATAGCCGATTAACCGAGCGGCACGCAAGGCACCAGCGCTGACGCTGAATGGTGAGCAAAACGAACCAGACCAGACCAGACCAGGCCAGGCCAGACCAGAGCTGCCTGACCTGGCCAGAAAAACACAAACAGACAGACGAAGAGACGGGACGGACAGTGAGACAGTCAGACAGGTGGACAGCGTTAAGAGCTGGAGGCAGTCGAGGTAGATGCAACAGTTGTCGCTGCTTGTTTGATGAGCGTGAAATACAACAAAGTTGAGAACAGCAACAACAAGTGCGTCAAGACAAGAGGCGTGCCGGGGCGGGGCGGTAGCTGCAGAGATGAACGACAGTTGTGTTGAAGGTGGCCCAGGCCACTGGACACTGACCACTCTACACTCGGAAAAAACAAATAAAATAATATTGTTAGCCTGATAAAAATGTTGGCTTTACATATAATTCTTATATCAAATAATATTCTATACTCAATTTTACACTCCAAAAACTGAGAAAAGTATAAATTAAATAACAATTGAAAAGGTTTTTGTTTAGAAAGCTCGACTGGAACCGCTACCGTACCAATATTTTTATAACATTTGAGTAGGTTGCTCAATATTATAATTAAATTTGCACTAAAAACAAATTAAGAGATACCCTTATCCTTACTGCGCTACTGAATGATCGATTTAACTTCAATATGCCTAGCCGATTTGGATGAAATTTTGATCTATAGTATTTGATCTCAATTCAAAAAGAAACTACAATATTTTGAAAATGAATTTGTTGATGAAAATATCAAATTTTTAAGTACCTAAACTATCTTGAAAAGATTTTTAATTCCGACCATACCAATTGAAGTCTGAATTTTGTTTAAGTGTTCTGTCTCAGTTTAAGTCTTCGACTCGAACTCGGACTGTGTATCTGTCTGTGTCCAGTTCTTGGCTGCCGCTGCTGACAAAACGATCGTAAATAATTTTTATTTCAACTTCAAGATACGAAACTAGTCCGCGCTGGCTGCTCAGTCGACGGCTGCTGCCGCAGCTTAAGAATTTAAGAAAGTTTTTCGCAAACAAAAGGCGATGATGCATATACTATATAAAAACAAAAAGCCATTGGCGCGACTGCGACCAGAGAGAACTGTTTGTGCCTGGAGCAGCCACTAATGATAGCCTTGCCTTGATCCATGGCCCCAGCTAGCAGTGGATTCACGGCCCAAGTCCAAGTCCAAGTCCCTGGCACACACAGGTGAGCTGCAAAACTTGAGCATAGATCATGCAACCAAGTGACGTTTTCTCTCTCTCTCTCTCTCTCTTCCTCTCTTTCTGTTTTTCTGTTTTTTTGTTGGGTTTTGTGGATGTGGTGCGCGGCTCAGCTCTAGTTGAGCCACTTCCAGCCAGGCCTTCTGGCTTCTGACTGGCCTTGCCTGTACGTGTGTGACCTGTGTCAATGGCCGCCGCGCAGACGCAGATGCAGATGCATGTATACAAAGACACAGATACACACACACAGACACACACACAAATGGCAAACCAACTCAGCTCAAGTCATCCTGGAAGCCGCAGAGCGCAATTGAAATGAAAATATTCGCAAATTGGCTGCGCCCTGCGACCGCTGCGGTCTGTTCTCCACTCGTTTTGGGTTCAATCTGTGGCCAAAGCCATGCAAATCCCAAACAACTTTGAGGTTGACTGCCCCTCGACTTCAAAGCTTTCAAATGATAACTGGGTAGGTTAATACCTACTAATTCATATATACAATTTGTCAAAAAGAAAAAAATTAAAATTAAGTCCCAAACTTTACCACAGTTATAGTATAAATTATAAGTAATACCATTTAAAAGAAAAAAAAAAAACTTGAATCCTTTATATTGGTGTTTCTATTTAAGTGCCTTTTTTTTTTAATATTAGTCTTAAATAATATCAAAAATCGTTTGGCCTTATTTAAAAAAAAAAAAAAACAGAAACTATAGCTTATAATCCTACTAAACCATTTTATTGTTTTTGCAACGGATAAGCTTTAACTTAAAAAATCAATTAACACGAGGAAAAAAGGTTTTTTGCATATTACTATTTGTAAGATTCCTTTAATATAGTTTTTTGTATAAAATCAAACGATTTGAAATCGTTGGATACAAGTGTTTTATAGAATTGTGTATCTTTAGCGATTTTTAATAAAGATATTCCAGAAATTCACTAATATATGGTATTTCTTGATCAACTACAATTATAGGATATCGCCGAGTCGCATATATATTTTTGTTTCAAACTCCAAAAGCATATTTTGTTTTGGCTGCTGCTGTTGCTGTTGGCGTTGTTATTGTTGCAGTTGATGTTGTTATTGTCGTTGGTTCCTGTGAATGTTTTCATTTCCAGGCGACCATGTCGATTTATTTGAATTTAATCTCTGGCTTAACATGTTGCGCTCCTCAACTTGGCCCGGTCATTGAGTTCTGTATTGGTCTCGCTTACTGATTTCGTGTTTTGGTTGTTTCTTGTGTCTTTGTTGTTTGCTGTTTGGTGCTTGATTCTGTTGTTGTCGTCTACTTGTTTTGTTTTTGTGTGCTCTCGACTTTTGTGTGTGTTAGCTGGTACATTTTGGCATACCTCTCAGGTTTATTAAAGGCCCAGGACATCGACATCGATCGTCACTTAGGAAACGCTAAAAACTTGGCTTAGGCAACGGCCTAAACACAGCACCAAAATAATTGCGAACTTTAACAGATGCATAGATACATAGCAGCAGTTGTTGTTGTTGATGTTGTTGTTTGTTGTTGTTGATGGTGTTAAGCCCTGTCGGGCATTAACAGCTAATAGATGCATTTTATGGCCAGCTTATGTGATTTCCTGGCATTTCCTGGACATCTTTACACTTGACAAAAAGTTTGCCAATGCAATTAGAGAATGCTTGGAAATCTTGGATATGCCGTTTTACTTTCCACGATATTTTTTTTTTTAATTTTTTTGATTTTTAAATTATATAATAATATATCACGAATAATTATATTATTATTATATGGTGTATTTGTTAATTAAAAACAAACCATTAATCTTTTATTGACATTTTAGCTGTTGTTGAATGGTTTTAAAATTTTCCAATCAGGATTCTAAATTATTTATTTCTAAGAAATCGAGCCCTAAGTGAACAGCTTTAAATAATGCCATTACATTTAAGTTAATCGATTCGAAAATATGGTTTACATTATGAATACAAAAATGAATAATTAAATATAACAAGGCTTAAATAACACTTAAGGTAATATGTATATATTTTTTTTTCATGGTGTAGTTCGTATCTTCTGGGATGACTGCTGGCTGTTGTAGTCGACGACCGCAATGGAATTTGATTTATTTTATTTGGCGTTAAAAAGCAAAGTTGAATGATCATGTTTGGTGATCATCGCACTCGATATGAGCCAGAACCAATAAACCCAACAACCCAACGTCCAACTAGAGCCAGCAACAACATGTGTGTGTGTGTGTGTGTATGTATCTGGGCTTTGCAATTGGACACGGATAGCTCAATAGACACAACAACAACAGCACGCAGCAGCAGCTTGGTCTTGGTCTTGGTCTAGCTCGAACAGCAGCTGAACGTCTCGATCGTCTCGTTGCGCCTGCGCCTCGGTAAGCTTATTAGATGAAGGCATATAATAAAAGTGTTTTGCGGGCTGCCGTAGTGGAGTAGTTTAGCTGTGTTAGCTGTTAGCTGTGTGAGCTGCACAAAAATCTGGGAATCGCCAAGCAATGACTGTGGTGGTGGGGTGGGTTGGGTTGGGTTGTTGGTTGCTTGAGTTTGTTGGTTGGTTGGCAATGCCAGAAACCAGTTGGTAAAAGTTGGCAACAAACAAAAAAAAAAATAGCAATGCAGCTTAGATGCATTTTTTACAGCCGGTCAGGTTTACGTTTACGTTTTATACGTTTATGTTGGCTGCCGTCGCGTCGCATCGCATCGCATCGCTTCGTTCGTTGGCTTTAATTTTTCCATTTGTTTTGGCATTTAAAAATGCGCTTCCTTGTGTGCCCATGAGAGCATTTCGCTAGACCGAGAGAGACAGAGACTGATAGAGAGAAAGAGATGGTCAGCGGGCAGCAGCAGCAACAGCTTCAAACTTCTTGTGACTTGGCCTTAGCTCTTGGCTAAATGCAAAAGCATTGAATTCCATGGATACTATTGACCCCAGAGCTAAGCTAGAGCCACAGTTTTGGCAGTGCGGCTTCTAATGATGTTGTTGTTGTTGTTGTAGTTGTTGTTGCTTTTCATTTTGCTGCTGTTCTCGTGCTTGTCATCATTGTTGTTGTTGCTGTTGCTGTTGCTTTTTGCCTGTTGCTTGCCTGTCTTTCGTTTGTCTCATTTAAATTTATTAAATTATATTAACGACGATGGCGGCAAACTTGTAAACACACACACAAAACATAGCCACATAAACATTCATACATACAAACATACAAATGCAACGGGCAGCATTTAACCTTGTTGTTATTGCATTTGCTGTCCAAAATATGAAAAGAAAAATAAAAAACAGAAACAGAAACAGAAACAAAAACAAAATAAACGAAAGAATTATAAACGCAGCATTGCGCATTTCCAAGAATTTCGAGCAGCTGCTTCCTGTGCCACGCACATTTTGCCAGCAGTTGTCCACACAGTGTGCAACTTGAGGCATGTAAATTGCAAAACAAAAGATACAGACACAAAGATTAAAAAAGCTCGGCAAACAGCGGCAAGTGCGTTTTAATATAATGAATTCTTTTATTTAATTTATATATTAAGATTAAAGACGAGTTTATTATATGATTAAACGCCAATCGAGTTATTCTTGAACTCGAATTTTTTTAGATTTTCATACTCAAAGTTAGGAGAAGTAACTTTTAAAGCTGAAGTCATTTGAAAACATTCAAACATTTGGATTGTACACTTAACTAAACTACCTTTAAAATTTAAAAAAAATATATATTTTGAAACTACATCTTAAAGTTTTATTCAACAAACCTTAGAGTAAAGATATTAGCATTACTCAAAATGCATTCAAATAAAATCCATACTTTTATATTGACACCTTTTATAAAAATTATAATAAACAAACATTATTTTTAACTGTTATTGTAAAACATTTTGAAAACTTGAAGTAGCATGAACCGCCACAATCGTACTGAAGACTGAAGAGCCTTCTTTCTGAATAGTTTAAATGTGTTGTGCATCTGTTTGATTGCCTTTTGGGATAACACAATGGGGCATGAGTTGTGCATTGTGCGTATTTTGTATCTGCCTCTCTCTCTCTCTTTCTCGTTCGTCTCGTTCTGTCAACAGCTGTCAGTCGACAGTTGAAGACCAGACAAAAGAGCAAGATCACTGTCAAAATTTTGTATTAAATAATATTGTTAAATAAATATTATAAAAAAGAAGTAGGAGCTTTTATGCTATACATAAACACAATATGCGTGAGGCTTTTGCAAGTTGTCCTCGAATGGCAGTTGTTGTTGTTGTTACTGTTATGGTTGTTGTTTGCATTTTGAGTGCATTTAATGACTGAGTGGCAGTGCCAGGTGAAATACGAACAGTTGCCAGATACCCAGACAAACAGACAGACAAACAGACAGACCGACAGACAGACAGAGAAACAGAGCCGGAGACGAAGATGGAGACAGAAACCGAAACTGAAACCGAACCGAAAGGACAGAAGACCCAAAGAGCTAAACGCAGACAGGTCAAAAAAATAAAAAAAATAAAAAAATTTAAAAAAAAAAATAAAAATTAAAAAAAATACAAGTAAATATTATGTGTGTATGCGGCCGGCGCACAATCGATGGCGAAGGTGGAGCGCGCGCCTGGAATGTCGTACCAGTCAGCCGCAGAGACGAAGATGACGATGCAGATGAAAATCGAAATGGTGATGGTGATGGAGATGGGGAGATGGGGTATGGTGCGGGTAGCAAGGGGTGATTTAAACCTTACAGGCCGCCAGAGAGCTCAAGACTTTGTTTTAAATATTTAAACTTGCGGCAGGATCTGTGTTGCCCGCCGCGTCTCCCTGCCACACAGCACAGCACAGCACAAAACCAAGTCCAAGTCCAAGTCCAAGACCATGTCGACGGATCTTTGATGTTTCTTGCTGCACTGCCGATTAAAAAAATTTATAATGAGCGACGACGGCGACTCGGCCGCACTCGTATTTTATATATTTTTGCTTCTCGATTTTTCGTTTCGATTTCGCATTTAGGCGGAGGCCCAAGCCGAAACTCTGTCCCTGTACCTGTACCCGCCGCTCCCCATACCCATTATTGTCCCTGTCCCTTGTGCACCCTTTGGCACTTAGTCAGTCATTTAGTCATTGGCCCGGAGGCCCCGGCACCGGCAACGACGTCGCGTCGCGTCGTCAGATTGCGTCTGTTATTATTTTATGTGTGCTTTTCTTTTGTCTTTTGCACCAATTTCTGCAAAATTTACTTAAATGCGCCAGATACAGACGCACACACGCAACTTGAGCACTGCAAACGATCAAAAACAACAACAACAACAACAACAACATTGCACATATTCTTTATGGACTCTGGGCATATATATATACAATGTATGCATATATATAAGTTTATATAGGATCGCGCTGCTCATAATCCACTTTAATTTTTCTTTGACAGCCGCTTTGTGCCTCCCATTATTTATTTATGTTCATTTATTTTTGTGTTTTTTGCTTTCTGTCCTTGCTTGCACAAGTCAAAGAATTTTAATTGAAACGAGTTTCGGTCAGTCTTCTACTTCTTTCAAGCCTCAGCGACCTGGGTCAAGTTCAGTTGGCAAAACCAATGAAACTGTTCACTATTTTTTAAACTAAGCTCAATTTAGCCACAAAGTTTTGCAATAAACAAAACATTACTATGAAACGCGATCCTAACTTTTAGCTGCCAGTTTGGGTTTTAAGGTTCTTAGCATAAGTTTAAAAAAAAATTTATATAAAGAATTCATTAATTTTACACATGTAAGATTATCAAACTCTATAGGACATTTATATTTAACCATAGAGCATCAAAAAAAAAACCATAAATATTACAACTTGAATCTTTTACTGAATAAGAATAATGGAATGAATTTTGATTATATCGTTTAAGTCTTAAATGATTTAATTAATTATGAAACAAACTATCAATAAGCCAATTTATTTTTTACTCCAGGCATAAACTATTGTATTAAGCGATCTATAAAAAAACTTAAGTACAGAAAGCTTCAAAAAGTTTTTCGCTTTTTTAACTCTTGTTGTTTTTTTTTTGATGCGTTGGTGAGATTAAAAAATTAGTTATGCTCTCTTCAACTATTGAGTTAAAGTGTATTAGCTCATTGGCATTTAGTAAGCCAAAACGCAAATGTGGCTGCCAAAACACTCGACACCTAATGGCATTTATGTACTATAGTACTCGAGTATTTGAGCATTCACGTTGGCCAGTTTCGATGCAGTTAAAGTTCTGAGTCCAAGAAATTTGTCTATAGACCACGTTTCTGAGCTTACCAAACGGGTCGAATGCACGTGTTTGTGCCATGAGCAAACGCTGAGGAATAGAGAGAGACAGAGAGAGATGTTCTAAACTGGTCAAGAGCTCAAGTACAAAAGGGGGAGGGAAAGGCACAACAGGGACAAGGACTGGGACAGCTCGAACCTAAGCGGGTTGCTCAAAACGACAAAACAACAAACAGCAATTTGCAAAAAAAAAAAAAAAAAAACTATTGACCTCAAAGTGGAAATTGCCACTGGTCAACAACAACAACAGCAGCAGCAGGTACAGAATGATGATGATTGGACAGAGATGGCATCGGTCGGTCGGTCGGTCGGTCGGTCGGCATTGGTCCCTTCATATGAGTTAACTGCTGTCTGCTAATTGAATTCCAATGCCAATGCAATGTTTCGGCCTATTATGTTATTAACAAAGCAATAATGACAACAACAACAACAACAACAATAACAACAGTGAAGATGCCCTTCACTTCACTTAAACAGTCATGCCAATTTAGGGCGAACTTTCTTCTCGAGCTAAGAAAAAAAAAAAATTATACTGAAAGAAAAATGATCGTGTTTGCTGTTGCTGTCGCTTTGCCTTCCGTATCATTAAATTCACACCCGAAATATGTGCAAAAAGAGTGCAGGGACTCAATTGGGAATTATGTTGTAATGCGTTGTGGTAATTACAATTTGTGGTCAGGTTAATGCGCATGTGCAACAACACGTCAACAGCACACACACACACACACACACACACACACGCACGCACATATGTAATGCAAAGCTGCTGTTTCTGCTGCTGTTGCAGTTGCAGTTGTAAAGTTGTTTGGCTGCTGAGCTGATCAGAACGCAGGGGGCGGAGGGGGATTGCAGAGGCGAGAGAGAGAGAGAGAGAGAGAGCATTGGCAGCAGGAATGAAATTTGAAACTGGCTATGCTTGTAAAATGGCCCAAACATGAGCCACAGTTGCCAACAGTGGCAAGCAACAGATCAAGCGACAGTTTTTTGGATAACGCAACAGGAGCGAAACTATGCCAAAAATGTAGAAAAAAATAATGAATAATCTATTTTAAATACTTAGCAGCTGCATATAAAACTATTTAGAGAAAGTCAGTATGGTATTTCAAATTCATTGTTGACTGTGTCCTTAGGCAATTAATCGTGATCCCGAAAATGTGACTATCGCGACACTCAACCGAAATAATTGTTCGTTTTTCCAACAAAAAAACAATCCAATATTTTGTTGATCGTGCAATTAAAAATGAAATTGTATTTTAACTGAGTTGTATTTAGTTCCAGGGTTCTTACTTACTTACTTTACTTTCATTTAACACTGAGTTTGCAAATGTTTTGTTTTATAAAATGATTTTAATTTTATTATTGATTATTTCAATGACCTTTTTCGTTGATGATACATAATAGTTGATGGTGAATATTATATTATATATGCGCCCCTGCGGCTGGCGCCCGAGCCATTTAGCGCCCCTGTCGCCAAATGCTGCGATCCAGCTGAGGCGAAGGCGATTTCGCGGCAGCTGCAGCTCCAACTTAGCGCGCACGCAGGTGCTGAAAACTTAATTATTGTATAACGCACGATGAAAGGCACTTGTAGGATGGAGAATGGAGGATGGAGGATGGTGGATGAAGGACGTGGAACGTTGGACGGCATTGGTGGTATTCACGGGACCAGCCACTAAAAGCATTCAAGTTAATTAATATTTAGTTTACTGGTTGCTCGAGTTTTGATGTTGTGTGTTTGCTGCTGTTGTTGTTGTTGTGTGTTTGAGAAAATGTTTTATTAATTTTGTTAATTAATTTTATGCTATTGAGCTTGAGTTGATAAATGTCAAAGCAAGCGTTCGCGCTTTCTTTCAGCCTCAGCTATCTTTGCCGTTCTGTTTCTGTTTCGCTCGCACTTTTGCCTTAACTGTTGGCAAACTGGTTTTTGTGGCGCAGGCGCCAAAGCGCATGTTAAAGCTAATTGCGAACAGCAAAAAACAGCAACAAAAAAGGACACTAAGCAATTAGCGCACGCGCCTATTTAATTAAGCCACTTTTTGCTTATTGCTTTTTGCCCTACTTCAAATCGAGAGGCTGTTGATGATTAGGATGAGCCTGAATAGTATGAATATGTGCCTCATATTTGCACACAAGTGTCATTGAGTATAACTATTTATGACTTAAATGACTTGCCGCTGCATATTCTCACAGCCCAACTGGCAGAAGACAATGCCGTGGAGCAAGTTACCTGGAGAATGTGGCCAATGTCGCTGTCGCTAAACGAGTTTCCAACTCTAGCTGGTGGGACATGCTCATGCACAGTTTAACTTGCATATAACGAACTTTCGTCAGACAAAGTTGTTTACTCTGCGACTTAATTCTATCAAAAACCATTGTCTATTTTTAAGTTTGCTCTATAATAAAGGTTTTTCTTCGCCTATTTTTATTCGCTTGAGTTTCGTTATATGGAAGTTTGACTGTAAAATAAAAAAAAAACACAATTGAATGATTGATTACTTGACTGATTGATGATTGAAGGTCTTGGCTGCGTTGCGGGCATTTTGGTATCGCTTTAAGTGACTGCTGACATGTTCACTGGGTGTTTTGGTGTTAATTACAGTGCCAACTCGACTTGACTGCTACTGCGCATAGCTTGACAACAATTACCCATTCATAATACATAAATAAATAATTAAACAAATGACATTAGTACTAAATTTAACATTCAACTGGCTTATCCAAGTGCGATTCATTACCATTGTTAACCACAAAACTTTCAAGACAAAAACATGCTGCCTTTGTTTGTTTCATAACTAAACATTTTTCACATTATTAATATATATAAATAATTTACATTTAGTATAAGACTTGAGAACGCAATTCATAAAATTTATTTAAAATAATTAACTTAACTTTAATGTTATTCAAGCTTAAGACCATTTTGAATAGTCCTCTAAAAGTTAAGCATTTTTAAAATTCAGGAAACAAAAGTGTTCATGGGATATTCCATTCTTTCCAGCCCTTTTCACCCGTTCAATGCTGTATCTGTCAAACAAATATAATTCAATCAAATAAAATGCAGTTTAGTAGTAAAATCGAATGCGAAGGACCTCTAGAGGAAGACTTGTATACAAAATGGATAACTTACCAAATTTACTTTAAAAAAAAAAACATCTGGTTAGTTCGCAGACTGCTAAGATAATATAAATTTTTTATTTATACACATATGTGAGATTCAAATATATAATTGAATGTATTCAATTATAATGGCAGGGTATTTCATAGTCCTTAGGTAGCTTGACTCTTACGATTACATATTTGTTATTTAACGATTGACGTTGATAAAAGCATTTGCACACACACACACACACATTTATCAGAAACATACACATATGTACATTGAGAGACATGCAGTCACCCACACACACACACACACACACACAAACGAACACTCATGGATTCAAGGATCCCGACACCGACACGCAACTGAATGTGAAATGCAAACAGAAATTTCATGATGATGCTTTCTGCTGCTGCTGCTGCTCTTCCTGCATAGTGTTTACACGTATGCTGTGTATAAATACGAGCTTTATGTATGTTATTTACTCAAACGGTGCAGGCAGCATCACATCTACCACACATGTGTGCCTTCCTGCCTGGGTGTGCGTATGTGTGTGTGTGTGATTGCATTCTGGACGAGCAACAAGGAAACTTTGTCATTTGCATAGCCTTTTGGGTGAGCAGCGCATTGAAGCGATGGAGGGTGAGATGGAAGATTAACGCTTTATTTTAAAGCAATTTAAAATATTTAGTTGCAATTACATGTCAACAAATACAAAAGAGGAGAGACAACAGCAGACAGGACAACGTCAAATGGCAGCTCGTTTATTTGTAGACAAATACAAATACAAATATTAACATAAAGGACCTGCTTTTCACATTTGGCCATTTGAGCAACACTCAATCGAGCTCTGAACTTGGGACAGCAGATTAAAAAAAAAACAAATTGGTATTACTCTTTTTGTACAACGGTGCGTATGATTATTTTAAGTTTACTATGACCAAATATTGCGCATACTCTAGCTAGGGCAATGCCTACAAGCACAAGCGTGAAGCGACGAGCATTGGGGGGCAGACGGGCCGATAAGAGTCTAGACAACGACAATGGCAAACAGCAGGCAGAGTTAAAGAGAAACGCTTAAAAAACACAAGCACACAAATACACAGAGACTGAATCAGGACGAGTCGAGACGAGACGACGCCGGCATATGGACAGAAGATTTAATGGAAAAGTTGCTTCTGTTGCGGCTGTTTTCGAGGATGCAGCAAGTATTCAGGCAGCCACGCAGGCAGGCAAGCAAAACTGGCTGACTGGCAACAAGGCAAGGCAAACAAACAAACCAAACGAGGCAACAAATAAACGCCAAAGGAACACCGAGCAACCAACGAACACAACGAACACCGTGCACCTTTGGCCTGTTTTGTCTGTTGTCTGTTGTGTGTTGTGTGTTATATATTTTGCCTGTTGGCTTATGGACGCAATAACGGTACCTTTGCATATGCATGTAGTGGCTCTACCATGTTGCAAGCAGCACATAGTCAGGCATTTACTTAAATGTGCGGAGCCTCGACTCCATGTTGCAATCCCACCATTTTACCCCATCTCTCTCTCTCTCGCTCTCTGTATCCTGCATTTCATATCCATTTACCGCTGCTGTGTATGCGCTGCCAAATGGCAGGTTACATTCAACGCAATTTCGCCGACAACAAAAACATGAAACAAAAATCCCATTGAATGCTGCATTTAGTGCAAGAAGTTCTCAGGAGTCTATTGTTGATTGTTTGTTGGGAGGCCTGTGCTGGTGTTCTTGATTGTTCTCAGTTCGATGTCTGCTTAAAGTTCAAGCCAGCTAAAAAGTTCCTACACACAGGAAAATGTTTAAGAACTATTGCAATTGATTTTGAATTAATAATGTTTTTTTTTTTTACTAGTTCAAAATGAGTAATCTTAAAATTTGAATATTTGATAATAGAAAAGTTCTTAAATGAAATGGTTTCAATAAAAGTGTTAAATAATATTAATGCGTATGCACAAAAAATATTTTATTTAAATATTATTCCTACTTCTTTTTGTCTACACATATTGCGATACCTTAAAGGCAAAGGTGCGTCGGTACGAGGAAGACAGGCCGCGCAGTCTTGTTAGACCTCTCACGAGATGATGAGATGCTTCCTTAAGTATTTTACATTTTATTTCGTTTATAACTTCTTGACTGGTAAAATGTTTAAGTATTTGATCGGTGATGTAAGCGTTTCCCTATAACTGGAAACCATAGGTCCACATTGGTTTTGGAACAGAGTTGTAGAGCAGGACCTTGTAGTCCAGACAAAGGGAAAAACGAGCATGGAAAAACCAATGGAGACTTTTGGCTTTCAGTTTGAGGTGTGTTTTCTAAGCTTCACTGTGCCGGCGCCATGTTAGTCTTCTGTCGGATAACCATAAGGGCTAGTTGCACTGTTGCTGGTGTTGCATTTTAACATAAGATAAAGTAAAATCATTATTCCACTTATTGTATTCAATCTGAAGTCAACCCATTTTATCATATGCGAAATATCCAGGGTATCAATATAAAACAGTTCTTATAGGCTAATTGAGTTTGTATTTGGCTCTCAAAGTGCTAACTGAAAATGTTCATTTAGCTCGTTCATTCATTCAATTTATTATCAAAATAAGCCAATATACAAGCAAACAAATTGCTAGCTGGTGAGCCAAAGGGAGTTTGGCTTTGATTACACATTTAGCGAGTGTGTTATTTTAATTTATAGCCAGTAATTTACAATAAACCAACAGTGAAACAACATTGCCGGCAGATGTCACAACCCAAAAGCAACAACAACAACACTAACTGAAACACAATTGCAAGAGGAGTAAAACATTTACAATTTAGCAATATTTGAAACCGCAGCCAACAACCAACTGATGTCTGGGGCATGTTGTGATGTAGACAGTGGTCTGGCCCGGACTGCACATGTCATTACACTGCCCATTACCAAAAGCATCACCATCACCATCACCATCACCAACTCCAATCATCAACCATATCCAACCAACACCAACAATGCGACCATTTCGTTGGGTGTGTTGGAGCAGGCGGATTTATATCGTTGCTGTCCTCGTGCGAGTTACTGTTGTTGCTGTCGCGAATCAACTCTGATAACAACAACAACAAGGCAGCAGCTAACTGTTGGGAGGATTGAGAGGGCGAAGCATCATCATCATCATCAGCCGCAGCATCCACAATATTCACAGATCTGCCCGACACCGACACAGACTTATTATGTGAATTTATACGCTTGGGCAAACCGTTTGCAAATGTTGGATGTGTTCGTGTGTGTGTGTGTGTGTGTTTGGGTGTGTGCGTGTGACATCCTATGCTCTCGTATGTTTGCCCGGGCAAATGTTATGCAAATATGCATCGTGCGCGTGTATAAATTGTTGTACGCATTGTTACCTTATAAAAACAGCGTAATTTTTAAATGGATTTCTCGCAAAAAGTGATTTTCCATACAAATTAACAAAAACGAAACAAAAGCAAAGACAGAGAGAGAAGGGTATGAAGGGAGATTAAATGAGCTGTGGCATACACTCGGTCACATAAATGTGAAAATTGCAGGAAAAATGTTTCATTTTATTATATACATATGCAGTGAGGATTTAAGTAGAACATATGGAAAGTTTGATGCTCTATGAAGATATATCAAAAAGAGGGTTCGGGGAATCAAATTACAAGAGCTGTTCCAAAGAACATTCTAGCATTTTTACAAATAAAAAATGAGCTTTAGCTACGTAGCTTACAATTATTGAATATATGGTCAAAATAAACAACATTTAACATTACCATTACCATTTTATTGACTGATATCTTCATATCCCTATTTCCCTCACTGTTTTGATTTCCAAAATTTATTAACTATTGAATATTTGTGAATAATTATTATTTTTATTTAATTAAAAATTGTTAACAAATCTAGAGTTAACTTAAAAAAAATATATTATTAACAATTAAAAATAGTAGAAGTAAAAAGCCTAAGCAGATATCAAAATTTATTCAAAAAGATTTTGAATAAACTTTTGATTTATAAATAAATAATATCTTTCTATTTATACTATTTATCAAAGCTGAGAGACCCACTAGTAATTTGGAAAATTTATGGAAATTGTTGACTTTTACCTAGATTGTCATGCAGCTGCAGCAGATTTTCAATTGGTGTTGCACAGATATATATATATACATACAGAAGTTCCTGAAAATGAATGTATAAAAGCAAGTATGTATTATTTTACCTGCATATATTCCATTGTTTTCATTTAACATCATACGAACGCTTCTTTAAGCGAGTGCAGTGTAATTATTTTGAAATTTATTATTAAATTAATTTTAATTGTAATAATGCCCATGTTAAAATGTCTACTTTTTATCGCACACGCACACACACAGAGACATACACAAAGCTGGGCTTTTGCGGTCATCTGTTATTTTTTTTTTGTATTGATTTTAATTTATTTATTCAACACTCTTACACTCACTCATTCCATATGCAGTTTACATAGCGTTAATAATTTTCATTGGCAAACTGAAATGAAATTAAAAATGAATTTTATGCAAAAAGGGAATTTACAATGTTAACGGTTAACTTGATGCTACAGCAAATACATACGCACATGCGCATACACATACATACATACGCTTAGCTGACCACATTTTATGCCTCATCTAATTGCAAGTTGAGTTAAAATCAGAATTCATTTCACACTTGTGTGTTTGTGTGTGTGTGAACGTATATTTTAATTAACCCAAAAGCCAAACAAATGTCGCACAACGGGGCAGCATGTGTGACAGTTGCTGTTGTTGTTGTTGTTGGGGTGGAAGGCGTGTCTGTGTCAATTGTTATTACGTGTGATTTGTTAGCTAATACACGTATAACCGGCTTAGCCCTCACTGTGTGTGTGTGTGTGTGTGTGTGTGCGTAGAAGTGAGTATCTTTGTTTGTGTAGTGCAAATTTTTCAAACAGATTTTGTTGCCTACTTTCGGGCGAGTCAAAAACAACAACACAAGCATTGAGAATAGAACGTGGCTCGTTAGACCAAAACGGACGTGCTTAAAATTTCACAGGACCACAAGCACGCACACGCACACCCACCTACAAGACACACACACATACAGACGCACTTGTAGGCATTTTGTAATGAGTGTGTGTGTGTGTGTGTGTGTGTGTTGTGTTTGTGCGTATCCTTTATGGATTAAATCCGCATGCCTGCGGTCGGCCACAAGATCAACTGTTGGCAGAAGTATGTCAACACGAGAGTACGACGTCCGGCCAACGATGAGCTCACAGCAAGTGGTCATAATGGTCGACCCGTTTTCTGTGTGCGTGTATTTATGTATATGTGTGTGTGTGCGCACTGTTGTGCTAATAATGATGCTTTAAGTGAGTGTGTGTGTGTGTGTGTGTGTGTGTGCGAGCTTTACAACAACAAGGATAAGCCACAGTGCGTCATTTACACTCGTCGCAAGCAACAACAACAACATGTTCAACATTGTTACAGCACTCAGCTTCTTGTGAACGGTCCGGGCACACATTTTCCCGTCGTTGTTGTAATCGTGTTTAAATGCACAATAACTCAATTAAAATGCAATGTCATTTAACAAATAACAGTTTGTTGAGTGCATGTTGCCTACAAATTGCATACAATAAATGACAACAACAAAATTGGCTTACTCAAGCACACACATCTATGTGCCTAGACACACAAAATTGAATTCATATTGATTGAAATTAATAACAACCGCAAGACCCACACAATTGATTAAGAACTTGGGTCAAGATACTAACAAATCTCTGTTTTTATAATTTAAAAATCAAATAAAATAAATTGGTATTATCAGATATAAGCTTTTTTACATACCGATGATCCTTCATAATCATAGGCATAGCATCATTAGATTAAGTAAATAATTGTGACATATGCACTTCATTTGAAAAAGTAAATAGCAGTCAATGTATTTTAATAATTGACTGACATCAATCATCGAAAAATATTGATTTTCTAAGAGATTTTCCTACAAACATATAACTTAACTTATGTAGTCGGACCGATACATACATAGACTTATATTTACATTAGCATAACATACATGTACATGATCCCTTTATTATAAGTAACTCTATGCTTTGCTATTCTAAATGAACGGGTGCGTGAGCGAAGTCCCGTTGAACGCATGCAATGTACTTTGTAGCTGGTAAAAAGGAAACCGAGAATCAGTCTTGATCGAGCTGTGGAATAAAATAGACTTGTGTACGTGAAGCTGCTGCGTTTTAATATTTATTGATAGAAAAAATCAAGTATTCCGTACTTAAAACCCAACAATTCGAACTTGATTTCTCACTAAGTACGGAATTACAGTAACCGAGAATGCCGTACTTGATTCAAGTATGATTTCTTAAGTTCGTTTGTTCTTGATGTAAGTTCTTTTGAGTTCTTAAAACGTGAGTTCATAAAAAAAGTATTTTTATTCTTTCTCCAAGAATTTGTGTAGTTGATCCAAGTGTGACAATACTTGATCAAAGTATGACTATGCTTCATTTTAGATCTCTTGTAATGGTGTCGAGTGCCTTAGCTGGGGAGCCAATTCAAGACACATTTTCACTGCAGTTAATGTTCATCTTAGGTGAACTTGATTGAGATCAGCTTTTATAAAACTTGTTAGCTATTTCAGATTTTTGAAAAAATTATAAAAAAAGTTACTTGTCCCATATAAAAAATTTTTAACAGCAAAAAAATAAAAATGTTATAAAAATCCCCTGTGGGGACTTGAACCCGAAACTTGTACTTGAATCAAGAATTTCGAACTCGATTTCAGTATTCCTTTAATTATACTTGATTCAAGTTCACTTTTTCTTATTTAAAGAACTTTTGTACTTGAATAAAGTATTTTACACTCATTTCAAGTATTCCATTCTTGATTTAAGTATTTTCGTATTCATTTCAAGTATTCCATTCTTGAATCAAGAACGAAATACTTGAATCGAAAATACTTAATTCATGTTCATTCGTACTTAATATTAGCACGGCTTTTTTTCTATCAGTGTGGTGAAGATCATTTGTCTATCACACTTACAAAAATAATATATTAAATCAATTTTTCACACATTTATGTATATATACATATATGTAAGTACATAGTTAAATACCTACAATATACTTAAAATTGAACACATTTCAAATCAATGATTTTCTCTACGTTCAATTTGCCTGGACTTCTTTAAAAATAGCAGAAAGCTAATGAGTTTTCTATTTAAAACGATGGAAATCACCTGTTATTTAAAAAGTGACAGAACCTGATCAGTTTTGATTAATTTATTCATAATGTTTTCATTTTTCATACCTTTTAAATCTTAAGAGCTCTAAAGTCTAAAAGTTTAAATAAATATTTGTTGCGTAAGATTGTTTAAACGCTATTATTAACAGAAGCCAAGCATAAATTGATAACTGCTTTAATTTGATCAATTCAGACAATTGAGCCGAGCATTGTCAATTAGTTCCCAGTTAAAATATATAAACACAATGATATCGCTTTGCGTCATAATTTTTCTGCAGATGCTCTTATTGCCAATTATGTAGATGGTATATACTTATTATATGTATATAGAGGTAAATAGATATATTCGTGTATATATAGTATATTATCGCATCACCAACCTTTAGTATGTTAACGGACACATTGCTGAATGGTAGTCATAATTGAGGGGTTGTGGGGGAATGATGTGCATTTCATGAATTAAATGTGGAATTGCTGCGGCGTCTATAAATATGTTTGTGTTTGTGTGTGTGTGTGTGTGTGTGTGTGTGTGTGTGTGTATTTATGTGGCTGTCAGAACGATAAACTCGTATTCAATATGAATATGTGTGTGTGAAAGTCCTTGAGCAGGAAGCAAATACAACCAGCACACACCCTTCGAGCACACACACACACACACAGACACATCATGGCTGAATTGTTGGTCAATGCATTGAGGCAAGTAATAAACTTATTGGCCCAACGGCTTTCCGTTGATTGTTCGTGTATATAAAGCACACAATATGGCGTCAGTTTGTCATTCATTCAGTCAGTCAGTCAGTCAGTCAGTCGGTGCGTGCGTTGGGCTGACAGGCAGATGGAGTGGAACCAGTATCCGCCCCCAAAAATGACCCGCTGTATCCATGGCCTGGCGCTGTCGTTAATGTGGAACTGTTAAACAGATAATGACCGGGTGGCATGGGCTATGGACACTGAACATTGAACACTGAACATTGAACATTCGACATGGACATGAACCTGAACATAGAGCTGCCCTTGGCGTATATTGGCCATTTACTGTACGGTGATATCAATACCCGTGCAGAATAATGTGGATGATGATGTGATTGTTGGCTATATACATATGCGTATTCGTATGCGGAAACCAGACAACTGTCATGTCTGAAACTCTGATGCATTGAAATATAATTATTGGGAAATGTGCGATTGTCGTTCGGTTTCCGACCAACACAAACACATGCCTCTTTATGTGTATTTGTATGTGTGTGTGTGTGCACTTTGTAATACAACAAACCCGAGACCATTTCGTATCTGCCGCCAGGCAGCCAATGTATCGATTATGTTTGGTTTTGTTGTTGTTGTTGTGCTGATGTGGATGCCACACATGCACACATCCGTTACCTTTGCCACATAACATCATAATTTATGCAAGCAAAATGACATAACAGTTGCAATGTTATATGTTCATACACACACAATATATCTATGAAAATACATACATACATACATACTGAATACATACATTCAATGACGCTATGACGTCTACATTCCAGCAGGGGGTCCTTATCTGTATATAAACTGTAGACGTGTGCTCGTAATTGACATATTAACTTAACAAATTAATTAAGTAACGGTCAACGTTAATTATCTATACTTCAATACAATGAAACTGAAATTATTGTTCTAGGTTAGTTTTATCAAAAGCAAAATAATCGAAATCTCAAAACCTGATATTAAAGATTTGCATGGGCCTAATTTTTAGCAACAACTTGCAATATTTTGAGGTCATTTGCTTGTCTCCAAAATTCTAGAACTGGCAAGTTTGAATGAGAAGTTGTGGCATAATATTTTTCAATTTCTAAATCAATGTCACTTTTGTCAAGTTTTATTTGTGTTTCGGTTGGTTCGTGGCTCGTGTTTGGCGAAGAATTTTCAGTTTGCGAGTCATCAAGATTGTCTTTGAACATTTCGCGATTGTCAATCATCGTGCATTTCACTGTTTCTAAAACATGATCTTTTCTTTCCTCTGATAAATAAACTTAATTCTTTAAACGGAGGGTTTAAAAATAATACAAATAAATGAACTGAATCGTTTTTCTAAAGAATTTAAGGTTTTCTCCTTTAATTGTTCCATTACATTTGAATCATATTATTCGATTTTGCAATGTTTTTTTAAGTTTTCCGAGCCATAAAGCATATAAGAGTGAATTGTTGGCTATTTTTTCGGATGATAATTTATCTGAACAATCTTTAAATGGTTTTAGAAAGTTAATTAGACTTTCTATTAAAGTAAAATTAATATCTGCACTTCTTATTCACCAATATATTTACTTACTTTATTTCGGTTAAAGCGGGTTGAACGGACTAACCTAAACCCGCCCGTACATAACCTGATTTTTCAGCCCGTACCCAATATTTCCCGCGGTAGGGTATCCTTTTCATTGAAGCTGTATAATAAGAGAACCATAAAAAAAGCACTTTCAAATCGTTTTTGGAACTATTTAGGCGGAATAAGACTTAAACCAAATCCAAGATTTTAATGGATTCTGAGTGCAAAGTTAGTTAATAATAATAAAACAAAAGAAAAACAAGTAGAAACGTTGCAGTCGGACGCACCCGACTGCGGTATACTCGATACCAGTAGTAAAACAGATTAAAAGAGAGCTGATTGCAATGGTGTGTGGACTCGGCAGGGGTGAACGCTGCCTCAAAGATTGTCTGTCGCAGATGGGGATGCCAAAAAGCTATCTTCCTTCCAAATTTGGTGACTTTAGCTCAAAGTTAGAAGAATATGGTGGATGGGGTGCTGGGTGCTGGTATGGGGGGGGCGTGGCGTCCAAAGTTTTGCTGCAGATCTATTTATGATGTTAATTGTTATCCTCATACCAAATTTGGTGACTCTAGCTTAAAGCAAGTAGAATATGCTGGAAAGGGGGCTGGGGGCGGTATGGGTGGGGGGCGCCATCCACATTTTTTCTTTATCACCTATCTTGGGACCAAATTTGGCGGCTCTAGCTCAAAAAATGTGGAAAATATAGGCGTTTTTGATTTCAAAATACAGGGGGATCGGGAACGGGGGGCGTGGCTCCAAAACTTTGATGCCGTTTTTTGGGGATTGTTATTAGCTATCTTCCTACCAAATTTGGTGACTCTAGCCTTAACGCTTTGGAAAATACACGCATTCCCGTTTTTAGTGAAGCATTGGGGCGGTTTGGGGCAGCTTGGTCAGTATGGATTGGCGTGGCATCCAAAGTTTTTATGCATTTATTTTGGGACTATAATCACCTATTTTGGCACAAAATTTGGTGGCTCTAACTCAAAAACTGTAAAAGATATAAGCATTTCTGTTTTTCAACTGCGGGGGGGCTGGGGGCGGAATGGGTGGGTGGGGCTCCAAAACTTTGATGCAGTTTTTGGGGGGTCGTTTCCAGTTATCTACCTACCAAATTTTGTGACTCTAGCTCAAACACTATGGAAGATACACGCACTACCGTTTTTAGCGAAGCGTTGGGGTGGTTGAGGGCGGATAGGGCAGTATAGATGGGCGTGGCATCCAAAGTTTTTATGAATTGGGTTAGAGATCGTTACCACCTATCTTGGTACCAAATTTGGAGGGTCTAGCTCAAAAACTGTAGTAGATATGGGCATTTTTAGTGTTAAACTGCGGGGGGGCTGGGGGCGGTATGGGTGGGCGTGGCTCCAAAATTTTTGATGCAGTTTTTTGAAGATTGTTAGTAGCTATTTTCTCCCCAAATTTGGTAGTTCTAGCTGTAAGGGCTTGCGAAATAGCTGGATCTATCGATTTTGCGTTATCGAGTTTATCGATTTGCCAGCCCCCTAGTTATCGTAGAACTCCAATCTTGACACTTTAATTTACTATGCCATAGATAAAGGGGTTTGCAAAGTTTGAAGTCTCTAACTTGAAGGGTGTGGAAAAAAGTTGCGAACATACAGACGGACAGACGGACAGACGGACGGACGGACAGACACCATGACGGACATTGCACAAACCCAATATACTCTTTACCTTCGGTATCGAGTATAATTAGAACATAGAATTGTTATACTCGTGGATGAGGACTGACCTCTGACTCCGTGAAGTCTAATCTATTTTATTTAATACCTATTAGTATTTTAAAAGTATTTATTTATTATGAAATGATTTTGTCGTAGATCGTACATGCCTTTCCCAAAAAAAGTATATCGATGAGTCTAAAAAGATTTTAGTTTTTAGTAAAAACACACACATTTTGAAATAATCGTCACGAAAACTGTTTAAAATTTTACTCAGATATTGATTTCTAATATGAGCGTTGATAGTAAATTTTATTCGAGGTAAGAATCGTGTGAAGAATCATCGAAAGTTCACTTGTTATCCCAGAATTCATGCATTCTACATAGTTATTGTAAAGCGAGAAATGCGCACAGAAGTCGCTTGATTACTGTAATCTCTGGAACCACTGTGGGTATCCGATTTAACAATGGCGTCTTGGTTGCAACCGAAAACCTTTTAACTCGTAACGGTACGATTATCTCGACCACATGCCAGAAAACCTATGGCTTGGAAGACCACATTTAGTAAGTAGATTGGAATTCTTAGCTGAAACAACACCCAAATCCTTTAACCTCCTACCACATTGTAGTTGTGTCGGCTCTGGTGTGACCAGAGATGTAACCACCGTTATGCGGGTGACTACATCGAAGCTGGCGCCACTTCGTAGGTGCCATAACCGACATCAAGTGCCCTTTGAAGCTGTCAAGCATTTGATAAAGAATACGCTGATGAGCACTCCATTTTATTGCAGTTTTATTTTAGTTGGAGTTGACAGAACGGGCATAAGCTTAAATAATCTCTACAACGATGGCACCTCGGAAAACAGCATGTATAACGCGGTAGGAAAGTTCAAACTTGCTGCCTTGGCCATACTGGAGAATCGTTGGTGTCTCGACATTGACGAGGAGAACGCAGTCCAACTTGCTATCGATGCCATAAGCGCCGGCTATGTGCATGAGGTGCCAAACTCTTACAACATTGATTTCTGCATCATTCGCGGGGATTACAGCGTCGAACGATCAGTCAAGCAGATGCACCGCAATGCAGGACGTCAAATAGAAAGAATTCACGAAACGACGAATAATTCTGAACCCGCTGACTGGTCGAGCGATCTAACAATTACTAGTGAAAATGTGATTCTATTGGAGCAACCGTTGACGCCGACGCCGACACCGATACCAGAGCCGCCCGAATCTTGCCATATTTCGATCAGTTTACGTGGCCTTCGTAAATTAGCCGCTTCTACGCAGCTCGAAGATGCTCCACCAGAAAAGAAAGCAAGACTTAGTCGAATGCAAGAATAATCTTAGGATCACAAAAAAAAGATTTATCCATCTTGGATACTTTTTAAAAAGGTTGAAAAATACAAATTGAATATGGTTTTTTTGTTGAATTTTAGTGTAAATTGTATTTATAAACAAGAAATAAAGGTAGAATTTTCCGATAATTTCTTAAGATTTCAAATTTTAGGTTTTTTGGATGTTTATTAAAGATACTCATACCATCTATCAAGTCAATCGATTAAATCATATTCTACCCTTGGATATTCAGTATAATCTCAATTACAACAATACCCTTCGAATGGTTATACACTGATCTGATCTGGAAGAAAATTTTTAGCAAGTCGCATGAATTTTTCCACCTATTTTAACTGGTTATTGTGATTGCGTTATCTATTAAGTTGATACATTATCCAGATTTAAACAACAATAAAATTAGAAGCTTAATTTGTGTATACATTTAATGTTTATTTCATGACATTTATGCACTTTATTTTTGTTCCTTTTATATGTAGTGTTAACAAAATGAATGTACATAAAAATTGGGTTTTTGCTTTTGTGTTGGCTCGCTTTGCGCATTGAACCATATTATTACATAATACATACATACATAATTTGACATTGCCTGTTGCCGACCGACATGCGTTTATTTTTTAATAAACTATTTCAAGATTTTCATTTCTTATTTTTAGTAATTAGTCGTGTGTTTTTTTGGAGAAGCCTTTTCACATATTATTGGATTAAATTTGCAATTTGAATTTTGAAAATATGTCTTACATTTATCAAACTCTGTACAGGTAATAGGTATATAAATTTCTTTTGTTTGGGGCCGTTGTCTACAAATCCGTTAAGTTCTTCAATGCATTTAGCTATGTGACTTTTCATGCATAAATAGTATATTACTGTATTCACCTATTTATTGTTTAATGGTTTTGTTACAAGTATGTAGCAAGTTCGAGATTCAATTATGTTGTTTACAGCTGTTTGTTTTAAAATGTTCTTCTTAGTTGATAAATATAATTACTTAATCGGCTTGTTTTCGATACTTTTTTTTTAAACACACGTAAAGTTGCTCATCGACGGTTTTTAGACGCTAAAGTTGAAGGTTTTGTCTTCTTTTGATTTATACAAAGTTTTTCAATTAGTTTACAACATTTGTTCGGAATCTGAATTTTATTTTAAACTTAATTGTCATCCGTTAAACAACTTACATACACGGTGTAAAAATACAAATTAATCATATATTGATTAGTCATAAGTTACATACACATTAGCGGTATGTTGAGTTATTTCCGTTTCTATAAGTATTTGTATATAAATATATTATTCATTTTCTATTATTTCCTTGCAGTTGCACTACTTAAGATTATTGTAAAAGCAAATCAAAATCACTTCAGGTTAACCAAACAGAACATTCTTAATATCAAAAACAAATTACAACGAACAATTCTTAAAAACATAACCACTCGGATCTTGATCTACGCTTCCTTAGCAAGCTACCACTTCTTCGTCGGTTTCTATTCCTGTTTCAGTTCACCTACTGATACTCATCGTCGCTGCTCAGCAGCATGGTCTTTTCGTTGTAGTTCTGGCTGATGGTTGCCACGCGCTGGCCGCCTTGTATAAATTTGCGCTGGTTGCCAAGCGTCTTGGATGCCACACAACCGCTGTTGCCGCCACCGGTGGCCACCGCATTGTATCCACCGCTGCTCGCATTTTGAGTGCCCATGGAAGCCGCTTGGCCGCCGCTATTGGGATCATCTGGATCGTAGCTGGAGACACGAATGCCGCGCGAACTCTTGCCACCTGCACGAATTAGTAAGTAACTTAATGGTTGATGTACAAGATCGAACATATTAGCAAAGATCGAATTTCATGCCTTGAGAGAACATGCTAAATTGCAAGCAAAGGAAATGCATAGTTTTTAAGCTTATTGTACATTTATTTAATACAGATAGTTTTAAAGTTATTTTATACAGTTTGTTTAAACATTTACAAAAGTAAATTTAACAAAAAAAAACACATGTACGCGAAGCTAATAAGCGCGAGCTTCCGATTTAAGTCTATCACAAAAGAAAATCAAAAAGCAATCAATTTTTTTTTGGTATTTTTGAGCTAAAGTAATAAAGTTTTCGAAATGTTTATACTCATATTAAATTTAAATGCATAAGAAACTAAGTACATTGATAGCTAAATTTCAAATAGAAAATGTTCCAAAATGGCCAAGTTCGAAAAGATTTGTAAATCTGGACGCATTTTGAGAACTAGCTAAGATCCGCTTTAATGTGTTTATATTGCCGTTTATACAAATAATTATAAAACTTTTGTTAACACATACATACATATTATTATATTACATTTAAGTATAGTAGCAATGCATGTGTTATAGCTAACATTGAATTAAATTGATAAAATTCTTAAATCGTAACGTAAAATAGTACACACACAATTCAGCAGGGGAAACGGGAAGCATACGTACATATGAAAGCAATTCAAGGCATTTAAACAATTAGAGTACATTATTCAAATACAAATAGATCTAAGGCATCGGCAATTTAAGATTTGTTCTTTGAGTGCGCCCTTTCTTTGAATAATTAAGTCTACTACGTATACGGTTTTCTAAAACATTGCTTTCTATTTTTCATTTTGTTTTAATAATTGTTTAAACGGCAACAAAAGGCAACTGTGGTGACATTTTGTAATCCTACAATAAGTTAGTTTAAGTACACTTTTGTCTGTATGTTGTTTTGTTTTTTTTGTTGTCCCTCGTTTTATATTGGAATAACAATAAATGTTTACCAGCGGACGTCGCTAGTTTTTTTTTTTGTTAAGAGTTTTAGAGTTTTTCGTAACGCTGAGCTGAGGTTACGTCTGCAAAAGATAAGAAACGGAAAAAAAATAAAATATAATCAAATGTAATGTGAATGAAAGCAAAGTAAAAGATAAGTATTGACAACAGCTACAGAGCGCAGGCAACAAACATTCATAGATAAAGACAAAAGTATCGAGAAAACACAAAGTACGCAGTCACTGAAAGAATCGACATACCTGAACTGTATTGCGTGTACTGCTGGTACTGCGGATGGAAATTGTGAATAGCATCTGTCATAATATCCTTGGGGTTCATGGTTTCCTATGAAATACAGTAATTGTAAGTGAAGGCTTTTACCACAATATATTATATGTATAATTATTATTACCTTGAGACTGCTGGAAATCGATTGCATAGTTACAGAGCGTCCATGGCCATCAGCAATGCAGCTGCGAGCATAGACCTGAAACGAATGTATGTTTATGTATCACAATATTTTGGACTAGCTTTTGCTTAACTAACGATTTAACTAACGAAGCAACAATATCGGATTTAAATAAAGAGCAATGTTATAAGCGATAAGGAAACATATAACCTGAAGTTAAATAAAGGCACAATTTTAAACTCGAGCAATAGTTACAGTTGTTGGGTAATGCATATGGAAATATACATATAGACAGACATAAAACAAATAGGAAAGCTATCTTCGATGACTCAAAAAGTTGGGGACTATCTGCAGAAAAGAGCACAGACATGGCTATGTCGACTCAGCTCGTGATGCTGATCAAGAAACAATCAAATACTTTATGGACTCCAGGATAAATACAATTGCCAGTGCATAAAAACGTTTGGTTTGACTTTTGCTAATAACAAGTAAAACCAAAAAACAAATACTTTAGTGGTTGTTTATAAAAATACATCGAGCAGTGCTTTGCGACAAGCGTGTTATTTAAATAATCTAGCTATTGTCAAAAACCGCATAAGCCTTTAAAAGGGAATATGCCAAATGAGTCATAAGACTGATAGTAGAATATAGTGAACTAATACAAAAATAAGTGCTGTGTTTGTGAAACTATATACATAGTCTGTCATCCAAGTGTTTCACATTTTATCTATAAGCAAAGTGTACTGGATCTTATCTTAATCGCCGTGAATCGTTTCTACTCGTCAAGTCTTACAACAGATCACTCACCTGATAGGGGAAAGCATAGCGCAACGCAATGGCAGCAAACAGCATTTCAATGCATATGAAGAAGTTTTGGTAGCCGGCAGAAACGGTACCCGCTGAGGTTACAGTGCCAGCACTGTCCACAATGGGCGAAATGACCTGAGCCTTCTCGAGTATGGCCAATCCAACGCCCTGCCAGAACGACAAGAATATGACAGACTTGATGGTGCAGAATTTAAGTACGGGCTCAAATGGTGTCAGCAGATCACGCGTGGCAAAGTAGAACAGATACAGTCCATACAAAGCCAGCGATACGGAAATGTTATAGATGATGGTTATGTAAATGTATCCACCATCGGCGCTGTTAATTGAAAAAAAGCATACATTAATTAATACACTAATCGTGAATGCAAATTGTCGCCCACCTCCAATCGCCATCGTGATAGTGTCCAAAAGCCTGCAGAAAGATGATGATGAAGGCAACCAGTGGCTTAAGCAAGCAAAATTGCAAAGTTGCCTGCTTGCAGAACCGTAGAAAGCCAATGGTGTATGTCTTGCCCTTGAGACAACAAGTGCCATACAAACAGGATGTCTTGATGGGCTTGCCACGTATCTCAGACATGATGTTACCCTCTCCACCCAAATACTCATAGCACAGTGACAAAAAGTTGTAAATGACAAAGGCTGTAAGTAAAGAAGCAAATAATGTGGGTATTAGAAACGGATAAACTGAAAAAGAACAAATATATATATATATATAAATATAACACACCTTCGTAGCAATCGCGCACCGTAAAGAAGTAAATGTAAACGTTGTCCGAATTGAAGAATAACAAACTAATCCATGAGTAGGTGGCATAGATGGGCACTATGAATAGAATGCGGACTATCCATCGCTGTTCCTGTGGATTGGTATACCAGCGCAAGTGCTGATAAATCTGTAATCGATACATGTGATGTGATTAGTCAAACAGTAAGTCAATAATAATATACTAAAGTAGCTACCTGTTGACAGGTGACAAACAGCGCCGCCCAGACAAACACGCCAGCTAGCACCTGCGCGGTTTTAGTTTGCAGGAATATACCATCGCCCACATGAAGTAGCGGATCCAATGGCTCCTGTGCGACGCTCGATGGACTTTTCATTTGCACAACGTAATTCGTATTCGGTTTCAGGGTCGATGCGTTGCCAGTAATAGCAGCTGCAGCAACGCTGCTTACAGACACAGCTGCCTCAATGAGACTGGCCGGCGTTGTGCTCATTCTGACAAAATAAAAATAACAAAATTTTACGAATTAGATACTATACAATGCAATAGCAAAATATATAATATATGTATATATAACTATGACGAGAAAACAAAAGCAATATGTTTACTTTTTCTTTTCTTTTGACAAGCTACACGAAATCTTAGAAACCCTGGAATTGGGTCAGCGTCAAAAAATTTTCAGTTAAGAGTTACGCATTAGATCATCATCATCATAGAATGATAGTAAACACCACAATAGACACGCAACGCACCACTTTTAAATGGACTCGCAATAACTTTCTGTAGCTTCAAGCGTAAACTGTTTTTCCCCATTCAGGGTCATCTCGAAATGCTCTAATATCGATTTTATACTATACTAACAGTACTTACACTATATGCAACAAATGTAGGTAAACACAGATGTGGACCAATCAATAAACAAGTGTTAAACAAGCTGCATTCAAGCAAAGTTGGCACGAAGGCGACTCGAATCGGCAATTATATATGAATTAAAACATGCATTGCCAATTTAATGAACATTTACATGCATATTTACTTTGGGGATACAATTAAATAAGCTATCGGTGTAACAGTTCATTCAACTGAAAACAGTTAGAAATGACAGATATTTATAATTAAATGCGGGATGGTGAGATTTAATTCGATATGTACTTTGTATTTGGAGAGTCGTTACTAAGTAAAATAAAAAAAAATTTGTTTTGCTAAAACATAATTTAAAAAACTAGTCTCAATACGTCCATGCGCCATTTATAATAATAGCGTAGATTAACTTTTAGCCATTTTGATGTGGAACTATGGAAAAGCAATAACGGGTTTATTTAACAACATTGAACAAATTCGCTTAATACAAAAATAACACAGCTAATGAGTCAGACATACGAACTGGAACTGAACCTGAATATTAGTGAAATGATTGTCTCGGCAGCAAACAAATCAGTTATTTGACGAACTAATTTTTTTTTTTAAATAACGCGTACAAGTCTATGACACTGAAACCCAAAAAGTGTAAGCTCTTAAATAACTCCAAGGCACAAAGTGAAATACAAATGAACATTGTAGAAAACAAATGTTGAAGCAGAAACGCAGAACAAAAACAACAACATGTTGCTGTCTGCTGAAGACACACAGAGCCAGAGACACCATGTTGGCACAAAGCAAGGTCTCCACACAAAACACAAGTCTCCACTCGGCCAATCAAAGTAGCAGTGCGGAAGCGTTTATGAGAGACACGAAAACACCATGTTATATATGTGTTTGTTGTATTTGTATGCAGTTAGTGGGAGTATGGGCCGAAATCAAAACCAACAACAATGCAAATTAAATTTTTGGACAAGGAGGACTAATGCATTGTGAGGCTTCTGCTTCAGCAAGTAAATTGATTTTACGAACAGCTTAAACATGTGTCCAAAATATTGGAACTTAAGCTGTAAATATATGTATATGTACGTGCATAGCTAAAATGCCAGCATATGTGACCTTTCCGTATTTGAGTAAACTTGTCGCTGCGCTGCTTATCAAACCCCCCCCCCCCACCATCCAGCAACGATAAATCATACACACACACACATACACAACACAAGCATATTGCTCACTCACACCTGCTTATCAAATGCAAAAAATTAAGACGAAGTCGCTGAATATAAAAACACACACAATTTCGTCATCAAAAATGGGTATTTTACTTGTCGACTCGTCTAGTTTAGGGAAAACAACTTTTACACACACACTTTGTTGCTACACGAACATTTTAATGCAACTTAATTACCTCTTTTAAGCGCAACTTTTCACGAAATGCTTTGGCGTTGTTTTTTCTATCACTGTTCGCGATACGATTTAATTTTGCTTCAACAATTGCTGCTTGAATTTTCTTTCTCTTCGTCGTCGCAGTGACGCGACGAACAAACAGGCTAAAGTGTTTGCCCGTTTGTTAAAAGAGAGGCAAAGTAAACACCGTCACAACGAAAATACACCACATAAGCAGCTTACTTTTTGAAATTATATTATGTGCCGATTTTATGTTTAATGCGTACAAAATCTTAACAATTTTTGGCTGTTCACAAACGTGTGAACTTGGATTGTTGATGCTCTAGCGAAATTTGCGATATATTTCATGTTTCGATAAAAATATTTTAGTAATATTACCAGGGATGATGCAAACATCGATGTTATTCGCGTATGCGCTATACTAAACGATAACTGATGGTCATGATCATCATGGGAATGATGTATCTGCTATCGATATATTTACAATAGTCATCGATTATCCATATCATTGTTCACTTATTCCTAACGAACTTTGAACTATTGCTAAATAACAATAATAATGTAAATTTAACGCTGCTGTCTACAATATGGATTTTCGTAATGCCCGAGCGCGACAGCCAGAAATTGTGCGTTCAGTGCAGAAGGATGCACGATACACAAGTGAGCTTGCCGAGGATTTATCCGATATACTGCGTTTAACTGGCCCTCGAAACTGGATCAAATATAATCAGTTGTGTCAGTTGATTGCGCAGCTCAGTTATCACGGTTTTGCCTCAATTAGCAATTTACAAACCCTGGGTGAGGAGTACACGGGCATTATCCAGGTCGACGGCAACTACAAACAGATTCCTAGCCGATTGGTAAGTAAATAAAGATAATTATCTAAAGCTTACCCACATTGAACGACTACATTGCAGCTGCAACTGACAGCCATTATACTAGAATTTGGTGGAGATGCGTTGTTTGCACGAGTGTTGCAGAAACTGGAGGTAAACATAGCCGAAAATGATCAAATTATGCCCGACGCCAAGAAACAGCTGCAGAAACTTATTCAGCACATGCGACAATCGCCCAGTTATATTAAAGCTCTACACAAGTCGCTCTTTTATTTGAATGCCAGCAAATATCAGCTGTCTAAGCGTGCCACAGGCGTTAACTACGTTCTCATACGGCATTGGCTGCAGCCAGAGTTCTCGCTGTATGGCTACAAAATTCTTGGTATTATAACATTCCTGCAAGTTACGGTATCATTGGCTATTGGTGGCTGGGAGACATGGAAGGAGCACAAGCGGCAGCAACTGGACGCACTAAAACAGACAGCAAAAAGTTTTCTGCAGCGTGAAACGCACACAAAGCCTGTGGCAATCGATGGGCCGCAATGCATACTCTGCCTGGAAGTACGCCAGAACAGTAGTCTAACGCCTTGTGGTCATCTTTTCTGCTGGAGCTGTATACTCGACTGGCTGGAGGAGCGCGACGAGTGTCCCTTGTGCCGCGAATCACTGAAAAAGTCGCAGGTGATTCAACTACAAAACTATGCTTAAGAATTTGGTGTTGAAGTCTGTCTGTTTATTGCTATTTTATTGAAACTTATTTGTACAATCATAATATTGCTTTTTAACAACTTTGGTAGCATTTGACAGCACTGCCAATTGCAACTTTGGCTCATCACCATGTCTTATATTACCTTACATTAAATATATGATCTAGTATTTACAATTACAAATTTATTTGATGCTCAAATAATGTCAAGATAGACCGTACGGTTAAATATTTGTCTGCGTCGCCGCGATTCATACGCTGATCGTGCCTCCTCTTCGGTTTCGAAGGCGACCCGGGCATCACCCGTGGGTTTGCCATCGTCATTAAAACGACGTATAATATCATCGGGACTAAGTTTATAATCATTGAAAAAGCGCAATATGTCCTTGAGGTCCGCCTTAAAGGGCACGTTACGCATGGCCACAACACAGCCGGGCCGATTAAACTTATCGGGTATACCATCATCTGGTGTAGGCGCCGAATCGCCAACAATGCCATTGGGAACCTGAACGGGAGAACTGGGAGCAATTGGGTCAAGTGTCTGCTCTGAACCGGCACGAGCAGCAAATGGATTAAAGTGTTGCTTCGAATTATTGCTGTCGTCGCTATCAATTGTCAGTACTTGTGTTTGCTGCTGTTGCTGTGTTCCCCGATCTCTGGGTTCGTCAAAGCGACTTGGACCACGACGACGCGAAGATGATGATTGTTGTTGTTGTTGCTGTTGTTGTTGTTGTTGTTGCTGCTGCTGCTGATCCTGTTGTTTCTGTTGCATTTGCTGCTGCATTGGCGGCATTGATGGTGGAGCATCTATATCGGACTGTCGCGGCCCATTGCCACCAGGCACATAGTCCATAAATGGTTTGTTCATGCGATCCGCAATTTCCTGTGGCGTCACGGACACAACACGCAATCCACGACCACGAAATCGACGATTATGAAATTCGCGTATGGCCCTTTTAGCATTGTGAGCATCCGCGAACTCAACAATAAATTCGCCGGCGCTCTGATTGCGCTCATTGAAGAGCATCTCGATGTGCTCAATGTTCAAGTTCTCCGAGACAAACAATTCGCCTAAATCGTTGACTCTCGTTGCATATTCACAGTTGTGAACACGCACAAACATGTCTTCAGAACGCCGAGAATTACCACTGCCACCAGGTTGCATCATTTGTTGATTGTTATTGTTGTTGTTGTGGGACATGCCAAATGGTCCCATATTGTTGTTGTTGTTATTATTATTGTTGCTATTCATCATATTCATATTGCCGTTATTTTGGTGCTGCTGCTGCTGAAATGCGAATGGCATATTACCGTTATGCATCATGGCCGTGTTGGCAAACGCAGGCATGTTATTGTGAATTTGATTGCTGTTCATGTTATGTTGTGAATTGTTTTGCTGTTGCTGCGGTTCGTGACTGCGTCGTCTCGGATCATTGTTAAATTTGGCCATGGCCATTAACTCCTGTTGCTGTTGCATCTGTTGTTGTAGTTGAAGGTGTTTGCTTATTTGTTCGCGTTCAGCATCTTCTCGCTGCTGTTTCTCCTCCTTTTGCAACTGCTCGGCGGCACGCCGTTGTTTATCCTTGGCGCTCTGCATCTCAGTCAGGCTGCTGGCGCGCACGCGCAACTTACGAAAACCAATAAAATGACGCGACTGATCTTCGAGCGCAGAACGTGCCTCATTCTCGCGTGCAAACGAAACAAAGGCAACGAATTCGCGTCGATTAACGGGACTGGGTGCCAAAAGAATATCTACGATGGTGCTTGTGGCAGAGAACATTTTCATAATATCCTGTTCAGTGGTTAACTGCGGCAAATCCTCAACGTACAACACATTAGTGTTACTAGGTGAGCGAACATCATCAGGCGCAGAACAATCGTCGCTTGTGGTGTTGTTGTTGTTGCTGCTACTGCGATTAGGGCGTTCCTCTGCCCGTTCGAATTCATCATCGCAAATGGGTGTAATATATACGAGACGATCCCTGAACATGGTATTGTTGCGCTGTAAAGCTTTCTGTGCGCTGGAAACACGCGAGAATTCTATATATGCAACGCCAGAGCGTGATCCGTGGCCACCGCTTATGAGCTTGATGCCATTATGTGGTATATAGAGGCCGGCAAAGTATTTGCGCAGGTCACTGTACGATATGGTAGGACACATGCCGCTTATCTTAATGTAACATGTTTCAGCCACAGGCACAGCACCTGATACTGTTGATGATGACGTAGAGACACCGACAACCCCGCCCGCCACAGGTGAGTTACCAGGTGCAGCGGTTGGAGCGCCTGGTGAGCTGCCTGCAGCGTTTTTAGCAGCCTGCTGCTGTACCAACAGTTGCTGTTGCTGCTGGAACAGCTGGGGATAGATTTGGGCATACGGATTGACACTCGCAAATGCAATAGACTCCTGCTGTTGCTGGCCTAACCCAATGCCTAGATTTACCTGTTTGTCAGGAAGCTGCCTAGTGGGAGCCGTCACATTAAGATTGTAGTTGTTGATGGTAGCATTGCTGCTGGAGGTGCTATAGCTTTGCAGCACTGGAGGCAACACGCCCATTATGCCTAATTGTTGCTGCAATCCGGGCACATTCGAAAGGCCCGACAATGTGCCTAGACCAGCCATATTTACTGTTGGGGTTGCTACTACAGCAGGCGGCACTGCCCATGGCTGCACATTTCGAGCGGTACCACCAGCACTGGCAGAAACCTCTTTTGGCAGCACTTTAATCTCACGCTCACTACTATGGCTGCCATGGTGCTCGGAGCGTCGTTTGAGTCCAAGATGTATAATGGAGCGCCTGTGAAAGCTGTCATCGGAGCTGCTGGAACTACTACGACTGCGACTACGGCTATGACGAAGACGTGAGCTAAAAAGGTTCGCTGCGGAACGTCTTTCATCTCTTGATGGGCCCTCCACATCAGCCAACGAGATACCTGCCTGCTGCTGATATGCGGATATAAATGAGGGTGTGGTGACTACGGGTGGAGCAACTACGGATGCAGAAATTGTCTGTTGCTGCTGCTGCTGCTGTTGACTAAGCAAAAAACTGCTGAGACCACCAATGATAGGCGGTTGTGGCACCGGTGGCATGGATACAGGCTTAGGCAAAGGCATAGTTGGAGCAGATACAGCAGCCGCAGCAGCAGCAGCAACGCTCACTTGCCGAGCGGTTTCAATGACCTTTTGCATTTCAGCGCGCGAGGAGAGCAGCAAACGCACCTGTACCTCCATCAGTTTCTCACGATCCTTTAACATGGCGCAACGGGCGTCCTCGTCGGTGCTGCATTGTATATATATTTAAGGAGATAAAAGAAAGGCAACAAATAAAAACATTTGCTTTTTAGTTAAGAGAGTGAGAGCAGCAGTGAGCGAGCAATGAGGCACCTAGTTTATGTAATAAGTCTAACAGATCTGTTTTTGTTCTTGTCTCTAATTATCTAGTAGATCTGCCTAGGCCAAAAAGCGCTTAAAGTCTGCTTCGATTTATATTGATTATGCATTAACACTATAGTTATTAAGAGAGGTTTGTGAAAAATCTAACTACCTGAAAGCGATGAAGGCGTCGCCCATTTCGCCACCGATAATGTGAACACCACCCTCCGGTATCGCAAGGCCCGTGAAGAAATTTCGTATGTCTCGAGCATTTGCCGTCCATGGTAGATTTTGCAAACGAATAATGACACTCATCTTGATTATAGGCTTATTTTTTCTTTTTATTTGTTATAGTTATCTTAACTGATCGATCGGTTAAATAATCAGTTAAAAAGGTTAAAAAAACAGCGACCTGTCCCTCATTTAACGAGTCCCATGTCCAGTACATTGAATGCGCTCCATCCACTACTGAAATCTGCAAATGAAAATGATAAGCTTATGGAAAATATGCTTCCAATAATTGAATCTTATAATGTATTAGAACTTTACGATCGCAGCCATTATACGTAGGTATGTATGTAAACCAATATTTCAGCAACATTTGCAATTGATTATTTTAATAACTTGCATTAGACAATTGAGCTGAATAATGCGCGCAAGAAATATTAACGTATTTCACATTAACTACCAACTTTGAAGTTAGGCCAAAGAGAATATAGCCCTACAAAAGCCTCAAAAAAAAAAAACAAAATACTTCCAAGGCAGTCAAATTTCAGTTATTTTTATACTCAATACCGAAGTTAAACAGTATATTGGGTTTGTGCAATGTCCGTCATGGTGTCCGTCCGTATGTTCGCAACTTTTTTCCACATCCTTCAAGTTAGAGACTTTGCAAATCGCTTTATCTATGGCATAGTAAATTAAAGTTTCAAGATTGGAGCTCTACGATAACTATGGGGCTGGCAAATCGATAAACTCGATAACGCAAAATCGATAGATCCAGCTATTTCGCAAGCCCTTACAGCTAGAACTACCAAATTTGGGGAGAAAATAGCTACTATCAATCCTCAAAAAACTGCGTAAAAAATTTTGGAGCCACGCCCACCCATTCCGCCCCCAGCCCCCCGCAGTTTTACACTAAAAATGCCCATATCTTCTACAGTTTTTGAGCTAGAGCCATCAAATTTGGTGCCAAGATAGTCGTTGACGATCCCCAACCAAATTCATAAAAACTTTGGATGCCACGCCCATCTATACTGCCCTATCCGCCCTCAACCACCCCAACGCTTCGTTAAAAACGGTAGTGCGTGTATCTTTCATAGTGTTTGAGCTAGAGTCACAAAATTTGGTAGGTAGATAACTGGTAACGACCCCCCAAAAACTGCATCAAAGTTTTGCAGCCCCACCTACCCATTCCACCCCCAGTCCCCCCGCAGTTTAAAAACAGAAATGCTTATATCTTTTACAGTTTTTGAGTTAGAGCCACCAAATTTTGTGCCAAAATAGGTGATTATAGCCCAAAAAAAAATGCATAAAAGTTTTGGATGCCACGCCAATCCATACTGCCCAAGCTGCCCCAAACCGCCCCAATGCTTCACTAAAAACGGGAATGCGTGTATTTTCCAAAGTGTTAAAGCTAGAGTCACCAAATTTGCTAGGAAGATAGCTGTTAACGATCCCCAAATAACTACATCACAGTTTTGGAGCCACGCCCCCCCGTTCCCGAGCCCCTGCATTTTGAAATCAAAAACGCCTATATTTTCCACATTTTTTGAGCTAGAGCCGCCAAATTTGGTCCCAAGATAGGTGATGAACAAAAAATGTGGATGGCGCCCCCCACCCATACCGCACGCAGCCCCCCTTCCACCATATTCTACTAACTTTGAGCTAGAGTCACCAAATTTGGTATGAGGATAGCAATTAACATCATAAATAGATCTGCAGCAAAACTTTGGACGCTTCGCCCCCCCATACCAGCCCCCAGCCCCCCTTCCACCATATTCTACTTACTTTGAGCTAGAGTCACCAAATTTGGTATGAGGATAGCAATTAACATCATAAATAGATCTGAGGCAAAACTTTGGACGCCACGCCCCCCCTTATACCAGCCCCCAGCCCCCTTCCACCATATTCTACTTACTTTGAGCTAGAGTCACCAAATTTGGTATGAGGATAGCTATTGACATCATAAATAGATCTGCAGCAAAAGTGACACGCCCCCCCTTACCACCCCCAGCCACCTTTCCCACAAATTTTACTATTTTTGAGCTAGAGTCACCAAATTTGGTATGACGATAGCAATTGACATCATACACAGATCTTCAGCTAAAATTTTGATGCCACGCATCCCCCCCCCCCCCCAAATCTCCCAAGCCTACCATCCACCATATTCTTTTAACTTGCATTGCAATCAGCTCTCTTTTACTCTGTTTTACTACTGGTATCGAGTATACCGCAGTCGGGTGCGTCCGACTGCAATGTTTCTACTTGTTTTCATTTACCATTGCTTGTCATACATACTCTGGCACAAGCAAACAAATTTTGCCAACTCTACTACGATACAGTTATGCAAAGATGCACACAAGTTCCAAAAGTGCTTTCAGTAGTGCACATGCACACAAATTAACACATTCTTACCGTTTTTGCTTGCCGCTGGCCTGCCGCTTGTCCTACAACAAAAGGGCCACTGAGCGCAAGAGCAAGTGAAACAAACTTAACTGCACATGCTATCTGCCATCGCGCTAGCTCACACTTATTGAAACGAAGGCAAAACCGAGAAAGCTCCCAGCAGCGACAATATGAGGCGAAAATTCTTTTTTTTTGATAGCCCTTACCAGTTGCACAGTCTTTATATTATGTCTTTGTCAAGAAATTTTCTTACCAAATGCACACTATTTAGATTATATTCTCTTTAGTAAGGCTGAGAACTAGTGGCAGCTCTTGAATAGCTCACTTGTTTTTCTTCTCATTGAGCAAGTGATGATAATCACCATTATTTATTAAGACAAATTGGTTGGGTTCAAAGACAACGCAAAATGTGACATTATTCCAATATTCTGCCGGCTAATTTACCATTCTCACAGCAAAAGTTAAGCGCTTTTCGGTAATTAATGTTGATTATTGCGGCTTCTTCCTTGCAACTCCTGAAGAGTACTTATGGCGGAGAATAGCGCACTGTTTCGTGTGATACGTGTAACTCACATTCTTCCATAAGATCTTTTCCTTATTACTATATAGTATATACATACAAATGTTATATTTAAATTTGAAGTTAAAAACATAGTTTTAGCTATGTTCTCTGGATTTGTGGCTATAAGACAACGCTTTTCAGAAATTTAATTTCTCGCGTTTAAAAATGTTCGCTGCAAACCGCGCTGCTCGCTGGAAAGCAGAATATTTTGCATGATATTTTGTGCAAAAGAGGAAAAAAGTTCTGGTGCATAATCCACCAAGCCAAAGCATCTAAATATTATATTCATAAAAACAACAGTTTTTTGTTGTGCTCTCATTTGAGAAAATAGCTCCGCTTTGAGAACGAAATGAAAGCAGCACAAAACTACAACTCGAGTAACTCGAATGTCTTCGGCTTTGCCAAATCGTTCATTCCGTTTTACGCTTTATTTATTCGAATGGAATGAGGCAACACGCAATCATGTTCATATTCACTTAATTCGTTTCGTGTCTCGCACTCACTCACTCAAAATCAATTCGAATCCAATCTATTTGGCGTATGTAGTGAGTGCAGCCATGCAGACTTCTAATGTGTTAACATCTCTAGGAACGGGTAGGGCAAACATTTGAAATGAACACATGCAAACCTCGACATGTAAGTCACACAAAGAAGGCATAACAGACAGCAGAACTGCAGTCAAATATTGAAATTTGTGGTTGTTGTACAATAGTCTCTGTTTGAAAATGAGTATGATGATATTGGTGTAGCGGCAGCGAAAAACTGTAAAGACGAAGTCTTGCTACTCGTAAATGAACATAACCAGACGTGTCTGTTGCTTTGCATTCGCTTCGGTTTGTTTGCGCTTAGATGCCGAGAAACAGTGGACTGACACGGTCAAGTCACGTAGCTCTGCTGGCTTTATGAGTAAACAGTAAACACACAGACTAAAGGCCCAGTTACCTGAACTAAATTGAACTTGAACTTAGAAAACAGCTGATCAGTTCAACTAAACGTAAAACACTGTTTGCTTGTTACCCTCAACTCGAACTGAATTGAATTGAATTGACAACCTGCAGAAAACAGAATTTTTAGATCCAATTCATAATCCAGTTCAAGTTACGTTCCAATTACGTTGAACAACTGATTTAAAATGGACGGGCATTAACTAATTTGATTGGTCCAGAAAAAAGATTTTTTCTACAATAAAGCAAGCAAATAAAGCAAGGCCTAAGCGGACTTTTTTAATAAGAGAACAGACTGACGAATGATGGTTGTTGAATACCCTAATCAAGTACAAGTGCTATTGTGGATATGTAGTTCAATGAACTATTTTTAACAGTTTCTTAATTGTGAACTAATTGCAATCTTATTATCATTCAAATATTGTAATAAAACTATTGCAAATATATTATTGAAATACGTATTTACAATATCTTAATTGAATTTTATTAGGGTATCCAACATTCATCTTCCAATTGGTGAAGTTTTTATGCAAATAGCTTCACATCAAAGATAAAGTTATTTATACTAATGTGTTCATAGAAATTGAACAGATACCGTGTAACAAAACGATGTTAACAAATCGCCAGTGAGTGCAAATACTCATTGAAGATTCATAAAATTAGTTGAAGCCTATATTTTTCACCTTAGTAGTTAAATAAATCGGCTTTTTTGCAGTGTGTAAGAAGAAGAAAAGTGAAGTAGAGTAAAGTAGAACCCATTAAATATTTGAAATTATATTGTGTTGTGAAAAAGTAGCAGGCAGAAGGATGCTTTTCTGACAATATACTCCTGATCAGGACCAACAGTCGATTTGACCTTGTCCATCTATCTGGCTGTATGAGCTCGTCGATGATTTGGAATATTAACTCTCCTATACTATAAGTAGAAATGTTTATCTTACACTATCAAAAGATTTTGGTGTATTTCGATGTACACGTGTTAACGATAACAATACCTTGAATTTGAAAAAAAACTTAAACAGTTTTAGAACATATTGACATATAGAAACTTTCTTTGTAACCGTTTGGAAAACACCTTCTTACTCGTTTAGATAATGTTCCAGAGAATATACATAATCTACCGCAAGTCAAACAAACTTACCAAAATATCACAAGCCAAGCCAAAAATAAATTTATAAAATATCAAACCACTTATGATTTATAAAAGCAATATATTTTAATATTGTTCTGAATTTCTTAATATTTTTTTTTTTTTTTTGTTACTATGATTTGTTTATGTTTAATTTTCATATCTTGTTATGTTTTTCTTTTTATTATTTTTATATTGCTATTGTAGTAATGTGAGAATCACAAACGCATTTCCATACAACGAAATATTGAATAAAATAAAATCATTTTCAGAACAGAATTAAGAGGTTTTTTATTTGTTCCCTTGAGATATGTATAAGGAAGTCGACTGAATTTGCAGTCGGTAATGTTTCTGAACACATCTATTAATGTTAAAAAAAAAATTTTCTTAAAGGCGCTTAATTAAGAAAAACTAAGCCAAGTTATTACATTTACGCTAAGCAATATAAATAAATATATTTGTACTTTTCGGTATCTCTATGTTTATGAAAAGCAACAATTTAATCTGTATATACAGTCGAACTTCTATATAAATAACCTCAAGAGGACAAGAAAAGACGTTATAGATGAATTGCATAATATAGAAAGTTTGTTATATGGAATTTCGACTACTATATGATTGGTTAGTGGTTTTTTTATCATTCTCAGAGCTTGTTGGGTACTGCGGAATAAATGCTAAAGCTTATGCTTTTTAAATAGAAATGCTTTATTTACAAATATGCTACGCTATGAAGTAATAAACCTCATAAATATCACTTTTAGAGACAGTTTGTTTGCATGAAATGCTTGCAACTCTATTAACATTTAATCATGAGCCAGATTCTCAAACAAAATATTTGACTAAAAACGGCAAGTTGGGGACAACTGTTTGGGGACGTTGAACAAGAGGACCAGTTTGACAAACGCGTCATGAAAATGCAACTGGTTGGATGGCATTAGAAAGATTTCCACTACGTCTTTCACTTACCCAACACTCGACCTTCCTGCTCCAAATGAAGGTCGCTCCCAATCTTGCCAAACACACACGTAACCCTGCTACAAAAAATTGTGTGCTACTGTGCTAAATGTACAAATTTCCCTTGGCTTTGGGCTCATAAGCATTCAAAAAAACATTGCAACTGGCGACTACTGCTTGTAAGCGATACGCGAACGTTGAGCGTTTCAATTTCCTCATTAGACGCACTCAATTACCTGTAAATGACGCGATGTGCAACATAATTGTTTCGCAGTCTTGCTAAAATGAAAAACCCGTTGATCAGATTGAACGTAATTGGAAAGCGATTATGCAGTTTCAATACAATTCACAGTCCCGTGACTCCCGCTGTCCCGCTCTTTCTTACTCTCCTTTTTTTTGTCGTTTTAAGTTGTTCAATCGTCAGCCACAACAACATTATCGACAACGACAACGACAACACCAGCACAAATATAAATAGGCAGCCAAAACACTTAATGACAGACGGGTGTAACAGCAAAAAATAAAAGCTGCCGCAGCAGCTGGAGGAAATGGAGTAGGAGGAGATGGAGCACATCCCCGACCTGTTTTGTTTTGTGTCCATTTGTCTATTTGTTTATACATATTTTTTGTCTGTTTGTCGCAGCTGATTAACGCCAAAACACTACAGGAAACCAAACTCCAACTCCTTCCGCTTGGCTATATAAAAAGGCATGGTGGTCATTTGGACTGCAGTTATACAAAAGATTTGACCGCGTAACCGTCGTCGTTGGTGTCATCGTAAGCTTCATCGATTTATCGCCAGCCACCCTGACAGCGGCGTGTGCGTTTTGTGAGTGTAAAAGACATGAGATTCGCAATTGTGAGTGATTTATCAATATACAAAATGCAATTAACTAAAACGAATCATAACTGTACTATTAACGATCGCGTGAGGTGCAAAAATTTTGTGATTAATGATCAAATAGTTCGTGCGGTGTGGTGCTGATATCTTTATCTAATTTCAAAATATCGTTCTACCTATATAGATCTGGTTGCAATTAAGATTTTTCTTTAAAGCTAATATGTTGTTATATTAAAAGATTTAAAAGCTTTAACTGATCTTTTAGTTAGTTAGTTTACATAAAAAGTTTTGGTAAAACATTTAAATATTTAGGGAGAACCAGAATACAAATAATTGAAAAACTATAAAATTTGGCATCATAAAATAACAGTATCTGGCGCTTTTTATTGCTGTCGGAAACATGTTAGCTCTTGAGTATTGTTTTATAATTTTATTATAAAACTCACTTACAGGTGTGCCTTATGCCCAAAACTTTTTGTAAACTTATGGTCTACTATCTGAATAACTTCTTTTGATTTAAGGTATTCCATATCATGTAATTAAAACGGCACATGGAATCGTTTAATGGCCTTACTAACCATCAAACCGATTCAAATAAAAAAAAAAAACTAACAAGAAAAAGAAACGTAAAGAAGAATCTTTCTTAATAAATCTGAATGCTTTTATTTAATCATTGTAGACGATGTCGGCACTTGGGCTGCTTCTGCTTGTCGGCGCCCAGGGCACAACCATAATCAGCATTAAATATCCGCCGCAGGGCGTTGAATCAATAGAACGCGCACAGCCGGCCAAAAGAGATCTAAGTCTGAGCTATGCGGCAACTAATATTGACTCCAAGGAAGGCACGCGCGTAAAGACCATTACGGTGATTAAGAATGTGGGTGGCTCTTCAAGTGCAACAAGCAATAAGCGACAAATGCTGGCCATCAATCCTGAACTGCACAAGAACGAGGAGTGGGCTAACGCGTTTCGTGATAACTTTGATGCTTATGGTGCACTGCCAGAAGTTCCGGACATAGACGATCTCTTTGACTTTGTAAATAGCAAGAAGCCAGCACAAGCGCTTGCTAAGGAGTCAAAAAAGCCGAAACCATCAGTTGTGGATAGCACATCAAAGGCGCCGGCACCGACAAAATCAACCAGTGAGCATGCCGAAGATGCAACCGATGTTGATGAGGCAACCGTTGAGAAGATCAAGGGCGATGCTGAACTGCTACCCCACATCAAGGAAGCCAATATATTGCGTATGCAAGCGCTGGCACTAAGACAACACCATTCGCTACAAAAGGAACAGAAGCCTCTACAGCGGCTGCGCTCACGTGAATCTCTCATAAATGTAAATTATTCGACGCCCATGCATTCGGTTAGTCAGTTTTTTGAAAACTACGTGCAAGTGCTGCCGAATGGCTATGACTACACCAAACCTCAACAGCAACAGCCGTGCAGCCAGCCAAATAGCATACAGGTGACGACACCATCAGGACGTACCTATGACATTCCCCAGAGCAACAGCAGTGGCATCAACGGCGGCGTCAATCATCCCTACTTGGCACCATCGCTAGCTATGCGTACGCAATTACAGCCGGCTCAAGCTCAACCGCAGCCACAGCAGCCGCCGAACATCTCTCCGGTTAACTCACTTGTGCCGCCCATTGTACAACCGGCGCAGGGTAATCGTCAGGCTAATCCGCTGCCGCCGCTGCAGCAGCCACAACAACCGCAACAGCAGCCACAACCACCGACTCTGCCTGCAGGACCTGGTATAGCCACCAGCCAGCGGCCGTATGTGGCACCCAGTCTGCGAAATAATGGTCTTGGTATCAATCGTGGACCACCGACGCCTCAGCCGCCACCGTTGCCTGCGTATGGAGCTGGTAATGGTGTTAATGTTGGCAATAGTGTGCCAAGCTATCGTAATAACTATTTTGGAGCTGTTGGCGCCGCCAATCGTCCGAACACATTTCGATCGCGCGGCTTGAAGTATTGATATATGTATGAATGTGTTCTATCAAGTGTTAATTTTACTAGTAGTGTATATAAAACTTGTTATGTATTTAATGTATGCAAGCGTATTCCTAAATATATCACAAGAACGTTTTCCAAAAAGTACAGGCTGGCTAAATCGATAGCGTTGCCAGCTGCAATCAATTCGTATCGCGTGTCGTAACAAGCACTTTGAATGGACGCGTAGCTTGATATTTATTTAATTTATTTGATGCAACGTTTATGTTTGCTTGGTTCGTTGGTTTGTGATGTATCCGCTGGCGCTGATCTCTAATGTACTCGTCGCACTAGTGCATACATTTGTATTTTGCGTATGTATGCATGTACTTTTATCAATGAACTTTTACTCACCACTCGAAAACCATACAAATGCAAAGCAAAGTCATTGAGGACCAATGCACAAAGACAGAAGTGCTCGTTGTAAAATCAAACGCTATATTTATTTTTATAGTTTATGTTGTTTATCAATGTGAAATGTAAATTTTTTTTCAGCAGCACGGCCTAGTTGACTTCAATCGTTGTTGTTACAAAAGTAAAATGGCGGTCGGAACTATAATCGATAAAAAAGAGCATCGATATATTGTTTGCTAGAATAGTACGCTGTGTTGTCACTGTGGAGGGAACACATTGGGTAAAAATATTAACACCTATTAACCCTGTATATCTTAAAATTGTCTGATCGCGTTAAGAAGTGCTGCTCGTCCGTTTGCTAGTTTTGAATGAAATTTCAATATTTTTGCCCGGCCCAAGCTGTATCGATGTCGTGTCCATCCCTGGGTAACCGATTTGCTAGGATTGGGAAGATAAGGTCGGATCATAACAGTTGATTAACTATAATTACTTATTGTCATCTTAATAAACAATTAAAAAACAGCCTATAAACATAATACCACTATGCATAACAAAATGCACTTTGCATCTATTAGGTCTTCATTACTTATTTGATTTGTTAACCGATAATACTGTTAGTGTGTAGCCTGGGCGTATTTTTACGGTTACCGATTGCAGTCACACTGTTTTTCATAGGTCAGCACGGATGCTGATATTTTCAACCAAGTCTTTTTTGGTGTTTATATCAAAATTACTGGCGTTCAATTACACAATAAATATTCCCAAACAATTCATGATCATTTAAACTCTGCGTGCAAATTTGCAAGTGAAATTTAAAATCGATATTAGGCAATTTACTCATTGCTAAAACGCAGTCGTCACACCTTTGGCCGTCAAACCAATACTACAAAAAATTCCATTAATAAAAAGAGGACGGCAAATAAGTGAACGTATAATCTTGAGACAAAAGAAAAAGTACTGTATCTAGTACTTTTCAAAGCATTTGATTTTCGAATTTAACCGAAAACCACACGAATAACTATTTGGAAATATTACGCAAGTATTATTTCTGGACATACTTGTTAATAATCATGGCCCAGTAAAGATGAATCCTCAACGCAAAATAATCTCTCAACGCACTCCGTGTGGAGACAAACGTCAACCCAAGACGCAGTTTGCTGTTAGCTCGCAGCAGCAAACAGCCCAAGCCCAACTCCCCACTTTCTTCTATCTTCCTATTAACGAGCTCTGCAGCGTTAGTGCAGCCAATAATAGCAATGGAAAACAACAACAAGAAACAACAACAGCAACAGCGTGCAAACAAATCATCTGCTGAAGCTCAACGCAAATCTAGTGGTAAGCGTTTGTTCATTTCTAGTTAGTTTCTACGAGCATAGTAGTTTATTTTCCAATGCCAGCCATTAAAGTATGCCAGCATTAAAGTGTTCCAGCTTTTAAAAAGATAACAGAATTATTTGTTTCTACATCTTTTGGTCTACTGCTTTTAGATTTGTATGTTAACAACAAAACACGCAATTCTCGACGACGCGAACAGCTTCCAACACCACGCAGCGAGCAACAACAGCGTAGCATCAAGCAACAGCCGCAACAACAACAGCAATCGGCTAAATTACGTCCCAATGTGGACAAACGTCCACGTGCCCGAGGTGGTGGTGGCGGTGCCGGTGGCAATGCCAATAGCTTCAGTCATGGTCAAGACTTTGACCAGGACTGTAGTGATGGGCTTTCATGCACCGGTCCGGATAACGCTTATGGCAGCTCCGGACTAGCATCAACGGGCGCCAGCTACGTGCGTAGTAGTGATCCCGACTATGAACTAAACTCTGTCTATGCGCATGGCAGCAAAAAGCAGAACCTGAATCATCTGCTGAATTTTCACTGTATACCACGCCAGTCGATGTCGTCAGACTGGCATGCCACTGGACATGGCGCTACGGTTGCACGTCGTCAGCCACGCTATAACAAGGAGCAATTTCTACAGGCTAATTTTCAATTTGTTATACGAATTAGCGCCAAGGCGCAGGTGAATGGCTCACCGGATTCGCTTATCGATTGGGATCTTATTGAACAAATCAACATACACACAACCGAAGAACCGCAGTGCCCAATTTGTCTTTATCCCCCGGTGGCTGCCAAACTGACTCGTTGCGGCCACGCCTACTGTTGGCCCTGTTTGCTGCACTATCTAGCATTGAGCGACAAGACCTGGCGCAAGTGTCCCATTTGCTACGACGCAATCCACGCTGCGGATCTGAAGAGCTGCACTATTTTGCAACAGCATGCTATGAATGTTGGCGACACCATTAACTTTCAGTTAATGCGTCGACTCAAGGGCTCAATTTATATTGAGCGTTGTGCCGGATCCGTTGCTGTTGGAGCCGCTGTAGAGCCCATGCGCTTTCCGCTTTTGAGTGCCTTGGATGAGACGAAACGTTTTTCCAAGTTTTTGATTGCCAAGCGCAGCGATATAGGGGCCATTATTGAACGCGAGCGTCGGGAGCTCATGGCCGAGTCCGATTCGTCCTGTCCCGAGGATGTGTTTACCCAACAGGCGCTGCTAACACTAAATGGACGCTTCGAGAAGTTGGGCTTGGAGCCGGAGGAGCAACAGCAGACGCAGCAGCAACAGGTGGAAGAGCAGCAGCCACCAGCTAAAACCCCTGATATTGACGAGAAACCCGATGATGCCTCTGTTTCATCGTTGGGCGAGGCGAGCAACTGTGGCAGTAACTGCTTCTCCACCATCAGCAGCAACAAATATTATTACTTTTATCAGTCGAATGATGGACAGAACATCTATTTGCATCCTTTGAACGTGAAAATGTTGCAAGCCTGCTATGGCAGCTTGGAGCAAGCTCCAGTGCTGATCCAAGCTCAGATTTTACAGAAGGAGCATCACTCCATGGACGATGAGCATCGCCGCAAATTCACATGCTTGGGCCATTTGCCTCTAACATGTCAGTTTGCAGTTGTCGAAGTGGAGCTCCAGCCTCCAATTATTTTCCCGAGCATACTTAAATTGTTCAAGGGTAGGTTTGATTTATTTCTAAAATGCACCAACAACTATTTAATATGTCGTTAATAACGCAGATGATCTGTTGCATCGCAAGAAAGAACGTCAGCGACGCGAGCGCGAGGAACGGAAACGAGAGCAGCATATTAATGAGATCAATGATCGCCAGATGGGCAAACTAATTGCCAGTACAGCCAATTTAAATCTTAGCTCTACCCATGAGTTTCCCACTGTAGGCTCAATCACGAAGTTGTATTCATAAGCAATGTATAAAGTTGTCTGTTTTTTATTACGTTCGCAGTGTGGCTTCGATGAGGATTTGCCTGCACCACGTGGCGCTTTGCCTATTGAAATTGGTCAGGCAAGCAGCAGCGGACCGCGTTACTCCAAGGTGGCTGCCAGTCCCAAGCAGGAGTTATGGCCTAGCATTGGTGGTGCCTCGACAAGTAACTCTTCTGGCATGCGTCATAGCACAGCCGAAATTTATGTCGGTGCCTGGGGTCGTGCTGCTCCACCACCAACAGTTGGCGCCATTTCTGCTAGTCGTTCCACTGTTGATGTGGATAATGAACTGCATGCCGCTGGTCCTTGGGCTCTGGGCGAGTTGCTTGTGGGTGCATTAGATCAAAAAAAGCAACAGCGTGCCGCCAAATCGAGTACGACTCCAATCGATGGCGCTGCCAGCAAGAAGCAAAAGAAGGCTAAGGGCAAGAAAATGGTTCCTCTGTTTGCTGTGGGCATGAACAGAGCTCCATAGATCATCCAAGATGACGGATATTTGGCATTATTTACAAAAACCACGGAATACATTATAAGAATTTTGTTTTTACACTTCTTGGCAAGGCCCCAGGACTAGTTCAATGTTATTGCAAATAACACTTTCAAGATTTAATCCTTTTGATTTAACTAAATCATATTCAAAAAATGTACGTGCATTACTATATAACAATATATATACTATAACCCAATAAAGGCAAAGAGCAGTGAATTGTTTGCATTAGACGACTGTTTCAAGAATGTTACTTACTAACCCAAAGACGAAAGATATTAACTCACTTTAGCTGGCTTTCATTCAAACTTTATTTTTTCAAAAAATATTCAACAAAGCGAATTAATTTTTTTGCAAACTGTATTTTGCATCAATTATTTTTTGTTTTTCCTCTTTCGAATGTGTTTTTTTCTACAGTTAATTTATAATGTAATTGTGTAGGTGTTTTTTTTTTAACTTATAGTTAAATTGTTACGCGAAATAATTTAATATAAATAATTCTATATATTTTTTTCATCATTCTTTCACGCAAAATCCTTAAGGCTTAATACAAAAATGAGTCTTTTGCGTTGGTTTTGTTTTGTTTTTTTCAATCCTTTTATAATCTTTTTTGTCACGATTGCAAATTGAGTTAATTTTAAAGGATTTGCGTTCGCAGCTGTGCCTCCATTTTGGCTATAAAAAAAATTGGCTATAGACTTGGCGGGACAAGGATTGACTGCAAGTGCAACTAAAGCTTAACGATTCTAAAAAACCATCTATAGAAAATAGCAAGTGCAACAGCACCAGGATCTGTGTGTATCAGCTGATGCTGTTCCCAACGAATTGTGTGTCGCAGGTTTTGCGCACGTTAAAATCAATTTAATAAATATACAAATGGCTTTAAAAGAGAGAAAATTAAAACGTCTGGCTAGCCAATTTAGAAAAGGGTTGCTTGCAACAAATCACTACTGGAACTAGAATAAATTCAATTGCTACGCCGCTCCACAAACTCCGTATCGTAGACCACATCATCATTATCGTAGTCATCCGGCAACGAGGCGGCAGCCGAACGTGTTTGCTGAAAGTTGCTCCGCGCCATTGTCGAGCGCTGCTTGTTGCCATTAAGGGATGTGCTGCTGCCGCGGCTGTACTCAGTCGGTAACTCCAAGTACTCATCTGTGGAGTCATCGGCATCAGCATCCAAATCATCGCCATTGACAGAGCCGGAAGGGCTGCCGGGTGGACTAAGCGCTTGTATGAGTTTGCCCTTCGATTCGTTCCATAGATGATTTAATCGCTCGCGACCGAAGAGTAGCAGAAATGTGTCAATAAATTCGCGTGACTTCTCCTCCCATTTGGTAATGATGTCGCCTTTGACTTTGGTCAATTCACGCTTGCCGCGCGACTTAAGCTCGTCCATTTTATTTTGCAGACGGAACTTCTTCTCCGATAGGAAAGAGACGTTAAGCTCCTTGGCAGAGTAACCGCGTGCTAGATTGCGACGCACATACAAATCATAGTCCTTGACAATGCGTGCCACAATATCCGAGGTTGAGACACCCTCAGTGCGTTCCGTTGCAACAAACATGCCGCGTGCCTTGAGTGGCCCATATATATCATCGAGACCATCGTGACCATAGGGAATGTCATCGTGTGCCACAAAATCAATTTTATTATCGGCTATGAACTCTTCCGACAGGGTCCATGGTGCGTTCTGCACAATCTGTAACCAATGAAATGTGGTTAGTTTTATCTGCAAAAACATACATATATGTAAGCATAGACACCTCACCTCATCAACGTAGCGACAATGACGCACACCCTCGTAGCGCTCGAAACCGTTCATGACGGTTCGTCCTTTCATACGATGCGTGAGCTCATCGTTACAAACGCCAACAATTAAATAGACATTGGGAAATATGTTTTTTGCCTGCATCAGTTGCCTGGCATGGCCCTGATGGAACAGATCATAGATGCCATCCGAATAGACGCGCACCCTGCGACTCGTTTGGCCCGAACGTGCCATTTGATAGGTGATGCGGTGTTTATAATCGCAACGTTCGCGCTCCAAGATTGCCTCCTCATCGCAAGAAAATGGCGCCGGTTTGCAAATTGTCTGCAATGGAAAATAAAAAGTAAAGTAAATAAATACCATATGTACAATTGCATTGATAATCTTTTTGAGATTACAAATTTTGTAAAGTCCATGTGCAACGGCAACATTTTATATTCAAACATTGGTGGAAGAGTCTCATTCCTTTCCTCTTCTTGGTCGAACATTCTATTTTGTGTGTGTTTGAATTGGTCAAATGTAAATCTATACTATATATACATATAGTATATCATATACTATGACAGTGAAAATGTGATTTGAATAAGTTGCTTTAAGCTTTCTAAATGAGGTTTCAGCACAACAAAAAATACCACTTTGACTTTTTACAACAAAAAATGCTTGGCACACTCCGTCAATTTCTGTCGAGGATTGGACGCCTCGAATTGCGCAGCGCACAGCGAACAATTTATAAGCGGCAACTGTTTCCGAATCAATACAATTGACAGTAATAAAGTGCCTCAGCTTGGTTTGGACGCAGATCCAGCAGCGGTCACAAATTTCAATTGTTACAAATTGAGCGCACAAATTATATTTGCATATATGTATGTATAAACATACATATACTATATACATATCGTATAGGAAAAGGCAAAAATAGTCGCACGACTTGGCATGAGGCGCTGGCGACATCGTACGACATAACTGAACACTCAGAAAAAATTCGTCAGCTAGTTAATTAAAACTGATCAGGGTATGCAAAATGTTTTGATCACAAAGTCTGAATATAATATACTTTATAGATCGTTTAATCGCTTAGTTTAGAGTTCTTAAATGTATAAAAAAAACACAACTCTGCAATATACTCATATTGCCGTTGATATTGCCCATTTGAAAGTTTAATTAGTTTTAATGAAACATTTCAAAAATCAAAAAAACAGGAAAAAAGAACGGATAGCTAATCAATGTACATTAAAAAAATATTTGAAATATGTACATATATATATTAATGTAAACATGTTGAAATAATTTTACGTTTGCATGGCCAATCTTAAGTTGTATTTATTATTGAAAACCACATTTGTAAGCAAACATATAAGAAATATTTATTTTTGAAAAGGAAATGGATCAGAATATGCCCAATTTAAGACATTTTTAAATTGTTTAAGCCCACAATAAGCTTTTTATATGGAGAAAAAAACACGATGAAAATAAAAAAAGGTAATAAAATTCATATTTAACTATGGTTTTGAACAAAAATTAAATGTTCTGCTATTTAGACTGATCTTGTAAATGATGTAAATTATATATGTATATACTTTAAACTTTATAAAATTAAACAAACAGTAAGCTTCAAAATCAAAATTAAAAAAGGTAAATCAAGTAAAGCTGCAGTATTATTAATTTCTGTGTTCTAATTAAATTTGTTCCGTAAAAAAGAACAGAATAAATACACTTTTCTACTAAAAAGAATACACACGAATTCTAAGCTATGTATATAAATTATTTGATTGTACATATATTTGTTAATATGTACATACCAATTTTAAAAATTTACAACGACGCAGTTTTGTTATAAAATAATTCCAGAATACAACGTTGTTCAACGTTTGGGAGAGGCAGCAAATAAATCACTGCATGATGATGATGCAAACTACATACATACATTCATACATACATATATACAATTCATATGACCTTGACAAAGACATTTGCCGTTGCTGTTGTCGTTTCAACTTACCGCTAAATCGGCCGTGCCGCTGCTCATGACCGATTTCTGGGAGGAGGATGCGGCCAAAGCAGCGGGTGTGAGCGGTGCCGCTAATGCTCTTTGTGGTGTCGGTATAGAGGAAAACAGCATTGGCATCGGTGAAGGTGGTTTGGCTAATTGTGTTCTCATCAATGCTGGCGGCGGTTTCGATGGCTGTACAAATTTACGCTTGGCTCCAGCGCTGCCATTGAGATAATCCGAATCCGCTGCTGTTGCGGATGTGGATGCTGCGGAGCCGCTGGCGGGCAGTGTGTCATCTGGGGATGTCGCCTCAACGCCATCATCGGCTTCACTTTGTGAGATGGTGCGCGTAGAATCGCGCAATGTAGTCGCTGTATGTGGCTCAATCATGTCCACATATGCAGTTTTTTGCTCTTTTTGGCTGCTAGTATTTGCTTTGGCTGTGGATGGTGCTGATGCCCGCAGCGATGCGGGCGTCGCTGTGCGTGTCGTCGTTGTCGTTGTCAGTTCTTTGGTATCCATGGCGGGCATGGCAATTGCTGTTTCGTAGGTGCGTTTTCGTGTGCTCAGCGTGGATGTGACTACAACGGCGGCAACTGTAGCTGCAGCTGAACCCACGTTAATTGTGCTCTGGGTGCTGGTGGTGGTGGCGTTGTTGGCGATTACCGATGAAGTTGCCATCGCAGCGAATATGTTGCAACGGACGCGGCAGTTTTGCTGATTTTTGAATCCCTTTGAAATTGTGTAACTTAGTTCCTCTGACAAGCTGCAATAAAGTTGAACAGGTGCATTGAATTAATAAATAAATACATACAAAAATAGATGGTCCGTTCGCAGACTTTCAGTTAGTATAATTGTTATTTAAGCAGAAATCTTCCTATATTTATTATTTTCTGTTTTTTAACACCACTGGAATTGAAACGTTCAAACTTTTCAGTGTTCACTCTTCATGTAATTAACAGTGTGAACACACTTGTTTAATTTTCTGTAATACATTTGTACAATTGCTACATTCTTCTTCTTGCTGTTGGCTGTGTGTGTGTGAGTGCGGAAAATAGAGACAAATGCGACACGTGACATTTTGATTGAAACACTACCGGATGCCATGGACAAATCAATGCGTTTTAATTTCTATTCGTTTCGATTTGTCACGAGCCTCGATACACAAATACTTTGGGTAACTGCAGCAGCCGACAGTTATCAACAACAACATCTACATACATCAAGAATGCCTAATACAATGGCAACACAAATTGGCACGTACTCAGGGAAAAGCAATTAAAAGAGGTGAAAAGACAGAGAGAGAGAGAGAGAGAGAGGCGAGAGAGAGAGAGAGAGTGGAAGTTTCAGAGAGTGTGCTCAGTTGACAACTTGTGTATTGAGCCAGCAATATGAAAAATAAAACTTAGCACCAAACAAGCGACATACATTTTTTTAGCGCTAAAATAAGCGCTACTAGTATATAAACTCACGAAACTATTTATGTTTTTACATATTTAGTACGTTTATTTATTTATGAAAGCTACATAACGCAATTGAGCAAACAAACAAATATTTAAGCTACCGCGAGACGACAAAATTTAAACGCATCTCTTTTTTTCTGTCACACTCGATGCTGAGAGAAATCAGCTGGCCTTGAGTTGCCTTGTTACGTCAAATTATTATAATTTTTTGTTTTCAAAGAGTGAATGAATACATTTTCCTTTTTAAACAAATATGATACGAGTAAAAAAAAATAAGCCAATAACCAATATTTGTACGGTATGGTAAGTGCATTCCGATGAAGGCTTAGTAAGTAACTGTTAGTTGGTCAATGATCAAGGCAACTAATGTAAATGCTGCAGGTGACTCAAATAAATATTTGTATGAATTTATGCATAAGAAACCGGGTTGAAACTTGCTCATTCGTACTTATATATATGTAAGTACATCAAGTTCAAGCTGGTGCTACAAAGAGCTGGATTTATGGAATTGATTTAATCGTTATTTTAACGGTGCCTTAAATTCAAAGCCTTAAATTATAAAAAAAAAAAATATAATAAATTTCAAACAAAATTTATGCAAATTCCAGTTACCAGCCATAGCAGCGGGACATTTTTAGATCTCCATTCAAAGGTGGCGATAGCAATGACGTCACAAGTAAATGACAAAATCGATAGTACGATCTTCAAATAATCATGCCAGACATACTCTGCCAGTGTATGCACACATATAGCTTGTAATAATAGGCATGCACAACTAATCAGAATTTAAAAAAAAAAACTAATGAGTGTTAGAACTCACGAGCGATGTGTTAACAGCCGTTTGTACCTGTTTGACCTTTTGTTACCTGCCCTACCCCACAAAACACTTGGACTAGCAACTGATATGCACCGAGCCAACCACGTATCTTGAGCTAAAAACTAGGCTTTTGCAAGCACTTGTCCACAAAACTATTTTTGCGCTTGAGTAAAATAAAACAGAACAACAAGATTTTGTCTTCCAAGGCAGTCAAATATCAGTTTTGCTTTGCTGATCATGCATACTCTTCCCAATTTTTACCATATGACACTTTCCAACAATCATTGGCATACCGTTAAGCAAAGATGTACACAAATTGAGAAAGTGTATTCAGTAGTGCATTGGTACATATGTAAATGTAAGCGCGCGTTTGCCGCCGACACAGAAAAAGGAAAATATCCAAAAATAACAAAAACTTCGATAAGCAGGCACAGCAAGAAATGTATGTTTCAAACGCACTTTCATACAATACACTAGTCGGCATAATTATTTTGACGAAATCAAAATCATGCATTTTTGGCAATAACTTTTTATTGGCTTCATAGAACGTAACAATTTTTTTGTTCATTTTAACTTTTCGGTCATACAAACTTAAATAATCATATTAGAATTTTTCTATGAAAATTTAAAACAATATGAATTAAAATAAAATTAAGAAAGGCGAAAAATTGTTTCGTCAAAATATTTATGCCGACTAGTGTATGTACCAACAACTTTTTACTGTTCTTGCTGTCCGCTGACCCGCTGCCTCTCCTTTAATCGACGGGCCGCTGAACGCAAAGGGAAACTGAACAAAACAACAACGTGCTGGCTTGTCGTAGCTGAGACGCACAAGCTGCACAAAGAGTAAATACCCCTTGAACCAATATTCAATAATTGTTAATAAAAACATTTGATTTTAATATATATATTGTTTATGCTAGAATACAAACAATAAACAATGCTAGAATATAAACAAACATGTAAAATTGAAGTTATATTAAAGAATCTCAAGTTTTGCTATTGAATTGCACAAAGTTCATATTAAGTTATACTACCCTTCAAACTTGGAACATCGTTAGCAAGACTTTGAATTTTACAGTTATTCTCTGCCGCTACACCAATACAATCATACTCAGATGAATATGTATATGAAATTTTGCAGTCGGTCCACGAGTGCACGCTAAATTTGTTCGAAGTTCGAGCCCGTCACAGTTACGGCACGCCCTTTTAGCAGAGCTGCACGGCTGCATTGTTTGCATGTATTATCAAATGGAAAGAACGTGTACCCGTGGCTATAGATGTTAACACATCAAAAAAAGAGAAAGTAATACGGGCGAGTACAATGAGCAAAGCGCATCTGCAAATTGACAGATGGCACCACTCAGCAATGATTAGATTCTCTACCTGTTTCCTTATCTTCCTAGTGACTATTGTAGTAGTATCTATTGATTCCCAAATGACGATTACTAGTAAGTAAACTCATAGATAATATTGTACAGACATACATACATATATGTATGTATATGTATATGTATTTTGGACATACACACGTATGTAGTAGATTTTGGCACGAGCGTACCGATAAGCAATTGTTCATAAAGCGATAACAGCTAAGGCGGATCTATAAAATAAACATTACTTATGAAGTATTAAAACCACCGCAGCTAATGCGCCATTTTTTTGTTTTAAGATTAAATTTGATAGCTTTAAAAATGTTAGCGAAAATAATAATATAAATAAAATAAAAGATCTCGATACTCATTTATATTTTATTTATTAAGTTCGTTGTCGCTTTAAAAAATCTATTAACTTTGATAGAAAAATATAATTGTACATAAATACTTAAAAATGTACCAAATGTACTTAGGTATGGACTTAGTTCAGTAAAGTCAAAACCTTGCGAGATTCCCGAACAAAAGCAAAAGATTAAAGTTTGAAATCGTCATCGGAAACTGTTTCTAAGCTGAGCTACGAGCCGGGGTTAACGTACGTACTACAGACGTATCTCAAGTTTCTGTCTTGCCAAAAAAATAAGCAAGAAATATAAATTTTGCTTCGTTGGCTTTTTACGTTTTCATCCATTTGCGGTTTTTCACTTTTGACCGTCATTCGTCTAAGTGGCAAAGTACAGTCCCGTTGCGTTTAATCCACGTTAATACGAGTTAGGAGGAGTGTTGTTATTTATTGATAAGCTCAACAGCTTATTTCTTGCTGTCGTACATAGGCATATACACATTTCTATATGTATACAAAATGCATTGATAACCCCGCAATTGCTTCAAAGCCATTATCTTCATCAAGTATTTGACAACAAAAAAAAAGAAGTCAAATGAGCGATGTACAAAAAAATCGAATTTTGAACTTGACCTATGCTGTAGCACTATATAAGTATCACATACTTCTTGAAATACTTTCGCGTATAAATCAATTTTATTAGTTCGTTATTTCACTTACCCATTGCATAAAATGGAATCGATAAGGAGGTATTGGTTATTTACTTTAGTGTTTTGTGGGCTCCATAAACCTTAGCAAATGACAAAATAACGATTGTGTTTTACGTCTTAATTACACATATGCTAGTAAATCAAGCTTCAAATCTTTTAATTTCATTGCAAAAATTATTCTAATGTGATTTTAAGAGTTTGTACACACTGACAAAGTCGCACACATAAATGAAAGCTCATACACACTGAAGAATGCATACGCATGTCTGCCGATAAACATTTCATTGAGTAACGAAAACAAGAAAACAGCTGACTAACTGTGCGTTTGCTTCACTATAGTGCAATTAACTAGGTAAACTAGAATTCGTTAGCTTGCTCAATTTGGAGTACCAGCGAGCACAGGTGCCCAGCTGTTTTAAACGCTAGTGTGTCGGCAATAAGCAAAACAGCAGAGACGCAAGAAAACAGTTTTCTATCGTTTTCGCGCTCACAAAGTTAAGTGATAAGAGAGCTACGTCGAATCAATTGGTACCTATATATCACAAATGAGCCCACCTTGTTGATTCCATCATGGGCTTCACATGCGTACGCCACGATCATTTACTTCTCTCTCTTTCTCTCCTACTTATGTCTCTTTTAAATGCGCGCATTTGTACATTCATAGTTTTGAATCCAGATATGAAATTGAGCAACGGTAAAAAAAATAAGTGTTGATTGGCCGCTTGGGAAAGTGGAGCACGAGCGCAGCTGGCAGCGACGTAAGCGCAACGGAATGAGTAATAAGCGAATTGCTTAAGTTATTATTAAATTTGTTTGTTTTGTTGTTTGTTTGCGATGCCAGCCACTAATGATGAATGCCAACTTTAAATCATACGATCAGAACCCAAAGTACGCTTGCTCGGAAGTGCCACACTAAACATATGGAGAGTAAGAGAACAAGAGAGAGAGAGAGAGAGACAGAGAGAGAGGCAGAGCGTTGCAAGTTTTGTGCCACAACAAAACCCGTGAATGTCATACGATGCCGTGGGATGACGTGGCGGCCTGTGGCTAACGGTCGCTAACAGCAGAGTGCGGGGAAGAAGGTCAGAGAACAGGCGAACTGGCGCCGGTTGTAGAGCAAAAATCTATAGCTCAGCAGCTGTTGTGCGAATGCATTAAAATCAGAGCAAAGGCGTCGGCGTTGGTATTATGTAAACATCATTCAAGCCTTGGCAGCCAAATCAGCAATTATTAAGACGCATATATTGTGGGGCCACAGCTCTATAATCAGAATCACATCGAAATCCAGCGGACGCTGCGCAAATAGCCGCTGCTCAGAGCGGAGAGAGTGTGAAAAAGAGAACGAAGAATCTGTTCACGTCACAGGCAGCGCCAACGTCATCGAAAATGGGCAAGAATATGTACATATAAAACACCAGAAGTGTCCGCACTTTGTTTATATACATATTTGTGTACATATTTTGGGTATCATCCAAGGGCGACAATGTAAAATGCATGCACGAAGTATAAAATGAATATATAGGCCAACTTACTTTCAATTTTTCGCTTAAGTTTCACTGCAATTTGTTTGGCTAAAAATCGATGAGTGCTCGTGACTACGTATTTTAATTTGTTTACACGAAATGACGCACCATGAATTTAATATTCATTTGATTTTGGACTATGCCTGGGTGGCAAATGGTGGTGGTCGTCGCTGAGCCACTAAGTTATATTGTTTGTGATGCTTAAATTGCAGCTGTGAGTTTAATATTTTTGTGTCCGCGTCACTCCGTCGCAACGAATCGAGTGAAAATCGCGCTCACGTCAACTAATTGTGGCGTTGCCATATTGTCAGTTACTTCCACCGGTAACGAGAAAACATATCGAAAAAATTATGTTACGTTTCCACTGTTTGCATTTCAAGTGATACAACATCTGATAATTAATTGATATATTTGTACCCTACAAAAAGATGTATGTTGATTCGCTTTAACTTATTTATATTATTTTTTGATGAAACCATTTTAAATTTATTTTTAGTTGCTTTTGCATTTTTATTGACATTCAAAACTTGTAAATGTTTATTTTTCTTGCTTAATGAAATACAAAAAATTAAGGTAAATTTTAACATAAACACCACAAGTTTAATCGCACACTTAATTTCAATAATAATATCATAAAATCGACAATATTTCTGCCAGAAAACAAAAAATTTCTTTGGTATACTAACAAAACGAAAAGCTACCGTTTAAAATTTAGTCGCCAAAACTAAAAAAATGGGCAAATTGACCAAGATAGTTAGATAAGACATAATTGAAATATCTTAGATGCTAATAGCTACGCAGTTTTCGTAATGAACAACATTTTAGTTTTAGACTTATTTTGGTTAAATTTCATAATTGCACAGAATTTTGTTACATTCAACTTTGGCTTCACTTTGACTTGGAACACTTGGCAATTGTGTGGATGGCAAGTGATTTGGATTAGGATTAAAAGGATGACAAGTTTTGTCAGCTTACACATAAGACTAACAACGAATTCGAGATTTCAAGAGATTCCTCAATAAAATGGGTGTATGCACATATGTACTTCAGGGCATATGTTTATGAGTATTCTAGGTCACTGGTTGCAAATGTCTGTGGGTGTGTGTGTGTGTGGAAATTGTGATGGCTTTAAGATTTTAGCTCAGCACTGGGATGGAATGCGTATGCCTTGGGTAATAGAGTTCTCCAGCACGATATGGCAATCATCAAGCGGCTCCAGAATTTGTATGAGAAATGTCAAAAGATTGCGTCGACGCAGAAAACTCTCCTCCTCGTACATTTCATGAGTCACCTTTGTTAAGGCCATTGGCTTGATCAAGCGCGTCAACAGATGCTCCCTAAAAAAACAGCCCAAAGAAATATGTATTAAATATTGAAACTAGCTTTTTATTCCAGTTGATTTACCTCAAACTAAGGCAAATGAGCAGCTGAAATTTGCCATCTTTGCCCAATGTGCTAGCAGTGCCATTAATCTCGTCCATTAGCTGCACATAAAGACGCCATATGCTGGCCACTTCGCGTCTCTGCAGACTGTTGTTGCTGCCATTGCTAATCGAAGAGTCCATACTGGATGCTGAATCCTCAAATTCCTGCTGCAGATTATGCTCGAACAACTCTTTGATTTTAGCTGCAAAACGCGAAAAAGTTAAAGCACAATCGTAATCAAGTAATTAGCCGCTTACTAAAGTAGTCCCAGATGTATAGATTGCGTCCAAAGAAACGCGACGATCGAAAGCCGCAAAGAAAGACCTGCTCCAGGCACTTGACCAGCCCATCATCACCGCACAGCAGATTCGTCAAAGTGCCCACATCACGATCTCGACTTGGTTTATAATGCCATTTGACAATTACATTGACACAGTTGCCCAACTGATGTTGAATCTCTGAAGGTGCCACCGACTCCTGACGCTGCACGCTCGGACTGCGTGTACGCGGCGGCGTGCGTGTTGGTGGCACAAGCTCAGCATTTTTGACACTTGTGGAAATACGCTGACCAACCAGCAAACGTTCCGTGGAATCATCGTCAACTCCCTTGCCCAGCCAGCGTCCACAAGGGAATCTGAAAACATTGCATGAGTAACTTAGGTATAATAATTTTTGCGATTGTGTGCCATACTTGTATGTGTGTCCGGTGACTTCATTGCGCATCACCACCTGTTCCACCAGCCACTTGTGACTCTGGCCTGAGTTATCGTGACCTATGCGCATTGTGGTCAGCAGTCCAAGATTTTTATACTGAAATAAAATTAAAATAAATTAGTATATAGATTTATGAATTGAACTGCCAAAAACTTTGCACTTACATGAAAGATGAACTCCAATGAACCTTTTGGTACGGGCACACGTTGTGTTTCGTTCATGGTGCCCGATACCATTATCCACACATTGCTGGTGGTGTGATAGGAACCGTGTTTTCGTGAGGGAAAGATGACAACGCGATACGGCAGCTCTGAGCAACAAGAAAATAGATAATGCAATATATATTATTTAAACAATATGCTTAAAGTAGCTCAACCCACTTGTTGTTGGATAAATGTTGGTAAAACTGAAGTAGTCAACGGTATTAAGTGTAAGCAGATGATAAAGAAACTGTTCCTTTTCTTCTTCGCAGCGCAGAAATGCCGAACGCTTGTAGAGTGAGCGCAGTAAACTCTCATCGGAGAGAAGTGTGCGAAAATGACGCGACAGAAGCTTCTTTTCCAACGACAGACGCACCCATGCGCGTGTATAACCAATATGCGTCTTGATGTCCGCCATGGCCAGCACGTTTCTAGAGGACATTTAATTTTAATATGTGGTTTTTTTATTGGTTATATGATGTGCATAGCCTACTTGACATCAAACTCCAGCGATTCGGGCAGCGGACACAGCTGCTCCAGGCCCACAAACTTGTTGCGATCTCGCGAACGACTGCGATGCGGACTCGGTGGACTCTCAAAGTCCGTTTGGAAAGTGGACAAGTCTATCAAAAGATTAATAATTAATCACAAGTAGTTGTTTAATATTTTTGTTTAAAGCACTTACAGTCCATGCGTTTACGCATGGCATTCCAAGCCAGAGCCGGCGAGGCGCTGGCAATATTCATTCGGTTGCTGCTGGGACTACTGGAGACGGGCGTTGACGGTTCCGCACTGCAGGTATTTCCGACAACGCCACCGCCATTGTTGCGTGACTCCTGCAATTCCAGATAGGCCTGCAAATGTGCCCAGAGCGCCGATTTGCCTTGTTTACTTTGCAGACCATGCGACCAGATCTTCTCCAGCAGATCACACACGCTTGCTATGAGTGTATTCTCCTCAATACCGTCACCCTTGAGGCCCAATGCCACCGCCTCATTGCCCATTTTCTCTAACAGCATGCGCTTCGTCTTCGACTTAATGTCCTGCCGAAAAGCAAATAAAGTTTTAAAAATCTTTCAACGACTCTAATGATCCGTTTTGTACCTTAAGGAGACGTTCGACAAATGTCCAGTTGGCTTGTGCTATTAATGCAGGACTTACGTCCGCTGTCGTCAAATTCGCCGAGAGACGATTGATTGCCACATTTGAGTTAGAGTTGTTGCTATTTATCGGTTTCTGATCCAACGGAATATCACGAGCCCGCCACTTGTTGCCATTCTTGACGCGACGCAGACTGTTGCCTCTGTTTTGGGGGGATCGTTTTTTTTTTTTTTGTGTTGGTTTTAATGAAGTTTAGCGTCATGATTTTGAAGTAGAAGATTAAGTAAGAGATAGAGATGGAAATTTAGAGAATTAGTTAAAGGAACTAAAAAAGGGAGAACCAAAATGTGTTCCTAATAGATTTGAATTTGGATGGTTTGGAGGATATAGATATGGATATATGTAGATGTGTGGGGTGCATGCATGGGTGCAAGGAACAAAACGAAAGAAATGCATTTCAGGAAATAAAAACGAAAATGAACAACAGTGAACGTTTATTTGTTTTGTTTCGAGTTATGGAATTTATTTGTTATGTTTAGCAATAAACTAATATACAAAACAACAAACAAAAACTTTAATGCTTTAACGCTAATAACGATACTACAAATTACATAAATATATAGCTATCAATTAAATAATATCAAAAATAGTTGCAGCAGGGAAGAGTGGTGGGAAATGTTAAATGATAATTTGGCTAACAACACAAATATGTATATTTTAAGGTTAAGGTACGTGCGTGGGGGTCGAGAGAGGAAGGTTAGCAAATGGATGGATAACACTACCTCGACGCGCATTCCTGATTTAGCACGCCCTTCTCGAGCAGCGGAAAACTGCGAAAATAGGCAGCCCGATTTGATAGTATCTCACTTGGTGGCGTCACCTCAATGTCAATGCAATTGAGACGCTTCTCGAAACACTCCGGCGGGTCCGGGCTAGCCACGCAAGGCTCATAGCTGGTGGCACAGATCATGTTTTCGCCATGGCGACGACTATTAAAAAAAATAAATCATGAAATTATATTTTTTTATCAAAATTTTTGCACCTTCATTTGCTTACCGGAGCAGCTTGATGCGCTGATCGAAAAGTTGAAGCTGCTCATCGGGCTGAGTTTCCCACATGGCCAGGATTTTGTTATCGATAAGTGTGGCAAACATTTGAGATTCAAGGAAGCGCGAGAGAAAGGCGCGATGATGCTCTGGCTGATCGGACAGAAAGGAGGATTTATCAAAATTCTGCAGAGTTTCGCGATTCGAAAGCCATTCATCCTTGGCCTGATTCGGATGGATGACAAAGTGTTCGTAGGCATGGAACATATGCACAAAGCGATTGAGAAATATCTCGCGTAGCGCGATATTTATGCGCAAATCCTGATAATATTGCTCAACAATATTTAGCGCTGGCTTTTCAGCGCGAAGAGACAATGATCCCATACGCGATGGCGGCAATGTGGCATCCACAGCGTCCACATCCTGATAGATGCCCACAGGTGATGAGGATAGCGAGAGCGTTGGACTGCCCACGGGTGAACCACCCGCCTGATTGGAACGCATGCCACCCTTCCGACGCAGAAAATCAGCGATGCGCGGCACATGATCAATCCTTGAGGGATGCGCCACCAGCGCTTGATAATCCACACCTGGTTGTTGGGCTGGCGAGCCAACGCCTCCACCCCCACTGGACAGCGTGTAGACTGTCTCCTGCAGCTGTTGAAAACGCTCTTTGCTACGTCGCGCCGCCTGCAGGCCATTGGGTAGCGTGCAGCTTGAGATCATTGCATCGGCAGCACCACCACGCATCATATAACCATTTTTTAAGGTTGGTTCTTGGGCGCGATCACGCTCTATTTCGAACTTGTCCAGCACCGAGATAATCTCGGCCATAAAGTCCATCTTGTGTGGAAATATGGGCAACTCCTCGGGCAATTGGATGTGCTTCTTATCAATGTCCACAAAACATAGAACCGCATCACTACCAATTTTGTGCGCTGCCTCGCATCCAGCATGCAAACCCATCACAAACGGCACTGGTGCGTCCAGAAAATGATGCAACGCAGCGGGCAAAATCGGTGCATAAACATGTGGCCAAATAAATGGAAATAGTAGCGAAGTAATACACTCGCCTACAATCATGAGTCTTTGGTAGTCTGAAAATTAAAAAACAAGAAAAACACATACATTTAGCTTATTTCAGATGCGAAATGTGATGTGAAAAACTCACCTGTTGAGCGCAGCAGCACCTGACTCTCTAGAAGCACACAGGTAAGCAACTGGATGACACATTCTACACCCAAATAGCTAAAGAGCAGACGCAACGGAAAATCCAACAGCGGCAATTCTGTGGCCAACGATGGACGCTGCAAAATCACTGCAATTGCCGGCAAATGTGGTTCCATAGGTGGCAAATAAACGCGTATCGATTTACCCGGCTGAGGTAGCATCACTTCATAGAGTATATTGTATACATAAGATTCAAGACTAATGCCAGCGCCCGGCTGTCGTGGCAGACACCTGTAAGAAAGAGGAATACAAGTAAGTATCATTTTTGGATTTGACATTTATTGTAAGTACTTAATGCTAATTTAAAATTGTATGTCTATGGTGCGATATTAATTTTCATTCAAAAATATTTGGTAATAAGTAAGTCTTATTCAAATTATTAAATTATATTTGCTTTTTAACAGCTGGCACTTGATATAATATTTAGAGGGAAATAAATGTGGGTCATTTAAACAAAATATGTTATAATTTTGACATTCGCAAAAAAGAAGAAAGCTGCTTTAAAAAGTCAATCATGCAACTAGATAATGTTGACACAGCTGTTATTGCTTTGTTGTACTAAATAGGAGCAAATTTGTGCAATGCAGTTATTTCACTCACCGGTACAAATTCTTGAGGAATATCTGTGCGGCAAATGCATAGGGCGCTTGACAAATTAACGAAATACTTTTGGCCACAAATAGCTTATCCTTGCTGATGTCGTAGTAGCTTTGTGCGGACTGCGGCGCCTGACCAGCAACCTTAAAATGTCGTGGCAGCGATCGACTCACGGGACCATCCTGTTTTATTCTGCTGAGGGAATGTGCCTGCTGCCCATTCGATAGCTCCGTAATGAACATGGACTGCAGCGTGTGGATGGCGCCACAAATGTTGCGATTGCGTATCTCCTCGTAGAAGACCAAACTGAAGCCATAACAGCGTTTGCCATCCTCACGCGTCGTTGCAAACGAATGGAATTTGGGCTCAATATTGTGCTTCTGGGTGCGAAAACGCAGTCCCTGTGGCAGCGACAGCTAAAAGGGAAGATACATATTGAGTACATTAGTAAGGAACAAACAAATCTACTCATAAGATAGATTCATGGCTTGTTGTTAGTATATACAGTCAATGTGTTCTTATTTGTAAGTTCAATTAAGTTTCTCAATCACGACTCATATTAAATGCGATAATAAGTATTGCTTATAAAAGAATCATTTATGTGCATGGTATAAAATCAGAAGTGATCATTATGAGCATATGCCCAATACATGTGTATGTACATATGTGTATGCATATTTATTTATGAAGCACTCATAGGAGCACAAAACTAAACACATGCCAAGATTTATTTGATAAGAAACTCGTCGCTGCGCTGTCGTGGCTGGCATTTCTGCCAACGTCAACGTCGTCGTTGGTTGCAAATGTGGCATCAATTAAAAGCAGCTCATGCGCGCTCATACTCATATTCGTATCAATGAGCGCCAAGTCAATCGAGCATGAATTTCATATTTGTGTGCAGGGCACTTACACTGGACTGATTGACAAAGAGAGAAGGGGGATAGGAGAAAATAAGAGCAGAGCAATTGAACTTAATTGAAGCAATCGTTTAATATACACACACCCAAATGTAGGGTGACGCTGCACCTACCATGCAAATACCGTGAGCATCAAATGGATTCCAGGCAACATTTTCAGGATAATGCGCTAGGGGTTTACTTTTGTAGGCGCGATCTAGCGGCGAGCAGTGTAGATTGTCACCTTATAAAAGAGAAAAAATTATGTTCACATATAGGATCACCACTGTTTGGATGATGTGGCGCTTACCTGCAAATCGATCTGGCTCTAAGCCTGTGTCCAGATCCAAGCCACATATCACAAAATAGTCAGCGAATCGAGAGAATTGTGGATCCGCATCGCGTTTTAATTGATTTAGCTCCGACTGTTCGCCAGGCGATGTCGGTGATTGCACCATGGATTTGGGTATGGAGGCAGACGGGACTGTCGTGTTGTTGCCACCGCCGTTGCAGCTGCTGCTGTTGCTGCTTGCATTGTTAAGCATTAATTTGGACAAGCGACTCGAAACATTTTCACGCGTCGTCATTATTTGATATTTTGTTGTCTGTGTCTTTTCTTCTCTGCTGCTGCTCGATTGCTCCAATTGTAAATCAAACAAACGCCTCCATGTGTACGTGCATATGTATGTGTCTCTATGCCCCAATGTGTGTGCGTGTTATGATATTAAACGCTGTTACCGTTGTGCGATTTCGTTGTTGTTGTGTGTCGCTTAATTTTTTGACACTTTCCAATTTACACGACGATGGTAACGACGACATCAACGTCCCTGGACCTGTATAATAATTTTGTCTGCAATTGTACTGTTGTTAGTAGTGAATATGTTCGTATTTAAACGATTGCGTGCTCCTTTTTCTTGCTTCTCTCTCTGTCTATGTTTGTATGTATGTATATGCAAAATTTTCTATGCCAATGGCACAGTTGTCTGTGCCTTCTTGGCTGCTTTTCACCCCCACACTCTTCTCTGAGACGCGTTCGTTTTTTTGTTATTGCTACTGCTGCTGCAGATAATTTGGGCTCAGCTGCTCTTTTATATTAAATTTAAAATGCCAGAATTAAAACGACACAAGAACCTAACAACTTCGCGTTTTGGTTTACAATAAATTTGTACACATAGTCAAGATAAATAATTTTAACTTTGCGTATTACCGTTGTTCGCAATTTCCACTTTCCAAATTTTTATGCTAAGCGATTATTTCTGTATCGATGTTTTTGTGGATAATGTTGTGTAGTTCATTTTTCGATAAGGCTCGACAGCTAGTTCACTGCAATCTGGTCACATTCTGCAGGCAACCACTCAGCTGATATTTGTTTACCTTTTGCTGTATATATTGACCATAAATATATCTGATTTTTAAGCTTATAACTACTAGACGAATTGACGTTTGCACTGCATGGTGCTGTTTTGCCTCTTTATTTTGCTAACATCTTCGTTTAATGAAATATTAAAATAATATTAGTTAATTTTATGTGCGTGTAAAACATATTTCTTGATTGCTTTTTCCTTATTTTTTTAAATATAACCAGTTCGTAAGCTTTTATTTAAGCAAATATTTTAGTTTATTGTTTGTTTTCAATTTGGCACAAAGCTATCGGATCGTCATATAAATATATCGATGAAATCAGCTATAACGATGGATTAAATATTTATATTTGATGTGGGTACACTGGCTTCGTGAAACGTGAAAAAAGTTCTAAACTGTATTTATGTGTGGCGACATTGTCGCATATTTAATAAAAAGCTGGAGAACGGCGAGCGCAATAGTGCGCTCATAGCTAATTTAAGCTTGACCGATCAAGAATTTGTTTATAATGTTGGAATCGATATTGAATTATTTTTGGAAAAGCGATTGAGCAGTGGGTAAGAGCTCTTAGAACTTTTGTGCCACGAATATGTGTGAGTGTGTGTACTATGTATACATTTATGTGCGCTTGTAGAAAATACGTGTGTGTGTGTGTGTTCGCTTCTGTGGTGTTAAAGCCCTCGGTCTTGTACGGCAGCAGCTGGTGGCGCGACAGCCACAACGACAAAAACAACAAAACTGCAGCTCCTTGTTGGATCCCTTTCGTAACTCATTGTGTCCGTAACAACGCGGAAATATGCAAAAGCGAACAACAACATGGAATATTAGTATGCCTGCTTGAAAGCACTATGGGGCCGCGATGTAATATTACCGGTTTGCAAATGCCACAAATTCGAGTTTTCTCAGCTGCCCCACAACAACTGTAATAACAACAACAAATAGTAAAGCATGCAACTTTGCTATCCGCATTGCAACACTGACGTTTGGAGCTGGTAACACGGTTTTTGTTACCGTTGTTGTTGTTTCTTCGCCGTTTATCATGCAAGATTCGTTTAATAAACAATTAACTGCCGTGCACTAAACAACAGCGATGCGGACGATAAATAATTATTTTTTATTTAACATTGCTCGTACACCCTCATAGCAAATAAACATATTTTTTGTTTTTGGCGTATTATTGTTATTTATGTATGTTAATTATTGCATTGCGCCGTTGTGTTTTTGTTTCTTAATAAATAGTTTTCAAGTCGAGCTTTGCGTGATTCTTATTGAAGCTATGTTTGACCTCTTTGTGTACTTCCAGTGTACTACTTTTTCCGCCTGTGAACAATTATCGCCGTTATCTCATACATCAAACATGTGAAAACTATCGCCAGCAGTACGATCTTTTGACGTTTTCCGTAGGTCAAGGCCCGCATCGACGAACAGTTGTTTGTTTTCGCAATCAGCTTATTGATCCGCTCGGATTTGAGACGTGAGTAGCTTTAGGTGTAAGCACGCATACGCAACATTCTAACTGTAATTGACAGCCGTAAACAGCAGCAGCAACAGCCAGTGCCAGTTAAAAGCTGGCGAAGCAACGGAAGAAGCAGCAGCGCTAGCAGAAAACGCGTAACGGAACTGTGTAAAATGGGCGTTAAGAAGCATATCAGCGAAACGCCTTGTAAGTAGTGAAATAAGACATAAGAATAATTTTATTGCAAATAAAAAAAGTGTTTGCAATGTTATATCAGTTATCAATCTTTGTTCATCATCAAAAGCAACATAATTTATGGAAAATATTAAAAGATTTGTTTTACGAATATTTGATTCTCGCAATTTTTAAATGAAATTTTGTTTGTTTATAGCTAAACCAAACGATAAGTAGATAAATTAAATGTTATTCAACCTAATTAAAAACAATATTAAATTCGAGCCTTTCGAAAGCCACTCCCATTTATAGCGGTTTATACACAGTATATACATAGATAAAAATATAATTAAGTATGTAAAAAAAACATGTATATATGTAATCAAAGTTGGCACATTTGGCAAGCTTGAAATGTTTGCAAATTGACAAATGAAAAATCAAAGAAAACTTGAAAAACAAAACCAATTATATATATGTATGTATTTGTATGTGTATGTGCAAACGACTAAAAATAAAGCCAAACACGCCGGCGAACTACTACCAGCCAGCAGCCAGCCAGTTCGTTGGTTCGGGTCACGCAGCTTATTCAAGGTCGCCCTCTTTCGCGAGCAACATTTCGGTTGCATCATAGACTCGCACTCTTAGGCTCTCTCTCATATGCTTGCTCCCTCGTTTGTGTTCGCCCACTTGTTGCGCCCAGTCTCAGTCTCAGCCATGGTTGAATTATACATGGTTAAGTCGTGAGAGCATGCTCGCTCAATTTTTAGGAGCCTGTTGTTAGTCGCAAAGCAGCTGTCAACGTGATAAGTTGTGAGTGCGGACGAATTTTTCGTGGAATTTTAAGGTTACGTTACTTTTTTAGAACTATGTTTATATGTTTTATACGTTTATACATGTTTCATGTCATTTTATTTCATTTACATAATCAGTTTAAAAATTTAAATTACACATGTAGCCAAAAACACACAACGCTCTGAAATTAGAACCTCTGTTGAAAAATGTAAACAAAATCACACATCGTTCTATCTCGTTTTTGCACACTAAAACAAGACGATGAAGCAATATCGAAGCAGCAACTATGCTATCTCTCTTGCACTCGCATGGTCTTATCAACAGGCTCCTTCTGCCGCGCATGACTTAACCTTGTATAATTCAACCATGGTCTCAGCTACGTTTTTGTGTTGACATTCACGAAGCAGCGCACAAAGCGTACGGACGTGAAATTGGGTCAACATTATTAAATTTTGTGTGTGTATGTTTGTATATATATGTATCTATACACATTTTGCCAAACGCATTGCTTCACCTTATTATTTATTAATTAATATTATTTGCAAATATCATTTATTTTGCTTAACTTCTCAACATATTTTCTTGTGCAGTAAGCAAATCGAACTCTGTTGATTTATACCGACCACCAGCGATCAGAAACAGCAGCAGCGAAGAAGCGGCTGCTGCAACGAACGAAACGCTAACAGAACCTGCTGCAGCAGCACCACCACCGGAAGCAACAACAACAGCAACAATATCGACAGCTACCTCAGTCTATCGCAAAGGGTCGCCGACCAGGTAAGTTAGATAGTCAGTAAATATTTTCAAATCTAGTAGGATAAACAAAAATCTTGGTAGAAAAATATTGAGTCTTATTTCATATATATTCAAGATTTCATTCAAGTCTTAACAAGCGTTTTTAATTTAAAAACAATAAAGTCAATAGTAACTTAAAAGTAGATTTATTTTTCGTCATCGTTGAATGCTTATCGCTTACCTTTGGTTTTTTCTCGCTTCTGTTTTGATCATCTGTTTCGCAGAGAGCAACATTCAAGCTCCGCTGCAACAGCGTCGCGTCGTGAACGCCGTCCCGACCGAGCCGTTTATGTGCCAAGGGCACGACGCAGTCAAACAACGCCGCCGACAGCTACAACAACAATATCAACGACACCGTCGTTTACGTTAACGCCATCGCCAGTAGCAGCTTTGTGCAGTCCACAGTCAGAGTTACAGCTACAGCCATTGGAATTGCCAGTTGTGGATACAATCCCGATTAAAGCAGACGACGGTAATAACGTTCAACAGCAGCTGTCAAAAGTGAAAAAATCAAGATCGCGCCGAGGTGAGCGCAGCAAGAAAAGCGTCAGTAAAACTATTGAGGAAGCTACGCTGTTTTTTATTGCGCCCAGCGAAGATTCGACAACGACAACATCGACGACGCCGCAGCTACAACCACCATCAGATAGCAACTGTGATAAGAAGGCAAATATTTTAAATACGTCTCTCTAACTGCAAAATCTTAACGTCATATCTTTCTTTTCGTGCAGACCATGAGCGGCAACCAGCGAACAAAGACGGGTAAAACCCAAAGCAATAGCATCAATTTAATTCAGCAAACGCTGCGCATAGAGGATGCAACAGCGCTGCCTAAAGCCAATAATGCGGCAACGACTGAGGATGCCAACCAAAAATGTGATAACGAAGTGCGCGAATTGCAGCGAGCCTCCAAGGTAAACTATAGTGATTATTAAATATTATAATCAAAACTTTAAATAATAATGACGAAAATAATGTACACAGGAAATCAATCGCAGTAATCGTCGCATTATGAAACAAACCTTTGTCTCGGATGTCCTGGAGATACCCGAAAAGATTGAGGCAGCGGCTGCAATAGCACCAACACAAACACCAAATGCCGACAGCACCACCGAAGATGATGATGATGATGAGAATGAAGATGACTGGGAAAATATGTTCGATGAGAGTGGCGAATGTTTGGATCCAAAAATATTGCAAGAGCTCACCGATTCGGTGGGCAAGTGTAAAATCGAACTTCCCAAAATGGATTATAGCGTGAGTAATGCCAAAATTAGTTGCTTACAATATAATAAAGAATATGTGATTGCAGCTTTATCACATTAAGCAATCGCTGCTTAATGAGGAAGAGTTTCCGCACGTTCTGGAAGTATCAAATTTTCCCATGGAATTTAAGACACCGGATCTGCTCATGCTCTTTTCGCAATACAAAAGCGATGGCTTCGACATCAAGTGGGTAGATGATACACATGCGCTCGCCGTGTTTAGCAGTTCCCGCATAGGTTGGTATTAAAGTATGAGCATGTGAAAACGTTGCAATCGGACGCAACCGACTGCGGTATACTCTGATACCAATATAAAAAAATCGGTGAAAAGATTGCAATGGGGTACGGCTGCGGCAGGGGTGTACGCTGCGTTCAAATATAGTTTGACGCAGATCTTAGAGGGACGTTACCAGCTATCTTCCTATTAAATTTGGTGACTAGCTTAAAACTGAGAAGACACACGAAATCCCGTTTTTAACGAGGCGGCTAGAGAGGAAGGAGTCGGCGTGTTCTATAAGTATTTGATGCAGTTTTTTGGAGTCGCTATCATCTATCTTGGCCCCCAATTTGGATGTAGCTAATAAACTGTGGAAGTATAGAGGTGTTTCCGATTACAAAATGCGAGGGGGTTGGGGGTGGAACGGCGTGGAAACAAATTTTGATGCAGTCTTTTGGGGGACACCGGTAGCTATCGCCTTACCAAGTGTGGTAAATCTTGCTGTTAGGATGTGGGAAATATGTGGATTTATTGATTTTCAGTTATCGTTTTCCCAGCCACCAAAATGTTGGGTCCTTACAGACAGACAGACACATGACGGGCATCGGTATCGAGTATAAAAATTGTCAGTTTTAAAGCGAATCCAATCCTTATTTGACAGCTGCTGAAGTACTGACCATGGGCCATCCGTTTGTAAAGTTGAAGCCGCTGGTCGAGGCCACTCTAGAATCCCGTCTCAAGGCCAAAAAGGCCGGTGCCATTTCCCTACAGCCGTATCGTCAACGGCCAGAGACTTGTACGGCGCTGGCGCGTCGTCTGGTTTCCGGTGCATTGGGTGTTAAACTGCCAACAGCACCGGAGGAACGAGAGAACGAACGGCGTGTGTTGCGCGAAGCCAAGGGTGAGGTCTTGTCATATCATTTAAATTGTAAAATTTTCAAATTTAAATTCTTTTTCTCTCTATTTTCGAAGAACGCAAACTTTTAGCTGCCAAACAGCGCGATGAGGTGTGGGAGAGCTAGGCTAGCCACCCGTTGCACAATGCATTTCTTTTTATTTGGCGGTATTCTTAACTCGTGCTTCAAATAACAACAAAGCTATTACATAACTTAATGATAATATGCATGACTTAAGCTATGTACTTCATGAACATTTATGGCTTTTCATGCAATTTATGCAAGCAAAATTTTGCTCAATTTGTTGTAGTTTTTGAATGAATGTGTAAGCGAAGAGACAGGAAATATCAACATAATATTAAATATATGCAAACATATATATTTATTTGTCGTAGTTGGTAAGCACTACTTGCATAAATTAATACCTGTATGTCTTTTTAACTCCAAGCGTATAGTTTTATTTATAAGCGCAAACAGTTTATATAAATATATATTTTAATAAAGTTTATAGCGAATAAGTACAAAGAACATAATGTGTGTACTCATTGGTGTCCTTAGCGAAAACATTCATTGCACATAAGCTTTAAAATAACGGACAGTTTTTGTAAGAGCACAATTTGAGGTTTCGGTGCAGCCCTCATGGTGCAGAAAGAGAATATCGATATATCGATCACACTTCCATAAAATACTATATTTAAGTATTTGCGTTATCGGTTCTTATAATCGAGTATTTTGTATACGATAGCCGATAGTTTGACAAACAGTTTAATATCTTTGGCATAGCTGCCAGTCGTCTTGAAAATTTTAATGCAGTCAAAACAGCAGAGTGCTCGAAGTTCTTCAGAATCGGAAACAAAATAAAGTAAATAAACAAAAATCGGTAAAGAGGAGCGTAAAAGAAAAGTAATTGACACACTTTAATAAATGCACGTGCAAAGGTGTTAGTTGTTATGTTTTGTTGTCGAAATGATAAATGATTTCTGATTTCTTTGTGTGCACTATGTACAATATGTATATATGTACATACATATACATTTCCATGTATATACTATAAATCAGGCGTGACGTGCGCCACCCAATAGCCTCAAAGAGCACAGGAATGTTAAGCGTGGCGTGCAGAATATTCTGCTATTTAAAAGATAACTCTATATACTGCTCGGTTTCTTTTTAACATTGTGCTAATGCACATTCGCGCACATTGTTTTAAGTAATTTTTTGCTGCAGCACCATCATTTTGCACGCGTTACAGAAGCAAATAACGTATCGACGTCAACTTATCGGCTGTCGCTCTGTTTTTATCACATACACATACATACATGCATGCATGCATGTACACAATTCGTATTAAGTGTTGGGAGCGCCAATCTCGTCGCCTCACAGACGAACTTTCACAGCGCCCTATTGTCCCAAAGAATTTGGCGACCGACTTTGATTAATAAAGTGCTATTAATTATTAATTGAAGCAATTACACTTTTGTGTTCATACAGATCAAAATAAAAGCCCGCAGTTAGGGCCAAAGTCGTGGACGTAAACGACCCGAGAAATACCTTAACACCTAACTTCATACAAGAACGCCGCTTGAAGAAATCTTTTAAAGTTCGGTAAGTTCACCAAACGGCTTTTGCCTTTTCTTTAAGTTTTATGGCAGAGCATAAGTCAAATTAGAATATATATATAAAGATTAAGTGCCAGTGTTGTCGATTCCGTTTTTTCGCAGCAAATCCTAGTAGCGAAAAAAACTAAATTGTTTTAAAAAAGCTCATAAACCGTTTGCGTGAGATGCAAAAACGGTTTTAATTTACTTGATATACATACATACATATCTTTAGCACGCTTTTAAGCCCATCAAAAGCTGCTAAAACTGATAAGTAGACTCGCATAGCCACTGATATCTAGGCTAGTATGGGTTTGTGTATGTGTGTGTGTGCATCAAAAATCACAAACAAAGAACCAAGCCAAAGGAAACCTGTGTGAACATGTTTTTCAGCCCTTTAAGGCTATTTTTGTTTGTTGTTATTGTTGTCGTATTTTGGGTCAGCGAACTATGAGCACACGCCCTTTTGGTCACAGGTAGGCAAAGAGAGAGAGAGAGAGAAAGACACAACGACAACCGCAGCAGGCAAATACCAAGGCATTCCCATCTGAATCTTAATATTTTGCTGTATTTTTGCCAACCCCTCCCATTCATTCCCTTTTCTGTCCTACTTCAACTTTACATATATAGATATGTATACTATGCTAATGTACATATTTACCTGTCCAAGGCGTCTTGTTAAATTTGTTTTCCTTACCTCTGCTGCAGTTTTGATGCTTGTGATTTTTCACGATGCCGGCTTTAAAGATAACCGGTTTCAGCTTCGGTAGTTTCCGCTCGCAACTTCCTAGTGCTCTCAGTCGCCTCTCAGCGTTTTAGTCATCATTGTAATCATCATTTAGCCATGGCTTTTAATCGGAAATAATTCTGACTCATTTTCGTTGTTTGTGTTTTGTATTTAGCATGTTGTGGGTATAATATAATGTTTCTTTCGTAACGTTCTTGTTATGTATGCTATCAATTTCGCTTATAAATATGACTGGCCTGAAATTTTAAGCCCGATTTCATTGGGCCGGACATATTAACATATTGCGACCATAGCGGCGTTAACATGTGTGTGGCAAAATCTGGTTTTGCATAAAATCCAATTGTCTCTTCATCGTTAATCACCTGTGAATAATATTATTTTAATTTAAGATGATTCTATGATGATTATATTAAATATTTATTTGATTACTTTAATGAGACTGATGCATTTTACATCACCAACTGAAATATATGTTCAAAATTTTGTTCGATATTTTCATAAATTTCTTAAGATTGATTTAAATTAGATAAAATCAGATGAAAAATGACAAATCAAGAATTGGGAAGAATTCCTAATTTTCTTCCATAAAAATCTAAAGAATCTTCTGAAAAACTTACAGTCAGCTAGCTAACTTAACAATGTTCAATATATAAACTAGTAGAATCCACTTATTCACTTTAAGTTGTTCTTAATATTCGATTGTATTTATTTTATTTTATGTTTTGTGAATTGCCATCTTATCTTTGTTTTTGCAATGCTTTCTTAATACACTTCATACATTATACGTTCTTTGTTTTTCATCATCAGCACTTGGGATAAAAGATATCAAAAAACATATATAACACGCTTGCTCGCTTAAAATTCTTTTGTAGATTATTATTGTTTAAGCATCTGTCGATTCCATCGTTTTCAATTCACTTATTATCCTTTAACATTATTATCCCTCTTCCTTGCTGTTTGGCATTTAAGTGCCATCAGCAAATGGGCTGTGACATTTTCCATTTTGCTACACATGTTTAAAGGTCACGCTCGATATTCAGCCGACGCGACGTTCCCCATTTGTTTCAACCTCCCCTCTCCATTCTGAGATTTTCTTTGTCAATTATTCCAACACAATTAAGTGACATCGAGTGCAAAAAAATCGAATACGTGTTGATTAAAGTTTGCGCCGAATAAGTCTTTAAGTGATTTATGACTTTGTTTCGCTTTGCTCATCAATATTAAAGTCGGTTAAATATTTGATTTTCGACTCGTTTAATGTAGGTGAACAACCCAATTATCAGCTTTCAACTTACTATAAACTGGGTTATCTTTGTTAACAGACCATAGAAACGACTCTAGACTTGTGGCATAACTAACTAGGTTAGGTTTCATTTCACACACACACACACAAATTATGTCTTTCCAGATAAGCTATGCTTATCAGACAAATATAAAACATTTAGAATTGCTTTCGTTGCGCCGTTAAAATGGTTTTAAAACAGCTTTGAAATATTTTATATCCTCATTGTCTAACTGCTTAGCGAAACAGTTTACATTAAATTTAGTCTGATAATTGCTTTGTCAATAATTACATCTTAAAAATCAAAGTTACGTACTTGCCAAAGTTTGAACTCTAAAAATAGTTTGTCAACTTTTTACCTTATTTACCTTGAATTACACTTTCCTACATGTCAAAAACCTTATATCTATATTTGAATTATTTAAACTTAAAAAATAAGAAACACATCACTCATGGCCGAATTTAAATAATGATTTTTATTTTTAAATCTCAATTTGATGTCATTGGCCTGACAAAAAGTAGATTTACTAAGGTACTCTAAAGGGGAAATGTGTCAGCAGGCTATCACCTTTTTCACTATATCTCTCATTATCTCTCTGTCTGTAATTTAATATTTTTCCCTGTAAATTTCGAATAAATAAATCAAAACTTACTTACCTGTCCCACTTTTGCCCAGCTCTGCCCCGCTTGTTTGCCGCGGGCCTACATTTCAATTGCCTCCTCAGTTTTTTCTTTGTTGCTGTGCGTCAGCTTCTTGCGCTTTTCCGTGCTGCAACTCCCCTTCCTTTGGACCAGAGGAAAAGCGGGTTAATTGTCAGCCAACATTGTCGATGCTGCTTCTTTTTATACCCTTATATAATGACTTTGTGCAAATGTACGGAACAAGCTGAAGGAACCATCGCTAACCACAGATAGTATACATATTTTCCATAAACTTCAACAAACGAGTCGATTTAACGTCCGTCCGGCAGTCTGTCTAGCTGTCTTTAAAACCGCCTTGATCTCAGAGATTATAAAAGCTAATGACTTAAAATGTATTCAAAACTTTTTCTATACATTTTATAATATTTTATGAATTTGTTTGGGGGTCGTTAACACCTATCTTGGAACCAAATTTGGTGGCTCTAGCTTAAAATCTGTGGAAGCTATAGGCATTTATGCCTTTAAACTGCGGGGTGAGACTGGGGGCGGAATGAGTCGGCGTGACTCCAAAATTTGATTTTGAAATGCGAAAATGTCCTTGTGACTTTGTCTTAGTTTTATATGAGATTTGTTTATTTTTCCCAAGAGGCATAAAGTGGTATACCTTCTATTGGAAAATATCAATAAGTTAATAAACCTAACACGTTTTCTTGTTTATGTTTGTACTGAAACTTAATTTATACCTAAAAAAAAAAATAAATAAAACTTAATTGCTAGTATGAAAATTGCCTATTAACAAATTTACCAAAATTTAAATTTCTGCGTTCTATTTTAATCGGTTGTTTGCAAATATTCCAACACCTTTCGATCGATGATTCTTAAAATGTAATAGTAAGTGGACTTGAAAAAGCGGAACTAATAAGTTAATTGATAAGTTTTCAATTTTAGTAAATAAATCATTTTTTATCTGTAAATGGAAATCTGGATTGTCATATAAGTCTTTTACATAAATAAATAAATCAAAGTACATATTTCGACTTGACATGATTTTCGATTACGAACCGAAATGTCCTCCACGGTAAAATTAATTTTTACAATAACTTTTTACCAACTTTTTATTAAATGTTTAGGTTATTGGTTCTCTTCATTATATTGCAAGCCAATTTCTTACTTAGTCAGTATAGAATTGAATAGAATTCAATTGATAAGTTTACTTGTGATTATGGGTCAGAACGCAGTTTGGCTCTATAAACCCAAATTATTTTTATCGGTTAGGATGTCATACGGCTATTATCATGTCTCGCCACACAATGTGGGAGGGTCGAAGTGGAATTAAGTCACCAAACAATATGCCAAAAGTTCAACATAGCCAAAAATTCAGTTAACACACACACAGACAAACACTCCACTCACACAGAAAACATACACAAGTGAATATATGCAAATGGAGAGCAGCCAATTAAGCAACATGACCTAGAATATTGTAACCCAATTGTGACTCGACTCAGTTCATATCACGGATGTGCACTGTTTGGTTTTTATACACATACATAGATAGATAGATGCATGTATGTATGTGTGGGTGGGTGGATTTGTTTTAATGGTACATACATACTTGCAGCGAATGCATTGAAAGAAAGCTTTTGGCTTGTGCGTTGCATATTTAATTGTCATAATAAATGGGTACTCACATCACGTGCTTGAAATTTATACAAATATAAATATATATATATCATACTAAATGTGTTGATGTAGGTAGAATTATGTTTTTATACTCGATACTGAAGGACAAGAGTTTGTCTGTCTGTCGATACGAATGCAACTTTTTTGACATCTTTTAAGCTTGAGACTTGAAACTTTGCAAATATCTTTTCCTATAAGGGTTCTACGAATACTGGGGGACCTTCGATTCGATGACACAAATACTTACTCGATTAATCCTTGTAAGACTGCATCTCAGCCTCTGCAATCAAACCCCTTCTTAAACAGGTATCGAGTACACCGCCGTCGGTTGCGCCCGACTGCAACGTTTCCAGTTGTTATATGCATGTATCAAATATGATTTATGTATGTATGTGTACAAAGTTTTATCCTTGTGTATGGTTTTGTTGTGTACGTGGAAATGTATTTAAGCTTGAAATAAACACTAATATAAATGATAAAAGTTGAAGTACCTGATGCAAGTATGCTCATTATATAGGCAACTGTTTCAGTCATGCTCAAGTGCATTTTGATTATTGTACCTATTGAATTAATACATACTGTACGAAGAAATACTCGGTATAACATGTAAAACAGTTCTCTGTTTTGTTTTTAGTACAACAGTGCGAGTTTAATTAATCTATTCACGTGCTTTTCAAAAACAGGTTGACTGCCCATTGGCAATTGGTTCTGTTATAATCATGAAAAACATATACATACATATGTGTTCAAATGAATATTATCGGATGCATGTGACCGGCGAGAAATGTCAAAAAACTAATGACGCCATAACAATTTTGTTGTTAGTTGATTTCAGCCCCCTTTTCCTCATTTTTCTTGCCAACTTTTGATTCACCTTCTACTGATCGTTGATCGTCAGTTTGCTAAGCTTGATTGTCAGTTAGTTGAGCTCTACCCTTTTTTTTCATCAATCATGCCAGGCACGTTTGCTGATTCCATTTTTTATTTGTTTGTTTTGCTATCGGACAGCGGCCTTAAGGCGCAATTGGTAGCGATATCAGTGCTAAAGCCCCTTCTTCATAAAACCATCAAAGTCAAATACTGTTTGACATACAAAAAGCTAGCTACCAAATACTACTCTTGACACCATGCAACCCGTGCTTAACAAGCTGGGAAGGTTAGAGCTGCATGCTATTTATAGACCGAACATTTTTTATATAAGTATTTATACATACCTGCAAACTGGGCTTATAGAACGCCTCATTAAATATTTATATATACCGAATTGCTAAATATTGTCGCATGTTGTGAGAAAGTATTTATTATTACATATTTTAAATGAATACGAAAAAAATACTCGATAAAATGCTTTGTGGTTTAATGTGGGTTTCATTGTAAGAAAAATAATACTACATTGGCAAAAACGTACAATTGTAAACAGGCGTAAGCTGGCTGCAGCTGTACAAAGCTAGAAACTACATAAGATGCTTCGATTTGTGAATAGCTACACACGGATTTACCTAGAACCTAGCTAGAATCGAAAATAAAGCAACCTGACAACATTCACAGACTCGAAAGTATCAATATCCAATATTAAATCAAATAACAATTACACTATCTTAGACAAATAAACATATGTACCTGCATAGAGAATTCATTAAAAAATTTTAAATTGAAATTCAAAACTTTTGTAGGTGCAATTCTTATACTATAAATACAAATGCATAAACAATTGTTTACTTTTCCTATAAGAATATATGATTACCAGAAGTGGAAGAATCGGTTCCCATTCAATTCATCCGCGCTGCAATCAAAGTCATCCATCGAAACTCTAAATCATCAATTCAATAATCAATTCTCGGTCCATTTCGTTCGTTAGCTTATTAATTTAAAAACGGTTATAAAATCTATAAACGTTCCATCTTTTCAGCGTACTGATGACGGTAGTTATGCAACAATGTACTCATATTGTAGTACGTATTTAGTTATAATGTACATATGCCATATCTCCCTGTCCACGCAGTTTCCAACCAACCGATAAGCCGATAAGCCCTAACGTTTTGTTATGTTCACGCAAAATGCTTATTTTAGTTTACTTTGCAAGGAAACGTGTTATATTGCGGTTTCAAAATAGTTTTCATTTCGTTATCAAGGTTATATTATATTATGATAACATTTCTGACATAAAAATGTTTGAGAATTCCTAAAATATCATTTTAAAAATCTTCAAAATTCAGTCCTTTTTCACAAGGGATGATGTCCAGGATTAAATCCTACTAAAATATTTAATTTTTGACAACCCAAAGATCACTACCATTATATAATTATAAACTTTGCGGACATGCTGCTTTCAACTTTAGCGATGGATAATAAGCTACATAGCGAGGCCAGAGGCAGCAACCATCTTGTCGCATATACAAATATTATGTACATACTAAGATACGAGCATCAGACACTGTTGAAAGCGCCAAAGTGATAACACGATAGAAACATAGTATATTAGCCGGAAAGATAAGATAATGGGATACATTGTTCCAATAGGAAGGTACTAAAATGTACTCTTCCTTTTGTTTTTTGGCGTCTCGTGTGCTGAGATAGTGGTTTTTGTTTTTGGCGCTACATAGTGGGACTGTGTGGATGCAGTGCCAGAGCCAATGGTCGGTCTTGTTTACCCTGATGCAGCGAGATGGATATGCTTACTTCGTTACGTTTTGGTGTTGTTTGGTTGCTTAGTCAACGGCTGATCGCATTAAATAAATGAGAATATGCAAATTGTTTTCTTAGCTACCAACAAAACAGCACGCTATCTAACTCTGCCCCGTCCTCTCTCTCTCTCTCTCTCTGCCCCTTAGCGACAGCTATATATGTATGTATGTATATATTTGTTTGTATTGATATTGGCTGTTATTGTGGTGCAGTTTCATTGAAATTCACTCGATTCAGTTGAAATTGTTTGCACTAAACGCAAAAAAAAAAACATTAAGTGCTGCTGCAACGACAGTGTGGATCTCCATTTCTCTATAAAAAAAAAAGAATGCAATATCCATATCCATGCATACATATATGCATCTATATGTACATATAAATCGTTGTCGACGTATCCATGCGGCAGCTAATTCGAGCTTGCACATCCACAGTTTATAATTCACAAGCTATTGGAACACAACAGCAGGTGCTACAGTAAATTGAGCTTTCAGTTTCGAAAAACAAAAATAAACTGCAGAGCAACAACAAAATGCAGTTTTTTGCGTAAGTTTAGCAGCAAATCAATCGAAATTCCCAAATTGCTCTCTTGTGAAGTTAACCATAACGAAAAGACAAACAATTACCCTATTGCCCATTGGTCCACATGAACTGGCTTTGGTACAAGGAATGGTGACGGAGGCGGGCTGTTGTTACGCCCATTCAAGCGTGCCTTAAATTGTTTTTATACACTTTTATCTTTTTTTCTTCATTCAATTAAATCTCTCGGCGCCAACTAAAACTTTTGGAGAAAAGAAAACGTCCGAGTGCAATTAAATACGCTCCGTTTGTGTGCTACAAAAGTTTGTGTGTTCAAAAGGTTCAGTCACTTATTAAATCAAAGGTGAATAAACTTGATTTACGGGCGGGTTTGGGATAGTGTTTTACGATACAATAATCATGATATACTCTTCTCTGTATACTAAACCCTTTTGTCTTTGTATTTATTTTGCAGTTTCTCCAAGATGTCGAAATATTCGGGCAAAAAATGTCGCCTGCTCTCGATGATGTGGCTGACGGCCTTCTTCTTCTTTGTGGAAATTATAGTGGGTTATGTGACCAACTCAATGGCCCTGGTTGCAGACAGTTTTCACATGTTAGGCGATATAGCTGCTCTGGTCATATCATTCCTTTCAGTAAAGGTAAGAAAGTGTATTCCCTGCAATTGTCAATGTCTAGCTGACTCATTCGTCTCATCCTCCAACAGATGTCACCCAAAAAATGGTCAAAGAACACTTTCGGCTGGGCACGTGCCGAAGTCCTTGGAGCTTTGGTCAATGCGGTGTTTCTAGTTGCACTCTGCTTCAGCATCACGATTGAGGCATGCAAACGGTGAGTAGTTATCTGTGGAAGCACTTGCCCACGTATTTTCGTATATCTACGTAACGTAAGCAAAATGGGTGTTTGGGGTCAATGCCTCTCCCACACAACCAGCAGGCAACTTTCAATATTTTTTTCTTTTTGCCTTGTCACCGTTTCGTGTTTCTGTTCACATTCTGTTTGTCACTTATTTCTTATGGTTTCATATATATTATTTTGAGTTCGATTCTTGACAAATCGCTTCAACGTTTTAATTTTCATGCCGCGTGCACAATTTCTTTGCCACTTTACAATTGTATAAACGTGTCTTCTTCTTATTTTTTTGTTATATCGACATAATAACAAGTGGAAATCTTAGTATAAACTTTGTTCAGTCTGCAGTAAACGCAGCTTAATAAAACAAATCTCTGATTAGTTACGTTGAAGTTAAATGTTATTCGTTTACCCGCTTGAACTCAACTTTTATTTAATTCGTCCAACAGATTCATTGAACAGGAGCCAATACATCAACCGGAGTTGCTGCTTATTGTTGGCATTTTGGGTCTGCTGGTCAATATGATTGGCTTGTGTCTGCTTTACGGTGCGTTAACGTTATAACATGTAAAAGCTTATATAAATAAATACATATGTTGAAATTTGTACTACACAGAACACGGCGGTCATCACGGACACTCGCACGGCGGTGGTCTGACGCGCAATCACAGCCGACTCACGGAGCTGGCCAACATGGACGAGGGTGAGGAGGAGCAAAATGATTATGCCTATGAGAAACCGAAGGAGAAAGTCGTCAAGAAGTCTAGCCATGGTCATAGCCATGATCCCGGCCAGATGAACATGCGTGGCGCCTTCCTACACGTGCTCAGCGATGCACTTGGCAGCGTCATTGTCGTTGTCAGTGCGCTGGTTGTGTGGAAGAGCGAGTGGGAGTACCGTTTGTACATAGATCCGGCTTTATCTATTGTCTTAGTTGCGCTCATTTTGCACTCTGTATGGCCATTATTACGTGAATCTGCATTGATTCTGCTGCAAACAGTGCCCACACATATTCAGGTGGATGCCATACAAAAGCGTTTGCTCGAGAAGGTTGACGGCGTATTGGCCGTTCACGAGTTCCATGTTTGGCAGTTAGCCGGAGATCGTATTATTGCTTCCGCACATATACGGTAAGGAGGAGTGTTGTATTTCCTTCTACAATTTTGTTAACTCAATATATTTATATACTTGTGTGTAGCTGTCGCAATTTGTCTGAGTATATGAAAATCGCTGAGAAGGTGAAGGAGTTCTTTCACAATGAGGGCATACACTCCACGACCATACAGCCAGAATTTAGCGAGATTGAGGGCTGCAATATGTCCGATGGCACCTCTAGCATAAATATGAGCGGCTCCGATTGCTGTGCCCTTGACTGTCCCACCACTGACGAGGGCTGTGTGAAGGCCACATGCTGTCAAAACAACAACAAAGTGGTAATGAGATAAACTTGAAACTTGTTATGTTGTTGTATAATTAACTAAATTTAAATTTCACTTTCAGAACCAACTTCCATCGCCCTCAAATTCTCCGTACATGTGCCGCCAGCGCAATGCCGCACGTCAGGCTGGCGATGTGGAAGCCGGATCGCTGCTCGAAGCAGCTGCTGTCAGTGGCAACCAGACGGTTGGCAACGGCACGGCCGTCACAGTGTCTGCGGAGCCAACACCAAAGAACGAAGCAGTCTGACAACAGCCACAGCATCAGCAAAAGCAGCAGCATCATCAGCGTCAGCACCATCAACCAGCACAACAACAACAACATCAAGTACACTTTGCTACAAACCCAACCACAACCACACGTGATATATTTAACGAGCCAACAAACAACCAAGCAACTTCCAAAGCTTTTGCTACCAGCGATGCGACTCTCAGTTTCTCGCTAACCGCGCAGCGCCGCCGCGAGCTTCAACTGCGCGCCGAGCACCAGTCCATGGAGCTGGTGAAGCTCAGTAGTGGCGCCTGCACGCGCAACGGTGATGAGGTGGCGCTTTAAACAAGCCGAAGACGAAGTCTAGCTATTTGCAAAATGTCAGCAATTTATTTGTTGAACTTACTTTGATGCGTAGGTCAAGTGCATGTTTTCAACATTGTTGTTATTGTACGCGCAGAAGGCAAACTCTAGTAGTATATGTATAGTGTGTATTTAATGTGTGTATGTGTGTGTGTGTGTGTGTGTATGTATGCCCTACCACCCCACCCAATGCCTGCCCCACTACAGTGTAAAAACGCTCGAGCAGTGCACACTGTATTTCATTTTATTTTTTGTGCAAGTTTAATTGAAATCAAAATGTATAGATATAAGACCAAAAAACAAAAAAAACTGTGCAGTTAAATATCTTTCATATAAATTATACAATTATATGGAATGTTAATAACGTTAACTAAAACAAAAAAGTTGACTTAAGTTATTAATTCTTAAACAACAACAAAACAAACACACACAACATAAACCACAATTAAGATTATGTACGTTTTTTACATTTTGAAAAAGTTTATAAAAAAAAGAAAGCAAAAAAAATGTATTTACTAGTTATACATACATATATACATAGTTAATGATTAAAGACAGTGTCCGTTGGCCGCGTTTTGCTGCGAATGTTGAGTTGAATGAATTCAAAATACCTAGTGTATTACTATATGCAAATTCTATAATACATATATTGCATTCTGTGTTTGTATGCAAGTTTAGGTGTTAGTTTTTTATTCTTAGTAGTGTAATACGATGCTTAATGTAAAAATTTTGTTTACTGCAATGGCAATTGACACTTCATTTAAACTAAGCTATTTCAAACAATATCATCAATGCTGTATTATTTTATGTTTGCATAAACATATGTTTGTATATATATATATATATATACATCAAACATTATATTTATAATAATTAAATGAAACAAATGGCAACTGAATCACAATACTATATCAATATTATTTTATGGCTGCTGATTGGAATGATGTACATACATGCTTTTCTTTATTGTGCAACCGAATCAAAGCTAAGTGAAATACATTTTTATTGTCGATCCCAAATTTGCATTTTTATGAACTACGTATGTATCTCATAGTTAATTTTTTTTTTAGAAGTTTTAAGGATTCGTTCCCAAACGAATACAAGTTGAAAAATTTTATTATTAATATAATTGATTGTTTGCCAATTGCGGCTTCTTAAAAATAATAAAATACATTTTAATTCTAGAATTTGTTCGATTTTTATTTACAAAAAAAAATTTATAAGTTACAATTTGAGTTTAGATTTGAGGTTTACGCTATTTACAATTAAAACTAAATAACAGTCATCATGTGTAATGTTAATGAGTTTTATGAAAACATAAATTATGTACAAGTATGTAATTGCAAACTTAACGTTTTGACTCATGCTCCCCGTCATCGATGCATTGCATCTTTGAGAAGAGCAGCTGACGCTATAAGTTTTCATCAAGATTCTGGTCGGTGTTCTCCTCCACAATTGCCTCGTCCCATGGACCGTGAATGTTAAACTTGTGCTGTTGCTGTTTAACAAAAATAATCGGGCAAGCAATGTTGATAAAGAGCGTTGTGCAGGCATACAGATAGAGCACTGGGCGTGATATATAATAGAGAGATGCGCAACATATGACAAAGATCGGCACCATGCAGAGGCCATGCCATGTGGATGCAATCATAATGGGATAAAGCACAAAGAAGATTGCAGCCTCGACAAGTAAGACAAAAGCGTGATACGACGTTGGGAGTCGCGATGCCAGACAGATGGCACCGAATATGGCAGCATTTAAAGAGATAGCCTTGGAGACCATGGCCACATCCAAGCCGTAGTCGGAAAACATCAGATTGAAGAGCATTACGAAGAATGTCATCGTATAAATAGTGTCCGTGCTTATGGCCTGTGTTAACGTATGCAGCATAGGTGAAAAAATGTAGCCAAATAGCAACACAGTGACGAGCGTTTTGGAATCCTCTCCTAGCAGAGTCATACTCAGGCTGCTGCCACGATAATACAAATATCCGATGCCAGTAATGATGCATGTGGGCACCAGTATGCTAGTTGGTGCAAGCTTTTCGCTGAGCATCATGTGATAAAGTATCAAAAAGCTAGTTATGCACGAGATTTGATTGGTTAGCACAGTTATGCCGGCAACTGCTTCGCCAAGCGTATAGATTCGGACGTGGATATTAGTGCGCAGGTCCTTGAGAAAACTAACATCTGTATAGTTGTCCGGGTACTCGCGGTTCGAGTAGAGGTTCTTAACCCACGGTTTTCGCTTACTATGCAATATTTTTGCCATTTTTTAATTCAAAGTACACAAAAACATACAATAATGACGAACAACTTTGTTTACAAGCTAACAGCTGATTTAAGTACTCGATACCAAGTGCAGTTGAGGGGCCATAATAATCGATGCCAATAATCAGTATCGAGAATCCCGTAGCGCATATTAAGTAAACTTTCAAAAAACATTTTATTAGTTCGTTAAAATGTGATATTTTTTTATTGTTTCTTAGGAGTTAGTTGAAAACAGGCCACGAATAAGGCACAGATGTTAAAGTTAGGAAGACAAAAGTGTCCTTGGCAGTAATAAGTTAAGGTTATAAATCCATGGGATTAGTTAAAAAACAAAACGCTCAAAAAGGCATCCATTAATAAATTTGTGTTAATAACCTATTGTGATTCGGGATGATCGTTAGATTATCAAAATGGGCTCTAAACTAGGCCACTGTCAACAAATATAAAAAAATTCCTAAAAATTACAAACAATCGAATTTACGACCAACCGCCAGTCAGCTTGTGAAAGAGTTCCTCATTCAGCGTTTGATTGTTATCCTTGGAGCGCATTGACATAAAAATGTAGCCGCCAATAAATTCGTGAACCACCTTGCAATCGGCAGAGTGACAAGAGAAGACAACATTCTCGTCATTGAACTGAATCATCATGCATTTTATGTTCCAGTTAACATTCCAGGCTTTCATATTATTGTAGCGCCATGTCTTGATATGATCTCCAGAGTTTAGATCCATGCGCATGATGCGATTGTGGGCAACGCCCAGCAGTTCTTCCTTACGGTGTCCATCAAACTTAATTACAAATAAAGAGACGCCAAAGTCGGGCAGCGACTGCCAGGCCTGTATGTACTTTAGCTTAGCCTCCATTAGCGAAAACTCTCTAACATTGGCATGTGCCTCTAGAATGCGCTGCACTGCCTTGCCGGACATCTTGCGGAACATCTTGGCAGAAAGATAATCAACGGCATCTACAGAGCGCGGATCTATGTTGACGTGAACGCCCTGTACAGGTCGTTGCATCTGTATCAGTGACAAAATTCCATCGACTTCGCTCTCGTAGGTGCTGTCCGCTAGAGATCGTCCTTTGGCAGCCAGGCGGCAGGCGGCCAACCACTTGGCATACTGCTGTTCGTTCTCGCAACGCACCCAAACCTCGCTGTTGGGTCCGTTGTGATCGTCCGGTGACACCTCCAAGCGTATGGCATATTTGCCTTGGGCAAGATTAACATCGGGCGTTACCTCGCAGCCACGCAAATTAATGCTGATGGTGGGAGCCATGCGACGAGATTCCTCGGCATTTTTATACAGATGCAAGTGTAGGTCGCGATATGTGAAATAGTAGCGCTTGTAGCCTCTCAGCGTGAAACGCTGTGGCTTCAGGAAGCGCAGATAATCGGAGAGTTCCGGTATGCGTGTAATATTAATTGGATCGTGTCCATTGCTTCCTTCCAGAGTTATCTGAAGTTCATTAAGCGCCGAATCGATATCATCATCATCGTTCTCCTGACTCGACGTCTCGATGCCCGAGTCGAAGGCTGTCATCGGTTGCATGTCCACTTGATGATTCACCTGAAATTGCAGGGCTGCGAACATAAGCGTCTCCTGCTCCGTGCAGTCCAGCTCCTCGTTAAGTATAGACCACTTGGCCTGCTCGTACAGCTGATTGATGCGCACCTGATCGTACTTGGGATTCAAATCGAAAAACGTGTAGTACTTGAAGCGCAGACAAATGGTATCGTATTCGCGTATGCCCTGCTCCATCAGCGACAACGAACTGTCCAGCCAACCGACATTGAGGCGTGCTTTCTCCACTAGCGATTTGGGACGCAAGCGACGTGCTCGCATCTCGGCGCTTATTGTATGCGACGAAGTTGCCAAGTTCTCCTGAAAGTCACCCAAACTGGATGAGGAGGAATCGTATGTGCCATAGCCAGTGCGACTTGGCTTCCAATGCCCAGGCGTAGGGGAACGCCGAGCGGAAGCCGATGCATTATGGGGCGACAATGGCGCACAAAAAAACATACCAGGCGCTGATGGCTTGTCCAGGCTACCATTGCTGCCGCCATTAAAAGCCGAATTGATGGGCACAAATGAATTGGTGTCCGGTGCTGGTTGCAAATATGTTGTGCCATCTGGTTCAGCAATGGGCACACGCTTCTGATGAGGCAACTGGGCAAAGTTCTTCTTTAGATGCTCCGCTTCAAGCGGCTTGCACAATGACAGCTCCTCCGGATAGCGTATGTCGAGCTGTTTGCAAAGATTGACAACAGCGGCGAACGTTTTCACCGAGTAATCGACACGGCAGTCTAGATAGCGCAAATCTGGCAATTGGATGCGTAGCATCTTATGCATGGGCGTAAAGTGAAGTAAGCTGTCCGCCTGCACTCCACACTGATCGAGAGTGGCGCGTGTGCGTGTTAGCCAAATGTTCTTGGCAGGCCAGTAGAGTGCATGATCCGACCAGTCCTTAGGATTCTCCGGATCAACCAGCTGCAGCATTATGCTCCCTAAATGCTGGTCGCCGCGCACGCGCATTGTGCGTTCCAGCGACAAGTCTGTTATGTAGATGCGCAGAGTCCATGAGTTTTCGCCAACGTGAATCATTGTCTAAATTAAATTTTTATTTGATGATGCTGACGTCACGTTTGCCCTTAATCTGCTGCCGCTCTTTCTGTGAGTGTGGCAGCCTCAAACGTCCTTGGTAGCCGCCTACGTGCGTTTTGCTCACCTGCAAATAAAATGAGATTCGGGTCGCAGCTGTTAGTAAATACAGATTTTTCTACCAAATGATGCAATTTCTAGAACATACTTTTATGCGGGCACGCTACATATGTCGTAATGCTACCGGATGCGCGCAATTGCATTGATTGATTTTCACTTAAGAAACTGGAGCAATTAATGAAAATGCATTAAAATAGAAAGCGCCCAGTGTTCAATGTGGAGTAGACTTGGGTTGCTCATGAGTGAGTGAGCAAAACTGAGCTGCTCACCTAACTGAACGAGTGAGCGATGCTCACTAATCTCTTTCTGGTATATGTGTGTCAAGCTAGCAACGATTTTCGGAACTTATTTCATGAGTCGGAGGCACGTATGCTCATTGGCATTGCTATACGTTGTTTTGAATGAAACCTAATAAACATTGATGCGTATTTTTAATTACATTAATTATTTATTGTTTTCAATCATCGTTTGGTTTATAACAGCTTTTAATATGAGAAAAAAACAAGTGGTTGAAATATCACACTTCCAGCATGTCCTAAATATCTCATCTCAGATAGGATGGCCCGGAATACAACTACAAAAACCTTATCAAAGCCTTCTATACACCTTTCTCATGAAAAAATTTATAGGAAAATTTATCAGCCAGTTTTAAAGGAATTTGCGAAAGAATGCATCTACCTCCATACAAAATGACCGCCAAAATAAATCCGTGGTTCTCTAGCGTAAACATATTTTCTCTGAGACCATGGCCCTTAATGGAACATGTATTCAATTAAAGCTACACGCTTGCAGAAGCTATTAAAGTTAATTTTAGAAAAATCAATCGGTTATTTTTTACATAGTTGTTAATAAATAAAGTTCATGTAAAAGACCAAACGAACTGGTAGTTCGTGCATAAACAGAAATGTTGTCCAACAGAAAGCTGACTGATATGGTGGTGGTTCCATTAGTATGTTCACTGCGAACAGCTGACCGGTTCAAAATTTGTATGTAATTGCAAACATAAGCTGCCACACTTACAAATTAATATCCTAAATACTAACTTTCTTCGATTACAATTTTTAAACATCAACTATAATTGTGAATGAATGTCATTATTTTAACTTTCTTTAGCCATTTACCAAGCATTTTCTAAGTAAAAAGCTTAATATACTTTTTGACTTATCCTGAGCAACCTTACTGAACAAGCAATGTGAAAGAGGTAAAAAATTAGTGATTACCCAACACTTGTTAGAGGTGAAACGGCATATGTTTTGGCGCCTTAAATCCTAACATTTTACTCAAATGTTATTAGATCATATGGCCATTATTCGCATTCCAGTCTTAGCTTGTCATTAGATTTAGATGCCATAGATAAATAAGAAGAATGTTCTGTGAATAAGATTTAGCTTAACAGCAATAACAAATAACAACAGAGTTCTAACAGCACCATACTCTAAATATCGGTACAAGAAAATGTTCTATCGCATGGTTACTTGTGGTATTCCCTACTTTAATAATGTTTGTATGCTTTAAGTGTGCGGTGTAGTTTCATTTCAAAACAAACGCATTTGAAATTGTTTAAATAATTGAATTGCATAAATTATATTGGCAAAGTAATTTCGAGTCTGCTACTTAAAAATCAAGGATAGTTTGAAACGTGTGCTATCGATAGACACATCACGAACACAGGTGTATATTTGCTAACCGGAAAATATCGGCGTGCTAAAGAAAATCTACGTACATCAACTCTAAGGCGACTGCAATCCTCCAATTTGCCACTAAACAGACGATTTGTTTATTTGGTTTGCCAAAGTGTTGCCACAACCCAACAATCAGGCAGCTATTGCATCTACAAAACAATATTGTCGTCATCCTCATTGCCTGTGCGTCTCGTGTAGATTTTCAGCAGTGAATAACTTTCGGCTTTTTGTGGGTGTTGCGAGAAGAAGCGTGTTGAGACTGCGCCAGGAAAGATGGTTAAAGCTAAAAAGGGCAAGAAAGAGATACTGACCACCGTCGAAGGGGTCTCATCGGCGGACGATATGTGAGTACAATAACAACAAAAAACACTGCTAGTGTTGCTCTTGTTAATATTTATTTATTTATTATGCTGCGGTTGCTGCCATGCTGGCAACTTTCTATTTAATGTTTATTAAACATTTCTGTTCATATACAGGGAAACTAATGCTGTTGTGGACTCGGACAACGATCAATTGACCAACAAGAAGAATCCACCCAAGGGCAAGAAAAAGAATAAGAAAAATGCCGATTCAGATGAGGCCAGTGAAACGGAGGCAATCACAAAGGGAGTCAAAAAGTTGAATGTCAAAGGCAAAGGTAAAGCCAAGAACGCAAAGAACGCTGATGATGCCTCCGACGAGGAGCCAACCGCAGTTAAGTCAGCCATGAAGTCGGCCTTTGATCTGCTCGATGATGACGATGACGACCACCAAGATGAGGCACCTGCGGCACAAAGTGCTTCCGAAGAGGATCTAGTGGTTGGTGTAAAACCGCAAAAAAAGAACGAAAAGAAGGCCAAGAAGAACAAGCGCAAAGGCAAAGGTGATGACGATGAAGATTTGGACAAGATGCTGGCCGAACTGCAGGCAGAATATGCTGGCAAAGCGCCAACACCAGCCGCAGCAGTCACCTCTGAGTTCGAGCAGACCAAAAAGAACAAGAAGCAGCAAGTGCAAGCTGTTGAAGAAGATGGTGAGGACAATGACGATGGAGATGCTGGTGGCATGAAAACGGCAGCTCAAAAAAAGAAAGAAAAGAAGGAGCGACAAAAACGTGAAGCACTACTGGCCAAGCAGCGTGCAGCATTTGAGCCAAAGCAAAAGCCAGCAGCTCCAACTCCAGCACCTGAACCTGTTGTAGAACCAGAAGAACCAACTGAGGAAGCAGCGGCTCCAGAAGCAGATGCCGAAGATGCCGATGCTGACACCAAGAGCGGCAAGAATAAGAAAAAGGGCAAGAAAGATAAGAAAGCTGAGGCCGAGGAGGAGAAAAAGGAAACTAAGAAAAAGGGTGGCGTGTCGGCCGCAATGGTGGCCGCCATGCAGGAGCAGCTCAAAAAGCGCAAGGAGGAAGAGGAACGCCAACAAAAGCTGGATGAGGAGCGCATCCGTTTAGAAGATGAGCGCGAAGAGGCACGCCTTGAAGCAGTGCGTCTAGAAGCCGAACGCAAAGAGAAGAAGAAACAAAAGGAGGCTGAGCGCAAGGCACGCCTCAAATCCGAAGGCAAACTGCTAACCAAGAAGCAAAAGGAGGATCGTGCTCGTGCCCAGGCGTTGCTGGATTCTCTAAAGGCACAGGGTCTTGAATTACCCGATCCCAACGATAAGCGTTCAACGCGGCCAGGTGACAAGTGAATTCCTTAATATATATCTAAACAGCTTTTAATCCGATATGATATGTTATTTTTTAGGTACTCGCATTCGACCAAACAAGAAAAAGGGTCCCAAGGATGGCACCAACGACGGCGAGCCCAAGGATGAGGCACAGCAAGCGGCTGATGCAGCAGCCGCTGCTGCAGCTGCTGAGGAAACCGCCAAAGCGGAGGCCATTAAAGAGAGCTGGGATGCCACCGATAGTGAAGCTGAAGCTGAACCCGAAGAGGAATCCTCACAGGCAACCACAACCACCAACAACAATGGCAAAAACGACCCAGCCGATGATGAGGAAACCGATGATGACAGTGATTCCAATGATGATAGCGACGATTCGGACGATCAGAGTGATGCATCTGAAAAGGAGGAAACAGCTGGCCTGGCCAATGATCCCGAATCGCGTCGTCTGCGTGCCGAGGCGCGCATCATCAAGCGTCAAAACGATGCGGAAAAGAAACGCACCACGGATGAGTTGCGTGCGGGCGTTGTTTGTGTGTTAGGCCATGTAGACACGGGCAAAACAAAGATCTTGGATAAGCTACGACGAACAAACGTTCAGGATTCGGAGGCTGGTGGCATAACGCAACAAATTGGCGCCACCAATGTGCCCATCGATGCCATCAAAGAGCAAACAAAGTATATTAAGAACGGTGCTAGCTATGTGCACCGTTTGCCCGGATTGCTAATCATCGATACACCGGGCCACGAGTCGTTCAGTAATCTGCGCAATCGCGGCTCCTCACTCTGTGATATTGCCATTTTGGTTGTGGACATTATGCATGGCCTGGAGCCGCAAACTATTGAATCCATTCAACTGCTAAAGAAGAAGAGGTGCCCCTTCATCGTTGCACTAAACAAGATTGATCGATTGTATGATTGGAAAGTCTTACCACGTCGCGATGTTCGTGATGTGATCAAGGAGCAGCAGACAAATACCCAACTGGAGTTCCAACAGCGCGCCAAGGAAGTCATCTTGCAGTTCGCCGAACAGGGCCTAAACGCAGCGCTTTTCTATGAGAATACCGATCCCAAGACATACATCTCTCTGGTACCCACTAGCGCCATTACTGGCGAAGGCATGGGCAATCTATTGTTCATGATATCCGATTTCTGTCAGAATATGTTGGCCAAGCGGCTAATGTATTCCGAGGAACTGCAGGCTACCGTGCTGGAAGTCAAGGCTATACCTGGCTTGGGCACCACCATTGATGCCATCCTTATCAATGGTAAACTGCGCGAGGGACAGACCATGATTTTGGCCGGAACAGATGGACCAATTGTTACACAGATTCGATCGCTTCTCATGCCACAGCCCATGAAGGAGTTGCGTGTAAAGAATGCCTATGTGGAGTACAAGGAGGTGAAGGCGGCGCAGGGTGTTAAAATTGCAGCCAAGGATCTGGAGAAGGCCATAGCAGGCATTAATTTGCTTATAGCCAACAAACCCGATGAAGTTGAAATTTGCAAGTAAGTGAAAATTACGTTTTTTTTTGTATTTATTTCAAATCGAATTGGTTGTCCCCTTTAGAGAGGAAGTTGCTCGCGAATTGAAGAGCGCTCTTAGCCATATCAAATTGGCTCAAACCGGCGTTTATGTGCAGGCATCAACGTTGGGTTCACTGGAAGCACTGCTCGAATTTCTGCGCACTTCAAAGATTCCGGTAAGTGAGAAAGTTAAAAAAAAAACGATATCAATAATTATGTAGTACATATAAAAATGTTCAACTTTAACGTAAAGCTAAAATCAGGCTATAATTGTGGTTACAAGTTTTGAATATTTAACATTAATTTACTGAAAAAGAGTACCAAGAATGAATATTGAAAAATTCTGTGAAAATATGTAGATGAACAATTATTAGCAAATATTATACTCGCTACCGAAGGTAAAGAGTATATTGTGTTTGTGCAATGTCCGTCATGGTGTCTGTCCGTCCGTATGTTCGCAACTTTTTTCCACACCCTTTAAGACTTCAAACTTTGCAAATCTTTTTATCTATGGCATAGTAAATTAAAGTGTCAAGATTAGAGTTCTACGATAACTAGGGGGCTGGCAAATCGATAAACTCGATAACGCAAAATCGATAGATCCAGCTATTTCGCAAGCCCTTAGAGCTAGAACTAGCAAATTTGGGGAGAAAATAGCTACTATCAATCCCCAAAAAACTGCATAAACAATTTTTGAGCCACGCCCACCCATTCCGCCCCCAGCCCCTCCGCAGTTTAACACCAAAAATGCCCATATCTTCTAATGTTTTTGAGATAGACCCATCAAATTTGGTGCCACGATAGGTGTTGACGATCCCCAATCAAATTTATAAAAACTTTGGATGCCACGCCCATCTATACTGCCCTAGCCGCCCTCAACCGCCCCAACGCTTCGCTAAAAACGGTGGTGCGTGTATCTTCCATAGTGTTTGAGCTAGAGTCACAAAATTTGGTAGGTAGATAACTGGTAACGACTCCCCAAAAACTGCATAAAAGCCCTTACAGCTAGAACTACCAAATTTGGGGGAAAAATAGCTACTAACAATCCCCAAAAAACTCCATCAAAAATTTTGGATTTTTTTTATTGCGTTACTAAATGAAAATTAAGTAAAGTCGAACCCTCATGTAATTAGCTTCATTCGAACTGAACGTAAATCGAAATTATTGCCAAAACTTCGAATTTTCTTGACCGCTTGAGATTCGTTTTATGGAATTTACCAACAAGGAATATAATCGCTTACAGATCAAAATCATACATCTTATAAAAATATTCCTCAAAAACACAAATGCATCAATTAATTAATAGACAGAATTCTCGAAACTTAAATATTATGTATGCTTTGCATATTTCTTAATTTTTTTTGTCGATTACACGAACATAAAAAAATCGAGTTTGGTGAAATATGGCAAAAGAAAAAAGTGTTAAATTGTCGGACAAGAAAGTATATTTTTGGAAAATTATGAGTGCATGAGGCAGCGTCGGCGTTGTCAGCGTTTTAGTTGTCGTCTGCCTCAGAATACCGGCATGTTGCATGTTGCTGCAGTCGCACCACCTGCGTTGCCGTCTCCTTGTGGCGTAGCCGCAGCCAGCGCGGCAGCAGACAACATCGACCACGTCGCAAGAAACGGCGTAAACATAAAATGTATTTTTATAAATGCGGTGCAAATAGTTGCAACAACATTAGCGACAACAACAACAAAAGCAACAAACAGCAAACAGCAGCAATAACAAATAACAACTTACAATCCCGGCCACATCGAATGATTCATGCCACAAGCAGCCATGCGGCGGGCGCGTAGCCAACAACACGCACTGCCCCCATCCATCCAAATCTGCGCAGTCTGCCCCCCAATCACGAAAAGATTGAACACCAAACCTAAAAATATCATACGCTCTACATACATACATACATATATATATTATGCCAGCCAAAATACATACAATGTAGATATAGACATATGCATATATATATAGACATATAACTGAACGGATATGGCAACTCAAATTGCACTTCGCAAATCATTTCATTGAACGTGTATATATAAATAAATATATATATTTGAAATTATTTGTTTTAAACGCATTTCATGAATGAATTTTCAGCCAATGCCATTTGATGCCCGCCATTTGACACGCCATATATAAGTATATATACATACATACATATTGCTTGTGCTTGCATTATTTATATTTGTGATGCGACTTCTAGTTCCAAAGACAAAGTTGGCTAACAAATACATGTCAGGCAACGGAAACGCTTAAACGGAAGTAACAGTAATAAGAAATTATATAGAAATAACACATTAATGTGCATTATTTATTTATATATATTTTTTTTTTTTCTAATTGCGCAACTGAAATGAGATATTCGATATATTCATTCCCTAAGAATCTATAATTTCTGCAAACTTTGTGAACTACAAAACTAATTTTGTACAATTGCGAGATTTTTAGAGTTTTTTTTTTTTTAAACTTTAATTAAAACATAATTACAATGAAATATTATTAAATAAAGCATATAGTTAGTACAACTCTACTGTATTTATGTACGAAAACTACTACGAAAAACAGCTCCATTTTTATAAATAGCCAGAAAAGACAAGACAACTTGACTGGCTACATTATATAGAATATTATAATATGTTGTTAGCATTAACAAGCTTTGCCCATGTTGTAACACTACAAGCTCATTAAGAGCAACCCACATTTTCTAGGGTTTCCCACAGTTTCATCTCACACTCATCTTCTATCAACAGCAGCAGCAGCAGCACTTTTCCCATAGCCAATGGTTCCAAAATCAAAACGCCAACGCAACCAAAACAACAACAACAACAAAACAAACAACAGCTATGCAAATTAGCTACGTAGTACAAACTTACATAATATTAGTTAAACGCGTCTTGTTGTTGGGTCAACTTTTGGGTGCATTGAATTTAATTCAAAAAATATTGTGACAATTAAGCGCAAATATACACTTACATAAATAATATGGTGTACTAGCTGGAAGGAGTTATTTTCAAATGAATATCTCTTTAATGATCTCTCTTAAAAACATATGTACATATGTATGTATGTGTGGTTGCTCTCTTTATATGCATTTGAAACGCACAAAATTTGTCGCCGTCAAAAATCAATTATGGCAAAATGTCAGCCTGTCTAAACTGACTACATATTAATGTATGTATGTATGTTTGTAGCTGACAAACTGACAGACTCTGCTTGATTGCCATTCATTCATGAGTTGAGTGGGCTATGTGGGTAGCTGGCCGGCCGGCTATGTAACAAGTTCCGCCTTCGTTTAAGCCAAATTTAGTAACTTACTAGCGCCAACGCACATACCATAACACCATGCGGTCGCTTGTGAACATATTTTAATGCGCGTACATTGGGTATATAAGATTTTTTGCAGGTTATGTAACATATTATATAGAGATTTTTGTTTCACATTTTACTTAACATGTGCGCATGCAATAATGATCTATTATGTGTAACCCATGTCATCAGAAGTCTTTCAGTCAACTAAACTAATGCACAGTGTACTTCTTATGAAACTATACATCTCGGTTTGTTCGTGCTTTTTATTCAGCTTGAGTAATTATTTGTAGCACCCACGCTATGAAATGCGAACAGGGATTCCAACTTATATTGGCTCTGACCAAACAGACCGGAAATTGTCATTTAAGCGAGCCCACCAAAATAAAATAAATAAAAAACGTTTTTCCATTGATTTCAGACACGTCGCCTGTCGCCTTAAAAAGTCGTTTAGGTTTTATTTATTGGCACATCATGCCGAAGCTGGTTAGCTAAGAGAGTTGAAAGCTAACATAACATTTAACATAGGGCTGTTCTCTCATTTTAATGAACTCTGCTTCAATTGATTGACGGTCTCTGTCTGCTGCACCGCACCGGTGTGCTTTTGTTATTTTTTTTTCTTGTTCATTGAGCTCTTTTCATTGATTCACAATAAGGCAACAATTACCATTTCGACAAGTGTCTCCAAAAATATAAAACACGCTTCACCAAAAAAGTCAAAAGTATAATAATAACATCAAGCAGACAGAGAGGACGGACAGGCCAATGAATTGTATGGAAAACAAATCAATTACAATAATATATACGTATGTATACATGTGTATACATTTACATTGCTCGCGTTCTCTTTCAATTACTCTCTTGGCGCTCTTTGTTGTTGGCGGCCTACGATGCTGCACTGCGTTGAAAAGTTATTGTTGTTATTTCTGTTGTTTCATTCATTATAGCAGACAATTTGCTTGTTTGTTATACACTGTACAGGCTCTTTCCCTTACACATACATACACACACACACACTACTGCTCTCGTACAATAATTCATTTTATTGATCAAATAAACATTTGCTATACATTTATATAAATTAAACACGACGCGGCAGGGCATAACGGCAGCAGAGGGTGATGAAGAAAGGAGCAGCAGTACCAGATCAATGCCGCGCTTTCTATTCATAAAAATTAATTGCACTTGTTGCTGTCTGCTTTCTGCCTTTTCTCTGCCTGCCTGTTTTTATCTTTATATGTATGTATGTATCTTTATCCTATCGGGCCATGTGTTGTTATTGGACGGGGGCGTGCGTCAGACACACGCCATAAATTTACATAATTCACTTATAAAAGCAATACGCACAATATTTACACAAATAACAATAATTCATTAGCAGCCTCTCAATTTAAATGGCTTGGCGAATTCACACACCATCAACGGCTATTTTAAATTTTGCACAAGGCCAAAAAGCCAACAAAAACCTCAAAAACAAAAAGTACATGCCATCAGGTCACAATATACTCAAATGAATGTGTGGATGATCTTGTGGAACATATGTTCTTGCTATAACTGTTAACTCTCTATCTCTCTTTGTATTGTGACATTTAATTTCGTTTTGGGTGTTGGGCTTTTTAACTGCACATTCAACTTTAATAGTTATTAACAGTAAAGTTGAAGTGAGTACAGTGTGGCCTCCTTTCAGTTAACCTAAGCGCGCACATTTTCATTACGCCACCGACTTGGCTCAGATTTATGGTTCGTTATGTGTGTTTGAGGCGCAGGCGGAAAACCAAAAACAGTAAAGAAGACAACATGAAATAACCACAGAGAGCTTCTCGCTGCTATGTGTGTCTGTGTTTGGCTGTTGCAAGCCAAGCACCGTTATGCAATTGGCCTGCAATCTTTGCTTAAATTCCGTTTGTACGTTTGTTACTGTTGTCGTTGTTGTTGTTGTTGTTGTTGCCAACTGCTGCCAACACTGCGGCTTCATTAACATTTGCTTCTCGTTGTCGTTAACCAGCCAAATATAGCGTAGTCGTTGTCGGCCAACCTGATGGGGCTGCCATTCATAAAAAGAAAAAACAACACGCTGTGTGCGCCTCGTCGCCTCTTTTGCCAGCATTCTGCGCTTATACAACTCTTGGCTATGTTGTTGTGCTTACTGTGTTGTTGCTGTTGGTATTTGTACCCACATAAGCAACGCCCGCAACACAAACTGTTTGGTTTCCATTCATGCCAAGCGCATATTTGTTGTTGTTTTTATTTTTTTTGTTACTTATTTCTTCTTTTATGAATGAAAAAATACGTAACAAGCAACTCGGGAGTCTGTTTGTCCGTCCGTGACGTTTTTTCTTTCATGAATGAAATATATGTATACACATATGTAAGTATTGCGCAGAAAAAGACACACAGCAATTCGAAACAAGGAAAAAAGCACATATCTTTGGCGTGCCAAAAAAAAAAAGCCACAGAAACTAAATAAGTTAGTAGACTTCGAAATGCACTCTTGTAACATGATATATAAGACTTATTGTTATGAAGTAATGTTAAATAGGGTAAAATAAAAAGAAATCTTAGGTAACTGTGACGCTATAAATTGAAACCGCCACGCCGCAGACTTAACTTAGCTTAATAGTTGTAACAAGAATTATGAACGTAACCTTCAAATACGAACAGACTTCGTTCTCTTATATTCTGAGACACAGTTATGTATGCATACATATACTTTTTATGTACATACACACTTTTTCTGAGAGGGAGTAGAAGAGAAACGCATGCAGCTTTTAAAGGAGCTGCTGTTGAGTTAGTTTTGTTTAATGCAGGTATTTTGGCTGTAATTGTAAATATGCAGCAATCAACAACTAGGCATTGTTGTTGCTATTGCAGTTGCTTTTTTAGCTTTTGCTACTTTTGCGGTTGCTTTGGCCATAATTGTGTATCGCTTTGTTGTTGCTAACGTTGCGCCCGTCGGCGTTCGTCGACGTCATTGAATATCAGTTTGTGCTGTTGCTACCATACACTTATAGAAAAGTTATTAAGTACACTAACTTGTGTTTTTAACTAAGTACCCATGTCTTCAATAGACGATTATTTTTTTCAATGAGAAAGAGTTTGCGTTTAACGTCATGATTTTGAGAAGTATTTAAATCATTTTAAACTAGATTTCTGACTAAGCATGGATGATTTAAAACCAAGAATGTAAATCTTAATATTTTGTACAGTTTTACGATGATTATTACTTATTTTCGGGTATATGTTATTACTAACTTTACCACATGCACACTCCTAAACTAAAGAACAATTTAATTATAGCTAGCAACGTACCTATTTATCTTAGCACAGCTGTATATGCGTACATTGATATGGTTGGTTGTGTGGACGTAATTTGATTCTCTACTATGCATTTTAATTAAAAGTCAACAACTCTCGCACACACACACACATACACAGAGTTTCGCAAGCTCTTTGCGCGAAGCGTTGGCAACAATTTGTAATCGAGACGTAGTTGCATGCAAATATGCGAATGTAATAATGGCAAACGCGCAACGCCCACAACAATAAAGCAACAGCACAAGAATATGAATAAAATCGAAAAAGATGTAAAGAAGAAGAAACCAACTGAAAGCAGCAAAATTAATTGGCCTTCTCGCCACTTCAAATAATTGCTGCAAAAAGTTGGCAATTTTCGTAGCTTTTTTTTTTTTAAATGACAAAAAACTACTAAAAAAGCAATTTGGCTCAAAAGATAGCAAGAACAACAACAACAACAGCTGATAAAAATGTAGTACATACTACAAATCAATCATCTGTCTCATTTTCTATCTCTATCTCTCTCGCTTTTGCTTTGCCCTGTCATGCTTCTCTTTTTTACTCCATGACGCGCCATATCCATCGTAGTGCTTGATTTAATGAATGAATTTAATTTTGTTCGCTTTTTCTCATGTTTTTGCGGGGCATGTATATAGTATGTTTGTATGTATTGAGGCACTAAAAGACTGAAAGGAAGGAAGTGAGCTAAGAAGCAGACAATGCCAATGTTTTCATTGATAGTTGTTGCCAAGAACAAAAACAACAAAAACAAAAGCTAAAGCCTCAATATAGAAACAAAAAAGAAATGCTTAGTTATTGGGGGATTGTCGAAGTTTAGATACGCTACGGGGCTATACAAAGATGTTACTAACAAGCGAAAAGATAAGCCGAATAAACTCAAAAATAAGTTAGAGGTTTTGAAAATAGTTTTACCAACCGAAAACTTTTTTTTATTGCCAAGAAAAAGTTTAAAAATGTTCTTCAATTTGTATCTCTATCATTATATTATAACAAAAAGTTAAACCTTATAAATTAATATTGAGAAATATAAATCCTTTGATTATTAAAATCTTAGGTATAAAATTTTCATCAAATTTCAACAATTTTCAGATTGATTTTTACTAAATTTTATTAAAAAAAACATAAAAAAAATTCTTGATTAACTGAATCACTATACTCTCTCTAATAATAAAAAGGGTGTGTAAAGCAAATACCAAAACCAAAAAAAAAAAAAGTGAAAGAAATAAATGAATGAGTGAACAAACTAGCGAGCGAATGAATGAATGAATGAGTAAATGTTCAAGAGTCTAAATGGGGAAACAACAACAAAAACAACAACGGAAGTAATTCTTCCTGCATCACACACACACACACACACACGCACTCATACGATTACACTAACATACACTTAAACAAATGGCAGTTTCGAAAAGCTTATTGCTTAATTTTCATTCATAAACACGTTGCGGCCGCATTTTTAATGAAATCAACAACAACAACAACAGCGATAGCGATAGCAGCGTAGAAACGGAAGTTGGCCCGAAATGTAGATAATAAATAAATACATATATATGTATGCATATACTTAAGAACGGAAGTTGACCGGAACGTGCTGAATTGTGAAAGAAAATCAAATGGAATAAGAATATAAGCAGAAACGGATTTTCCTCGAGCCACTTTATAGCCATTTAAACACGAACTCTTTCAACTGATCGTGCATCTTGTGGCATAAATACGAAAATACTTTTTAATTGGCTGCCCATTAAAGCAAACAGCAACAACAACAATAGGAACAACCCTTTTGCTTTCTCAACTCATGCCACAAAGACTCGTAGCATTGAGTGCTGCTGACGTCAGCGTCAGCATCAGTGCGTAGGTGTTGCAGGTGTCGTTAGCTTTCAGTTTGACCTTTCACCTTTGTAGTTTTCGTATCGATGTCGATTCTGTTCGTTCGTTTCGTGCATTTCATCTAATTAGCTTATCGCATTTGCAACTTGAAGTTCAAGTGAGAGACACGCTTTGATTGGTATTTGCTTGCAACATTCAACTATAAATATATTTTTGCAATAACGAATATATCCAAATCTATTTTTAATGTGCGATTTGTAAGTTTTATTACAGCCTGGGGGGCGGTTTTATATTATGAGTTTGAGGACTTGCAACTGGAACTTGATTGAGAGTTTGGCAAATAGCCGCCAAGTGTTCGTATGAGCTGCAGTTGATTGTTGCGCTTGCCGCGCACCTCCTCTATGTCAACGAGCAACGTGCTCGTGGCATAACCGCAACGCCACACATACTCAGCCATTGTGTCGGTCATGCACATTAGATGTACACCAGATTCATGCTCTTGCCCCACACCCTGCTGCAAGCAACGTCCAACTGTAAAGACATATTTGTCGGCATTGAGCGGCATACGCAGTTTCCTATCGAGCAAATGTGCCAAAATCAAATGACGATAGTCCTGCGAATCGAAATAGTAAATCAGGCGATCGGGTCGTGCCACCAACAACAGCGACCAGTGCATGTCCTCGTACAACGGTACAAATATAAACTGCCTGCTGTCCAACTTCAGGTCACGCACCAAATTACGCTGCGCTTTGCCCTCCAAGCAGCGCAATCCATTCGCCAAGGCTGGCATCATAAAATACAGCTCCTGATGCATTTTGAAGCGTTTACTCTGCAAATAGGCGTAGTTGAAACTGATCAGGCGTTCGTTTAGTTCATGCGCTCCTTGCAACAGTTGCACATCTGCGTGACGCAACAATGTCTCCTGATAACGCAACGCGACAAGTGTTTTACATGGATTACTCCAAGCCGGCCGACGCCGCGTAACATTCCCATTGTTGCTCGTTTTTGGGTCCAATTGGCGTCGTTGCGTTGTCGGCGTTGCTGATTCCTTGACTGTTTTCTTAACTTTTGAGTTTTTTGGCTTTATCATGATGATTGTTAACTGCAGGGAGTTTGTGTTTTTGGATTTGAAGCGTTTTTTTGGTTGCTTTTTTAAACAAACTAAAGACTGTTAATGCAAAGCATTGTTGTTGTTTTTGAGTGTTTTTGAATCAAACAAGTATTCCCTAATAACAAAGAAAAGCTTTTACAAATTATTTCAAAACTAGCAATCAAGTTTCTAAAACAACTTCTATAACACGAACCTCCATATAAAGAAGTTTTCTAGATAACGAACCTCCATTTAATGACATTTTCTACATAAAGAACAAGTTCCTAGAACCCTGCAACTTGGTTTGACTAATAATCCATTCAATATTTGGCGATTCCTCTTTAACGAAATAATTTTCTTGTTTTTTTGAGATTAATTTTACGATAGTTCGACTGTATTTTGAATGGTTTTGTGGTTCTTAAAGTGTCTTTGATCAGATCATATATAAAATACGCCATTCTAAACTAGGTGCAATCGAATATTCCGTTTTTTGGAACCTTAGAAATTAGTAAAATTGAATTTTAGGAAACTGATTTTGTTTTTAGTTCTTGTTTAGATCTTTGAAAATAAGTTCAAATCCAAGCAAATCAAACAAAAATTCTATGTGCAATAGATTTTCAATGTTTTATTCAGTGCTCTAATAAGACTTTTCTGAAAATTTTAGATTTGAAGCTCAATTGGTTGATTTTTCATTAGGTCAGAAAAATCTCTTGGTATATTTAAGATGATTAATAATAAAGGTTAAGTTAAATATTTAAAAAACAAATAATTATTCCACATTGATATCAATTTTAATGACAAATTCTTATGGAAACTATCAAAATTGCAAATCCCTTTTCTTTTAATATATCTGTATATATATAAACTCAATCCTATATCTCTTTCATTACAGTATTCTGCCATACGTATTGGACCCGTGGTCAAGCGTGATGTGATGAGGGCCTCAACAATGTTGGAGCATGAGGCGCAGTAAGTTATCGCATAATGCTAACTACCTACATATATACTTAACTAAATTCCCGATGCCCGTTGGCTGCATTTAGAGTAGTTTGCTGGGTGCTGCAACCATTCACCGGTCACATATCATTATTATTATTTGTTTTTTTTTCGAGCTGTTTGCGCGACAACATTGTAGCGCGAACGATTCAATTTTATTGCAGCTTAACTTTATTAACACAACTGCTGTTGTTGCTGTTGTTGTTGCCGCTGATGTTGCACCCAAAGCCCAGAACAAAAGACTTATAAACAACGCAACGGCAACGGCAGCAGCAGCAGCAGCAGCATCAACAGCGGAACTCTTTGAAGAGCGTGTGATAAAAAGCCGACACGAGTTTGGGTTAAGTGATTCATTTAGCGGCAATCAGAAAATGCACTTTCCAACACACTCAGAACATCATGATTTATTATTGTATTCGCGATAGCCTTTCAATATTTGCCTTGACGACGCAACGGCCGGCCGGCGGCTTTATCTCATTAGAGTTGCGTTGTTTATTCTTTCTTTCTTGCTGTTAAGTGGTGGAAATGCAGTTGAATCTTCTCTGGTTTTGGTTTTGGTGAGAGGTTTCCAATTGCAAAGCGGCATACATATACATATATATTCTATTTTTGTGCTCTGCTTGGCAGCAACAAAGCAAACGGCAGCTTACAGATACAAATGCAAATTGCAGTTGCAGTTGGCAGATACATTTACAATTCGTACAACAACCCACACACACACACAGCAGCGTGCCACTCAAATTACTGCGTCAAAACACACACAGAAAAATAGAAATGTGCGGCTTTCAGATACATTTTGTATCTCTACAACGCCCATGTAATAGACGTAGCGCGTTTCCGCTCGCTGCCAAACATATCCGGCCCTTTTGCGCATGCGCAGCGATTTGAGTTATTTATGCTTTGAAGTAAAACACAACCCACCCTTTTCACTTCCAAATCCACATTTGAAAGGTGTTTCTCTCGAGTGCTTTTTATGCGTATTTTGCAGATACACGCACACACGCACACACACACGCATACCGGCTATAAACTCTGAATATTACATTTTTACTATGTGTTGCCGTTTATTTATTGATGATTTTTACGCGCACGGAATTTTTAAGCATAAAATTTTGCTTTTTACGCTGCAGGTGATCAACAAAAAAAAAATAGGTTTTTGTTTTATTTGCTTTAAGTGCCTTCATGCCTTGACAATAATAATGATGATGATGATGATGATGACGATACCGTCCTTGGTTGTTCACATTTATCTTGCCATAAGCATAAAAATCTTTAACTGTCTTTATGGGCATTTTTACACATAAAAACTTATAACCACCCAATGCGAAAGTTTAAACAATGTGTTGTCATTTATGAATTGACATTTTCTAGTTTTTCTTCGAAAAAATCGAAACAGATCAGAAGCAGTTTATTGACCTTATAAACTCAAGTTGAAGTTTATTTCGTTGGGTATTTCTTTCGATGGCATTTCGTATAATAAACTTTCTCAAAGCCGAGCTTTTATTCAATTAGAATCCAGAACATTTCGATTGATTTTAAAGTGAAGAAACCCAGAATTATGATTAACAACATTAACTGCCTTGCAACTAATTCGATTTAGAATAGTTTGATTGCCAAAAAAACACTTAAAGTAGCTAAGAACAAGCAACATTGATAGACCCTACCTGTCGCCAGTGTGACGCGTCTGCTGACTTTCAAACAGTGACACGTTTCGATTTAATGCCAACTGTTTCCTGCCATTCACAAAAAAAAAAAAAACACCAACAACTAAATAAAGAGCAGAGAAACAGAAAAACAGCAGACATCGCTTGTATTTATTTCAATTATTATCGCTTCCTGGTTCTGGAGCATCGGTAGCGAGCGACCAGCAACGAGAACGGGTTAGCTTGCAACATGTGGCAAGAAATAACAATCATTAGGCTAACTCGATTCTTCGACTCGACTCGTCACAGGAAACACCCCAAATACGTTGCATTTGTTATTGTTTGTTAGTATGATGCGCTTTATTATTCTAGCCATAATTATAATGTAACATGATCAATTATAATACATTTAATTGGCGTGTCCGCTAATCCATTCTACCACCTCTCTCTATCTTTTTCTATGACGCCGCCAGATATGCAACGATCTTGGCATTCGATGTTAAAATTGAACGCGACGCGCAGGAAATGGCTGAATCGCTGGGTGTCAAGATATTTCAAGCGGACATTATCTATCATCTGTTCGATAAGTTTACCGCCTATCGTGATGAACTAAAGCAAAAGAAACGCGAAGAGTTCCGTTCAATAGCTGTGTTTCCATGCAAACTAAAGGTAAGTGAAGATCTATGTATATATGCGATGCACCTTCGATATTATCGATGACATCAGATATTGAAAGATAATCGATTGTTTTTTATCGAGTGTTATAAAATCTCTTCAACCAGTTATAGGATTACTTGAAAGCAATGAAAATAAATCATTTTAACCAAGCACCAGTACTAAAAAGTCAATTATTTGTTAAAAAATAATAATATAAATTAAAATCGATAAATCGATATTTTTCGATGGTTACCCCAATCAATATTTAATCAGTGATGTACTGTATTTATTGCATATTGCGCATAGGGTATTTAGTATTCGGCACATTTTGTGTTATCACTAGGCTCTTCTATTTTTCTCTTCCTTTCTTCAAAAAGATTTAGTAAGACAGTTTAATGTTTAATAAAATAGTAATATAAGCTAAAATCGATAAATCGATATTTTTTGATTGTGATCCCAAATCAGTGATGTACTCTATATAGCTAATTGTTTGTTATCACTATGTTTATGTTATCACTAGCCTCTTATTTTTTTCTCTTCCTCTCTACAATTTATTTAAAAATACTGTTATATGTAAAATAAATACTAATTTAAATTAAAATCGATAAATCGATCGTTTTCGATTGTTACCCCAATCAATATTTAATCAGTGTTGTAGTTTATTGCGCATAGGGTATTTAGTATTCGGCACATTTTGTGTTTTCACTAGGCTCTTCTATTTTTCTCTTCCTTTCTTCAAAAAGATTCAGTAAGACAGTTAAATGTTTAATAAAATAGTAATATAAGCTAAAATCGATAAATCGATATTTTTTGATTGTGATCCCAAATCAGTGGTGTACTCTATATAGATAATTGTTTGTTATCACTATTTTTGTCTTATCACTAGCCTCTTCTATTTTTCCCTTCCTCTCTCCAATTTATTTAAAAAGACAGTTATATGTAAAATAAATACTAATTTAAATTAAAATCGATCGCTTTCGATTATTACCACAATCAATATTTAATCAGTGCTGTAGTTTATTGCGCATAGGGTATTTAGTATTCGGCACATTTTGTGTTTTCACTAGGCTCTTCTATGTTTCTCTTCCCCTCTCTCTCTCTCTCTCGTATTATTTTTAGTCTTGATCGAAACATAATTACGCCATAAGCTACAGGTGTAAAATGCAATCAACTGCGCTTTGTGGTTGCTGCAAATGCTGGACTCCAGCTAGGCCTCTTTAACTCTTTCGGTCCACCTCTCGGTGTCTCTCTCTCTCCTGGGCTAATGATGCGTGCTGCCCAAGAAACGCCATTCAGAGGTGGATCGATTAAGGCCTGTGTCCCAAGCGCGCTTGCCTTGCCTTGCCTCACATCCACACTTCCTGCTCAAATAATGTTAAAATAGCATATTTGATTTATAGCTAATCATTAGGTTATAGTCGACCCTAGACGAGTCGAGACACCAAACGGAGCTGGAAATAATGCCACCATTTCTGTCTCCCACTGTGCTGTTAATTGGGCGCACAGCTGTGGCCAGACCAACCTTGTTTGCAGCTTTTAACTTGGTTGCAAGCCCAGCAAATGTAACACACACACAACAACAATAGTGTTGTTTAGTTAAGTTATTAAACTTGCACCATCCATTCTCATAGTATCCTAACCTTGCATGAGGAGAACTCAAACTATTTGATCTTAAAATTGAACTATCTTTGATGTTTAATTATATTTAACTTAAGACAACATCAAACTTTGAACTTATAGTATAATTTATATTTTATCCACAGATATTGCCACAATTCATATTCAACAGTCGCGATCCGATCGTTATGGGCGTTATGGTTGAGAACGGCATAGTTAAAGTTGGAACGCCAATCTGTGTGCCCAGCCAAGAGGTAAGTACAACAACAACAACCACAAAAACAAGCATGCAAATATTTAACTATTTTTTTATTATTATTTATTATTATTATGCTTGTGCAATAAAGAGAGACACAAAAGGTTGCATTGTAGATCGGCTTGTGGCTCTTCTTCGTCTTTTCCTTTTGCTCAAAACTATTGCGACTTGTTGTTGTCGGCGCACAATGAAAATCCTTGTCTTCAAAAATCGTGTCAAGTATCTAGATACAAAATGTGCGTATCTGTGTTTTTGTTGTTAGCAGCAAGCAAAGGGCCGGGCCCCATCTTTATAAACTGCGTCATTGCTTATATGATTATTATGGTTTGTGTTCGTCTCTGGGCTGCCTCATTGTTGACACAGGTGCGAGGCACCTATGTGGTTTTTTCTTATTTGCAAAATGCTCTCTTTGAAAGTTTTATTCTAGCAACAAACAAAAATATCATCATCTCATCACTCTGTCTGTTTGTTTGAAGTTTCCTTCAATTAATGTCCTTCCTGCTGCATTGGCGTTGTTCAATTTATGCGAAGACATGTCCTGTTTCCCGTCGTCAGCCAGCAAAGACAACAACAATAACTGTTTCCTCTTGCTGCCGCCACACTACAACAACAACAACAAGAACGACAACAACGACGACAACTTGAATTGGCTACTGCGGCAACGATTTTTGCAAAGGGTTCGCCCCGTTTGCTGTTGACTTTGGCACAGGGGTAGCGAAGAGGTAGTATTATAGTTAAAAAAAAGAATCAGCTTGGACGATCGGTTGGATCCCTGGCGTCGCCACAGTGTGGCAATCTCTTAGTCTGAGCTGGTTGGCTTCATTGGCAATTATAACTTCCTCAATTATCCAGCAGAGCGCAGCTAAGCTGTGCGCTTCCCGTCATTCATCGTCATTCTTTTTAACATTTTTCCTTCTGTATATTTTTTTTTTCGTTGTTGTGCTCAGCTCTCTTTTTCAAGTAAATTCATACAGATTTTTCTGTGTGTTGTTGCGTTTTCGCTTTGTTGAAGCATTGAATATTTTATACCCTACACAACGAACTTGAGACTTTCAATAGGTTCTTTGACTTACAAATTTATTCGGTTGCATTTTTAATAAATTTAATCAAAGTGTTGACATAATTTTAATTGTTATGTCTAACCGTTTAAACTTTGACTTTCCTTAAATCTTTGATGACTTATCTTTTATCTATAGATTAATTCGATCTTTATAGCTCATCTAACTAGTCGATATCGTTTCGTTTTGGTCTGAGTGGAGCTTAACCCCCCCTCAATTTCAGATAAAGAATACCGAGGATGAGTGTGTTCTTGTCGTTGTTATTGTTATTGTCGCCAATGTTTGCCGGCTGTTGTTGTCGTCGTTATTTTGCTCGATTGCCTCGCGATTTCCGCCAACTTTGGATTGTGTGTGTGTTGAACCAAGGGGTCCAACTTCCTTTGGAACGGCTGCTGCTGCTGCTGTTGGCTGTTGCGCGTGCGTGTTTTGCTTGCCCCAACTGCTGGCTGCCAGATGGTCAGAGCAGAGCCGAGCCGAGCCACTTTCCGACTGCCTATCTGGCCCTGCTGCCATTGATTGCCTTTATTAATTATCTAATTAAATCTGTAATGGCAGAGAGGCTTAACCTTAACCACTTGCCCGCCAGCATCAAACAACAAAAAAACAAAAAAAAAAGAAGAGTTTCCCTTTGTCTCAAGCAAGCCGCGTAATTGTTGTACTACACACACACACTTCCGTTCTCATGCGTGGCATTTACACCAAACTTTCTGTGTGTGTGACTTCCAACCGAAAAAAAAAACCACTTCCACTTCCCGTTTTTGGTCATTGATTGGTCGGTCGTTCGGTCGATTGTCTTGTCGATCATTTTGTGCGTGCTACAACCCTTAACCTTTGGTCAACCTTTGAGGTTACATAAAGTACAAACAAAAAATTGTGTCGAAAGTGTGCAGAAAGTAATTTAAGCTGAACGGAGGACACACAGCAAAAGTTTCTTGTGTAGGCTAATGAGGGTAAATCTTGTGCATAATTTAAAGGTTCTTCGAGTTGAACTAAGGGTTAAAAAAAAGATTGATTACACATTGGTATGGTATGGTTGTCTGTTTGGTAACAAACTAATTAAGTTGTCCTAGCATATAGCAAAGGAAGACAACCACAATTTACGACCCAGACAATCGCTTAGATCATAAAACTTGGCAAAAACTTGATATGCAAGCGCTCTCAACTCTTAAAGCTCTCACATTCTTGCTAGTTGTAGTATTTTTCTCAAACCAAACTAAAGTGCTGCCAACGGAAGTTGGAGGCGTTACCCAGCGCCAATTCCGACAAGCACTCCACCTATGGTCTTGTTCGTGTGTGTGTGTATATAAATTACTAACACACACACACACATAAACTAAATGCTGCCTAGCTGTCTGTAGTAACAAGCTTAATAGTCTTGTTGGCTTCTAAGCAACGGCTATTAAATGCTCGCCAAAGCGTAGCCCGAAGAAAGCGAAAATTCAGTTTCTGGTTTCTGTGTGTTACAAAATTAAGACGTGTTGCTGCAACAGCTTTTAAATCGACATATTTACATGTATGTGCATGTACATACTACTCTATAATAAAGACGTACAAAATAGTTAAGATGTTACAGAAGTTAAGTACAGAAAGGCTTTCTTAGGCTTTTTTTAACTGAATTCAGCTTAAGAGAAATGAAACCCAAATGTTTTTTGTTGTATTTTAAGTATATCCTCACTTTATAGTTTACAATTTCCAGGGTATATTCAACCCAACAATCGATTCACACTCTTTTTTTTTTTGGCTCCTTTTTTAATTTGGCGGCTTTTGCTGCTACAGCTCCACGGATCTCCAGATCTCCAATGCCTGGCTACCCGTTTTTTGTTGTTGTTTTCAGTAGTTTTTCAAGTGAGAGATCGAACACATCGGCGATTGATATCTTAAATAATAATTTCATTCATGCCTCGAGTTGGTCGACGCGGCTGATATGAACAAGTGTTGTTGTTGTATTCAACCGGAAATGAAAGCTTACTCAACTCATTTTGTTGTTGCTACTGCTACTTGCTGCTGCTGCTGCTGGTGTTTTGCTGTTGTTGTTGTTAATTAAATGCCTGAAGGCCTTGCAGTCTGTTTTTTGAAGGCTTGATCATTATTTGGTAGTCGCTGTTGTTGTATTTAATAAACGCTTTCATTATTTCCCTTCCCTTTGATTATTGGTATTATTATTATTATTTTGTGTGTTGAAAAAGGGGGCGCCCCCTTTTACAGCGGAAATCGTAGTGCTTAACGTTTAATATGTGCCTTCGCATTTCAGTCAAAGATTTTGAATTGTTAAACCTAAGCACTTCCGTTTGTCGCCCTTTGCATAATGTTAGGGCAATGCAAGGTCGTTGGATTTAATGGGTTAGTTGAGAATTAAGTAATTTTAGATAAAACTATTTTTTCACAAAGAAAATTCTTATAGATCTTTAATGTTAACTTGACATTTTTACAAGACAAACAAAAAAACAAACAATTTTCCTAGTTCTTTGAAGAAGACAAACCTTATATATATATACAATTCTTATCGAATCAGAAAGTCTTTAAATAAACAATCTTCGTTAACAAAATATACAACTAAAATAGCAAGAAATATTCATGAGCCGATAACTGAACGAACGACGACCGTAAGACCATACCATAAACAATAAAACTTTCGAAAGGGTATCACATTTCGGCTAGCATTCAACGATCTTATCAATGAACCAACTGCGCGTCGTATTCGCTTGAAAACAAAAAGAAGCAGAGGGGCAAGAGGCTTGCTGCAAAGTATTAAGTAAGTACGTGTGTGTGACAAAGGAGTACTTTGAGCATTACGACCAACAATGGAATTGACAACAATAACAATAAAGAATAACAACAACAACAACAACAACAATAAATCTAAAGCGATAGAAACAGCGCTAAGAGTCGGAACAAGTAATTAAATGCAAAGAAGAATAAAAATTGTGTGTGCAGCTGCGGAAGCGGATTACAGCTGAAAGAATGAGGCAGTGGCAGTGGCAGTGGCAAATGCGGGCTGCAATTCGAGGCAGCAGCAGCCAACAACAACAACAACACCAATTGCCATAGAAAGGAAGCAGCAACGCCGGCAGAGCGACAAAACGGATGTGAATACTTCCGCACGTAGTAGAAAGAATGAATGAATGAATGAATGAATGAGTGAGTGTATAAGAAAAACGAGGCAGGGAAAATAACAGATTAAGTAGACGCTCCACTTGAAAGTACTATATGCTGACGTCGACAGTTGGTTGCTGTTGTTGTTAATGCACAAAGTCGGAAGTGAATGAAGAAATAAAGCGGAAGTAACTGAAACCCTAAAGGAGGGCAGGTGTGCTGCTGCTGCTGCTGCTTAGCCGGAAGTAAAAGTAAAAATTTCCATGAGCCATCATCAATTTATGAATGAGAGAGTGAGATAGCGTTGCGTTCTGTGTTTTAGTTATAGTTTTTGGTTTTTGGTTTTTTTTTGTAGTATACAAATAGCCATTAAATCATGCCTGCTGCTGCGCATCATAGAACCACTCTGTGTTTGTTAATGGTGAAATGTTGTGTGTGGGCGACGTGTGTGTGTGTGTGTGTGTGTGTATCCAAAATGTATCTATCTAGCGCATAATAAAGCGCATAATGTACAAAATTGGAGCAAACAGACCATAAAAAGCCCAAGCAGCCCAATAACAGAACACAAAAGAGGACCATGAATGAAATAGTAGAAACTACAACATATAATAATAAAAACTATCTAGATGTTGTTTTTTTCTATACAAAGATGTTCACACATCGTATAATGTGTATGTATCAAATAATTATTATTATTTTGTTTTATTATTTTTGGTTGTTGTTGTTGTTGTTTCACATTTGCACTTAAACTAAACATTTTGCACGTCAAAACTGTAAGTGGAGCCGTTTGCTGTGTGTATCTGTAAATGTATCTATTGCTGTTTGTCTCTCTCTCTCTTTCTCTCTTTGTGTTTTGCTTGGCAACGTTTCATTCATAAAAATGCTTATTTCCTGTTGGAACGGCTAGGCGACCGCCTAGAGCGCTTCATGTTTCGAGTGTAGTTTGCAAAGTCATAAAAAACACATACACACACACACATACACTTACACACGCGATAAGATAATAAAATCCGCTTAGATACGCGCTTTTATTATTATTATTTTCGCGTTTCGTTTTTCTCGACTTCTTGTTGTTGTTTCTTTTAAGCTATGAAAATAAATAGCAACAACAATAAAAGAAATTAGCGTAATTAGCAAATTACTTGCCATTTATATATACTTATATATATTTAAACCCCCCCTTTTGGAATTGACGTTGTCGCTTTGTCGGTCAGTCGGTCGCCTTCGACAGCGACATCGTCGCATTTCAGTTTGTGTCTTCTTGGGGCCGGATATGCTGAATTTGCACAAAAGTCGGAAAAATCGCATAAATACTTATTCGTTCAGCCAAAGCATTTCTGAGTATCTTCCTCTTTTTATTTTTATATGCATATGTATATATTTTTTGGTTACACGCGCTCCAAAAATAAATGTACTTAATTGACGTTTGTTAATCGCAACGAAAGATGATGATGTGGGGCGTGCATCGGAACCGAACTGCTGGGGGCAGGCGTCTGGTTTTGGTCTCGCATTCTGCATGCCATACAATTTTTTCGTACAGAACGAAATATATACATATGTATGTATACACGATAAAGACGTCGCCCACCAGCAGTTTTCAAAGTAAAACAATGAAATCTACAGAAAACAATAAAAAAAATCACTCGAAAGGGCTGACAATTTGTCTGGCGTGTTCAAGTTGTGTCATTTGACCGATTTGTTAAAGAACCAAATGTTATATAAAACATTTGTTGCCGAAGTGAGGTTCCTAAGTCAAGCTAAGTTAAGATAGAGCATTACTTCCTTCAAATATTCTAACAAGACTTTTTACTGGGTCTTTTTTTTCCGGTCTTTTCTTTATATAAAGACTGTACTTTTACTTGTTTCAAGCTTTTGTTAATTGTTAGAATCACAATTCTATCTCATAAACTCCAAAACCAAATTTCTGATCAATTTTAACTCCACCCAAAAAGCCAACTCAACAAACATTCGAAAAAAAACAACAAAAAAACACGAAGGTTACTCCAAATTTGGGTCTTTCAAAACGGTAGGGTAGCGAACCTTGTACCAAATGCATATTGGCATTGAGTTGAAAACAGCTGGTCACCTTGAATTATTCTTTATTCACTTCCTACCATGTTCAATCAGTCAGTCAGTCGGTCAATCATATTGCAATGAATTTTATCAGCATTCGCATTTGTTTCTTATCAACACTTAAGTGCTTTATATACTAGAATAGTATGAAACAAAAGCATTTGATCTTTAATAATCATTTTCTCTGTAGGTTTTTTTCTTTGGTTTTGTTTTTTCATTCATAATTGTTTTGCACTTGATTGATTGTATCTATAAGTGTTTCCGATTCGATAGATTTTAACTTACTTATCACAATGAAAACAATCTAGAATAAATCCTGCTGTTGTCGACGAGTTTGTTTTGCTTTCTTGGCCAAGTTGGCACTTTGCAGCAGCACCCACCTGAGTTGATACTTCAACTTTGAAGCCCACTAACTTCCTGTCAATGGCTAAAGAAAGAAAGGTGGTAGGTGCAAGGGGTGGGGGGGGGGCCTTCCTCCTACGAGCATTTTAATGCTGCTTGTTGTTGTTGTTGCTGTTGTTGTTACTATATGTGGGCGTTGTTGCATTCAACAGCGGATGCTAATGAGCATGACTAGACTTATGGCTGATTGCTGAGAAACGCTGTCCGTTTATTCAATAGGTGTTGTTGTTGTTGTTGTTGTGGACAGCCCTCAGCGTTAGTGCAGCAGCTGATGATGAGCTGCATGCTACAAGCTAAAAGCTTCTTGTTGCCAGCTGCTCTTGGCCTAAAGCACCTTAAGCTCAAGTTGCATTATTTCTCAACTCAACACTCTTCTGTTCTGGCAACAACAAAACAAATGTGCAATGTGGGCAATCAATTCGAGAAACCTCGACTAGAAGATACCCTCAAAATGTGAGCTTTAACTATCAACAGATGTTAATATGATGAAAAGGTGCATTCAGTGATTAAATGAAAGAAATATTAATCTAAAAAGAGACAAAATTGCAATTTAAAATTCGATTGTTATTGTGACCAATATTAAGTGTTATCGATATTTTTCTATATGTGTATGTCTGATGAAAAGACGCTTCGAGTTATATCATGAAAGTTTTTCTAAACGTTTTCAGCTGTGATATATATCGTGTTTCGATAGCGATTTCGATGACTTTTTACAGCTGATCGATATTATGTCAAAGCTTCTTAAGAAAAAGAGAAAATTTAAAAATGGTCAAAATTACTATTTTGAATTCGATTGTTATTGTTATCGATATTAAGTGTTATCGATATATTTGAATTCGAATTTGATCATATCGATTTGTTTGTTGATGAATAACAAAAATATTAATATTATGGGATTTTAGATGCTATTTTTTTTGCCTGTTACAAACATTCGCCCAAAGTCCATATACCCTTTTAAGCAATTTTCTTAAAGTTAATTGTATTTGTATATATTTTTCAAGCATTTTTAGCCAGAGCAAAACGTTTATTAAATAAAAAGTTTTTATAAAATTACTATCAATTATTTATTTTAATTAATTTGGGCTTTGCTGTTTATTGTTGTTGCTACATAAAAGTTCAAAATAACCCTTGCCCTTCAGCTTACTGTTGCAAAGTATGTTGCGGGCCCGGCAGCCAAGCACTTGAATCAGTGGCAAGTGTTACTGCTGCTGCTGCTACGCCCTTTAGCCTCAAACATATACATATAACGTAGGCAGCTTTGTTGTTGTTATTATAATTATTATTGTTTGTTGTTGTTGTGTGCTAGAAGGCGCAGATTCATTTGATGAAACGCATAGAAAACGTAAACAGTTACAACAGTCCAAAGACCGGCAGCTAGCCAAGCACAAAATAATTGAATAACTGAAGACTAGAGGCTAGAATAACTCAAGAGCTCAAGAACTTCTTGCTGTTGTTGTTGTTGCTGTTGGGCTACTACTGGGCCGTTGGGTCTTTTGCAGCTGCGCAAAGTCAAGTGGAAAATTGTGAAGCGTTTTTGATGACGTTGCCAAAAGTTTGTCAGCATTTCTTGTGATTAAAGCTAACAAAAAAAAAAAACCTAAGCGCGCGTTTCACAGATGTTTCCCTCTCTATCTCTTTCTCTCTCTCTGTCTCTTTCTCTCTCTTTCTCTTATGTCTATGTGACGGATGTTGCAAATTTTTTTGGCACTCGGATTTGTTTGTGCATGACAAACATCAACACACACACACACACACACACGCCGAACCAAATAACCATGTCGTATCTGTGAATTTTGCTTTTTATTTAGTTTTTTTTTTTCGTGTCGAAATGCCGTAATTCTCTCAGCCGGCAGCTAATTTAGTGTTTCCTGCTGACAACTGCAGTTTAAGCTTCAAAGACAAAAGCAAAAACCATGACATGATAAAGAAAGAAAGCACTACACAAAAAGAGAGAGAGAGCAACAAAACGGAACAGACAATAATTGCTCAAGAGCGAAAGAGCGAGAGCGAGAGTTAATTACAACAAGTACGCACCACAAAATACCATTAAAAAAAAAAAAATTATCCATTTATATTAGCTGTATCAAAAATTTCTATTCTATAGTATCTCTCATAAATTGTACAATAAATTGTGATTTTGTACAAACAAGCAGAGGCATAGAGCAGCGTTGTTGTTGTTGTTCTTGTTTGAAAATAGACGACATCCGGTTTGTACAAAACACAAAAAAAAGAAAAAACCGAACTAACTATATAAATCATATTTTTAGATAAACGTTGATGCACACAAACAAACACATTCATATCTCTGTAAATGTTTGTATGTGCAGCACGAGCTGTGCGTTGCATGATTGAGTTGCTCTTTTGTTATTATCAATCTCAAATTGATTGAAATGCACTGAAAGTTTAATAAAGACAAATGCAACTATTGAGATTCCTAAAACAAAAAACATTCGTTTTTCCTATTCCATTTAAATAATATCTAGGAAAAACTACAACCCAAACCGATTCAGAACTTCATTCAAGATATTTCTATAAAAAAACAAAAGAAAAATGCATTTAGAACTGATGAATTAACTACTTCGATTACAAAATTGATATCGATATCGATAACACATTCAACACTAATGCGCAAGCAGCAGCAATGAAGAAGAGTGTGTGTGTGTGTGTGTGTGTGGAAATTGAAATAAATTAACACATTTAATGAAAATTCGACGAGCGGACCAGAACTGAAAACGGAGCGTATGAGTAATCAACGACAGGAAATGGTGACAAATGCGCCCCCCCCTCCCCCCCTCCACACTTCTCGCGCCTATAAAATGTGTGTGTGTGAGTGAGTGTGTGTGTCTCCCTATGCATGTAAATGTGTTGTAGCTATTTGCACCCGATAGCAACAAGCCAAAAACGACAAAAATGAAACGAAACGAAAAAAAAAGTGAAATAAAAAAATTTCAATAATTTATTTGGTTTGAATGAAATACGAACGAGTAGCAGCAGCAGCAGCAACGGGCGACGTGGCCGCCATTGGGGCGCCCACAGGAAACGTTGACGCTGGCAGCGCTGTTCGGCAGTCAGCGTTAGCGTTGTTGGGTTGGCAACAGTTTCCTGTGTTTAATTTGTTGTTGTTGTTGTTGCTGTTGTTGTTGCTGTTGAGTGCAAACGAGTTACGACAACAAACATATTACAATTTGGTTCAATGACTTTGCCCAGCGATAGATGATAGTGTGCTTGTGTGCTTGTGTGTGTGTGTGGTGCTGGTTTCGGGGCGTTATCTAACCCACTGGGTAAACACCCATTTAGCCAAAAACACCCACAAACATCGCAGTTTTATCAGTCGATAGTCGGCGGCACTGGCAATATCTATCTTTTTTTTCATATATATATATTTGTATATATAAGGAAATGGCCCCAATGGCACAACAAAAGGCTTTGGCCAGATAAGACGACCACTATATAGTTATTATTTTTATTTGTTTTTTGTCTTTGTTTCATTTTTTTTATTTTTCTCTTGCAACAAGTTTTTATATACATATTTGTTTGTTGGTTTAATGCTCTTTATCATATTTAAACCATTTCAATTGGTTTTTATTATTTTCTGTTGCAGTTTGTGGACATTGGCATAGTCACCTCGATTGAATCGAATCACAAGAATATTGATTTTGCGCGCAAAGGTCAAGAGATTTGCATCAAAATAGAACCAATTCCCGGCGAATCACCCAAAATGTTTGGACGACACTTTGAGGCGGATGATATGCTTGTCAGCAAGGTAAGAAATACTAGTTTAATAAATAAATGTAATTTAATATTAATCAAATGAATGTTTTTATTTAACAAGATTTAAAGTCTTGCTTTTGTTTTTTGTCAAAGTTATGACTTTTGATAAATTGATCTATACCAACAAACACTTTTTGAGTATATAAGTTTTACATGTTATAATCTTAACTTTGATCAGAAAACTATTGCTTTTCAATATCTAATAATGATATGATCCAAATTTTGTAGGAAGTCAGAGTGAAAGTAGGATTTAGCAATGGCAAAGGTTTTAAAAAGTTGGGAAAGGACTTGACAGGCATTTTGTTAGGTTTAGCTCATGGTCAAAACTATGACAATTCTTAAAATAATAATAAGTTTTGACTAGTTATTCTTAACTTTAATAATGGAATAATGTATAACCATAAATTCTGGTGCTTTACATTATTAATCTACTAAAGTAGTCAAAAGTTTTGATAAGGTTTTGTCAAGTTAAAGACAAGTATCAAATGAATTTTCTTCAATAGATTATTAATTTATTTCTTCACACATCATAAAATCAATTGTCGTATTTAAATAGTTCAGCTTAAGCAAATCAATCAATTTTTATTGCCGACTTGAGTTCATGCCATTCAACCTCTTAACTTTATCATTCTCATTTCGATTTCATATTAACTATAACACAACTGGCTTTATCGGGTTACATGGCCAACTAGTGTTAAGTATTTAAAGCTGGAGGGAAAGGTGTGTTAATCAAAAGCGTTAAAAAAGGTCTTTTGGCAAGTTTTGGTCAGTGCCATTATTTGATCAATTACATGCTGGAACCAACGAGCTGACGTCAAGCGAAGGACATAATGGTGTTTGTGTTGGATGTATTTTTTGTTTTTTTTTTTTTATGTCGAATCGATAATGAAATTAATTTTCGCGCTATTTTAGTGGCGCTTATCATCAGCAATGACGTCAGCACAAGCTCAATATTCAAGTGGGTTGGGTTTGGGTTTGGTTAATTGCCCATTGAGCTTCACTTTGCAGTGAATTTGATTCAATTAATTTGTCGTTAAATGTCAATAATTCTGCCTGCCTGGCCGAGTTGGATAATCAAATTTGTGACCACAACGTGTAAAATAAAAATCAAACGCACGCTGTCAAGGACGTGCCGTGCATCTCTGTGTGTATGTGCATGTGTGTGTGTGTGTGTGTGCTCATTCCATTCACTTGTATCTATTTACAGAGCAGCTTTTGCTATTTTTAGCGCCTCAATGCCTTTTTATGCTACCAAAGGGTATTATGTCATGGCTGACCCGATCATTGAGGCAGGGCGCCACCCAAAAATGCTGCCAACCTTGCCCCATGCTCAGCTTCAGCTTTAGCTTTAGCTGGAGAGCAGCAGACAGCTTGCTGCTTGGCTGACGTCACATTTCACCTTCCACGGCAATGCACTAGCTGCCCCAACGTTCATTGACTTCTGACGTTCGCGTCGTCATCAGCAGCAGCAGCAGCCAGCAATAACCTAGTTTTTGGGCACTCACTTGACCCAGTTGCGTGCAACGCCGGGGTTCAGCTTTCGCATTGTGCCCCAGCCAGTAGTGAATAGCGACATACAATGCGGCTTTTATCAGAGGTTCTGACGCATTTGGCGACCCGGTTTAAGCCGCAGCAGCAACACCCAGCCACCCACCCAAACCCAAAATGACTTTTCTCATCTAGCTTTGAGTTGTGTGCTTTTTTAAGAAGTTTACTTCAATGAAGATCAGTGGCAAGGAATACATTTAACAGTTTAATTTCAGTTTATAAGATCGAAATAAACCCTACTCCCCAAGGAACTTAGTTCATTCGTTCAGTTCAGTGAAAAGTTGGGGAGCAAACAATACAACTCAATCGATCATATGCCTGTCTATATAAAGCGTAGATCAAGCTACTCAATTTATGAATATGCTCAATACTTTAATATGCATAGCCATTTGCCACTTATTGTTCGATACGATCTATAGACGGATCTTTTATCAGTTATTATTATTATGTATGCAGCTCTCTCTCTCTATATGGTGTTGCCGTTTGCAAATTAATATGCAACTGGCGAAAAGTATAATTAAATGGAAATGGAAAGCTAAGAAATGCGCACAATGCAGCCGCGGCTGCATAATCAACCGGATGTTGAAATCAACGCCATTTTTATAAAAATAAATAAATTTGTTTCTTGAAAAAACAAAATAAACAACTGGATGTTTTTCAAAAATCACGACGATACAGTGAAAATTCGTTATAGAGAGAACATAAAGTTGCTAATTAATATGAAATCAAGTAGTTTTTTTTGTTACGTTAAGGATAAAAGTATTTAATACTTAAAAAAAACTCTCCAAGCTAAGATTTTTCTCACTTAAATCGGCAAAACTTTTTCATTTAAGTAGAACTTTTGAAAATGTGACATGATCTCAACAATTTTAATTGTATTTTTGTTTTAAATATCATTCTTTTTTTTTTTTAGATTTCACGCCAAAGTATCGATGCCTGCAAGGACTATTTCCGTGATGATTTAATCAAGACCGATTGGGCGCTAATGGTCGAACTGAAGAAATTGTTTGAGATTCTCTAAACATTTGCCAAACTAGCATAAATACTACTACTACTACAAATATACAACAATATAAGCACACAAACACCAACATAACAAACATAAAAGCAACAACTATTAAGTACGACTTGTAACTAAATCTCAACTCGTTAACCACAGACTGCTTGAGCTCGAGGCTTCGGGATGACTTTACTTACACGAAAAAAAGGAAATTATTAATTATGTTTTAGTTTCATGTAGCTTAGTTTTTTTATGGTTTTATTTTTTTTTTTCGATAGTCGGTTGTCGTTGCAGTCATCACACAAAACTGTGTTAAACAAAAAGAATTTTTAAAATCAAATTTGTAAAACGCTTTTTGCACAAAAAAATTAAGAAAAAAAAATTATTTTATTGCCTGCGCTTTTTTTATGTTATGCCTAAAAAATTAAGAACAAAATTAAAAGTTGTAAAAGTAAAAAAAAAAGAATACTTAAAATATTTGTCTTTTGAATAAGTGTGTCAGCAATGACGTCACAGCAACCGAGTTACCTTCGTTCAGTGTATTGACATGGGCAGCATGCGCAGTGGCATGCAACTAGCAGGCAGCAACCGCAGCCAGCTCCTTTTCATTCATGGACTGCGCCAAGGATGTAGATGTGGATGATGCCGCTGCCGCTGCTGTTGCACGGTTGTTTGTGAATGGATACGGCTGGCCTGGCAACGCGAATCGGTGCACAAAACTGGGTCAGTCTGGCGTAAGGGTTCGTTCAACCTGAACCAGTGACGATGTCGAAGGACATTTATGTCGCACAACAAACGCCGCTGCCTATATGCTTGTGTTTTACAATCCCACACACACACAATCACACATTCAAACATACATATGTAGTTATAACATAATCTGGTTTTATGTGCTCCAAGTGCGTCACTTAGTATGATGCACTTGAAGTCTATTAAAAGTAGCTCATTTCTGCCTGAGGAGTTTTGGGGGGCAAAAAAAAGAGGAGAAAACTTTGTTATACTTCTTTGTAATAACTTGTGATAGTGATATGATTTAATTGGATAACCTATCTTTATTGTCAATCGAGTATTAAGACTTGTTATTTTAAAATCGAAAACCAATACTCAAGCATTTAAAAGAAAGTAAAATAGGTAAGTTATTTTTGTGTAAAACTTTACCCAACAAATCCGAGGGTAATGCCTTACAGGTAAGTGCGATATTAGTTAGAAAAGTTAGATTATCAGCGGTTCAAGTTTAAACAAATATAGTTAAAGATGAGCTCAGCACATTTCCCGACAGAATCCTTTCTTAGCAATTACTTGGAGCTTAAACGGAAACTATTGTAAAAACTAAAAGCTTTCTAGCTCTAACGGTATTTGAGTTGATTATAGATAAGTCAGTTAACTAAATATAGATAATCTATGAAGATAACATAAAAAAGCATCTGAAAACGAAGAAAAGGTAAAAACTAAAAGGATACGAATTGCGTATTATAAATTCAAATGTATTTGTATGTATGCAGAATTTATTCCAGCTGGGTGGTTAACAGGCAGGATAAGCTGTCTATCTCTCACTTTATCCCTCCCCCTCCCCCTCTCTCTCTCTCTCTCACACACACACACACTATCAAAGCGGTATTCAGTGACGCCACAATATTGAGTTGCCCATTGAAAAAGGCAGAGCCATAGCTGAGAAAGTCGAGAGAAGGAATGAAAGAGAGAGAAAGAGAGAGAGTGGTTGCGAAATTCATTCACAAGGCGCTTCTGAATGGCATCCACACAATGGCCGCTCTTTTGGGCTGTTTGCTGCGTCATGTGTGGATGGTGGAACTAGGGCAGCTGGCGGCATTGCGGCTTTGGTGCTTTGGGGCGCAACCTTCTCAATGCGATTGTTGTTGTTGTTGTTGTTGGGTGGCATTTTCATTGAGAAAACCGAATGCAAAAGGATTCGGGGCCACTTCAACGAGCCAGCTTAAATGTTAGGCCTGTCCTTGTGTGTGCTTGCGTATGTATTTTTGTTTATTTGTGTGCGTGTGTGAATCTAATGAATGAAAGGAGAAATAAAAGTCAAATTGCAATAATAACGAGTAAAGAAAATTTCAAGTGAAATGCAAATCAAACCCACGTCAATCGCAAAAGCAATCATTTCATGAAAAGAAAATTTCTCAGAACGACGAGAGATAATCCTTCAACTAGCATAAACTTAAGAAAAAAAAAACAGTCGAACTTCAATGCAAACGAATCTTAAGGAAACAAGAAAAAACTTAATTTCAAAGAAAATTCTTAGTGTAAAATGTGTTTTTGATTGAAACAAAATGAAGGTGTTCTGAAAATGAGTTCGTTATACAGAAAACTTCGTTGTACGGAAGTTCATTATATAGAAATTCGACTATACACATTTTCTACTGTTTCTTTATGATTAAAATGGAATTTTTTAGTATCAAACAATTTTAAAATCTAATTGCCTAAAGGCATTGGGACGAAGCTCTGAGTTGAATACAACAGTTTTCGATCTTCCTTCGTACAAAAATATACAGTATCAGACAAAACTAAAGCACCCCCCTCGGGCATTTTTTTCATTTGATAATTTTTTTATGAAAACAAAGCTGTTCATATATAGTGTTTGTGTTTTTTAATTTGTAATATCCTAAATATTAATAAACACAAAAGTTTAGCATGATTAAATAAATAAACAAAAATTTTGAAACAAAAAACCGTTTTTTTTCAAAAATAGCAAGCGACAAAACTAAAGCACCCCCTTTGTAATTAATCCAAATAAAATTTTAAAATTAATATTTCACACAGGCTTATCTTTTAGGATTAGATGCTTTAAAAAAAAACTAGTGATGTCCGGTGAGATTGATTCCCAGGCTATTTTAACAGCTTCAAACAGATCTGCCTTGGCCTTGAAGTTTTGTCTGTTAATTTTTCTGTTTACTAGCTCCCACAAGTTCTCAATTGGGCTTAAATCCGGTGATTGAGCAGGCCAACGAAGGACTTCTACGCCATTCGTCTGCAACCAATCCTTGACCACATGTGCTGTATGTTTTGAGTCATTGTCATGCTGGAATCTCCATTGGAGTGGCATCTCCTCATCGGCATATGGCAGCATGACGTCCTGGATTATATTCAGATATTGAAATCGATCCATTATTCCATCAATTTTGTAAATCGGCCGGATTCCTTGTCCAGAGAAACAACCCCAGACCATAACATTTCCTCCTCCGTGCTTTACAGTGCCCTTGCAATACATAGGATGTTACCTTTTCTCATTAGGTCTTCGTACACGTCTCATACCATCTGAACTCTTCATGTTGTACTTGGACTCGTCTGAGAAAAGCACAGTCTTCCATTTCTGAACACTCCAATTGAGATGGGCCTTGGCAAATTCAATTCGGGCTTTTTTGTTTTTCAGCGATATAAAAGGTTTGCGTGCAGGTCGTCGACTGAACAACCCGGCCTCTACCGCCCCTCTTTGGACAGTTCTATGGCTAACTTGCAATTCCAAGCAGCTTCGTACTTGAATTGCAGATGCTGTAGGATCCTTATGGAAAGTCCTTTTAATAAGAGAATCTTCTAGCCGCGTGGTTTTACGTGGCCTTCCTCCAGAATGAATAGTATCTGAGCGACCAGAATGCAAAAAATTTGCAATCAGCCTCGAAATAATTGAACGGTTTATTGAATGGCGTAGAAGTCCTTCGTTGGCCTGCTCAATCACCGGATTTAAGCCCAATTGAGAACTTGTGGGAGCTAGTAAACAGAAAAATTAACAGACAAAACTTCAAGGCCAAGGCAGATCTGTTTGAAGCTGTTAAAATAGCCTGGGAATCAATTTCGCCGGACATCACTAATTTTTTTTTATAGCATCTAATCCTAAAAGATGTGCCTGTGTGATAAAACTAACGGATACGCAACGAAATATTAATTTTAAAATTTTATTTGGATTAATTACAAAGGGGGTGCTTTAGTTTTGTCGCTTGCTATTTTTGAAAAAAAATGGTTTTTTGTTTCAAAATTTTTGTTTATTTATTTAATCATGCTAAACTTTTGTGTTTATTAATATTTAGGATATTACAAATTAAAAAACACAAACACTATATATGAACAGCTTTGTTTTCATAAAAAAATTATCAAATGAAAAAAATGCCCGAGGGGGGTGCTTTAGTTTTGTCTGATACTGTATATTTACTTTATGGGCTAAACTTCAGAAAGAACTCGTTTAGGCCATTTTAAATGGACTTAGGATATGTTTCACTTGTTTCTTTACTCAGGTTTTCTTTTGGGTGTCTTTGTGATGTTGTTGTTGGTGGTGCAATTTTATTTGCAATGATTTCATGTTTATGCATTTCACCTCGACGTTGTTGTTGATTATCTAGGACACTTGTGACGTCAGGCGGCGCACAAAATTTATTGTACAGACCCCACTCAAAAAAACAAAAAACCAAAAAAAAAAACAGCATCAGAAGCCAAAAGCAAAGTCAAAGCCACTCAGCCACAGAAATTGGATGGCCAATTTGAACATGCATACATACATAAATACATACATACATATGTACATACGTATGCGTATGTATGTATAGATTTTTTTTTAATACAAAATCTCGCGAAAATTGTTTGTTGAATGTAATTAAAAATCGTATTTAAAATACTCAACGCGTCGCAATGAATTGTCATTTATTTTTGTATCTTTTAGGTTATTTATATATAATACCATATATATATATATGGTTGTTCTTGTGTATGAACGAACCGATTTACTCGATTTATTTGCGTATTTTTATTGAATGTCAAACTGTTTGGCCTTTTCAAATTGATTTACCTCGTTTACCCTTTCGATCAGGTTTCTTTTTTTTTTGGTTTGAACTTATTTTTTTTTGGGTTTCCTTAAAAATAAGTTATTTTCGGTAACAGCTTAAACTCAAGTTGTTTATTTAATATTTTATGTTTTTATACCCTGAGGCCATAAAATGGGTAAATCAGGGTATAATGGTTTTGTGCAAAAGTATGTAACAGACAGAAGGAAGCATCTCCGACCCCATAAAGTATATATATTCTTGATCAGTATCAATAGCCGAGTCGATATGGCCATGTCCGTCTGTCCGTCCGTCTGTCCGTCTGTATGAACGCATAGATCTCAGAGACTACAAGAGCTAGAGAATTCAGATTTGGAATATAAGTTCTCCTATACCATAAGCAGAACAAGTTTGCTTCAAATTATCGATAACTACTCTGGTTTTCGATATACACATGGAATCGATAACAAAAAAATATCGAATTTGGAAAATGTAAAAGTGGGGGTTGGTGTAATGGGTAACGATAGAACTTTTCTCAAAGTCGGTTAAGAAACACCAGAGATATCGTAAAGTGAAGTCAGTTATGAGTTTTGTTTAAAATTATCATTATTTGAAGCATACTTTTAGGACGCAAGGACTGCAACTGGGTTCAGGGTATCTTCTGGTCGGGCTATCCCGACTAGAGCCTTCTTACTTGTTTTTCGTTGATGTTTAGCAGTTTTGAGTTTTTTGGACTTTATTTTCGGAAAACGACCTTAAATCAAGCAAATTGTTCTTAGTATAAATACTTAAAACCGACAACCAAGTACGAAATACTTGCATTAAGTACGAAATTCTTAATTCAAGTACGAATGTTCTTGTTTCTTAATTGTATAGCTGAAGGGGCTTTTATTAGAGCTTTTTCTGGGCTGGGACATCAACTAACAATTTATGGGAAATCAACAATCAAGTTTTCTCATGCTTGGATCAAGTAAACAAGTCTTGGATCAATAATCAAAGTCCTCATTTAATTTTCAAGTACACAAGAACTAAAAATTAGCCCATTAAGCTTCAAAACTACTTAATTTAATAATTTAACAGTTCCTTTCTGTGTAAGCTAAGAGTATAAAAGAATATTATTTTAATTTTTGCATATTTATTCTAAGGGAAATTTGATTAAACAAGTAAGAAGACTCTTGTCGGGATAGCCCGACCAGAAGATATCCTGAACCCAGTTGCAGTCCTTGCGTCCTAAAAGTATGCTTCAAATAATGATCACTTTAAACAAAACTCAAAACTGACTTAACTTTACGATATATCTGGTGTTTCTTAACCGATTTGGACGAAATTTTGAGAAAAGTTATATTGTTACCCATTACAACAACCCCCATTTTTATATTTTCCTAATTCGACATGTATATCGAAAACCAGAACATTTATTGATAATTGGAAACAAACGTGTTCTGCTTATGGTATAGGAGAACTTATATTTAAAATCTGAAGCCTCTAGCTCTTGTAGTCTCTGAGATCTACGCGTTTATACAGACGGACATGGCCATATCGACTCGGCTTTTGATGCTGATCAAGAATATATATACTTTATAGGCTCGGAGATGCTTCCTTCTGCCTGTTACATACTTTTGCACAAAACCATTATACCCTGATTTACCCATTTTATGGGTTCAGGGTATAAAAAAGGTGAAATCTAATAGAACCACTTATGAAATCTTTGTAAAAATTTATTGTTCCTTAAATTATTTTTAATAATATCGATCATCAAATCAAGTTCAGCTCAAAATGATTATTTAAATAGGTCGGCAGTGCAAAAATTGACAAAATCATCAAAAAATTGATTTGATTTGGAAACTCTCGATCGATAAGTTGGTCGACTGTTAAAGCATTCGAATAAAATAATAAGAAAAGACAAAACAAGGATAATATTTAATGATTATCTCAGCGAATTCATTGTACCGCAAATGCTTAACAAAAACGATAAATAGCTTTGAAAAGTAAGTTCACAGTTGTTATTGTTTCGATGAAAGTCCGAACTTCTTAGTGTGCAATCATTAGATAAGTACTTATTGAGCTATTGAAACCTTTAGTCAATGAGAAACACAATAATAAATGACTGAAGGTTTTTTCTTTCTTTTTTTTTGTTAAGCCAAGCGAAGAGTTTAAGTTTTGCGCCTATGAAAAGCAAAAGCTTGGACGTTAAAGTTTAAAAGAGCAATAAATTCGATAGACCAATAAAATTCAAGGTGACAACTCTAGTCAATCAGCTGTTATAGCGCATACATACACAACAAATGCATATATGTATACGTAGTATATATGTATACATATTTCTGATGGCTGTTGGTTTGACCTTGAGGCGAGTATTCAATGCAGCTCTGTTTGCAGCTGCATCGGAAGCAACCCCCAAAGCAAAGATCCGGATTTCAGAGCCAATGTCAGGGTTACGCCTACCGAAGGACGATGCAAAGGCAGAGGCAAAGGCAACGCGACGCCAACGCCAGCAAACAGGCAGCAGGCGTTCTCAATTTCAGGGCCAAGCTCATTGGGCAGGAAGTGCAGCCTGCAAGCCTCTCCAACACGCATACATGCACAGCTGCTGCGTTTGGGCGGCCATTGAACGTTGGGAGCAGCATTCAAAATGGCCGTCAAAACGGATGACCTAGAATGAAGGCCATCCATTGGCTGTGCAGCAAGCCAAAGAGGGGCAGTCACTTGGGCTAACGAAGGCCGAGGCTTGGGGTGAGTCAAGCGGCTGACCAACAGCCCCACCCCCTTCTCCCTTCCACCACCTAACCCACAATTTTTGTGCAAATAAAATCCCAATTTATAAATCCGTAATCCAGCATTAGCTTTTTGCATATTAAATGCATGTACATCTGAATGAAGCGTAAGATTGGAGGATGAAGGGAGAGGAGGTGGGCGAAGGAGCATCGGAATGGGCAGATAACACGAGTTGGAGCTGCTACATCAAATCTCAATGCACGAAAGCCCACGCAGCTCATCCAAATTGCGCTTCGTACGGTGTAACGCGTTGTCCGAACGCGTTCGTATGTCTTCGTTGTGCCGTCGTCCAGCCAACATCCTGTCGGCCATTTGCCGAGCTGTTGGACTCGTGCACTCGGTAACCGATGACAACTGCAGCCCAGGCATTGCCGTCTTGGTTGCCATTTCTCGATGCAAATGGCGCTGCAGCATCGTGCCAGTCACTCAACGAACGTCAGCCTGCATTCAACATCGACAAATAGTTATCCGTGTGGAAGTGAGCAATTGGTATAAGGATTCTTCATTCTCTCTACACTGCTTCAGTGGAATCATAGAAAAAATGAAAAGAGAAGAAAAAAAAAACGCACAAAAATTACCCAAGCCCAGCACGCAATTAAAGCGAAATATACAAACGCAATAAGATAAGACAACAAGTTTCGACATCAAAAAAAATAAACTTTCCACAAGCGCAACGCTGCGTATGTGTAATATTATACTAGTGTTTTAATTATCAAGTTAAACAAAGTGCAAAAACTTATGAATAGTGAACAATAACTAATAAATATTATTGTTTGTTAATAAATGGGTGTGTGAGTGTGTTTAATCAAATACCAAACTAAGCAAACAACATTTAACTGCAAGTACAGTTATCACAAAACAACTTTCCAAAAAAAAAAAATTAAATACAAAACTTGACATTTAGCAAAGAGTGTATAGCAATTGAACAACTTTTAAACACCCAGCTTCAAATATAAACTATACTTCATAAAAAAATAAACATTTTAAAAGTTATTTAGTTCATCTGAAGCGAGAATTTACTTGGAGGTGAGTAACTTTGCAATAATCGTAATTCAATTTAACATTTAAACCTTTTTTCAAAACATTTAATATTCTATCTTATGGTATTTGAACCCTTTTATAAAACAAAGAAGACTTTAGTTTTCTTTTAACAATAGTTCAGTTCTTTAAGAATTCTAGTTAAAATATAAAAGTTCAAAAAAAAATTAGCTTTAAATTTGTCATACCTTTTCCTTGTTAAGAAAACAAATGAAATAACTTTAATGCTTCAAAAGACAACAAAGATTTGAAACAGTAAATTTAATCATTACTTTGAGATTATAATTATTTAAGGCCGTTTTATCGATCGATCAAATTGCAAACATATAACAAGCAACTAGTTAACCGTCTTTTAGAAAAGGAACATAGGTTTAATGGAATCTAGAGCTCGAACTTTCTATAAAGCTTATTAATTGACTTTGTCAAATGTAACCTTTTAAGGAAAAAACCAAAGTTCAAATGCAGTCTAGAATACTTATAATGGATCTGGGTTATATATCAACGCTTTTGGCAACTGGTTATGTATTTAAACCAGTAAAGAAGAAACCTTCAAAGAACAAACCATAGCTTAAGTGCAGTTTGAAAATCTTTGTTATAAAAGTATATTTTTGTAATATCCAGCTTATTGACTTTCTCAAAACACAACTTTTAAGTAGGAACAATAGCTTATTTAAAACAAAAGATATCACAGATATAAAGAAATTTTACCTTTACTTGGCAATTTCAACAGACCTATAAAGTACAATGAGCTCCAAAACAGCAAATGATTAAACCCAATAGATTTGAATGACAGTTTTTTAAAAAAATCGATTATAAAAATAGTTTATTAAAAACTGGCGTAGTTTTGAACAATATTTTCTGTTAGCCTTGCTAAAAGCTTTGAACAAACTGTTGCTTTGAATAAAACTAACACCGATTTTTGACCAAATTCTTCTTAATCTTTTAGTTAACTTGCAGTAGCTCAATTCATATCTAGCTTTAACATTTTTCAAATCAAATTAAGAGCGTTTGTTATCAAGTGGAAAAATGAGAAGATTTGATAGTTTTGATTTCTACATAAGAGCTTTGAACAAACTGTTGCTCTACGTTGAAAATGATATAGATCTTATCTTAAAAAGATTTTGTTCGAGTTTTTACAAATGTTTATTGAACTTTGATGAGACTTTTGGTGTTTTAAATATACTTTAAAGTATTTAAATAATGTATTAAATAGCTTTACCATTTTAAATTTCCACAAAATTTAGGAAACTTTCTTAAATATAGTTCATTGGCCCACATCTATAATTGATTCATTATGTCAAAACGGTGAATTTTTGAATTCCACTTGGCCTAACTTGTATTATTAAACGTTTAATATGATTAACCTTTTTTTTATGCATCTTGAAATATTACCTTTTTAAGTAAGGCATTTGCCAATGGCAAAAAAAAAACAGAAGCTGTCGGCATCCGTTAAGGCCATAGGCTTAAAGATGCTTTTAAAATATTTTGCAATTGGAAAAAAAGATCGAAAAAAAAATGCGAAACAGTAGTCGACAAATTCCAACAGCTGAACGAATCTGTGAATAACCACAACAACAACAACAACAACAAAATTTAATTCACGATCCATTTGTCTTTTGGGATTTTTGGGTTGAAATAAAGAGCCAGCGAACAGACAATCGCTTAGGTAGACACAGAGTTATTTATTTATTTTTTATATTTTTGTGAATTTTGGTATCATAATGACTTAAAATCAAGATCAGGCGGACACAGGTTTGCTTTTTGCTGGAACTTTGGGGCGTTGCCTTTAATATGCTCAAATCAAACTCAATTCAAAAGTTCTTTCGGGTTCGGCTTTAGGGCTCAGAGCTCAGAGAACTGCTTGAATAACTACGTTAATTTTCAAAGTTGACAGCGGATGTGGCTACTGTGGCATGGCATTCCGGGACTCTGGACACTGACTCCTTCCTTGTTCATTGTGATCGTTTTGCGACTGGAGGCATGCAACAATGTTTGGCATTCCACGGGTGTGTCAATTGTCTTTATTTTCGGCCAGATCGGTAGCTGCATGCTGAGCGCCATTTATGGCCACATATATTTTAGTGAATAAGCCTGAATTGTAAAAGCCACACATCTGGCTGAAAGATCGTTTGTTTGTTTGCCAACACTTTTGCGCAAAATTTATCAGTTACCCAAACAAAATATGCGAGGGCTTCTCAATCAGTTGGCAATGGGTCCATAAAGACTTACAGATTTATTATCGACAAATAAATGCGTTGATTCTTAAAGCTTCTCAAAATTCGTCGTGTAAATCAAGTCAAATTTAGTCAAAATTCACAATCGCAACGGTAAATTCCGATTTGACTAAGGTTTGACTGTTAAGAACGTTCTTTGTCGAATTTTACATAATAATAGTTAAGTCAATAAGTATTGTAAGAATCGTTTAGCCGAAACTTCTTCTTATATAAACTAAACCAACATCTGTAGGCTAATGCCCTGGTAACGTTTCTTATCAAGTACCAATACTTAGGGGATGTTAGGGTTTTGGGGCATAAAAACAAAAACACATTTTTGTGATTTTTTGGGGGCGACATGGTTAATATAACTCTATTGAGTTTAATTCCATATTATTATTTAACTTTTGAAGAATGTAAGAGTAAATTTTAAAAGAAAAATATTGAAAAACAAGCTAGTTAGGTTGAATTTACCGACGCGCCTTGAAAAAAAAAATATTTTACGGCGTTCATCAGCCCTTTGATGAGAAAAACGTGATTTAACCGATTTTTAATAAATAGAAAAAATTAAAAATAATAAATAAAAACTCTTAGTGATTACCTGATGATTAATGAGAAGAAGTAATGCTGCAAATTTCAAAAGGATCGGTTCAGTAGATTTTTAATTCACAGGCAACACGGACTTTAAAATTTAGGTTTTCGGGAAAATCGATTTAAAGTTGTTCATACGTACAAATTCCCTTGCGTAAAGTTGAAAGGCTGTTTCTCCGATCGACACAATATTCTCAAAAGATTGTTCATTAAGAAAACAAACCCTAACAGGATTAGAGAATTTTTCCAAAATCTCAGTTCGCTTAGGCTTACTTATCGATACAGCTGGAGCGATATCTTAATAGCTTCTACACCGATTCGATTCTTGTTGTACAAAGTTTCACCTTCTTTTAAATAAACAAAAATAATTTTTAAAATTAAAAATCAAATAAATATCACTAGGTTGGAAAGCGTCACAGCTTATATTATTTACTGCAACGTCTTTGCTTCTTTTTTTCGCTTTGGAACACTTTTAAAGCTATAAACGGGAGGTTTTTGACGAGAACCAACAGACGAAAGTAATTAAAAATTAATTTTTTTAACAAAACGACATCGCTACGTTTTATCGTGTCTACCCCAAACATATTTTTTTAGAAAACGCATTTGTTAACTCGATTTTATTGTATTATTTACGAATGTTTCCGGCGTATATGAAAATTTTTAAAAAGTAACTTTAATGTTAATAAAAAAATTGCAATTAGAATTTTTTGAGCGACAAAACACAGCAGAATCAACTTTAAAAAAAAAATATGAAAAAGATTTCAATTAAAAATTTTATAGTTTATTTTTAGTCGATTTTTAAACAATAGACTTTTTTGTGACTGATCCAAAGAGTAAAACTGCTATTAAGGCTTAAAAGATGATTTTGGCTTAAACAAAAAATATCTTAAATGTGTTGCAGATGCGAGACATAACTTTCCACAGTCATAACTTCCTAAAAGCTCAAGAACCTGTTAACTAAAATCATAGTTTTACCAATCAAACTGTATTTTAACTAAGAAACCGCAAATTTTAAGTCATGTGAAAAGACAACCTTAAAAAGCAAATAAAAAAAATGAGCCAACTAATGAGTTAATTAATCATTAGTAAACAAAAACCATCCTTAATTACTATATTATATTTCATTATGTGAAGCTTTGGATTTGTTGAATGAAACGGAAGCGGGTTGGCGTTGCCGTTGCCGGTCTCATTTTGTCGTTGTTATAAACATTTTTTAAGCTTTAAATGTTGTTAAACTTAAATGCGCTTTTCATGTGTGTGTGTCGATGTGTGTGTGTCGATGTGTGTGCGGCTTTCTGGGCGACCCACCAACGCTGACGGTTTTTTTGTTGTATTTTTTTTTTGTGGTCGGGCACTTTTTAAGTTGAATTTAGTTTATGCAAAGCAGACACAAAGCCCACATCGAAAGCATAACCAAAAATTCTTCACATTTAACCATATTTTGGCTGACTTAGCAAAAGATACATATACATATATATATTTTTGTTTTTAGCCTACGTCGAGTCCAAATTTGGCTGTAATTTAAATATGCATTTGTTATGCGTCGGAAAATGAACGTGGCAAATAGACACAGACATTTATTATTTTCAGTTTAACGGTTAAATTAAATATTTAAGTTATCTGCACTTAAACTATAATTTGGTATAACTTATTTAACGGCGGCTTAAACCTTAAATGCGATGGAAAAGTAAAAAAAATATACTTAAATTTCGTTAAACCACATTTTTTTCTAAAAGAAGAAAATAAGCTTTGTCACACGACAAAATAAATTAAAAATGTAAGTTATTGAATGATTTTATAATTATAATATGTAAAACTTATTTTCTTTGACTAAAAACAATCCCTTCCCAAAAATATTTCATATTGCTTTGAGAGCATTTTTTACTTTGATTTTAGAGAGTATTTCCTAAAATCGCATTATTAGTTAACATTTTATCAAATATTTTTATCAAAATAGTTGGCTTATTTATTTCAAGTTATTTATGATTTGTTATGTTCCAAATGCTTTACGAAAACTAAAAAACTTATTATTGCTAGTACAAAAATCAAATTATAGAGATTATTTTTAAGTTTTCCGTAATGTAAATCTCGAACTCTGGCACTTTTGTTTTTTGAAGACATATTTGACATATTTATTTTATAAAAGAATCCCATATATATGAAATTAAAGATATAATTTTTAAGTGTTTCAAGACATCAAATACAAAAAAATAGTATTAATTTGTTTTTGCCATATTTGAGCATAAAAAAAATAAATCAGTTTCCAAAAATCCCCTGAAGAACTTGTTATTTTAAGACTCTTAAGTTGGCTAAGAATTAAACTGTAAATAAGAAGCGAGTTTAAGTCGCTGGAAAACCATATAAATATACAGTACGACCTCGCAAAACGCAACCTATTATTATTTGGCAAATTGCGAAAACTGAGTGAAAATTTTTGCTATGTATTAAAATTAAAGTTAACCAAACAAATCTGTGTTCAACGCAAATATTTCATTACATTTTATTTATTTTCTGAAAAACTGAGAAATTTTGGTCTGTACTTTGTTACAATTTATACTTTTCTGAACACCTGGGATGCAATTATCGAGCAGTTGCGTGTGTTCCGTTGAGCGAGGTCGCACTGTATCTTATATGTAAGACTGTACAATGTATGTTAACGTCTCGCAACTGAGAGATACTTGATAGTCAGAATACGCCCACGTTCTTTAAAAAAAATAATAATGTGGGCAACTTATATTTACCAAAAACTAGCGCAGTTTCATTTTGACCAAAAATGTGAATAGATTTCGAAATTAATTTCCATGAACTGGGTTTTCAATAATTGAGTTTCTTTTTAATTGTTAAGTGGCGACGGCAAGTCTGTCAGAGCTTGGCCGTTGCTCATAAATAAACAGTTTAGAGTTGAGAAAAATAAGTAAAATATATTTCAGTTAACAAAAACATAAGCGTAAACAATTAACAGAGCGAGAGACAGTATTGAAAATAAAAAATAACTCAATCACAATTTATGTTTGTTCGTATGTCTATATAACATTAAATAAAATAGCCAAGAAAAAAATCCACATCAATTTTTAAATAATAGCAAAAGCAAAAAAACAACATTCATTTCTTTTGCTTTGGCAGAGCACACGACGATGACAGCAATGCTGCCCTGCTGCTGACGTCGCTGTTAGCGCAGGCCTCCATTCATTATAAACGGTTTCATTCATAAAAACGACTCTTGGCGGAGTGAGTGAGAGCGAGATGAATTTAAATTCGCCGCACATGCTCGCTCTTTGACTCGTTTTTAATTCGCTCGACTCGTTACAAATTCGCTGTCGCACTGTGATTTTTCGCTCGCGCTGAAAACGAGTTGAGTCTTGTGGCATTGGAGAGGAAGTTTCGAGTGTCGACTGTCTGTTTAGTGTGTGTACATACAAAAATATATATGTGTGTGTGTGTATACTTACATACATTTATATGCATTTATATGTTTTAGCAAGCCATTTTAATACTATGCTATATAATAAATATACATACATATATGTATGTAATACATACTATGTATGTTTTATTCGCTTCCTTCTGCCCTGGAAAGTTCATGCTAATCTCTGCAATGGCACCCAATAGTCTGTGTTCCAAGCTAGCAAGTATGTGCATATGTATATGCATATGTATGTACGTACATATGTTTTTTTTACTAGTTGTTATCTACAGTCGATCCGATTTGCCTGCCTGCCGCTATCTCTACCCCGGTTTTGAGGCTTGGCTTATTAGACAACAAACAACTCTTCACGCTCGCTTTAACTTTTTTTTTTTGTCGTCGTCGTCGTCGTCTTCGTCTTTTCTGTCTCTGTTGTTGTTGTTGCTGTTATTTTTCGCTGTTTTCAACGCACGTCGCTGTCGACATTATTGTTGTTGTTGTTGTTGTTTTTGCTGCTGTGGCCGCGCACTTTTTTTTATGTTGAAGCCCAAGAAAAGTGCTACTGGTTTTGAGATTTTATTTTATAGTCGCTCTGCCTGCGCAGTGCGCACAGTTTGCTGGTGCTGCTGCTGCTGCTGCTGCTTTTGTTGTTGCCAACGCGCCAAAGAGTCGAGTATTTTTCTTTAGACACTGCCTGCGCAAAGCACTCGGCAACTCTGCCCGAACATCAACTACAAAAACAACAACAGCAGCCCGAACAGAAAGACCAAAGCCAGCCAGACAACGTTGAACCAGTCGTTCGTTGATGTGTTTGCCTTTCAATATCTTTCACACTTGAGTTTGTTACGTTGTTGAAATTCTTGACTAGGTTAGGTAACAACAACGTGGAAGCGCATGCAATTATTTGAATGAGTGAGTTGAGCAAGTGTTGAAAAAAAAAAAATGTTAATAAATCATTTTGTGACTATTTCCGAGCGATCTCACATAGATAAATGATTTATTTTAATTGTCTCGCTCAATGTTAACTTTTCTACTCACACCACACTGCCATGACAGCAACAACAACAACAGCGTATGCTTACCTCATGCAACATTCAGATACAGATACACACACACACACACACACACACACCTAAACAGACAAAACACAAACTCACTCATACACTTACTTGGCAGCTGCATCTATTCATGCATAGACAACAACAACAACAGCAACAACATCGCCGTGGTTTGGTTTCGCCGTGTTTGTTGCAGTTGTGGTTGTTTCTGTGTAGCTACTTTCGCCTCGCTGTGTGCGTATTTTTCATTCATATTGGCAGCCAACGCGAAACAAAAAAAAAAAACGACACAGACAACGCTCATTGAGCCAGATACTATTTTTTGGCCCACCGCAAAAACAACAACAACAAAACAGTTTGGTGAAAATATGCAAATAGTTGAGATATTTATTTTAGACACACACAAAAATCACACTCAAAAAAATTATATGTATTTCTAGCTGAAAAAGTAGCTCGAGGCGAATAATGATTTGAGTGATTGAATTTGGATTCTTTGCGTAGGCAGTGAGCCTAAAAATGGGTGTGTGTGTGTGTGTGTGTGTGTGTGTGTGTGTGTAGAGAGGGTTGGGTGAAGGGTTGCGGAGAGGACACTGCAGGGGGTGGTGGCTGCTTGTTTGCTTTTAAATTTAAATGAATGAAAACGAAACGAAAAAACACTGGCATGAATTTGTCGCAAGTTCCCCTCCCTCAGTACGCCTTCCGCTGCTCCACTCGCTCAACGACGAGCAAGCAAGCGACCAAACGAGCGCGCCTACAAGTTGGCATATTTTCAATTTCCGTTTTTTGCTTTTTTCAAAAACAACAACATAGCAAAGCCCCAAAGACTCAAACATACAGACTGATACGCATACACACACACACACACACACACACACACACATACAGCTCCAAAGCTTATGTTGGCGTCGAGCGAACGTCGAACAGCGAACGGGAGAACGGGAAACGGGTGAGCGTGAGAGGGCAACGGCGGTGGCGGCAACGTCCGGTTGGTTTTTAGTACGAAAATTCGTCGTCGACGTCGTTGTCGTTGTCGCTTATAGTATAGGCCTGTGTAGTAGTCGCTGCATGTGGAACAAGGGCACTGGCATATGGCGGGTGTGCGGGGGGCTAAGAAAGGCCGACCATGTGTTGTCGTCGCCTTACAAATGTGCTGTGTAGTTTAAAAATTTGTTTTGTAGCCACTCGAACGAAGCGGAGTACAGCGAATTCGCATTGAGTCAAAGAGCGAATTCGCTTGCTCTCTTGGTAATGATCAACATACCGATGAACGGACAAAACTCAAACATACATAAATATATATGTATTGTCGGTACCAACACCCAGTCGTACTTGGCAAAACTTGTTTTTTTAACAGATGCATTCTGCTTCGACAGCTCAAAATTTAATACTTTTCTATTTAGTGTAAATGTGCAAAATCATTTGTGATCGTTCAGTATATATATATATAACGTCTTTACTTGATCGGCCTTTAAGTTTTGTTATGTAATGTTTTTAACTATGGTGGTTAACAAAGCAATAGCAATTAAAATTAACATCAACCATATTGTACTCAAGCAATACTTTTGAACAGCATGAAAAAGTAGTGAGCTGTAAGCACTTCTGTCATGCATCCCTGTCCGACTGGCATTTGAGAGCACTCACACAGCTGCACTCACAGCGCGCTCTTTTCGCCGCACACACAATTTCAGAATGAAATGGATTCGCCGTTGAAAAAATCCAACGGTTGCCAGTAAGTCGCTACGAACTCGGCATTCATTTCGCTTCAAAAACTTTGAGCGTGTACACAGTGCAACGTGAACGGAGCTGAGCAGAGCGGCTGCCGCGAAGAGTAAAATTTTTTTGTAGCCTGGCATTATTAAACATTTACTTTAAACAATTTTAACAACAATTCATCGCACCAAAACGAACGACGACCAAGTAACAAGAGCAATAATTAAAATTCAATTATTATTTGATTGATTGTGTGCAAAATATATATACATAAAGATATATATGTATAAAGTGTGAGTTTTACAAATAAAATAGAAATGTTTGTTTGTTAATATAAATGGAATTGCAATCGCAATTGAAAATCTATTTTGGAATTACAAATTGCTTCCATTGGAAATCATGTGCCTAAAAATGTAAATTGCGCAAAGAAAATCGACGTCTATTTAAAAGTCCAACAACAGCAACAACAACATAAGCAACAACACAAAAACAACGAGCACGGCAAAAATATCTAGCGAAAAAAAAAAATATACTAAAAAATTTCAATTCAAATACAAAACGTGTTAAGCGAAAAATAAAACAACAGCAACAACTACAGCAACAACAACAACGACACACGAAATTTTGTCTATATAAAATTGCATAAAAATATTTTTAACTGTAGTGTGTTTGTTGTAGCACACAGATACAGATACAGCAACAACAAAAAATAAAAAGGAAAAAAAGCGACACACTCACACAACTACCGTCGTCGACGACGTCGACGTGGCCGTCGTCAAAGTGTGCGTTCGTGTGAGCGTAACTGTGTGTGCGTGTGCATGACTGCATGAGAGTGTATGTGCTTGTGAGTGTGAGTGTGTAAGTTCGCAGTCGCTGTCAACGTAAACGTTGCCGTCACCGTCACCGTCACCGTAACCGTCGCCGTTTTTGCCGCAAACGTTCATTATTATTATTGTTAATATAATAACATATTTGGCACGCAAACCTGTAACAGTCGTCGAGCGTCGCTTATTCTCTCCCGCTCTCACTCTCTGTGTCGCTGCCTACGTCGCTGCGACTGCGTCGCTGTCAGCGCCGCGTTTTGTGTTAATTAAATTTACTTTTGTGAATGAAATGCGAAAAAAACCAGCAAAGCGAATAATAAATATTTTTTAATATGTACATAAATGCTAAATAAATAACACACATACACACCAAAGCAGCAAAGCGCCATTCTACGATCGTCTTTATATACACAGATATATATGTTTATTTATATATAAATATATACATATGTATGTATTGAATGCCGCGATCGCGAGTTAAAAAAAAAAAAAAATCATAAAGCCACATAAAATTCAAGTCAAAATCCGTGCGGCTCAAGTGCCTCAAAACTTTGGATTATACTACAATTGGATACAGCTATCTTTCATTATAACCATTAATCGGATTATATACAGAATTTTCCCATTGGATTTCTAACGGATTGCTTTTGAAAATCAATGTAAGTTCGAATCCCAAAGCAACTCCTCAGTTATTTGGCATATGTACATAGTAAAACAACAACGATTTTTCAAAATTGTAAACGGTACTTCTCAACCTTGTCTACTGTCAGATATCAGGAAATTCACAATTACCATTTTACTACTGATTTGTGGCAGAGTCGTGACAAAAGCAAATGTTAATTTATGTGTATACAAATATATATTTTGAACGATCTCTCATAGCAGTAATTGAATATAGTATGGTTTTATGTTCGATTGTAGTACAACAACTTCAGGAAGAATTATTAAAAATAATAAATTTTTAATAAAAAAAAAATAAATAGTCAATTATTTTAATTATGGAGTAGTTTTCAAGGATTTTTAAGACTTTGACAAATGATATTTTCCATTACATATCAATCTTTTCCTTGTTGATAAAGTTCAGTTTCGGTTCGGAAATATTTTTTAAAGTTTGAAGGACTATTATTATAAAATAATGAAAAACCTTGTTTTATCCACTTGTTAATTAGTAAAATTAATAGATTTAAGGTTTAATAAAAATTTTCACATTTACCAAATATTTAGACCTAAAAATATTCTGTTCTTTTCTATCTGAATAGATTGTTAAAAACTCTGTTTATAAACGATTTTAGATTCAATAATGTCAAATGAAATTAAAATACAATATGGCACATCTAAATACTATGACAAATGTACATCAAATGTTTGAAATATAATTTTAAATATTTACACATTTAAAAAGTGTATTTTCACGAAATGTAAAGAACAGTATAGAAATAACCGATATACCTTTGACAAAAAAGGGTGAAACCAAAAAATGTGCAGCTTATTATCAAATGTTTAACGGACTTTGCCGTTGTTTGTTGTTTGTTTGTCTCGGCGCGCAACTATTTACCGATCTGCCAGACAGATAATACGCTATGTGGCCACATTATAAAGATTAGAATGTTTATGAAATATATACAAAGTTTTGACTTCAAATTTTATTACATATATACATATTCATACGTCTACATACTACTATATATGTATGTGTATAAGGATCGAATTCTATATGATTTTGATGCCGATTCAAAGTCAATTCTTTTCGTTTCGTTTCGTTTCGATTTGTGCTTCATTGTTGCGCCGACGCCGACGCCGACGCTGACGCGGCAGCTGATAACACAAATTTGAACTTCCCATTCACTAAATCTGTTTGCCTGCTGCGTTCGTTTGTAATCAGTTCAGTTTTCATTTGTTGTCAACACACCTGAACTAACTAACTGACACACACACACTTACAACACGTCTTACCAAAACGTCTTACTTGGCTGGACTGGGCTGGGCCCTAATCTTGACTAACTGCAAACAGAAATCACGTGCTAGAGTTCTGTTTTATGGGTAGGATTTTGTCATCGATATTGTTGCATCCGCTCGATAAGCGGTTAAAAGTACTGCTTTTTTTTGTTTTCTGTCAGCTTTTACTTTCTATTTTGTGTTTGTTTTCTTCTTCTTGTTTTTTGACATAAGCTTAAAATATCAGGAGTGCTGGTTGACTTTTTTGGAGTGGGTTAAGAACCGACGACGACGACGACGAAGAAGAGGCGTACCAAAAAAAAAAATGTGTGTGTGTTTTCAGACCCGATAAGTTCGTTTGTGGGCATGTTAACAATTAGGTTGCCTCAACCACCTCCCCCCCCCATTGATATTTTACTTTTTTGATCGATGGTTTCGACGTTTTAACTTTTCGAGCATTAAATTTGTTTCATATTTATTTATTTTGTTTTTTTGGCTCGTGTCGTTTTCGTTTTCCATTTCGATCTGATAGTATGTTATTTTGTTTTCAAACCCCGATAAAAAGGGCTAGGTGAAGCTTAATTCTTTTAACTTTCTTTAAGTTTTCTTTTGTTCAATGGAATCCTGCTATTTTGCACTTGGCATTAGATTTAATTTAAACTCACATACAATATGATTTGGCTATTTATGTCATAGCCAAAAATATAGTACAAAGACAGAGAGAGAGAAAAAGAGAGAGAGAGAGAATTTAACAAAACAAATGGCGCTCCAACAAATTTCATTCATGAACGTAGCCAAAGTTTCTCCGAGAGCATATAAAAATAAATAATTTATATATGTATATCAGTATATATAATTTGATTACCCAAATAAATAACAAATAGCAGCAGGTATTCAAAGTATTAGCCAAACATTTTCTTAGCCAAATGTACAATGTCGTTGATGACGCAGTCGCAAGAACGTGAGAAATGGCCAACAAGGAACCACAAAATACGCAAATTCACATAGCAAAACCAAAAAAAGATTGTAATAGAACATGTTACTAAACAATATAATATATTTTCAAGCAGCGCAATGCATATCAAAACAAATTCAATATGCTTAAAAACAATTAAAAGAATAAATATTTTTGGTTAAAAACATTTTACTATTAATCCAAGTTTATTATCGTTAAAGTCTCTTGAATAAATCAATCTATTTATAAATTTGATTTATTTTTTCAAATAAATATCGGCTGAAACAAAGCTTTTAACAAAACTTAAAAACCATAAACTAAACTAAAGATGAAAGCTACTACTCCGAAGCGAAAAATATATAGTTTTTTATGCATATATATCATCGATATGTAAATAAAAAGTACTTTGCGTTGACAAACCAAAAAAAAAAACCAAAAATTAAAGTGCTGAAAATTCTGCGGCTTTTTGCGCTGCCAGCAAAGCGAAACGCCAAGTGAAAAGCCAAATGCGAAAATACAAGAACAAATACAAAAAAAAAAAAACGAATCAAGAAACAAAATAATATATATATGGATGTATACAATATGCTCGTAGACATAAGAAAAGAAAAACCAAAAAGTCTGAAAACATTTTATGCCGCAAGCAAACATGTGATTTTAATTATTTTTGTCGTCGCAAAATTGTTATTTTTGTAAATTATAATTTTTAAAAATAAACACCCCAAAGCAGCAAGCCAAAGCAATAACGACAACAACTACAACAACAACAACACTTAAGAGCAGTGCAATTTTATGTGTGTGTGTTGCTGATGAACATAATGATGATGTTAATGATGTTTAAATGAATGGCACACTTGCTCCTTCTATAAAGCTAAAAAAAAATCTCTCTCTGATTTGTTGATGTACGTATATATTTTGTAGTTTTTAAACTTCATTCAAAGGGTTTTAAAGATGTTTTTTAAGTTTCTCAAATTGATTTTTACTTTTAATATTATAATGAACTTTTTTCTGTCTTCGATCTTAAAGCAAATCAAGGCAGTTTGCTTTTTAAATGAATATTTATTAAACGAATTTTTGTTCTTTGAAATACTTTAGTAGAGCTTATAAAAATATAGTATTAAATTTTATGTTAAAAAATTCAAATTCCAAAATTCTTTAGGTAATTTAAGGGCATAACTTTTAGCATCACCAAATCAAGTTCTCTTTATTTTGTGAAAATGATTTCTCAGTCTTTTCTACGCACTTACAAGATTTATTAAATAAACATATATATATATATATATATATATATATATATATATATCTACTCTTATTTCCCAACATTCAAATTCTAAGCTCATTCATTAGACAAAGCGCTCCACTTTATTATCTGCCCCCCCCCCCTGCAACCCTGAACATTCGCCCCGCTTTGTTTTAGTTCGCCTACGCATTTAATTTGGTTGCGTTTGTTAGTTTTTGCATGCCCCAAAGCTTAAGCTTCATTTATAGTTTTATTTTGCTGTTGCTTTGTGTTTTTTTTTATTAGGGTGGCCCACCCAAAACGCTGATATCGACAAACGCATACAAAATGCTTATTAAAGCGGGGCACTTTTAAAATGTGGATTGTGATATATATATCTTAATATAGATACTATTTACATTATATATACGTAGGTACACAAAACAAATCCGTTTCGGCGTACAAAGAATGTCGTCAATGAAATGATAGAAATGGCTAAATAAATATTATTAAGATGACGCCCAAGCTGTCACAGGAATGAATGAGAGAGAGAGAGAGGAGAGGAGAGGAGAGGAGAGGAGGAGGCGGCCTTTGATGTCGTCGTTCGTTTTTCATTATATATTCGTTATTTGTTTTTCGTAATAAAGACAATAGCTGGGCGCTATATTTGCCACCTGTAGGCGGCGACAACCATTACAATGATCAACAATCCCAAATCCTTTATTACACGGAGAGAAATTCTCAAAACCATTTTTACAAACGCTAAAAATTATAATAAAAAGTTAATCTAATTTAAATGGTATGACAAAAAGTGTTCATACTTAAAATATAATAAAAAATAATATTTGATTCGAAATATTAAATAGAAATTTCTTGAAATCTAGCTGAAGGATATGAAACAAATACAAATTATTACAAGTCAGCTATACTTTAAAAAAGGTACATACATATATATATTTTTTCTAGACTTGAAAAACAAAACAAATGTTTTTTCATTGAAATTTTTTATTTTTGAATTGCTGTGTAAAGGTTTTTCAGGCATTATTTATTTGGTATTCCATGGTTGCCATAGAAAATTTGCTGTTGGCTTGGGACGAGCCTACGCTGCTATTGTTACCCCCACCCTCGCCTCTTTATCCTTTAAAGCGCCTCGACTATTGTTGTTTGTTATCCTGGGCAAAATGTAAGCATCCCAGAATTCACAGCGCTGCAGACACTTTACGCGTCACTCACCTCTTTCTTCTCTCTCGGATACACACACACACAAATACACAGAAGAATACAAAATAAAAAAAATGATGGGAGGCGGGAGTTGGTTGGGGCGAGGCGCGCGCGCGTTTATGTTGGCCAAAATGTGGCTAAAAATAGCAAAGCGCAGACAGTCAAGTGTTTGCAACGTTCTCTCTTGCTCTCTCTCACTCGCTCTTTGCCCCCGAATCACGCGCCTGTTTCTATGCTTTGATAAACTTTTGCCAGCTCAGCTGTTTATAACGGTCTCTCTCTGTGTGTGTGTGTGTGTGTGAATGGGAATAGCTGTGTGCGTGTGTGTGTGTGAGGGCAAGTTAAGGCGGGTCAGGTTGATACAAAATTTTTTGGGTGGTTTGCCTTTCCGCTCTTTGAGCCAGCCACAAAAGATTGTTGTTGCTGCTATTTTGGTAGCTTCTCTGTCAATAAGTGTTAAAAATAAATGTATGTACATATATACGAATGCGTGATGGTGTTCCTTTAAGCTCTCTCTGTGTGAGTGTGTGTGCGAGTCATTGACGTCATCAACAGCATGTCATGAATGTCGCTTATTTTATTTTGGCATTTCTTCTTCGTTTTTGCCAGCCAATGAACATTCTTGGCATTTGAGTGTGTGTGTGTTTGCAGCACGTTGTCAGTTAGATAGATAGATGTTTGTATGTATGTATGTAGGCAGCAGCTGTCGCCTGTGCAGTCAACGCCGACGTCGCTGCTAGCTGCCTCTGCCTGTGTGGGCGTTTGCGCGTGTAAGGATGTGACCGAAATTTTAGAGCAGCACACAAAAATTAGATACATACATATACATATATATGTGTGTGTGTGTGTATATGGCTCTATTAGTGTGCTTCTTCGCATTTCATTCTTATCTTTTGGAGGGGAATTGTCCTTAACAAATTGTGGGCGACGCTGCATGGTAAATATATTAAATAATAGTACTAAACAGTCAGAACAAAGAAGTTAAGCTCAGGATTATAAATTGAATACTAAACTGTTCTACTTTAACAATTTCAACAGTTTTAAGAACTTCAAGAGTTGAAAATTATTAAAAAAAGATTTGATTTCAAAGTTACCTTTAATATCTGACTAAAGTTTTTTGGAGTTTCACTTAATTAACCCTTACATTCTAATTAAAAAAAAACAAAAATCATATATGTTTTCATAAAAGTTGCTTGAATACGCAATACACATCATTTATATTTCAGAAGATATTATTTTAATTCTTAAAATTGATTTTAAATACTTAAATCAAGTTAAAAACAAATCTGAATGCAGTTAAACCAATTTGAATCTATTAAAACTATATTTGGATCGGGTTAAGATCTACTTAAATCAAGTAAAACTATTCTTAATTCAAGTCAACCAACTGAAAATTCTACAAAGCTCAAAATAGAGTTTAAAGTATGTCAAATTTGTTATATTTAACCTATTCCTCAACGAAAAATTCTTATCTATTCGATAACAATCGAATTCTGTTATTTAAGCAAGTCTCTGGAAAACTCATTGAAAACTTTAACCAGGTCACCAAAACCTTCAAAACATACGAAAATGTTGTTGTTGCTTAGAAATTTTCCCTCTTTCAAATATTTTCAATGAAAATTTCGTTGTTTTTTTACTTTTTTGGTTTTGCTTGGTAAAAAACATCTGTTGAAGGTATATTCTATTTATAAGGCAGCAGCTGTGCTGTTGTTGTTGGTGTTGTCAGTCAAAAGGTGTGCAGCAACAACTACAATGAAACAGCACTTACGCACAACAGCAACAGCAACAACAACAACAACAACATCAATAAGAAGAAGATGAAGCAATTGTTGCAGCTTCCTTTTTGGCTGCCACTTAACTGTAACTCACTTTTGGCCATTATTATGAAGTTGAGTTGAACAACTGAAGAAAATTCTACCTAAACCCAAAACTTACCTACAATCTATGCAACCAGCTGACGCAGGCACACACACATACACTCTTACTATGTGTGTGTGTGTGTTCTTAGATACAGCTGCGTAGAAAATTGTTAAGAGTCTCTCTTTCGACTGCGTCAGTCGACAATCAGTGCAAGAAAATCTTGAGGTCGATCATCTGTAGTTTATGGGCTTCTTTCTTACACACACACAAACACACACACACACTCGCACACACTCAGTAAGCCAACAACAACAACAACAACTAACCGTCGAACATTTCCAGTTTTTCTCAGTTGCTGTTGTTGTTGTTGTTGCCCAACTCAGCCAACTCATTTGTTGGTGATTTGATCTTTTGCTATGCGTTCGTTCATCCTACACGTTACCTCTCTCTCTCTCTTTCTACCTCTCTCTTCCGTCTCTCTCACCCTGCCCTGTAAACTTGAATCGTTCAGTCAGCAGGTTAGGTTCAATGATTACTACAATACAACAACAACAACAACAAATAAAATAAATGTACAAAAGCAGCCAAACATAATCATCATCAGCATCATTATAAAGAGCCATAGGACGTGGTCTAGGCCCTACTAACTACAAAAAAACATACACTGAAAAAGATCGCGATCGAGTTGACAAAACAAAATTATAATGTTCTTAATAAGTGTTTTTAGGCTCTTACTATTAGCATATGTATATATTTTTGGTTTTTCAATTGCCGAATACTATTTTATATGAAACTTTCGATATTTTCCTATTCGAGTTTTAATCCTAACTCGTTTTATGTTTAGCTTTTCAACAAAAAGTTTTATTTTAAGATTGATATTTGTTAACATCTCTTAAAACCTTATAAAGTTCTACATGGATTTAGGTAAAATATATCGAATATCTAGAACAAATCGTTCTTATAATCGCTTACTTTCAATATAAAAGTTTTTCTGAAAATAAAGTTCGACCTTCGGATCTTAGCTCGCTTAAGGTACAACATGCTTAAATTATGTATGAAAAAAATGAAAATAAAAACAAATACAATAAATATAAAACAATTATTAAAACTTTCAATGAGGAAATATTCTGGACTAAGAATCAACTTGCGTTATAAATCAATATTCTCAATTTGTCTGATATAACATAGAACATTACCTTACTGTACTAGAATGTCTGCTTTAAGAAGTTTTTATTGGGTTAAAGTTTAAGTTAAAGGCACACAGAAAAATCGATCGAGTTAAACATAACTTGAATTCAAGTCTAAGAACTTAGCTTAAGCAGTTTAAGAACTTTTCAAAAATCCTGTTTGAATGTTGAATTTTCAGAAAGAAATTCTTTGTTTTTTTTGCGCTGTGTAAAACTTGGCACAAAAGTCAACTGACCTTATCACAGCCAGCTATTTTGTTGCTTTGTATACACTTAACAATATTTTTTTTTTTGTATACAAACGCATATGCGTGTGTGTGTGTTTGCCACATGTGCTGCTCATTTGCTTTGAAAACTATTAGCTGCAGCAGCATCCGCACAGCAACAACATATGGCCGTTTTTCGAAGACATCTCGTGTCTGGGGTTTTGAACATTTTTACTTCTTCTTTAGTTACTGGCTTGAGCGCTGTCTCCCTCTCTCTCTATCTCTCTCTCTGTGTCTGTCCCTCCCTGAGCATTTAAATAGTTTAATGATCTGTGGCAGCAGCAACAGCAGCCTCTGTTTGCATGCCGATTGATATCCCTTGTGCTTCCTTGTCCCTTCCATTCGCCGAGTCTTTTCCGTTACCGATTTACCGAGCCACCAAGGAGGCGATTCCGGGGGTTGGGGATTCAGTAATTTGCTTGGAGTCATTAGTGTTTCCTGTGTAGGTTTCTCATTTGTCGTCGTCTTGTGGCAAATCTGCAAATATTTTTAGCAGGCATCGTCGCTGCAAAATGCATTCAAACCAGCCGATTCTCAACAGCTGAAAATACCCCCTTCGGTTTCGGCCGCTCTCTTCACTCATTTTCATAACAGAATTATTATAATAATAATAATATTAAAGGCACACGAGCCAATAATCTTTTGCCTAGCTATGGCTTAATTACAAAAATAATGTGTATATAAGTATAATAAATATATATTAAAATCACTGCTGACTGCTTCAAAAAGTAAATGTTGTAAATTTCCATAGATCAGCAAAATTTGCAAAAAAAAAGTTATAATAGCAGAAATATTTAAACGCCTCTTGAAAGCACGTGATGAAGTGTTGTAATAAAAAAAAATAGAAAAAACTAATAACAATAAAAATTAGATTAAGAAAAAAAATAATTTATAACATAAAATATTTCAAACAAATTAAAAATCAATTTATGAATATTATATAAAATAAAATAATATAATAAAAAATCTACAATATTGTTTACTTAATAAACAAAATACAAAGTAGCATAATCCAAGAAAAATCATAAATAATATTTAACCGTATTCAAACAATATTTATAAAGCCAATTTTTCGTTTTTGTTTTTTAGTTTTTGTTTGTTAAAGTGTTTCCTTAATATTTTATGGCCTGGCCATAATGCCATTTATTTTATTTTGGCTAAATATGCTCATTAATTACGTTTGTATGTATTAAATAAACGCTTATGTGTAGTTAATAATATTGCTTTTTCTTCTTCTTGTTGCTGTTTATTATTATTATTTATGATAATTGGGTCATGCTGACATTTCTTTAGCGGCAATTAATTCAATGTGCAAATGGCAGCGGGGCGCACCTTACACAAACAAACACACACCCCAACCCTCCCCCCCCGTTGAACACAACTTTAATTTTAACTTCAATGTCACCTCCGCCCACAGTGCGTCCCTCAAAATCACCGGCTTTAAAGCCACAGAACCAGAGAATTGAGCAAAAAAACCAAATACAAAAAAATTAATGGAAATAAAAACCTGTTTTCATTTGGTTTGCTCCGAGTTTATTTTTATATATCATATTGTTGTTGTTGCTATTGTTGTTGTTGTTTCAGGTTGTCTGCCTTAAATGATTTGTATTTGAATTGCTGCAACAGGCAACAGAGTGACACTTGTTTCAGATGCTAACAAACAAAGCAACAACAACAACAACCGAAAAAAAAACCCGTCGAAATCGTTCGAAAATTGTTTGAATGAGCGACAACAACAGCATCGACGTCACTAACGACGCTGACCGCGGCAGCGACGGCGACTGCAGCTGCAGCAGCGACGACTTGTGACTTGTTTTCTATGGCGCCCGCAAAGCCCCGTCAAGTTCACTTATTAATGAAAACGTTTCAAATTCAAATGGCAAATATTCGGTTTTGTGCGCCATTCAAAACAAAACAACAACAGCAACATTAACAGCACCAGCAACAACAGCAACAACAGCTTTAACAGTGACAACAATGTTAAAAATAAATGTGAAAAAGAAACAACAAAATTGGCAGCACTTTTTGTCAAGGTCAAAGTTTGCCCGATTTCAAAAACAGAACAGCCAAAAATCTAACGCAATTAACAAATAAGATAAAAATCGTTTTATAAAATTACGTGAAATCATTGTTGTTGTTGTTGTTGTTGCTGTTGTGCCAATTAATTTAAGAATGAAATCGAAATTCTTGGCGTTGCGTGATTTATTTTTGGTTGTTGTTTATTTTATTTCATTTTGCTGCTGGGAAACAGTTTGGAGTTGTTGTTTTTTTGTAGTTGGGCGTGGTTCGAATCCAACTCAAATATGTTTTTTATGATTATACATATATAAACCAATTAGGATCTATGCATATTTTAAGGCTTAATTTATTTATCGTTTGGCTGTCTTGTTTTGCGTTTCAAAAACATGCTCAATGTTCATAAATTAACAAATAATTTTGATAATCCTCGGACAATAACAAATCAAATCAAATGGAAGAAAAGCACCAAAAACAAAAACAAAAATCAAAAGAAAATAATCCAAATCACGGTTAACAGTCAAGAAGATTGGCAAACACACACACATTGAATATTTCTGTTCTTCTTCTTCTTTTTGTGTGTGTTTTCTTCTTAACGATCTGGCCTGGCATAAGCCCCTTGCTATCGCTAACTCCCCCCACGAACGGTTTTAGCCTGGTTGAAAGCCCATTCCTCATCTGTTGGCTGTTTATTTCGATTTTGTTTTTCTCAATTGTGGTCATTCTCGAAAATTGTTTCTGAGTACCGGACATGACGTCAATAAGTGGGCGTTTGTGTTAATTTGTATACCAACACACACAAAGATGCAAACATATCTATCTATCTTTATAGATATATACGTATATATCTAGCTAGTATATATGTATGTACTTATATAAAGGTGAATCTATAAAAATTCATTTAGAAAACATTTTTAAAAATATTCTTAATAATTCTATTAATTCTTGTTGCTTTTTATTGGGCAATTACTTATATAGTATTTATTTGAGTTTTTAATAATTTCCTGAATTTTTATTTTTAATACCAATATCTGACTCGTGCCATGGTTTTAACTATGGATAAAGAAGGAGGTTAAAGAGTTTAAAATGAAATACAAAAAAAGGTTTTTTTGTTTGTACAGTCACAATAATAATAATAATAATAATAACAATGGCGCACTTCTGCAGAATTCCTTTAATAAAAAGCTATAAGAACCCACAATTAGGGAGCCATAACCCCTACAAAACAAAACAACAAAAAAACTAGATCAAAAAAAATGTTATTATTATTATTTATCCAGGCAGCAAATTCTAGTGAATTTTAATGTTTAGTGCCAATGCGAGACATTTGACCGAGAATTAGATTAAAAAAGCAAATAAACAATTAAGCGGAAAAGTGCTCAAAGTGCTGCACAGAAACCAAGATATATACCCTCATTAAAAAAATGATAAAGCTTTGCAATTGCTTGTTGACTTTTTGTCTTTTTTCAAGAATTCATAATCATAATGCAAAAGTGCTGCCAAAGTAATTTTCCGCTTAATTCTGGCTTTCCACAACAACATTATTGCGGGGAAATTAACAAAAATACAAAAGCAGGAACTCGAGATTTCCCAAGAAATATGAAGCAAAGAGAAAATATATATAAATAAAAAAAAAACATATTAAAAAATAATAAATTGGATTTTAGGCCACTTTAAGCTATAATTTTGCCATCTTGCCACTCAAATCGTTTGACTTGCTGCTTCTGTAAATCGGTCAAAAGAGTTTTTTGTTTTTGTTAAAACATATCATCATACCCATTGCGGCACGTTGCTATGCCTACAGGGTATCGCAAGCTTTGTTTACATTAAAGTCACGCCAAAGATTTCGACCTTTTTTTGTAGTTGTTGTTGTTGTTGTTGTTGAGCTGACGACCAAAGTGGTTTTGTTTTTTTTTTTGTTATTTGTTGTTTGGTTAGCTGCGTTTTTAATAGAAGCTAGAGAACAGCTAGAAATTAATTACAAACAATGAAATATAGTCGGGGCAGGCAGGCAGGCATATGAAGAAATGTGTTTTCTTATATTTATTTAAACTATATAGAAGCGCAGTAATAATAACAACAACAACAACAACATACAAACAACGAATCGTGCCATGTTGCACAGGGCCTTCAGATGTGTGCCCCGTGCCCCGTGCCCCATTGCTTAACATGAACGTGCCATTTGGAAGCAAATCCAAATAAATACAATAGAACTAGCTGAAAATGATTTATTCATATAAAGAAATTGATAATAATACTTAAAGTTGTAAATAAAAATAATTTTAACTTTGAAATTATTGAATACTTGTTATACGAAGCTTTACTGTACTTGACTCAAATCTAATTTATGTTTATTTGTTTGCTTTTTTGTGTGTATTTTGCAGAAAGCAATCGCCGTTCAACAAAATACAGGCAATCGAGCGAACTTGTGGCTAGGATGAAGGCAAATCGAACCGATTTCGGGCACAGCAATTACCGACGGCCATATTAAAGGCGGGAGAGCAGACAATCCGTAGACCACACGCCGCCCAACCCCAAACCAAAACCCAGCAACAACAACACCCCGTCCACCGCCGTTTGCTGCCGCCATAACGAGGCTGTTTTCTGTGCGCCGTGCGAGTGAGACAAAAAAAGCCTTGAAACTGGTGCTTTTGGGCATTGGTTGCAACATTACATGGATCGCAGAAATGGCGGCGATCCCTTGGCGCCACCCCGGCCCCCAAAGCTGTTACCGCGCGTGCATCGACCAAGGGCGCCGGAGCCAACAGCGTTAAGTGGCAACATCATCAACAGCAGCAGCAATCAGCAATTTTCGAGTATTACAGCAGCAACAGCAAACAACAACAACAACAACATTATATCAATAATACCAACATCAACAGCCGATTTTGACGATTATCAGATACATCATCTGACATTTTTGCCACAGCGTCCGAGCAGCTTGAGTCGCAACAGCAGCAACGCATCCTCATCGACGGCAACGGCGAACAGCAGCGCTGGTTCCACATCCAGTTTTACGCGTCGCCGTCCGCCTGTGCCGCTGTTGACAATCAACAGCAGCAGCAACATCATTAGCAACATTAGCAACAACAACAGCATCAGCAACAACATAAGCAACAACATTAGCAACAACAACTTCCTTAGTCATTTCCAAAGCGCTGAAACAGCGGCGTCACTGTTAACAACGTCACTGGGTCAGCCGCCCGCCTCGCCCGTCACGCTGGCGCAACCGCGACCCGAATCGGAAAGGCTCACCAATGAGTATGTGGATACACCGTTGCAGCATGCAACACGCTCGCAACATCCTGCCGGCCAGCAGGACAATGGCCAAACGACGACGCACCATTTGCTGCTATTGCCCCAACGACATCAGCAACACCATCAGCAGCAACAACATCATCATCATCATCAACAACAACATCAACAACAAACAGCAGCAACAACACCTCATCATCGATTGGCAACATCGACGGCGACGGCGACGTTAGCTACGTCAGCGGGCATCGATGGAACCGATGGCTTATTACATTCGCATTTGCAACACCACAGCACCACCACAACAACAACAACTCCCGCGCAACAACACCAACACCAACAACTACAACCGCATCAGTTAAATGGTCAAACCAAAGCACCACCCGCCTCAAAGTTTGGGCCGCCGCCAGCACCACCTCGTCTTGGATTGGGTTTTGCGGCAGCGGCCAGCGTACAGCCGCTAGCAGCACCCATTACCAAGCAGCCATCGTCGGGCAAGGAGCATATGCATGCGCTGGAAGAGCTGTTGCAACAACAGCAGCAACAGTTGCCGGCGCATCAGCAATCCAGCGGCCAGCTAGGCTCCTCAATTGTCATTGGCGGTGATCCATCGCTGCTGAATCCGATTGTGTGTCCGCGTTGTGGCAAGTGCCGCTGCGAGCAGTGCCAGAGTCCCCGACCATTGCCCCAAACATGGGTGTGCAACAAGACGTGCCTGTGCAGCGCCGAGTCCATTATCGATTATGCCTCCTGTCTGTGCTGTGCCAAGGCCCTGTTCTATCATTGTGCCCGGGACAACGATATGGATTGTGATGACGGCACTGGGACGCCCTGCGTCGATAATCCCTGTTCCTGTGGCCCCTACAAGCGCACCCAACGCTGGGGCTGGCTGGGCGCCCTGTCCATTGTGCTGCCCTGCTTATGGTGCTATTGGCCGATGCGAGGCTGCATTAAGCTTTGCGAGAAATGCTATGCGAGGTTTGCGGGACGCGGCTGTCGCTGCCAGGGCAACATTAACTGTTCGGGCAACAACAATGGCAATGGCAACGCTAATGGCAGCAACATTAACGGCGGCGGCGGCGGCGGCAACAGCGGCGGCATCAACTCCAGCAGCAGCATGATGCCCATTGTGCCACTGGGCGGCATTGCAGCGGTGAATGGCAATCAAAATGCTGGCATTCCGGTGAATGGCAAAAGTTTCGAGCACGGCTGCAGTGCGGCCAGCCGAATATTGCGCAAGGGTGATCTGACGCCGGAGAAGCGATTGCTCGACTCCAGTCCGGACTACTAAAAAAACCAACAAACGCGTTTTGTGCGCGTTTTTTGCCCTCGTGTGTAAAAAACGCTAAGCACAAGAGAAAAGTCGCTTGGTAGGTGGCAAAATTTATATATAAACAAATATTAAATGTATGACTTAAACATATATGCCTACATATATATATAAATATATATCTATATATACACAAAAAAAAAAAAAAACATATTGAGAATGTAAATTTTAAAGCTATACAAAACAATTGTTAAATGTATGATTTAAAGCAAAATATAACGAAAAACAACAACAACAAAAAAAAAAGGAAAAGAGAAAAACAAGAAAAGAAAAAAATAAATAACCAAAGACTGCAAACAGATAATTATTAATTATTAAAAATGTTATTTAAAAAATAATGTTCGCTTAATTTAAACACAAACAAATACTAAACAAACAAAAACAAAACACTAAACTTTAAAAACGAGCATTCAACAAAAAAAAAGTATGATTTCCAAAAACAATAGTTTTTTTTTTTTTTTAAATTGCATTATATATTTATTTTTTTAAAATTCAACTTCTTTTAATGCAAATACATACATAAATAATTCCAATGATATTTCGATAAAAAAAAACACCAATAAAATACAAATTGTAAAGTAATTTTTTTTTCTTATACTTAGCGATAATGTGGAAAAACCTAACGAAAACTTTTAGAAAAATATTTGTGTGCAAATACTTATATATATTTATAGTATATGTATATACACATATGTACTACACGGAACACCAAAATCTAGACATAAAAATTGAAAAAAAAAAATAAATAAATACCAACCAGTCCATTTTTGATGTTGTAGACAAAGTAAAACAAATAAACATATTAAATAAAACAATATATTAAATATGAATTAGTAACAGAAAAACAAAAAAACAAAAATACACAGTACGAATTTAATGGCTAAAATATGTTTAAAAAATAAAATTTTTTGATAAATTTCACTCTAAATGTGCTTGTTTATATATATGAACATATATGTATATCTGTGTGCGTGTGTGTATGTGTGTGTGTGTGTATATAGAATATATATATTGTGTATGAAATCTAAAGTCAGTTGGCCATAAACAGTTTACTTTAAATACAGGAAAAATAAACAAAAACTGATAACATAAAATTGTAAAATACAAAAAAAAAAAACTAAACAACAAACAAATTAAACGAGATTGGAAAATTATTTCTTATGAATGTATTTTATATATGAAAATTGTTAGGTTTTTTTGTGTTTTTTTTTAATTAAATTTTTTATTTTTGTAAAAATAAATCATATATATCCCCATAACTAAATATGCATAGATCAACCAAGCAGCAAATTATTATAAACAATTAAAAATGCAAGAATATTCCAAAAAATAAACAAAAACATAGACAAGAAATCGAAAAACAAAAGAAATAATAATAATAATTAAACAAAAGCCAAACAATGTCTTAAGTGTAAAAAATCCATTACTATATGCAGCAAAATATTACAAAACTAAAACTAAAACAAACAAAAAAAAAAAAACACTTTACCATACGTTATAAATGTATATGTAATATATAAGCTAATAGCTTAGTAATACAGAAACACAGAAAAAAAAACAAAAACAAATACTATGCTTAAATCCTAACTATTAAACAACAAAACATACAAAAAACAAACTAAATGAAAAAAACTCCCTAAAGATAGTGAAACAAAACAACAACAAAAATTAAGAATAAAACAGAATATTAAGTAAACGATTAATATTTAAGGCACTATACATATACATACAAGCTATACATAATGAATATTTATTTTATTTGTACATTTTACTATAATTAAATAAACAGAGTAGTCGATGATGATGAGTACGATGATGAAAAAGATGATGATGATGATGATGAAGAAGACCCAGAGAGCAGAAGAACTTTATGTAATGTTTTTTAGAATGTATGTTCCGTTAAAAACTACAAAATAAAAAAAATCATATAATACTAAATATTAACAGTACTTGTTCTTATTTCTAAAAGTTATGAAAAATTATGTACGTCTGTGCCACGTTGAAATGAACGATGACGTGCATGTATGTAGATGGGATGTGGATGCAGCCGTCGCCTAACTTGATGCCGCTGTCTGTCTGCCTCTGTGTTCTCTCAGTGTCTCTGTGTGTGTATATGTTGCTGTGCCAAATGGCTATGGCAAAATAAAACTAAAGCAGCTGTTTCCGGTATTTGATTGATAGTGAACTGGCAGTTTGTTTATCTCGCGCACACGGACCGAGAGACCGGAGACCCGCCTGCTGCTGTTCCAGCCCCAGCCCCAGTCGCTGCCATAGCCCCCATCCCTAGTTATTTTACTCGCTCGCCATCTCTTTCTCTCACTAGCTTATGCTGCCGCTGCTGCTGCTGCTCGCTGTACGCATCCATCCAGAGGCAACGGCTATGACTGCTGCATTTTGCGGATGCTATTTGGGGCCGCTGGTTGTCGGCGCACTTATTTTTAAATTACTGAAAATGTTGCAAGCACTCAAACATAAACACAAACACAAACACACACATACTCACACAGGCACACACGCATTCAATTTAAATTTAACTGCAAAATATTTTACAAACACTGGAAGGGAGGCGCAGGCTGTTTACAATAACAACACCAAAAACAAGAACAAGAACGAGATCAGCATTTTCTATTATTGCCATTTTGGCATCTCTATTGTACGGTATCTCTCTCACGTTTAATCTCTTTCTGCCTCTCTTTTTGATGTTCGAACTGGAACAGCTGTTTGCCTTGCAAGCTAAGCTTAGACACGTGCAAATTTGACAGCAAAGCGAAGACTTTCTGATTGTTATTGTTATTTTTGCTCTGATCTTTCTCTTATTCATGTTAATTAATGCAAAGTGCAGTAACCGTTTTGCATAATTGACTGGGTAAGCCGACGACGGCTACGACCCTCATTGTCGATTGTGAGCACATTATTCAATCATAATTCGCGCGGGCAGTCAGACCAACCGACAAACCCAACGCAAATTTTATACGCTCTTCACTTGAGCATTATGTGTGTGTGAGTGTGTTTGCTTGTGTTGGTGTGCGTGCATGTTTGTCGCCGCTGATAGCCCCACAGTTCGCCGGGTCACCTTTGCCTATGCAAAAAATAAGCAAAACACAGAGGAAAAAAATAAAAACAAATTTAACTGTAATCAGCGGCAACTTTGCGGCACACACTCTACATACACTCACTACACACAAGCCCAACAAACACAAAATGAGAGATGGCGAACGGGTCTCTGATAAGCGTACGAGAGCTGCCAATTCGCTCCAAACTGGTATTTGGCTCAGCGCTGACGAAGTCGATGCCGATGTCGCTGCCGCTGATTGACACAGTTTGGGTCGCTTTCTTATATTGATGAATGGAAACCGAACTGAACTGAAACGGTTTGGCACGGCATCTTTATTTCATTTTATTTTATTTTATTTTATTGAAGTGTGCTATATTTAACGAAGCAAGTATCTGGCATGCAAGTATTGCCATTTGAGTAACTGTATTGCCTTTGCCGGCCTCTCTCTCTATATTGCAAACAAACACACTCATACATACATTCGAACATACTGATATATGGCGGCTGCACTCACTGGAAGTAGCACTAGTGAATGAAGTTGATAAGATGGACACTGGCCGTTGCAGCAAACGGTTGCCAAGTGCTATTGTGTGGGGCATTCGATCAGTTCAAATTACTGCTGCAATATGGCAAATATAGAATGTAGTTCTCAAGTAACAAACTTGACACATGCAATTTTTAGTTAAGATATGCATCTTAAATAGATGAACAAACACATAAATCATTATCAATGTTGCTGTCATTCATCTATTGATCATTTCCGGCAAGTCATTGAAGTAGCTTTTGATAAATGTACATACATACATATATCTATGTACGTGGCATGCTGCATTTGCTTTTAAATGCATTCAATATAAAACCGCAATGCGAACAACTGACGCTGCTCTGTCTCTGTTTGCTGAACTGAAGGTGAGTCCGAACGCGTTATCAGTCTTTGCAGTCCAAAAATACTCGAATGCGTAATCATGTTGGAGGCTCCTGAATGACAACAGATCAATGAAATCATAATGATTTCGAATTCGAACTCGAATTCCCACATGAACAGCGGCCATATGTACATATGTGTGTGCTCGATGTCATACGATCTTATCGGTTGGAATAAGTGAAACAAAAAATAAAAAAACAACAACAAAAATGCCCAACTCGTCACTGGAAACTGGAAACAGGTCCCGAGATTCTCGAGGCTCTGATTGATCCTGCCTGTGCATGGGCAGCGGCAACGTCGGCGGAAGTCGCATGCGGTTTTGTATTAAAATTGCTTGTCGTCGTTGTTTGCTGAGTTTGCTGAGTTTTGGTTTTGTGATGTGCAACAGGTGTAAACGAAATTCAACAAATACGCACATCCGCCCTGCAACGGAAGCACCTGTATGTGTGTATGTATGTATGCATTTTGCTGTTGGTTTTTGTTTTTTTCTTTTGGTCTTTTTATTTGGAATAGGTGCGAGAATCTCAAATGATTGTTTGTTTGATTGTCGCTGTTACGTTATTTCGTCATTTTGGTTGCTGTTGTTGTTGGTGCTGTCTGGCTGTCCGAGTGCGACAAATTCATTTGACACTTTTGTGCGGTTTGCCTTATCGCTTAACGTTGCGTAGAATTTTCCAAGCTGTGGAAACTAGTTTCGGACTCGCTTGGGGCTGCATGATGATGGTGGTGGGGGTATGGAGGTCGGATCTTGTCGGTTTGTTTGCCTTGTTGCTGTCTATGTTGCTACGAGTATATTGCGGTTGCTGTTGCTGTTGTTGTTGTTGCTTCAAGTCGAAGCACATAATTACCGCGGCGCGTATTTAATCCGACAAATGGTTTCAACCTTACTTGAACTTTGGCTATGGGCCCATACTCGACTCAACAGCAACAACAACAAATAACAAGAACAACAACATGTGCAACATGAACAATATTCCTGTTGCTGTTGTTTTTGTTGTCGTTTTAAGCACTTTTGTCGTTTTGGCGTTTCTAATATTTCATGACAGCCGCTTGAAGCCAAAAGCTTTTGTGGTTACATTGTAATAAACCTTGACAAGAATCGACAAAAGGGGCAGCCCCCGCGGGGCAACTGATGAGCATTGTTGATGATGTCAAGTGTCTAACAAAGACATCTGACAATCAAACACTGTGTACAAAAAGCACAAAAATCACAAAAACAACAACACTGCGCTCTTCAAAACTCTGCTGTTGACGTAATACTACTTTGAAAGGAAAGCAAGTAAGAACTTTTTAAAGTAGGAATTGTAAATTTTAGACTTTTTCTAAAAGAAAAATATATATGTTAAAAATCATCTGTGACTGCCTTTTTTTTACGAACTTAATATCAGCTTTTGATTATTTTTTTTTTTATTGAAACATTTTTAATCCAAAAAATAGCTTAAAACTTATTAAAACTCAGATTAAAATGTAATAACACTTAAATATTATCTTATTTCAAATCATTTTACTTATAAAGGGACATAATTTTCAATCAAACTGTTCATATATTTATTTTTTTATAGCACTGCAATAATCTTGTAATAAAATGTGTGAATATATTTTTTTCTAACACCCAACAACATTTTTTAACGCAGCTTTAAGCTGTTTGTGATTTTGAAGGAGTGGTCCTATGATATTTCTAAACATACATACATACATATATGTATATACTTTGTGTACCTAGTATAAAAATGTTCATATTTGGATACATATTTGCACTTCTAGTTGGAACTGCCCCGATACTTTATCTTTTCCGGCCATCTATCTGCATAAATATATACATACATACATATATATATATTTATACGAGCACGAAGAGTAAAACACACACACACACACACACACACAGCATCGCACACACACATAGAAACACCGTCACGATCATCAGAATCAGCAGAATGAGAACCATCGACATAGGAGCTGCTTTGGCTGCTGCTGCACCCTCTCTCTCTTTCTCTCGCTCTCTCTCGCTCTCTGTCGCTCCACATGTTGCTTCATTCATTGCAACCCAAACTGAATGCGCAGCAGCTGCCGGACTATGATAAATAAAGTAAAGTGCATTTCCGTCAAAACAAGTTTGTTCTATTAATATTTTCAATACTTCGAATTTCAGACAGAGTCGCGGCGCGGCTACTTTCACTGCACAGGAGACTCTTTGCCGCAAAGATAACTAGAATAAAAAAAAATATTTTGTTTTTTTTGAGCATGCAACATAATTTTAATTTGGTTGCGGCTGTGGCTGTGGCTGCTGCCGCTGCCGTTGATCTCCCCCTAGAAATCTGCAGTGAGCCTAGCGGCATTTACAGTTATTTTTATTGGAGTCAAGCAGCGCGACAATTCATCCATCATTTTTTGTTATGATTTTGGATATCGCTATATCTATCTATCTATCTTCGTCCCTCTCTGTCTTTGCTCTATCTCTGTTCTCTCATTCGCTCTCTCAGACTCTGTCTCTGTCTCTCTACGCTTGGCATGAATATGTTGGGTACCCGATCCCGACAGAGTCGTTCAACAGCATCCGGTAATTATGCGACACGCTGATTAAAATGCCTGGGACTTAGGTGGGTCTGGTCCGGGCTCTGGCAATGGCTGTCGCACTGGCTGCGGCTGTGGCACTGGCAGCAGCATCAGCATCACTGCCAGACCGACCTCCAAGTGAAATCTTTGCCTGCATTAACGAGTTTTCCGTGACGCGTTCAGTTCATTTTCAATACTCTTCTTCATTGAGTGATCTAGAATTTATTATAGACCAGAAAAGTTCTGTATTCTTAAATAAATAAAATTCCTTTAAAAACCCAAATAAAAATTTAAGCAAATAGAATTTTCTAATCAATGAAAATTATTATTAAAAATTCAAATATATCATAAGATTCAAATAATTAAGTTATTTTTTTATAAATTTATCTATAGCAAGACATAATTCTTGGTAGTTTATGGACATCAAAAAATAAGGGTTGTCGCATAGAAAAAAAATATGCCTAATGGATTTCGAGCTAAGAAACTCCTTAAGAAAAGTTACACTGATTTTTATATATTTTTATAATAAATAACTATTATTTTATTTTCTTTTCCAAGTATGTAGTTTATTTAATATAAAATTAAATTTTCTTTTCTGAGATTTTTATTGAAATCAGTTGCTTGAACCTGAGTTAGTAGTAAGGGTATCCCCATTCCGACTTGCTTCACCTAGCTTTTCCTTCTTGTTTTCTTTATAGTTTTTTTTCTTTTATGTTTTTGCTTCTTCTCCTTCTTTCTTTATTTCTTTCAAGCGCGCTGCTCTTATTCTTTTGCCTTCACATTACTTTGCTACACTTGATTTCCACACACACACACACACACACACACAAACAAACTCGGAATGAAAGAGAGGGAGACAGCAACTGCTCTCCTGATACTGGCCATTAGGGATCAGGTTCTCTTTTGGGCGCGCGGTGCTGTGCAGGTGGGTAGAGGGGTTTTTTTATTTTATTTTTCTGCTGTCGTTGTTGATGCCACGCTATGCCATGCCACGCTAGTTGCAGCATGGTTTTATCTGCAGTATCTTCTTCTTCTTCTCCATTATTGTTGTTTTGTGTTGTGTTGTATTATTTTTTTTCTTCTGTTGCTGCCATAATATTCTCTTCGGGTTGTGTTTCTTTCACTGTATTTTTTTTTCTGGCATTACGCTGCGCACGGCATTCGTCCTCCAACAGAAAAAATAAAAATAAAAAAACAGCAACAACAACAAACGGTTCGCCACGCCCCCATCTGCAACAACCGTCAACGTCTCTGCAGTTTAAAGGATTTTTCTTTCTTGCAGCTATTTGTTGTTGTTTTTGTTGTTGTTCTCGTTAATATTGATGCCTCCATTGAGCGCATACCCTTTTCACCTATTGGCTGTATATGTTTATACACACACATACACACATGCACATACATAACGATCAACTGAATGAACACTTGGCTTGTTTTGTAAATACCTTTTAAATTATGATTGAAGGATTGAAAAAAAAAATGTTAATACAGAGTTAATGTGTTCAAAGTTTAATTAACTAAACCGATAAAATATTCGATTATTATATTTTTAACACAATTAAAATGAGATCTGTAAACAAAAAAAAATTACATTATAATTTATATATGTAATTTAAAAAAAAAAAAAAAAAACCAATTCAAAGTCCAAGTCAAGAATATACATAAACTTCAAGAACTTTTTAGTTCTTAATAAAAGTTGGAAAACTGAACTGTCTTGAAGAAATCAGTTTTCAAACAGTTAAAAGAATCATCAAAGTCAATAAAAAGAAGTTTACATTAGAAAAATTTCTTACACTTACAGGGTATCTTTTAATCTTGCACAAAAAAAAAAAATACTAATAATATATTCCTACTTGTATTTTTTTTTTTATCGTATTTCTTCTAGCCCATCGTCGTTGTGTGTGGCTTGTTGTTGCCTTGTCTCGTTTATTGATCGTGTTGCTGTGCACACACATCGCCACACACACACACACACACACACACACACGCACATGCACAGTTGCAGTTACATACGCAATTCAATGAAGAAATGCTCCAAGTCCAAGTCAATGACCCGGAAATTGTGTCTAAAAAAGCAACAACAACAGCAGCAGCAACAGCAGCAGTAGAAGCAACAGTCACGCAGCCAGGCTAAAGCAAAGGCAACAACAAAAACTAAAACAACAACAACAACAGCATCACATTGACGACTTTAGTATAAAACTTTTACCTATTCAGCAGCAGCAGCGCATTGCGACTGCGCCGACAGCAGCAATAACAGCAACAACAGCAACAGTAACAGCAGCAACAATTGTTGTTGCATGCAGTCCAATGAACCAGCCACGCATTTGCGGCCCGCAGCTTTTGCCAGAGCTGCGATTGCAGCAACAGCAACAGCAACAGCAATAACAACAACAACAACAAAAGCACGCGTCGATAACTCGCGACAACAGCACACACTGAGCACAACAGCAGCAGCAACAAAAGCGACAAAAGTCGACATCGACAATCAAAATCAACGCAATTAATGCTCATCCGGCCAAAGCTAAAGCAAAATCTCCACACACAAACACGCATACAAAGACAGGGCTGTTATACAATATTCATAAATTTTTGCCAGGGCTACGCCGGGTCACATGTTACTATGCTGTTCTATGTATGTATGTACATATGTAAATGATTTATTGACATGCACAATTTATTGCATCAAATATATATCGAACAAATTAAGCACAAAAGTTCAGTGCCATCTTTATAACTTATAATGAGAATTTATGTGCGGACACCGATGCTCAGCAGTAGTAGTAGTATCTAAGAAGAAACGATTCAAAGTGCAATAGAACATGCAAACTGCACTTTACACTAGCCAACAAAGTGTGTTTATACAAAAATGATTCGAATTGTTGTTAGTTTCATATGACAAAACCTGAAATTAACGCTTAACAAATAAAAGTGAGGTTAGATTTGATTTTTGTTAGGTTAGATTGTCAAGTACATACATACATATATGTACACTCACTTATTGTTTATCATTGCATCACAGTGCTTATCTAGTTTTTGGACTGCAACATGTGGCACGCAATTGTGAATCACATGCATATTGTGCTGAGGTCAAAGTTGTCACAAGTCTCACGACATCAAAATGTGCCATCAAGTACTACATGGGAGATGTTGAATTGAGGGCAGGGCAACAACAACAACAACAACAAACTGGGATCTCTGGGATCTGGGGTAGTGAAAAATATGTTTGCTGCAATTGTTCCAGATAATATTCCCTGAAGTAACTTAATGCTGGCGCTGCTTTTATTTTCGCATTTAATGCAATTAACCTCAAACTAAATGGCAATCACTTTAATTTGTTTTAATTAAGCTTTATATATGCCTATATAGTACATGTGTGTAGCCGGCAGGGGACGCATGTTGAAAGAAGTGTGCAGGGAGGGGGTGGGGGCATTCCAAAAAAAAAAAAAAACAAAACCAACAACGCCTACCAAACGACTCTTTAATTAATTACACAGAGAGTGCAAGAGCGAGAGAGAGAGAGATGACAATGCTTTCTTTCCTGCCTGACGCCCACTCGGAATTTTGATAAAAAATTTCGTTTAAGTACATGTTTCAAGAGCACAGAGGATATGCATGTAATAAGACGATGTATGTACTACCAGACAACAAGGTCCTTGGCATGTTCATGGAATCTCGATGAACAACAAAAAATTAAGGAGGGAGTACAACAACAAAACGCTTAACGGATGTTTCGATGTTCTCGTTGGGGGCGCACTTGTAACATAAACGCCCTGACATTTGTTTCCTACAGATGGTATCTGGTATGGCTGAGCCTTAGCAACCACTCCACACTCGGTTGAGTAGCGTACGTGCCCAGAGTCGTGGGAATGATGTGGGACAACAACAACAACAGCAACAACAACAATAAGGAGACCCAAGATCAACACGAATAATAATGGAAACAAAGTGGTTGAGTCTGAGCGATATACTAGCGAGGATCGAAATATGAGCCTTGTTAATGTGCCAAATTATATATGCGGCGACAGAATTCTCACAAGATATAGGAAATACTTCAAACTACCTTCAACGCTACTTCGAACTTCATATATGTACTTAAGAACAAATCATTGAGTACGCGTCTATATCAATAACTTCTATATTATAAGGAATTCTGCGATCGAACGAACCGATTGCAAACCGATGTGAATTTATGAATGTGCTACGATTACGAGCGTTTTGTTTTTGTTTGTTTCGTTTCGTTTCAGTTAAGTTTCTTTCACAAGAATCCCGAGCAAAGGGAATCGAGAATTGAGAATGAACGAACACGCGATCTGCAACAATCTGTGAAGGATCACGTCTGGAATGTGGCTTAAATTATGACTTAAATGGCGTTGGCAGTTTATCTGGCTGCCGTATGCCGTATGCCGTACACTTTGTGCTAATGATCATCAACATCAGCAACAACAACAACAACAACATCATTATCATCATTATCATGCTGCTGCTGAGTAGCGGAAACGCACTCAAAAGATCTCTTGACTTGAAGCTGCTTTTAAAGCCGTGTGTGTTGTCTTGCTGGCTTTCTTTCTCAATGCTGTTTCGCCCATTCTTAAGAGGTTCCAACTCCAATTTGGACTCAAACTCGGTCGCGTTTGCTTGTTTTTTTTTTCTTCTTGTTTTTTTTTGTATGCTTCTACTTCTTTCTTATTTTTTATGACTGCCTCTTAAAGTTGTTATTGTGAATTGGCTGGTTGGCTGGCTGGCTGAGCTTTGCTTTATTTGGTTAGTTGGCGATACATTTTTGCACAGTCGCACATTCTTAGTTACTACATCCTTCACAAGGTCATGCGAACACACACTTACACACACACACAATTTGTATACATACGGATTTATGTATGTGTTGGCATGTACTATGTACATTTGTATTTACTTTTATTTAAGCCAAGTAATCTTTAAACAAATAATTGTACTTGGTATGCGGTTTCTGTTTGACCGGCCGGCCTTACTGAAAACGCGCTGCTTTTCTCTCCTCTCTTTCTCACCAGCACCGCACCGCACCGAACCGTACCTCTGCAGAACTGTCGTCATTTGTACACACTGCCGCTGCTGCTTAATGTTTGCACAAATTGTTAGCAACTGCCACAGAGATACAGTTTGTTTTGCTTGTTGGCTGGTTCTTTTTCGTTTTTTTTTTAAATTTTTATCTTTGTTGCCATGAGCTTTACTTTGCAGCATGCTCAAAAAATCATCATATTAATGTATGTAATGCAGGTCTAAACTGCATCTGAGCTTTATATGCCGAAAATGCTTTATCGACTATCGAATGTCTTTAAAGTTATCGCTCTCTCTTCTCTCTCTCTCTTTGTAACTGTCAACATCAGAGACATCATTGCCAACCTACACGTGTTAAACCTTGTAGGTGCTGATTGGCTGCATGTCTGCTGCCTTCTCACCGGCGCGTGTGTGTGTGTTAATAAGTTATCAAATAAGAATGTGGGCAAACAGTCTAATCCACAAAGATGTTGGTAATGCTGGCACCTTGAAAAATGCAACAACCAAAAGTAACATAAATCTGTAAGGCATTACATACAATGTATCTTGGCGATGAGTTTATTTTTAGAAAGCTTATAACAAAGTACACTGCATTTAAACTTGAGAATAAATTCTTCTTTATCTCATCAATTTGAAAAGAGCACGTGCGCAAAACCAAAAGCTCCACCAATGTTTTGCACAGTGTAAGTCAGCTCAACGGCAAAGCGTAGCACGGTAGCCCAGTTTGTTAGGCTGAGTGTGTGTGTTTGTGTGTGTGTGAACGATGACGCTGGTAAAAAAAAATAAATGATAAATAATAAAAAACACAAATAAAAATATATACATACATATATGTGAAAAAGAAAAACAACAAAATAAAAACCAAACACAAAGCTTCGTCATCGTCTTTTAGTGCGTGCGGCCAAACTGCAGCAGCAAAAGCAACAGCAGCAGCAGCATAAACTGGTCCGAGAATGGAAGGAATTGGGAGAAGCAGACGGCAGATGCCGGGAGGAGGGCTGAGTTGGCGTCTCAGGCATTGACAGCAAGCAACACCAAGAGCAGCAACAAACAAACTCTGATCAGTCTCTCTCTCTCCCTCTCTCGTTCTCTCTTAGCAAAGGCTCGAAACTCCAGCTTCGGTCCACCAGCCAAAGACGAGACGAAAACTGCAGCAGCAGCAGCAGCCAGCACATTTGGATAAAAGTTGCTTGTTCTTGTTGTTGTTGCTGTTGCTGTTGAAGTGTGGCAGCTTTGCTTTTGGAGGGCCTGCACTTATTATTATGCGATTCTTTTTTTTCTCTCTTGCTTCTGTTTGCGCCTCTCATTTTCACTCTCTCTCTTCATCGTCTTATTGAAGTTCATCTAGAAAATTCACACACAAAAAAGAAACACTTTTGCCTACGTCCTTAAAGGTCAGCCGTAACCTCTTTTCAACTACACTGTGGGAAAAGTATAACTTCAAAAAGTAAATACTTACCCCATTGTACTGAAGTCTAGATCAAGTAATTTTATTATGATGTGATCTTTTACAATGTAATAGTATCATCTTTAAATAAATGACTCAGTTTATTTCACGCTTGCATCATGCTCAAGTTCAGATCGCGAAAGGTCGCCAGAAAGATATGTACGTACGTGTCGTGAATTATGTCAATTGGCAAATGCCGACACTTCGATCCGCAGCGATTAAAGCGGGACCCAAAAGGGTTGCGCATTAATTAATTAATCAAATCGGTCAAGGAAGCAAATTCAACAACAAATAATCAAAAAAATAAAGAAAGATCGTTGAGTCACTGGTGGGATGAATATATATTAATATAACATTCTTGAGTCTGAGTCGGAGTCTGGATCAAGGGGTCAATTTTGTGGTCAGCCTATAGTATAAAATTCTCCGAATTTGTACATGAATATCATCTTAATTAACTGTTTAACGGCTTAACTGTAAAAAAAGGGCCCCCCAACTGTGGAACGGAAATGATAGCGTATACGCACAGTCATACAAGCGATGGCGGTTGAGAGGAGGGTGCGCGGGCGGGTGGTCGTAATTATGTTGATGTAGAAAATATGTATGTGTGTACATAACAGGAACTCCCTGTGTTATGTGACTAAAATTCCATACAATTGTTATACTGTTTACTTAGATTCATGCACAATCAATGCAAATGGGAATGTAAATTTTCAAATTGTTATTGTTGTTGTTGTGCGCAGATGCTCACTGAATATCAAATTACGCTCGGCTCGGTTTCGGTTTCGGTTTCGGATCGAGTGTGTGTCGCTTGAATTTATGTTTATCCAAATAAGTTGTGCGGCATTTTTGAAAAATAATAGTTGGCGACGATTGTTGTTGTTGCAACTGCTTGTGGTGCGCTTTTGCTGTTGGGGTGCTAATAAATAAATCGCATTTACCATGCAAATATTTACATACACACACAAACAAACATCCAAGGTAGAGTTAGTTAAGCTGTCTAAATATGTAAGCAGATAACTAGAAAAGAAAAAAACATACTATAATATTTTCCCCAGCGATGCATATAAGGTCGATCCACCATAACTAGATAAGTACGTTTGTGTGATTTTGTGCTTTTTACATGAATAAGTATTTAGAATTGTAGATCTGTAGAGGAAGCTTCCTATATTCAATCATTCAAGCATTGAGCTGGTTAACAAAATTACAAGTTACCCTACAAATCGATAAGTACATAATCGATAAAGTTAAGGTATCGTTTTCGATTGAAAAAGTTGTTTCGTATACTTAATAATAATTTTTACTATACCCCTTTGATTAGCAATTTTGCAACTTTTACAGGGTATTTTTCTAGTTGAACGCATAGTTTTTGCCCATTCTGTAATTCAGAATCTGTATGCGTAACGCAATCTATTCATAAAATAAAATTAAATAAAATAGAAAATAAAATACATAATAAAAAAATCGACAACAACAAAAACAAAAGAGAAATAAATATTTTCATTTGTATGACCGGAAGAGCACTTCCTCTCACTCTGCTGTGTGGCTGTGCCATCAATCCCGGCACCCGCAGAATAGATAGACAACAACTACTCAACCCCATGCTGTCCTCGGTCGGTTCTTGTTGTTGTTGCATGTGTGTGTGTGTGTATTTACATACTCGGTATCTACATACGCAATGACTAAATGGCTGCCCTATGGTGGCATGGCCCGTGCCCGTACCCGGGCCACTAAAACACACTCGAAAGTGCAACAGTGGCGCGACCAGCTGCCGAATCATACATACATACATACATTGTACATCTAGTGTACATATGTTTTTTTTTTTACATACATACATAAATGTGCCTGATTGTGCTTACCAAACATGTTTAGTTTATTGTGTTATCGGTTGAGGAACCGCCTCCATCCGTCGTTGCTCATTGAAAATGCAATGCGATGTGTGTGATTTTGATGAAAGCACTCTACACTACAATGTACATATGTATATGTTCATACCATGATTGATGCATAATAAATATTTTTAGTTAAATACAATGGACACAACCTCATTTTGATTAGTTAAATAGTAATGTATTAATTTCATCGGTTCCTAATTGCACACAAAAAAAAACATAAAATGCTTATGACTTTTAGTTTGCGATTATAATTTTTCAGATATGTATTCTAAGGATCTTTCAGAATCAAAAAAGTAAAATGAACATAAACTCATTTGACTTGAACAGCTAATTTGTATAATAATCCAAATACAACTCTTAATAACTTAAAAAAAATTCTTAAAAATAATTATTTTTCGGTACTTTAAAGACCTGATTCTTGTTCCTAAAACCGCCTAAGGAACCTAGACATTTGATGTATATTTGAGTCCTTATCTGGGTTGTCATTTTTTGAGTTCCCTTTAGTATTATAAACGGATGTATGTACATATCTCTCATAATATCATGCGCAACTATTTTGAGCATTTGCATTGCACACAAACTTTTTCACAATATGTATTGAAGAAAACACACAGAGTCTTCGGTGAAATTTTCCGCAAATAAAATACGCACATTAACCAAAAATATTTCAACTAACATTAACGCGAAAAACTGGCGCCAAGCAATTGCCGGCCGCCCGACTACCTGAAATTCGAATTTGCTCATTAATTTAAAAGCGTGAACATTTTTGGGAAAAACATTTCAAATGGAAAATGACAGACAGTGAGAGCGCCAATCAAGTGGGGGATATATATATTTTCACACATCTCTATATATAGGTATACAATCTAAATATATATACACAAAAATCTATAGTTAACGAGCGGGAGGCGTAGGGATTTAATTTTGTTGTTATTTGAAACGAATCATAGTGGTGTGCATGGATATGTGTGTGTGTGTAAATAAATACATACATATATTTACGTCATGGCTATTTATAGGTTTTGAACTCAAACAGGTGTAAACCGTAAAATGGCAAAAACATTGTTTAAATCATTTAATTGTAAACTTTTGTTTTGGCAACGGCAGCAGCAACAGCAGCACAAGGCACTGAAGATAATCCAATCAAAGTTCTTAGCTCTACACTACACAGAGAGAAACAGTCACTATATTTGCTTGATTAAATTATTTTATTAATTTTATATTGAGTAGCTAAGAGTTTTACTCGATTTAAAGTAATTTTTGTATTTTACAGAACAACTTTTAAATATTTTATCTCCATTTAAGTCATTTATAATGTGAAAAACTATGTATTTCATCGATTCAAGAATATTTATCTCACTTTAAGTCTATTATAATGTGAAGTCCTCCATATATTTCATCGATTCAAGAATATTTCAGCTTGATTTAAATGTTATATGCTCATTTGAAGTAATTCATACTGTGTAGAAGTCGAGCTTATGACTTATTATAAGAAAAAGTCTGTTCTGAACTTGATTCATGAATTTTAAATGATTTTTACAGAGTGAACGAGCCAAAGTTTTGCTTGGTTTAAAACTAGAATATGAACTTTCAATGTGAACTTGGTTTAAGTATTTAAAAATTATTTTAATTAGATCGTTTAAATAACGGGAATGCACTTATGAACGTTACGATTTATTTCTCATTGTCTTAAGTCTTAAAATACAAGTAAGAAGGCTCTAGTCGGGATAGCCCGACCAGAAGATACCCTGAACCCAGTTGCAGTCCTTGCGTCCTAAAAGTATGCTTCAAATAATTATCACTTTAAACAAAACTCATAACTGACTTAACTTTACGATATCTCTGGTGTTTCTTAACCGATTTGGACAAAATTTTGAGAAAAGTTCTATCGTTACCCATTACACCAACCCCCATTTTTACATTTTTCCAAATTCGATATTTTTGTTATCGATTCCATGTGTATATCGAAAACCAGAAAAGTTATCGATAATTTGAAGCAAACTTGTTCTGCTTATGGTATAGGAGAACTTATGTTCAAAATCTGAAGTCTCTACCTCTTGTAGTCTCTGAGATCGCCAAGTTTATACAGACGGACATGGCCATATCGACTCGGCTATTGATACTGATCAAGAATATATATACTTTATGGGGTCGAAGATGCTTCCTTCTGCCTGTTACATACTTTTGCACAAAACCATTATATACAAAATATAACTGAAGTTTAGAAAAATCGTCAATACTTAGCAAACAAAAATCTTTATAAAGTGCTTAAATGTCTATCATTCATACAGAAATTCTATCTTCTAACAAATATTATTTCTTTTCACTTTTTAAGCGCAGTTTCTTTTTTTTTTTGGCAAGTGTAGAACCGCGAAAAGGTACACACGGCTCAAGGCAATATTGCTTTCAAGAAACCAAAGACTCTACTCAATGTAGTTCATCAGAATTGTTTTTTTGTTTTTCTTGTTTTGTTTTGTTTTGTGTTTTTTTTTTTTGGCACGCGGCTCCTCCATTGTTAAGCTAAAAGGGAGCTCAATCTACCACAATGAGTGGTGTTAAGATATATCTAGCAGCAGATACTTACTTCAAACAAAACAAACGAAGAATTGTTCCAGCTTTGAGTGCCATATATGCGCAGGCTTTTTAATTTGAATTATTTGGCCGTAAATAACGCACAATAGGATTCAGGCAGAAGGAAAACGAGAAGAAGAACTCACGGAAGGGTAAGGGGCGGGTTGTGGGGAGATAAAGGGGTTTCGATCTCTTGCTCTTGTCTGTAAAAATGAGATTTTTATATCATCGTCTGTTCGTCGTTGTCGATTTGAATTGAGGCAGCGCAGGGCCCAAGCCCGAGCACAAGAAAAAGGCATAAATATTTATAATCATAAAAAAAAAAACGAAGAAAAAAAATATATATACTTGGCTGAAAGGAGCAGCATTAAAGGTAAACGATTTCTCAATGTCTTTTATACGTTGTAGATGTTTGTATGTATGTGTGTTTGTGTGTGTGGACTGTCCGAGCCCTCGTTCAAAAACTCCAACCCCTTTCCGAAAAAAGAACTCCAAATGTTGAGGACAAAAAAAAAAAACAAAAAAAAAGAGCGAAGACAAAAGACGATCTCCGATCGAGAAACTTGTTTAGCACGCGTTACAGCGGCTGCCTGTGTTTGGTTTTCAAATTATTTGCCTTCGGTCACTCTTAACAACGGCTAACCCCGCTGCCAGATCCACCCCCCCCCCCCACGTTTGTTCGCAACGCCCACTTGCTGCAGCGCGCACTTTGTATTTGTTTATGCCACATGTAAAAAGGCCAACAAACAACACACAACGAGCAAAAACAAAAAAAAAAAAAAATGTTTCTCGTTTTACTCGTAATCCGTTTCAGCTAAACGTTGATCACAAACACACACACACACACACACACAGCCTCCCTGCGCGTCGACCCTTTTGACTGCGCAGAGTGTTCGCTGCGTGGGCTCATTCTGGAATTTCTACACTCATTCTTGATTGTTTCGTTTAGTTATGTTTAACGCTCTGGGCCATATGTGTTGCATTCCATCCGAATTGGGAGAGATACAACCAAAAAAAAAAAACCCCGAAAAATACAAATAACCAAAACGGGAAAAAATCAAACCAAGACAACAACAACAACAAAAAGACAACTGGGAAGAGTCTGCGGTTGAAGCCAAGCCCGAAGAGCAGATAATAAATTTGAATTTCAATAAATTATTTTGTTGCGTCAAGACAGGCGGATTGGTTAGGTGTCCTCTTCACTTCAACATTGAATGGCTAACGCTATGCGATACCCTGTTTAATGAGACAAATCAAAGGGTATAATCGATATATAATACAAGAAAGTTTCAATCAAAAAACAATGCCAATGTTTCTTGCAATTCTTTCAAGGTTAAGAAAAAGCTGAATCTCTTAAATGCTACAATAAATTAGAGGGTATCTTTATTGTCTCACTGTTGTTTTTTGGTTTGCATTGCTGGAATTTCATTCAAAATTTTTGTTGTTGTTGCTTGACCAATTTCTTTTTAGCATTGTCGTCTCTGTTGTTGTTGTTATTGTTAAGGCCATTGTTGGCCAAGGCTGTCGTCAACTTGTAGCTTTGTAGAGGAGGAGGAGGAGGATGAGGAGGAGGAGGCACAGAGAACAGACACTGATGAAGCGATCAGGCCTTGACATTGAGTTGCAGCCAAATACGAAACGTTGAAGCATTAGAAAAAGAACTTCAACTGAAGATCTTCAAGAACAAACCATACTTAAAATCTATGATTATAAAAGACGAAACGTTGTTGGTGCTAACCCCACTATGTAGTTAAGAGTTGTCAGCTGGCAGCGCTCGGGTCTGCTCTCATCAGCATAAATAATCACCCAAAATATCCAGCTTGACACAGCTTGACATCTCTCATAGTTATAAAAAACGCCTAAGGAGAGGCCGCATTGATGCTGATCATCATCATCATCGTCTATAGAATTAATTCATGAAGATTTCAAGTCAAAAGAAATTTCAAAACTCTAAACCTCTTACACATGTCAACCAGTTATAGGCATCGTAGTTGTTGTTATTGTTGTTGTTGTTGTAGTTTACTAGCCGACTAACAAAAATTAAATCAAACTGACAAAGCTAACAAACAACCTTCGTCATTAGCCTTAGCCAAACTATGGCATGTCAACCAAAATTAGCATTTTTGTTGTGTGTTGTTGGGCCAGCGACGACGACGACGACGACGACGACGACGACGGAGACGCGTTGTCTAAAAATTGGAAGCACAGTTAAAGCCAAAAGCAGCAGCATCAAACAACACGTTTTACGTTTAGTTCAGTTGCTTGAAAAACTGTGCGTAGGTAAGAACGCGAAGTTGTTGTTGAGGAATTACACACACACACACACACACAAACACACCTACACATACGTAATAAGTATGTATATATGTATATATATCCAGAACAACCTACGCATATTTTGCAATTTCGTTTGTGACGCCCACGCCTTTGAATTAGCTTAGAAATAACTAACAACAATAACAACGTCGTCGACAACAACCTACAAAACTCACATTATTGTGGTTATATATGAACATACATATATATAATTTGCTCTAACATACTTTGTGAGTGGTGTCTTTTGAGCCAAGCTTAAACCACAAGTCGTATACTATATCTATTTATATTCGGCTTAAACTTCAACGCTTTCAAATGTCAACGATTTTTAAATAGCACAAAACAAATTATGAAATGAAAAGTAGGCGATACTCTTACCCACCATGAATATACTTTTAACCCTTGGGCAAATAATGAAAAAAGAAAAAAAACGATTCCATCACAGATGTGTGTATTTATTGGCGTAAAGCCACGCCGGAAATGGGGTGTCCGTTAGCAACAATTGCGAATGGGGCGCAGTAATGTTGTTGCCGACCGTTTTATGCTCTGGATATACTTTTAAATGTGCAAGAAGATCAAACGTAGATTAGATTAGTATACGAAAAGTGTTATAGTATTATAATTTATATTGAATTAAGTGATAATATTAATCATTTTGTTTTAAATATTCTAGATGAAAGGGTAAACGACTTAAAGAAAAACTTATAGAAGAGTTGAAAAGATGTGTCAATTCTTATCTTACGTTTTTTTTTGGGGCTTCCTAATCGTTTCTTCAACAAAAAGCGTTTTGAATATAGATATTTGTTTAAAGTATAGCTTTCGAAATGCTTTAATTAACTGTACACATACACACAAAACATATAACTGCAATTTATGACATCTGCCACACCCACCTACACCACTACACATGCAACACAACCAGCTGCATTGCAAGCGCAATATGTGGTTCACAACGCCTATGCGCGAGCAGAGTACGCAGAGTAAAAGCGCTGCCAAAATTCAGTTTAATCACCTCAAGACACGGCCCATATGGCTCCATATGACAAGCGGAGCCAACACCAACACCAACACATGCTAGCCCACGCCAAAGAGTAGACATAATGTATGTATGTATGTATGCACTTACGATTACATACATACATATATGCACAATTAGAGAGTAAAACTGAATGGTGAGCTGAGCTAAGGCAAAAAAAAAAAAAAATAGAGTGAGAGGCATAGAGGGGTAAAAGGAGTTGGCAAGCAACACAGATTGATCAAGCGATGCGACGACTGCAGATTTAATTACCAAGCAGAGCAGAGCAGAGCAGTGCAAAGAGAGAGGAAAGCAGCGCCAGCATTTTTTCACCCGCCTGACAACAGCTGCTGCATTCAAACGGGGAGACAGTGAAATTAACAACAACAACAAAAACTTACCAGCTTTGAATGTGGTTTTTGTTTTTTTTTTTTTTTGTTTTTTGGCATCGACTATGACTCGGGCATGGGCGTCTTGGACGTCAACGGAGACAGCAGCAGAGACGCCAACGTTAAATGAAATTTCATTCACAAAAATTCATAAAACCCAAAAAACACAAATAAAAAAACGAGCTACAAAAAAATAAGGCATCGGACATACAAGTCACGCATGCGCGGCACGAACTGTGTTAAAATGGAAAAGTCAAAATGTACTTTTAAACTACAATAAATCTATAGGAATACAACTTTTTAAATAAGACAGAATAAGTCATATTTTGTTCTTTTTGCCAAAGGTTTTTTTTTTTAAGAATATTGTTTAGTTTCTTAGAAAGAATTCTGATATTAAAAACAAAGATTTCTTTCTATCCAGCTAAATCTTAAGTTTCTATTCATCTTTTTAAATGCATTTTTGAATGCATTTTCAAAAACCGAATTATATCCTTAAAAGATTCTTTTCCTTGAAAAACTTTGGAAAAATTTAAGTGATCCTTAAGGCAGAATCTTTTTCCATCTCTCAATAAAGTTATCGTATAAGAATATTTTGCTGATTTATTATGAGTTATAATTACAATTTAAGTCTTGTATAATATACTTTATTTAATATTAATTTATTTTTAAATTTTGAAGCGATTTTTAAAAAAATTTTCTTTTAGTCCACGGCTTGAATCAGTTGTCGTCGCAAATGCTGGCAAATATTATTAAACTCTGGCAACGCTGCTAAATTAAAATCCTCAGCAGAATCTGAACGATGATCGTACAGCTCCTCGCCGTAAATATTGTCCCAGTCTAGAAAGTACAAAGAACATAAATGTATGTAAGAGGAAAATTGTTTTTCATTTCTCACCTCGACTAAAGTTATGGGCATGAAATCGCACCCAAAGCGTATATCGATATAGATTTGTGCGGAGACTATAGCCCGTGATCTTGATATTTCTCAATTTGGGCTTGTCGCTATTTGGGTGCTTTGTAGGCATCATTCCTGGACGCGGATATTGACTAAGTGCCACGTACTCCTCACCTGAAACAAAACCCGATTAAAAAAGGGAAATCAAATGATTAGAACTCACCCAAATCTAAGCCCTGAAGCTGCGGATACAAGCTTTTGCCCTCGGAGCAGATCAACTGTTCCTGGACATTCTGGCTTCTACTGCACAACGGAATCGGTGGAAGATGCGCCAAATCCACGATTGTGGGAAATACATCCAGCAGCTCTGTGATGCTGTGCATTTGGCGTGGCTGCGTCAGTGGAAACTCTGGACTGCGTATGATGAGTGGAACGCGCAGAGCAACCTCGAAGTTACTGTACTTCGCCCATTCGGCATGCTCGCCAAGTGACCAGCCATGATCACCCAACACCACAACCACGGTGCGCTCCAGATCCAAATGGGCCAGCAACTTGCCAAAGAGATCATCCACATAGGCCACCGATGCATAATAGGCCTGACGTATCTGTGCTGCCTGATGCCCCGAAAGGGGTCCATATGGAAACGATATGTTCCGGTGCTTGAAGTCATCCCGAGAGCGTATGTCTGTGTACGGATTCCAGGCGACATCGGGCATGCCTGCTGGCTTCACTGCATCCGCCGTATAGTTGTAGAAATGTGCGAGTGGAAAAGTTTCGAGAAATTGTCGGGGAAAGCGAAAATTAATGTGTGGTTTGTGGAAACCCAATGCCAGAAAATAAGGCTGATGATTACTCTTGCGAGAATCCACAAAACGCAGTGCCTCCGTCACGGATTCAATGTCTGGCAATGTTTTGTACGGTTGCGTCTGCAAATGCACCGGACAGATGAGATAATTCTTGCGCAGCACACCACCATTGTGGTCCGGGCAGACGGGCGAGTTCATGTACTGCTCTGTGCGAGGATGGAATGCTGGTGCTGACCAGCTCAGGGGATAATCATCGGTGTTGTTGGAGGAGAGGCCCGGATGAAAGACCTTGCCACAGCTGTAAGTGTAGTATCCCTGCTCCTTAAAGTACTGCGGTAATGTAGTAAAGTTACCCACAAAACTACGCCAGTAGCTATAGAAATCGTACAGATGTAGAGTATCCGGACGTCGTCCAGTCAACAATGAATTGCGACTGGGCGCGCAAAGAGCTTGCTATAGGCAAAGGGAACGCGTAAGAGTATGATAATCCAGGCTGTCGTTCAGATTGACTTACCTGGCTGTAGGCATGTGTGAAAATACTGCTGCCTTGGGCAAAGTCATCCAGATGCGGCGTTCTCGCACGATTATCTCCATAAGCACCTAGAACCGGTCGCAGATCATCAAAGATGACCATCACCACATTGTAGTGAGCAAGGGCGGGCGCAAATCCAAAACACAGTAGCAGCAACAGCAGTGCTGATATATGGAACATTTCCAAGCGAACGACTTTTGCGACTGCAGTCTGACAAGATGCCTCTACTTCAGATGTAAGATGCCGGTGACTTTGATGCAAATAAAATATACAAACGGGCATATAAGCTATGGCTTGTAAGAAGATTTAGAGATCGTGATCTAAAAACTCATCAGGATCGCAATGGTCTAACTTAATCATCTCAGTTATATGAACATTTGATTTTACTTAAATAATAGACGCTCTTACAATGTTGTGCAGACATACTTAAAATGTATTTATTTACAGGGCATAACCAAGTCGTTCAGTTTCGTTCAATTGGATTTTGTCACTTGTTTACGTTTCACAAAGAGCAAAACATATACATATGTTTGTATAAAGAAAAAAACGGCAGCCAAGCAAACACAACAAGCAGCGTAATTTAAAACCGCCCCCATTATATTTCAATAAAATTTAACGGAAGCGGGCAACAACAGAAAAAACAACAAACAGAACACAAACAAGGGAAACATTGCAAATGGAATGTAATGATGAATGTTTGCGGCTTGGCAGCCTGTTTAGCGTCATACAAGCCTTAAGATATTCGAGTTTACATATTGCACATAAATATACATACATACATATAATGTTTTAATGATTAACAAGCTAATAGTTAGCATAAATTTGTTTTGTGATTTTTACAAAAGTTTAACAGTCCAATGTGTTTGTTGTGAGGGAATCAAGTTTAAAATGTTGCTCCACAATTACTGCAACGCTTCTCTCGCATCGCCAGGCAGCACAAGATGCCCAGGGGAAAGAAAAATATTGCACAGCATAGACCCAGCGGGGAGAATGTGTCTTCTAGATAGCCAATGCGGCACGATGGACATGCACCAATCACAATAATTTGGGCAGGCTGCGCTGGCTGAACCACAATGCTAACTGGGGTTGTCTCGAATGCGCCATAGCTAGCCATGTTGGGTGGTGCCATCGGTGCGCCGTGATGCACGCCAGCAATTAATCGCGGATCTGCTACTTAGGGTTATACAACTATTTACTGTTTTGTTCTTTTTAATTCCATTACTTACCTGGCATTTGGGGCGCTGAGGCTCGCATGACTTCTTCGTAGCTGGGCGGTTCAGCTTCTTTTGCTGTGTGCGCGGACATGGTGATAGAAAAAACAACAAAAAACTTAAAGCTTTTAACGTTTGTTTAATGAGTCACTGCGGTCAATACGCATAGATTAGCGTCAATTGGTTATTGTTATTGTGTTGTTTTTTTATTGTGTCAGCTTGTGCCTGTTCTTTGTTTGTATTGCTTTTTCGGTATATCGATGTATCAATCAGCTGATGGTCTGCTATCGAATAGGCACAAGCGCATTCAGTTGTATTTAACGACATGTTGAATACAATAATAACATACATCATAAACATAAAAGGTACAATTAACATCAACAGCTCATACGAATTAATATGTGTTTAAAGCACTAACAAACTCGAAAAGATGTTTTTTAGCCACGAAAAGTAAATTCATTCTTCGACGTGCGCATTTTAAATTTTCGGCAACAGCCGCTAAAATATTCGATTAATGCTAACGACCATGTATGCACAATCAATGGCACAGAGCAGTGTTGCATCGCAAATATAAACATACATATAGCCGTACTGCTCTACCGCCATTGGTCTCTTGTATCTGTTGACGCAAAATCGGTGTAAAAGGTTTGTTAGATAAAATTAAAAAAATATATGAGGTGAAAAATCCAAAAAAAGTGTTAAAAGAATGTAAACAAAACGTCTGCATGCACTTAGCACGGAATATGCTGAGAGTGAGTGTTTTGTAAAATGTTTTTGGCAAGTTTTGTTTTGCATATTCGGTTTGCTAAATCGATTGGCATTTTTTCTCTATGTCTATTTCCGTTGCTCCGCTGGCTGTCTCATTCATGCGCGCTTGAATGAACGAACACTATATAGAAGAGGGAATAGCAAAGACGCAGCCGACCAACAGCCTGTAGTACTACTACAGAAAAAACAACAACAGCAGCACTGGCAGGGTAAACAAAAAAGCGCCCCATTTATTGCAGTAAAGAAAAAGCGCAGCGCAACTGCTAATGCGCGACATGGCTGATTTAGATGCAGTACATCTCGGCCTGGATGAAAACGAGGCCGATATTGCCGAGGAGCTGCAGGACTTTGATTCCTTTGACACGCGCAGTGAAGCATCTAAATCTCGGGCTGGTTCCATGGCTTCCGATTCGGAGCCAAGTATAAGTTCCGTAAGTACGGCACCATCGTCAACCAGAAGTAGCAGCAAACGTGTCAGCAAGTCCAAATCCAAGAGCGCCAACAAAGCAGCTAAAGAATCGGCCTCTACAAAAACCAAAAGTGCAAATACAGCGACAACATCATCGGCAGCAGCAGCAACTGCCAAAACAACTAAGAGCAAACCACCGAAGAAATCTTCAAAGCGTTCTGCCTCGCCCGGCGATCTCAACGGCAAAAAGAAAAAGCCTAGCCACGGCAGTAGCGGCAGTGAGTCCTCCAAATTAAAGTTGAAGGCGCTCGAGCCAGACGACAAATCCAACTCCAAGTCGCACGACAGCGAGGAACGGGAAATAAGCAACAAAAAATCGCGAGAAAGAAACAAAAAAACCAACAGTAGCGCTAACACCTCTGCAGCTTCTGCTGCTGCTGCTGCTGCTGCTGCTGCCGCCCTTGCCGATGCTGGCAACAAAAGCGATCTGAGCGATGCGGAGGATGTGAAGCCAAAGCTGCTGCCTGCTTTGGAGTCGGACAGTGAGTCTTCCGATTCGGATTCGGGCACACAGCACAAACGTAATGGCGGTGCCACTCGTGGCAAGCCGGCATTATCGCAAAACTCAAACTCAAAAGACTCTTCGCCAGAGAGAGAGGCTCAGAGATCCTATGACTATATGACTAAGATTAACTATCTGTTTCGCGACACGCGCTTCTTTCTCATCAAGTCCAACAATAGCGAAAATGTACAGTTGTCCAAGAACAAGAGCGTCTGGGCCACACTGCCCCAAAACGATGCCAATCTGACGCAGGCCTTCAAGGAAGCACGCAATGTCCTGCTTATCTTTTCCGTCAATGAGAGCGGTAAGCAAACCAAAAATATAATTGTTGTTCTATGGCGAACCCTCTTAACACTTAACTACTCTATTTTGGTAACAGGAAAATTTGCAGGATTTGCACGAATGGCGGCGCCATCACGTCGTGATATACCACAGGTAGCCTGGGTGTTGCCGCCAAGCATATCACCCAAGGCTTTGAGTGGCGTCATTGAACTGGATTGGATTTGCCGCAAGGATTTGTCGTTTAATGCCACGTTACATCTGCACAACTCGTGGAACGAGGGCAAACCCGTTAAAATTGGACGCGATGGCCAAGAGATTGAGCCAAAAATAGGCGCCGAACTGTGTCGTCTATTTCCCGAAGACGATCAAATCGAATTGACGCCCATACTACGCAAATCCAAGGAGACAGCACGCGTAATGCGCGAAAAAGGCATTCATGTTATCTATAAGGCGCCACGCAGTCTGTCCACACGTGGACATAGTGGTGGACGCGGTAACAGTCAGCTGGGACCCATGCGACCCAAGCGCAACTATGGCCACAATTCACCACATCATCATCAGCACCAGCAGCGACCCTATCATCGACATCCTCATCATCATCATCATGGCATGGGCATGCAAGGCAATGGAGGAAGTGGAGGCAGCGGTGGATTCAAGCGCAGTGGTTCACCCTATCGCCAAATGGGCAGCGGTGGGGGCTCCAGTTCAGCTGAGATGCCCTCACCAGGTTGGGAACGCTACATGTCCTCGGCTGCTGCAGCCGAGGCCTATGTAGCGGACTATATACGCAACATGCACGGTCAGCTGCCTCCGCTGCCCTTCGTGCCGCCCTTTGGACAGATGCCGATGCCCTCGTCAGCTGGAGCAGGCGGCGCATTGCCGCCAGGTGCGGCGGCATCGATGTACGAGCAACTGCCGCCACCAGTGCGATATTATGATGGACCGGGAGCACCACCGTTGCCGGATTATCCGCCGCCACAACCGATGCGGCCACCTCCACCGGGCTTTGATAAGGCGCCAAGCTATGAGGATTTTGCGGCATGGAAGAATGCCGGTTTGCCAACTGTGGCGGCACCACCCGGGTTTCCCAATGTGTATGCCACCAATGGGGGCGGCGGCAGCATTTCATCCGGTGGCGCCATTGGAGGCATAACACTAACCAGCATGAGTGCCGGCAATCGGGATAGCAATAACGGCTCCGGGCTGGGCGGTCGTCGTCGCGAATATGGCGGTGGCAATCGCAGCGGTGGCGGCGGCGGCGGATCCTCGCGACAATATCGTGGCGATCGCGGTGGTGGTGGGCGCAGCAGCTATCGGGATGGCAGGCGTTGAATCGACCGGTTTTATCAAACAAATTTTAATTAATTAAATTAATCAAATGAAAAGTGCGCGAAAGTATTCCCCCGCAATGCAAATCCCATTCTCCCATTCTGATGCACAGAGCAAAAAGTGTCGCGTGTGTGAATCTAAGAAGATGTCCTTCAAAAATGCAATGCAAAAACAAAACAACAACAAAAAAACCGTAAACGTAATCTAAGCGCCAATAATCGATAATCGAAGAAAAAAAAACTATTTCGTCCCTTATACAACAACACTCCAACTCTCTCTCTCTCTCTCTATAATAACTTCTCTCTCTTTTGCTTAGCCTATTTATCATGCGAAAGTTCTATATATGATTTTAACAAACTTACAAAATAAGCAAATTACACAACAAAAAATCATAATAATAATATTGAAACAAAAAAAAAAAACAAAAAAAAATACAGAAAAGAGAGAAAAAAAATAAGCCCAAAATGAGAACTTTATTTTTGCAAAAACGAAAAGAGACGTTACAAAACCTACAAACAACAAACTATGTACAACAAAACAGCACAGCAACAAGAACGTACCGTTAAATCAAAGCAGTGATATCTGTGTGTGTGTAAATCTGTGTGTGTGTGTGTGCTTTTTTTGAAAAAGAAAACCCTACCTCCCCGCCCTGTGCTTTAACCCACACGAGAGTTGGACATTTTTAAAACGAATTCGAAAAGCAGAGCGAAAAGCACTCATCATGCTTCTAACACCTACTACTACTACTTTTATGCATAAACTGTTTAATCGTTAAACGATTATTAATTTACCAAAAAAAAAATCTTATCTAACAACCGGACTGCAATCTAACAACCAACCTATCAAGATGCAAACATCTTGAAACATATCTGTCTATTTAAGCGACAGAGCGAACTAACGAAACATTTCTCTCGGAAGGTGAAAACTAAAAGTTAACTTCCAAAGATATATATGTATGTATTTTGCTCAATATATACACTGTATTCTTTGGGTAAGTGTTACAATTTGATTATGTGATATTTTTTGAGCACCTGTTGGCTCACCAAAACTATTAGTATACTGGTCCCATCGAGTTTCAACTAAAGTTGATCTATATAGTATCTAATGCAAGACTGCTTCACTTCCATTGTGGTGGAGCAATAAAAACAAAAAACAAAAGGCCAAGAGACTGCTGAACACCTGAAAAAGACATTTTGGACAGTATTAGGAACGTCATTATTTTAGTTCCATTATTTCTTTCTTTCTTTTTGTTTTGCTTTGTTTTGTTTTCTTCTTTTTTGTTACAGATCTCGTCAATGTTACGACTAGAGGCGAGGCTACTGGAACCTGTTGAACGATGCATACCAAAGACTCAATTCCAAACCAAAACTGGGATTTTCTTTCCTACAAAAATATCGATGTCTACAAATATAATGAAATAATATATCTTGTTGTTACTTCTAAGGCAAGGATGTTCATTCAGCTTACACAGAAACACATTCCTATTGGGTGTTTTAATAAATGTTTACGTGTTTAAAATATCGTTCTAAATTTAAATATTTTGTTATTTTAATGGAAAGAGTCAAAAAGGGTTTTCAGATAAATCTATGCGCATACAATTTCTAAGGTGAAGACAAATCGATGGACTTTCAATTGTTAAACTCTTGGAAAATATAATTCTATAATGATTGCGTATTTTATTGCGTATCTTAACTTAAATTTAAAGTAAATATTAAATTACATTATAAACTCATTCGATAGTTTCTCTTTTTTATATAAATACATGTACATGATTTTTACATTTCAAATTAGTTCGGTTTGGCGCATTTTTGTTCCATTTGCTTTGTGCTCGTCGTTCGTCGTTCAGCCCTCGACCATCTGCCGCTGTTGTTGTAGCTGTTAACATAACCAAACTTTTGAGGCCAAACAATACATGACGCATGCAAGCTAGTGTGTGTGTATGTGTGAGTGTGTGTGTATGTGTTTAAGTGTGTGCGGGTAAGCGTACAGCATGTAGCTCGCCATGTACTCAATATTAGTTACATGGCAAACGCCAGCGGGGTGCAAGCACAGAAAACTACAAGTTATTCAATATAAGATTGCATTTGATGGCAATCAAAATAACTATAAGTTATTTAAACAATTTCAAGACACGAAAGCGAGTTCGCTTTCACTTATTTGTGTCAATTATGGAAATGCCTATGGGAGTCTCACCATGTATGCATGGCGTGTATACATGGCAGCCATTCTAGCTTACATGGCAAACAAAAACTGGTTCTTGGGCAGGGGCACTAGAGGGGGATGAGAAATAGAAAGCCGCCCTGCACAATAAAAAAAAAAAAAAATCAACTGCAACCTTACTAGTCAAATGAAATTTGCAGATTTTACGAATTTAATGCAAAGAAATATATATAAAAATCGACTATTTAATTTACTTCATAGTTCATTGTATTTGACGAGTGATTTTATTGTTTATATAATTACATTAATTTACGAAATGTGCTTACAATTAATTTTATAATGGATGTTCTTATTTACAAAGGGCGCAACATTTGGAGCATTTGCAAAGGTGGCATTTCCACAATTGTGCCGCCTGATCCCGTATGTTATGGCTCGATCTTGCGTATTTTAAGTCCTGTGCCAACACTTGCCACTCGATTTGAAATAAGGGTTGCGGGCGAATTGCTGTTACTGAGGTTGGACGAACTAACCAGCTGGGGTATCAGCTGATTGCCTGTGCTATCCGCACCATTGTTGTTATTGTTTGGACTGGAGACGACACCGTTTTGAAGGCGACGCTTTAAAACAAATCGACGTGCATTTGGTCCCGTCATCACAGATGAACTGCTTGTTGTCGTTGCAGTTGTAGTTGGTGTTGTTGTTGTTGCAGTCACGATTTGTTGTGCTGCCGTCGTCTTGGTAGTCTGAGACGACTGCTGCTGCTGCTCCTGTTGTTGTTCCTCAGGCGTGGAATCTACTTCCATTTCATTAGGTGTGCTATCGTCATGCTGTTTACAAGAAATAAACCAATTTAGATGCATTTCATTAGACGGAAAATGGAGCTGCGCTCTTGCTTACCAAGTCGCTTGTGTGCTCATCGTCCTCGTGTCCCTCTTCTTCTTCGAATTCAGCGCTTTCCGCATCTTCAGGATACTCGACGAGCTGGCCATTGAGCGTGGGAAACTCGATAACGGGCAATATCTGACGCTGCTGCTGTGTGTTGTTCTCGTCCATCAGCTGTTGTATTAACTGAGCGATATCTTCGCGCTTCTTGGTAACAGTGAGATAATCAAACCAATTGGTCAGCTGCTTTATAGGCAGTCTGTAATCCTTGATGGGATCTTGGAAAAAGTGCTCTACATACTGCAGCAGATAGAGGCCGCAATCGGTAAAGTTATTTTGTTGCGGCACCTTAACACAATGTCCCGGCATATTGTCTTTGTTGAATATGTGCGCCTGCGCATCCGGCTTCTTAATCTTGTATTCGCATGTTAAATAATCTCGCAGCGTGGCCACAACTCGACTGCGCGAGGCGCCCGCCAGCGAGTCAAAAATTAAAATCAAAGGCTGCTTCACAGCCGGCACATTCTCGTTCGATACTCGAGCGGGCCCCGCAGACGGTGTAGGTGTAGCAGTGGGTGTTGGCGCTGGTGCTGCTACCGGCGACGGGGTCGGCTCCTTGCTGGTATGTGGTGGATTCGAGTTCTCGCTAGTCTCTGAAGCCATATCACTATCATCGCCTTCGGCTTCATCTCGCTCGCTTTCGTCGTCGGCAACGCGACAAATTTCGCTGGGTATCGCTGGCAGCGATTCGCGCTTGGACAGCGGCGTAATGGTTGTGTTGCCAATTTGTAAAGCCACTTTTTTGCCTCGTGGTCGCTTTAGCTGTTGCGGCTCGACGGGCTGGTTGGTGTCAAAGGTGACGGGACCCTTAAGGCAGGGGAAACAGATGATGGCAAGGAACCAATGCGATTGCTCATTAATGGGCACAATAATAAAATCCTTGTCAAATATGTCCACCAGCTTTGTCCACTTTTGGACGCGAGCATGACGCTTCTGTGCGGCTGATTGCTTAACGTCCGTTGGACGAGTAAGCGTTGTCAGACGCTTGTAAAAAAATGTGCTAAAAATGTGCGTACGTTCACGAACTGCTTCTGGGATGAGCGTGTTGCGTAACCAGAGCAAATAAAAATCAATAATAATATCATTCAAATAGGACTCCTTGGTCAGACAGACATAATCCTCCATGCGTATGCATAGACCACCGGTGCCTTTGGGCGGATACATAAGCAAACTGACTTGTTCTTCGGGACGCAGCTGCCGCGGCGCCATCTGCGTCGGTTTGTCCAGCGCCTTGCGATCTGACTCCGCTATACGCTCAAAGATCTCGGCCGCATCACGCGACGATATCTCATCCATGCAACTGAACATTGCCTTTAGCGTTTCGCGTGCTGAAAAACTTATCGCATCGAAGAGCAGTATTAAGCGGCGCTGAAAGGCATTCTGCTTAAAGCCAAATGCTGTGAAGCAAATAACAAAAAAAAAAAAAAACCAGCAATAAAATACGGAAAAATTGTATTCATATGTTAAAATTAATATACTTACGCTCGTTGGACGTATCATCGGGTAGCTGCAGTTTTGTCTTAACATACTTAGCGCAGGCTTTCAGCAAGTAGAGAGTGACAAGCGGTTGTGCTTGCTCATAGCTGGCAAAGTGTGCAACAACCTTGATAACCTCATGCCTGTGTATGTGAAGAACGAACTTTTCGTCCTTGTCTTGCAGTAAGCCAGCGATGCGCACGCCCTTTGCAGTAAAGGCAACCTACAAATGCAATATATAAGTAACGAATGACAACACTATGAGAACTATGAGGGGAACTTGATACATACCGGCTCTGTTATCTCAAAACGATATGGCATAAGGCGCAGACATTTGCATGTTAGCTCGGTGGTAAATGAGTCGCCAGCGGTCACATCACACAGATCTGTTACATCTCCACGTACAAAGTCTGCAATTACAAATTTACAATCGATTCTTATTATTTTTAGTTCTCAGCAGAATTGTTATACATGTGGCTGCAACCGATTGCGTCCCTGCGAAGGCAGCCACATTTTTTCACACTTATTGTTGGTTTTTATAGCATTTGCAGCTTACCTTCATCACCCATTTTAAAACAACTTTTCCAAATCTATTTATTCAAATGCATAACACATAAAACTTCTAGTAAAATCGGAAAAGCAAATTGAAAATAGCATATAATTCCGAGACACTTGGACAATACGCGTAATTTTTGCTTGGCAGTCTGCTTCTTCTTTATATACTTTTCAGTGAAAAATGGCGTGCTGCAAAAGCGCACTCTAGCGTCTGTTATGGTTACTACAGCGATTCATGTTGCCAACTTAAAAAAAAAAGACGCCAAACATATACACAGCTATTTACTATGTACCAGGGATGCATCAAAAACAATGGAAACAGTGGATATTTTTAAGTGTGTGAGTGAGCAAAGTCACGATATTAATTTAAATAAGCAATTTGAAATATTTGACCTATTCATAAAGTGTACGTGACTTTTGCAAATGCGATTGCTAAAAATCAACAAATAACATGAAAATATGACTTATTGTGATAAAAATAGAATTCTTTTTTGATTTTTTTTTTTTAATATTAATTGCTTACCTTTATATAACGCTTCTTCATCAAAATCGGGTAGCGTTGGATCACAGGCAAATTCGGTAGGTAGCTGATTAACGTTACCGTTCGTGTTGCGAATAACATTGTTAGCAGTAAGCTAGGGAAAAAATTAATATTGTATATCATTAATATATAAATATTTTCAGTGTGCCTCTATAGGTTTTACATACATTGTTAGTATCGCCAGTGGACTCGTCCTGTTCAGCTTCGTCCTCGCTGCTTAGCAGGACGACAGGCTCAGCCTCCGCCAAGCGTCTTCCACTACGCGTACGTCCACCCCTAATCGCCATGCCTCTGCCTCGCACGTTAGCAGTACCATGCACATAGGAACCACCAACACCAACCTGTTTAAGGCGTACCAACTCGCGTTTTTTGTCTGTCGCTGTTGCTAGCTCGCCGGAAAACGTTGCCGACCCGGTTAGAGACGCCGCTGAGGCGTTCGGCTTCGTGACATAGGACTTGCGTTTTGGTGGCTCCTGGAAGACGCGCTTGCAACGTTCGCACTTGGCATGATCCATGCCTGTGAAGCCGCACAGCTGGCAAACGGCGTAAAAGCCGTCAATCAACTTGGGTCCATCCGCTGGCGTTACTACTGCAGTGGACGCTGTCGGGACGGCGGCAGCAGCGGTGCCCGCAGCTTCTCGTTTAACCTGATCTGCAGCTATTGCTGCGCCGGCTGTGGCAGACTGTTGAGTGTTGTTGTTGCTAAAGGCTGGCGTGGTTGTTGATGATGATGTTGTTGTTGTTGCTGCCGAAGCAGCAGCAGATGCTGCTGCTGCCGCCGCCGCTGCGGCATTCTCCTGCTGTCTATTCATTTGCAGGCTTTCCTCGGCTCGTGATATTAGTTCGCTGGCCGATTCGTTGACTGAGAAGCCAACGGTGACAATGAAGTCTACATTGGCGGCACGATGCTCTACACACTGAATGGTGGTGGTATTGTCAAATGGTACGCAAACCTGCTCAAGTAGATCCTGCACGGTGCACGACTCTCGCGGCAGTGTAAATGTTATCAGACGCTGCTCCCCGGAAGCGAGTATGACCAACATTTTGGCGCTATTTCGATCACGATCTGCTATCATTTGACCGGCGCGATTGTTAAGCACATGCTGCGAATGAATTTCGTAGTTGTTGTGCGATGTTTGTTGCACGGATGATAGCTGTGGCGGTTGAGCTGTTGCTGCTGCTGCTGTAATAACGCGTTGTTGTGGTTGAAAAATTCGCGTGGTGGCAACTGCATTCGATTGCTGTTGCTGCTGCTGTTGTAGTTGTTGCTGCTGCTGCTGTTGTTGTTGCTGCTGTTGTTGCTGCTGCTGTTGTAGTTGCTGCTGTTGTTGTTGCTGTTGTAGTTGCTGCTGCTGGTGTTGTTGTTGAGCTACCTGAGGCTGCGTTAGTTTAGGCACTGTTCGTACCAAAGTGCCAGGCGTTGCCTGTCGCATTGGCGTTAATCCAGCTGGTCCTGTTGGCGCTGGCGAACTGGCCAGCGTCTGACGTTTTTTATACTCGGCCAATGACATGCTAGCACCACTGGCTGCCCTCAATCCTATCTGCTGTTGTTGTTGTTGGGGCTGTTGCTGTTGTTGCTCCTCTTCGCTGCTGCTGTTTGTCGCCGAAGTTTGTTGGTAGTAGGTTGTGAGTGTGGTGTTGCCAGCGGTTGGTAGCTGCATGGGCACAATGCCTGTTGATGGCTTCTGCTGCTGTTGCTCTTGCTTCTTCACCACAACCGCCTGTATGCTTTCCTCCAGATCTAGCCCCATTGCATTTGTATTCGATGCAGACACAGATGCTGTTGTTGGTGCTGCCGTTCGATAGCGCAAGGGTTGGCGCATAACTATCATTTGTTGGTGTGGCTGCTGCTGTATTTGCTGTTGATGACTGACGTTCGCTTCGCTAACAACATGGCGATAGATATGACGCGGCTGCAGCTGTTGTCCAGGCGCTGTTGGCTGACCCAGATTTGTTATCGTTATCTGTTTGGCCATCTGTGGCTGAGTCACAATTTGCATGGTCTGACTGACTTCGCCGGCAGCACTGGTCTGTACCAAGACCTGGGCGCGTGCAGGTCGCACGCCTTGATGCCGCACAGTTCTTACAATGCCTCCCGCTACGGTTTGCACGCCTCCGCCACGCGGTCGCATATGCCGCACTATGGTGGGCGTTAGAGTTGGCCGTGTTGCAATCACCGTTCCAACTGGCTGTCTAGCAATAATGGCTCCACCACGCGTTGCCTTGCCACGAAATGGGCCACGTGCCAGTTGTGTTCCGGTGGCTGATACCAGCTGTGGTTGCTGCTGCACCTGTACCTGCTGTTGCTGTACCGACTGCTGTTGTTGTTGCTGCTGTTGCAGTGGTGATTTGGGCAATTGCACTTGCTGATAGACAACGTTACCCGATGGCTGCGGTACAACACGTGTCTGTACAAGATGCGTAGTTTGTGCCTGCAAATGAAGTTGTTGCTGTTGTTGCTGCTGCTGCTGGACGTGCTGTTGCAGAACGTGCTGTTGCTGCTGTTGCTGTGGCGAAGTCGTATAAACCACACGATTGTTGTATGCGTGTATATTGATTCCTTGTTGCGGTATTGCTGTCGCCTGTCGCATAATCAGCTCCTGATGTTGTGGAGCTTGAATCAATACCTGCTGTCCTGTCGGCTGTTGTACAATCACGTGTGTGTTATTGAGCATCTAAATATGTATTAATAATTAACAGGAAAGTATAATTTAGTATTAATATTATTATTGTCATTTTCGCGGTATATATTTTCGATACTTACACTGATTTGTCGTTGTTGTTGTTGAGTTGTTGTCATGCGGTAAACAATTTGTGGATGCTGTTGTGGCTGCTGTTGTTGGGCGGGTGAGGTTTGCAGTTGCAACGTTTGCTGCTGATGTTGCGGACTTTGCAGCAATTGTTGTTGCTGCTGTGGACTGCCCTGCACCAGTGACGTTGGCTGCTGTGGATATGCAGTGTGCTGCTGCTGTTGATATTGTTGCTGGTGTTGTTGCTGCAGCACTTGCTGTTTCTTTTGTTGCTGCTGTTGTAATTGCTGCATGGAGGCGTGCTGCACTATTGTGGTGGGCTGTAGCACTTGGTCCGATGTGTAGTATATTTGCTGAGTATGCTGAATGGCGGGCTGTTGTTGTTGTTGCACATATTGCTGCTGTTGCTCTAGACGCAAATGTTGTTGCTGCTGCTGCTGCTGTACCTCTTGTTGTTGCTGCTGCTGGTAGTGTACTTGCTGATGATGCATAACCACCTGCTGTTGTTGTTGCTGCTGCTGTTGCGCTTCCTGTTGCTGCTGCTGCTGTTGTTGTTGTTGTTGTTGTTGCTGCTGCAGCTGCTCGGCTCCTATGATATAGTGGCTCGCTGTTGCCGTTTGCTGCTGGGGTTGATATTGCGCGGGTGCGGTTGTCTGATAAACAACTTGCTGCTGATCACTAAACACTAATTGCTGATCATCCTGCAGCACTAGATTCTGTAAAAACATATATTTTACAACTGACATTTGCTGTTGTGTTGTCGTACTACTTACGCTTACGTCGTCGTGCGGTACTTGCACCACCTGCAGGTCTGAGTAAACTGGCTTCATATCCATGTCTTCGCTGTTGCTGTGCACTATGTACCCCTCCATGGCTTGGAACACTGCAAAGGAATAGATGTGTTATCTTTTACTGTCATGCACATTTTGCGTACGCCATGCAGGCGTGTGCGTCTGTGACGTCACATGCCTCGTAAGGCAGCAGCGTAATTTTTCCTTTTCGCATCATATTTTTACCTTTCTGGGCCTTGGCTAGTTGTTGTTGTTTATGCTGTTATGCGTTACAACACACGATTTGAAACACATACGCACAATATTCTCAAATCATTTTCTTTTCTTTCGCGATTTCAGTCAAAATATGCCAAAGCATCTAATTATAATCGCAGTTTGTATGAAAATTCGCTTTCTTTAACAAACACACAGCTACGAGGAATCAAATATGGCGTTTAGTTGATGCTGGCAATGCCAACAAGCGAGGCGGACATCGCCATCTATCGGGCGATTGCTTGTCAGCTGTTTACAAACATTTTCAGTGTTGCGTTTTGATTTGCACTTTATCGACGTCTGCTTTTCGTGCGTTTACGTCTAATGTGTAGTGGTACCTCTATTTGGCATGTAGAGCACTGAATAAATATTGTGGTACCACAAAAGGCCCAAAAGCCACTTATCACTGGAGTTTTCTTAATTTTCACACTTTTCCTGACAAATCGCGTGTGCGACACTTTTGCCTTTATAAGACACATGATTACAATTATTATCTTTTCCTAATGCACACGAAATTTCGGTATTATAGTTCGATTTAAAGTCTTTTTGAACGACGTCTTGAGCAGCGCGAAAGGAGCGCGCAGCTCTTGCGAATAATTTGGAAGAGGAAGATGAAGCAACAACACGAAACGAAGTAGTAAGGTAAAAATAAGCCTCAAACAGAAATGATCAAGTTGGCAGGCCAAAATAACTTAAAATGTCTGCGTTAAGTCCGGTCACACAATTTCAGCCGTATTTCGTCGGTTTTAATGGTTTAATGGTAGAGCAGCAAATTTTTGATTTTAATGCAATTAATTACTATTGAATTATTAAATTAAGTAGAAGTATTTTGTTCGCATTTAATTATTTGTAAATACTTGCAATTATTAATGTCATTGAATCTTTTTAAGTACATACTATTCACAAATTGTACAAAAAATTTCCAAACTTTTTGAAAAACGCTTTATTCAAAATAGTTTGAAACTTTCGATATTTTTTTTTTTTTTTTTGAATACAAGTTAGATCTGAGGCTCCAAGCAAAATGATTGTTTATTTTTTGCCAAATGATTTATTTGCATTAATGTTATTTTTAACGCATTTTTGTTTGCAACAGTTGGCATAGCCATTTCATGACGTCACAGAAAGTTTGTTTTCCTCCTTAATCAGTGAATCATCCACAAAGAGAAAAATATTACAAACTCTATACGATTAGTTATAAAAATAAGCTAAAGGTGCCAAGATGTTCTCCAGTGGCCCGAATTACAATAAGCTCAAGACAAATTTGCGCCTGGCGCAAAATCGTCTCAAATTGCTCGAAAAAAAGAAATCAGAGTTAACGCAGAAATCTCGCAAGGAAATTGCCGACTATCTTGCCACAGGCAAAACGGAGCGAGCACGCATACGTGTAGAGCATATTATACGGTAAAGTCATCTGAATTTCCAATCCCAGCTGAGATATGTATATGTTCTTATGGCGCATTCGTTTCCAGTGAGGATTATCTAGTGGAGGCTATGGAAATTGTAGAAATGTATTGCGATCTTTTGCTGGCACGCTTCGGTCTCATACAGCAAATGAAGGAACTGGATGCTGGCATAGCCGAGCCTGTCTCTAGTCTCGTTTGGGTCTGTCCTCGTTTGCAGAGCGACATTGCCGAGCTGAAGGTCATCTCTGACATCTTTGTGCACAAGTATGGACCTCAGTTTGCGGAGCACTCGCGCACTGCCACCGGAGATCATTATGTATCGGAGAAGTTAATGCACAAGCTGACGCTGCAAGCGCCACCCAAGTTGCTGGTGGAAAACTATTTGATAGCCATTGCCAAGAACTACAACATCGAATACGAGCCAGATCCACAGGTCATGCAAGAGGATGAGAAGCCTGATCCGCAGGCGCATCTCATTGATCTATCAGATCGGAATAATCTAAGTGGCGGTGGTGGTGCTAGTGGTGGTATGCCCCGTCCACCCCAAATGGGTTTCATTGGCTATCCGTCAATGCCACCATTGCCAGACATGCCAATGCCACCTAGCACCAAGCCATTCGATTATCCAAACTTTGGTGGAAATGGCGGTGGTGGAGCTTGTGCCGCTCCAGCACCAGTTCAACCGGCGCCACCATTCGCATACAATATACCGCCCAATCAGCCATCAGCATCAACCTCGGCGCAAGGAAAATGTGCTGAGGAGAAAGATTTGAATACCCATTTTATCAACGTGAGTTAATGATGATAATTATGGTAGCTTAAAGAATTAAAATTAGCTTAAATAAGAATCTCACTTAATGTAGAATTTGTAGAAGTGAGAATCAAACTTTTAATTCTCAAGCTACCATTATAGCTAATGATGTATTTAGTTGTCTTGTGCTGAGCTTATTGCATGCCTCTGCATGGTTTTTGGGCAATTTCAGCACGAAACTAATCCCAGCACTGAGGATCAGAAGTCGTCCGGATCTGGCAGTCCGGACGAAAACATTTTGGTACGTTAAACGTGATTCATGTTGTATTGTGCCTTGGACATGGTCCATAAACTAACTTGCTTTTCATTTCTAACCCAAATCGTAATCGTAACGTTTTATCGTTGTCTATCTATTCTACCGTGTTTCTATGTGACGTCGCGAAATATCTGTAAGTGTAGAACAAGAAATGAGTCATTATCGTCGTATGTCTGCTTATCTTTGTATCTTGTTTTCCTGCTAACGCTGCTTGTTTTTCGTTAAAGATATGACTTTGTTTATTTTTTATGATTTTTCTTTGAATTTTTTATTTTGCAAACAGCGCCAAAAACCGCTCAATGATCCACCACCACGTTACTCCTCGATTAATCCCGTTAACTTGCAGGTCAGCGCTTCGCTCTTGACCTCAATAATTATAGCTTGACGATTGACATTTAATGCTGTTTCGCTATTGTAATCTTTGTAATAAAAATAATCCCTTTTGCTGCAGAATGCCAACAAACCGAAACCACAACCCCGCTCCAAGCTGCCGCCGGGTGGAAACGAGCAACCGAGCGCGCCGCCAGCAATGGATTTGCCATCGCTGCCCAACGTTCCAAGTGATTTGCCCGATGTGCCCAGCAGCAGTGGCAAGGCGGATGATGATGAGATTGACTTTGATGAGCTGTCACGTCGTTTTGAGAATCTGAAGAAGCGCAAGTGAAGCAACTCCTTGGATCACTATTTAATCCTAATGCATTCAACATTTTGTTAAACTCAATAATCCCAATATACATACATATATATATATTTTATAAACTCGCGTCATTTAAATGGTTGTAAAATAATCTAAGCTTGTGACCTTTTCAAAATGTTCGATTTAATCAGAATGCATTCACATATTTTGTTCAAAAATCTAAGCAACTACATATATTTTGTATAAAAAATATCAATTCGCTTGGCATCTAGAAAACCTCATCGGTCTCAACAACTTCCTTGAGTTCGAGAAGTTCCAACAATCCTTTGCCCTTGGTTTCGTTGCGCACCATTTCGTCTATGACGCGATATTGGCCAGGATCGATCAGCAGTGTCAAATGCAGTGTTGCTTCCTCCCACTCCTCGTGCTCAACGGAATTGGCCAGCTTTATTACAGAGTCCTTTAACTTGCCGCCTCCTTCCTTGCCGGCAAAGCTGACTCGCAGCTTCATGCGAGAACGCTCAATGGGCATGTGTTCGCGCAGCACTTTAATGGCCTCCAGTGTGTTTTGCTTCGTGTTCTTGTTCATCTTTACATTGAAGTGGGCATCCTTCAGGGACTTTTCTATGATGGTCGAAGAATAGGGACGACGTGTTTCGGGATTTACGCAAAGTGCAGCCACACTGTTCACAATGCTATTCAGCTGCGAATCCAGCACGCTCTGGCGCTCCTTCTCTGAGACTTGAAGCTCGCCTTTGCTCAGGATTTCCTTGCAGATTTCTGTTTCGTCTTTGGCACCAAATGCCTTCTGCAACTCATCTTTTTTAGCTGCCTGGCCCTTGGACACATTTGTAAATATTGTATGTGTTTGCAGCACCTCATCGATGTCCTTTTCGCTGTGAAAAAGTGCTCATTTGTTAGGTCACTTTGGCCTGCGATTTTTGTGTTTACTAACCTGTTGCTACGCCAGGACAGCACTTTATTTTTGTAGCAGGCAATCTCAAAGCGTTTGCCGGCCTTCTTTAGCCTAACAATGGCGACATTTGTGAGACGAATTTGATTTGTAGGTGTGAATATTTTGGACATGATGATTGGATTGTTTAGTGTGACTGCAAACGAGTAGACCAAAAACGAAAAAACCAAATACCAAATTATGTATATGACTTCAGGTGCATGCTGAAAGAAAATACCAAATTTAAATACAAATCTACTGCATTTGAGAAAGAAAGTTGTTACTCTGTTAGCCAACACTGCCTTGTAACGGGAACTTGCAAAAATTGAAATTTTCATCAAAACCTTTCACTTTATTCGTTGAATATATTCGTGTAAAACATAAAACTTTAACAAGATTTTGCATACTTTTTGTTGAAATGATTTGGCGTCAATGCAATTGTGTGTGGCAGCATACGGATGATGCATTCCCGCGAACTGCCAGACACAACAACAAGGCAGCGCGTATTGGATTTGTTAAGTATGCACTTTTTGAGTACTGAGCGGTCCTCAAACTCTAAACTTTAATTAACCAAATCATATAGCATGTTATAAATCATTCTCGTAACGCATTACATATGCGGAGGCTCTGGTGGTGGTGTTGGACACTCGGACATTTCAGTTTCGCATGGGCATGTCTCCATATCATCGGGCATGCATCCTTCCTCCTCGCAGATTCCGACATCAGTTGCCGAGGCTTCGGACTCGTCTTCTTTGTAGCCAATATAAGCTGAGGCACGCTGCTTGATTATCTCCAATATAATGGCTGTAAGAATCTCGCGAGAGTCGACAATGTGGCCCACTTCTTTGGCAACCTCAGCAGATAGCCAGGGGCAAATGTCCTTCATGAGCTGCTCCTTCTTCACAGCATCGCTGGCTGGCTCAATGCTGTCCAGCACCTCTGGTATCAAGCTGGCAATGTGTCCCTGGAGAAGCTTAGCTGCTGTGACGCTCTTCTGCATCTCCACATCGAGCTCCTTGGCTATCGAATCCTGGCGCATGCGGCGCTCCTTCTCAGCCTGCAGACGCAACTCCTCGGCCTCCAAGCGTCGCAGCTCGGCCAGCTCTGTCTCGCGTTGCGCCAGGAATCTGTAAGAAATTGAATTCAATAAATATTTGCATAATTACTAAAGTGCTTTCATTAGGCTTACTCTTCCTGCTTGCGACGCAGTGCCTCCAGTTCCATTTCGTGTGCCACCTCCAGCATGCTCTGCTCTATGCAAGCATCCACCATCACATCAATAATCGGTTGAGCCTCCGCATCAAAGTGGAAAAGTTCACCGTCTCCAATCTCAGTGCCCACATCGACGCCCACCTTGGCGGGCACATAAGGCGGCGTTGGCGGCTTCTCCAGAAACAAATCTGTTTGTATGTCCACCGAATACTCAGGCGGACGTTGCACCAGCTTCTCCAGGTATTTTTCTGTTTGTATATTCTCATGCTTTCGTCCCTTCACTGGCGGCGGTGTGCCCAAAACATTGCGCTGATTGCGGCATTGCACCGATCGCTTGCGTAGCATATTACGTCGCCTAATCTCTGCAGCTTTATCAAATGGGTCCACATCCGCCTGCAAGCAATAAGAATGCGATTAGTCATGGGTCAGGGTTGCTGTCAGCTCTTAAACACTTACAAGCATTGACGGTGTGCCAAAGTTGCTGCCCTTTATGACCCGTCGGTCGTACATCATGTTCATGTATGGCTCTGGCGGCGGTACAATGGGCCTGCAATGTGTTAAAACACAGACTGCCAATTAGTACACCTCGACCCAGTTCGAACTGTTTTTTCTTGGGTGTTTATTACACCCTGCATAATCAGATATAAATTAGCTGAAGTGGTGTAAAAATAGTGTCAAAACGTGGCCAAGGTTGAAAATCGCAGACCAAGACAAAATCTAGATACAAACAAAAGTTTTGGAGAGACTAAGAAAACTATTCAATCGAAAAATATTCGCTTTATGAAAAATCTAACGAATTTAAGAGTAACTAAGTCATTTTTAAATCAAGTCCTTGTTTAGACCTAAATCTGTTGCACTCTGAAAGCGATAAACATCAGATTTGTGCATTGCAACACGCCCGCCAACACTCAATGGAGCGTTAGCTTGTCAAGTCATCTCCGATTCGAATCAATTTCCGCTAAGTTCACTACACTTTTGGGTCAACTGGGTGAGAGAGAGTAGCACATAGCCCACTTTCAGTACCACAAATTCGCATTAAAGACTCATAGAAAAAATAGCTTAAAGAGAGCTAAGCAAAAGCAGTTGCCCCTGGACTGGACTGGCCAGTAATTTATGACTTGCTTATTTATATGTACATACTAGTTGTGCATAGGTATAGAAACAAGTATATAACATTGTCAGACATTGCACTCCTTTATGCGCTGGAACCTGAACTCGTGACCTATGCAAATTTTTCTGTTTGTTGGTACTGAAACTGGCCCACTAACAGGAAGTCACATTGAAGTTTCCAGCCAAGCAAATGGCTAGTGTCTACCATCGGTTCCCCGGGAAGGCAACTGCTAACAGTTCTCTGGGTCTGGGTCCTGAAGTACAAAGCAATCAACTAAAGTAAGAACTTTCAAAATAAACAAAAAAAAATAAAGCCAAACGGCGGTGCAGAAGTGAAGTTCAGGTAGCATAAGAAGTGCTTCAGTTTCGTGGTTATAAATCAAAAGCTGGACACATGATAGAAATGTGGCTAGTTTGAGATTTGTAACAATAACTTGATAACACTTGAAATTACCCTAAACCAAATGTTATAAGAAGAAATAACCTCTTTAAACTAAATCTGATTTCAACCGTTTGACAAAAATCGTTTTTTAAATTTGTATACATTTTGGAACATAATATTCACATCTCACGCTATCCAGTGATATATTCACTGAACGCTCCAGTTTAAATTGTCCCATATCAGTTCATTTTGGGAATATAATTTATTGAGTCCATTTACAAATACTATATAGTTGAACAAAAAAAACCAAATAAAACAGAAAACTTTTGTGTATTTATATTCTCATACTAAATTGTATCAAACACATATGAAGCCTTTATAATGTCCTGCTGCCTTACTTCCCTTTATTCAATTGTATTTTTGTTTTGAACGTTTTAGTTTTAGTTCCTTTACATACTATATGGTATTTAAGGTAAATTTCCGACTATTATGGCACTTTTTTTGTTGTTGCCAGCGACAATAGAATCTTGATTTAAATTATTTAAGTGTTGGGAGCAAGAGTGTAAAGAAAATAAGGAAAATTGTTGGCTGCTTTGCATGACACAATACGCTGTTGTTGTCGTTTAAATGTCCTTGCGCAGGAAAAAATAGAGAAGGGAAGATAATAAACCTATTTAACTAACGAACGCGGCAAATAAATTAATCAACAACTTAAAAATTCCGAGCTAATTGAAAATACATTCCGAATCCAATTGTTGACGTTGCAATCGATAGGCACTCGAGGTTGGAGTTGAAAAACATTCAAAAACAGCAAATTACCCAACCCTTAAACCATCAAATATGGAAATATTTAAAGGAAGTTGTTGGGATGAGTTTTGTATACCCTGTATCGACTTTGAATTATTGAAACAAATGTTTTGTTAACAGTTTAAATTACAAATTCTTCTAGTTCGATTCATTTTTGTGTTAACCTTTTAACACTTCTTCTTTTTAAAAGGGGGAAAAACCTTACTTGAATATCTTGAGACAGGGAATTTCCGAGTTGGTATTCCTTAGTTTTTATGATTGTTCAGGAAACCCACTTTGATTTTTTATTACCTTTTGTCGCCGTTACGTCGCTGTTGCAGTTGCTGTTGAAATTGTGCTTTGGTTATGTGCAGGCCACCGGCCAGCGGCTGTGAATCGTTTTTGGGGGCGGCAGCGGCCGCAGCAGCAGCAGCTGCCAAAGCGGCCGTTGCACGCACTCCATTTAACCGTGTCGAGGATTTATTTTCCTTATCGGACACAGGAATCTTGCTATTGTTATTGCTCTTGTTGCTGCTGTTGTTTTGGTTGGGGTAAGTACTGGCAGTGTAATAGTTGTGCAGAATCATGGGATAGGAGGAGTATGCATAGACATGACGTCTCAACATGGACGCCGGCAGCATTTGCATCTCATGCGGCGGCGGCAAAAATATGCCCGTGGGCACTGTTGTCTCGAAACGAGGACGATCCATGTTGCTGATGATGTTGCCGCCGCTGCTGTGACTACTGCCACCGCCTCCGTAATAGTTCTCCTCCGGCGCCAGGAAGCGCAGTTTTAGGCTCAGCTCATCGGCAAAACTGCTTACCTCCTGTGTGCTGCGCGAGAAAAACGAGCGAGCCGTCAATGGTGGATTCGTTGTGTTGTTAGTTGTTGCCCTGCCAGCATGTTCGGTTATTGGTTCACGGATTGTGGGACGCACAATGGCCTGATTGGGCGGCTTATAGTCGTAGTCCTGCTCTACAGAATTTTGTAGAACAGAGAATGAATTGGTGACCAAGTGCTGGAAATTGTATGGACTCTGATAGCGTTGAACGTTAAACGGTTGAAGGTGCTGATTGCTGTTGCTGTTGCTGCTTCGTCCTGGTGCATAAGGATAGTTGCTGGAAAAGGAGAAGTTCTGTGCTCGTTGCTGCTGTTGTTCCGGTTTATTGTCGTGGAAGTGTTCTGGATTTATGTGCTGCTCGCTGCTGCTGCTCGTCTCTGGCATGGTCCGCTTTGACTCGTTCTTTTATAAATAGCCAACTGCCAACCACAACAACACAATCTTAAACACACACGAATAAGTTAATCAATACTTTATGTTATGTTTTACTGCCCCTTTGTCCCTTTTCTGTTGGTTAACAGGACGGCAAAGGAGCACGCGTTACCGTAGCGCACTGTTCGAGTGGCGAACGTCAAATGACCGCTGCCAGCAGTCGGTTCTTGGTACTCGTTCGTAACTCGGCCATCGCATGGTCACTACGAAACTCACTTCCCTTTCCATTCAGTGGGGGGGTTGAGTGGTTATTAACTGCCTTTGTCGACTGTTGCCGCACAATTGAAGTGCCGCCTTTTTTGGCCAGCCGCATTATGTATTCCGATATTCGTATGGCAGTTTTCTTTTTTTGGCGAAGTCGCGTTTTCCAATTAAAAGTGTTTCCTGGCAACTCGTCCTTGAAATTGCAAAACACCTTTGGCTGTTTGTTGTGTCAATTGATCGCTATACTGCCTTTTCTCCCAGTCCATCTTGAATCTGAGATGACCACACGCATTACGCAGTTGACATTGAAAATGTGTGTGGGTGGCGCTTAGTCGGAATTCGGTTCTTTCCAGCTAATGCCAATGGCCAAGGTCAACTGTAAGTTCCACCTAAAGCAGCTTTGGCTGACAAGCTGATAAGCATTATTAATGAAGTCGAGCAAAAAACAAAGTCTTTTGCCTACAAAATTATCGAGGTGTCACACATGTAAGGCGTGGCGGGTAACAAAGCTCATTTAGCTATATACAACAATTTTTATCTTCAAGGACAATCAACTACATAGTTGGTTCTATTTCCACAATGCTTAATTAAATGGAGTGATATCAAACACATTCGATTTGTAGGACATAATTGTTTTTACAATCAGAGATTGATAAATAACAGGGATATAAAGGCTAATATATGTTTAAAGAAGTTTAAATTCTACTTTTAAATAAAGTAATCTTTCTTCAAATTTCATAGAACCTGTTATACCATTTTACACCGAATGGTAGTAAAAGTTCGTAAACAAAAAAGTTTCACGCATCGATTTTTTATGTTTCCTAAATTTCACGAAAGGATTTCTCAAAAATTCTTTCAGCCTTAAAGAAAACACCTGCTTAAATTTCACATGAGAACATTTCAGTCCCTCAAAACAAACAAACAGACATAAAGTAAATTTCGATACAAATAACTTATTACTGTCTGCACTTGGAAACCTTTTGACACTCCAAAGTTCACAACCTTAACTAATCAAATCGTTCAATGAAACTTTATTTCTTGAGCCTACTAATTCGAAATGGCTATTGTTCACTTAGCACATCATTTCAATGACCTTTAGTTGACCCATTCACAATTATCGCAGGATTCCACGACAGGTTTAACTTACAAAGTGCGTCAATTTGAATTTCAATTCACAATGGGGAAAAGTCATATATCACGTCAAAATTGTGACCGCTTGCGTGCATATGGACAACAACTGACCATTCCAGCATTGAAAATTGCTGTAAATAATTTATTTACGCAATTTATGACTGGTTGCTTTTTGAGGGACAATAACACAATAACTTTCGTTTTCTGATTTCCTTTGCTCAATCAGCCGGCGAGCCGGTCACGGAATACGTTGACCTTTCAACAATATTAGATGTACTTGAGTTTAATATAAATACATATATATATTCTATGTTTTCCCTATCGGACACACCCACAAAATCCGTGCACACTTACTTGGGACAACCTTTGATTTTGATGGGCTTTGGCTGGCTGGCCCACCAGAAGCTCTGCTTGCAGGGCGGTGCAGGGCATGGTTTATCCTGCCATTTTAGTTGCATCTCTGTGACTTCGGTGCGTGTTATGCCCGTGCTAAGAAGTTCCATGCCGGTGCCTCTGCTGCTGCCCATTGGCACACGTTTCGGAATCGTTGGCATTGTATTTGTTTATTTCCTTCGAACTTATCTTGTATTTATATAGTATATGTTTATAATTTTTAAGCTTTATTTTCTGTTATAAAGTTGTAGCTAAATGTTAAGTGTACAAAAAAACTCTATGAGCTGACACATTTTGCAAAAGCTTCTGTTTGATAAGTTGATTATGAGCACTTTGATAGAACTTCTTAAATTAATTTCTTGAACTAGCAGTTTATTGTTTTCTGAGAATTGTTTTGTTTGACTGCGTCGTATCTAAAATAAACAACAACTGCAGAATTTTTTATGGTTGCCATGACTATTTACTGTCGGCATTGTTGCATTGTCAAACTGTTGCCCTGTGTGGGTTGGGTTTTGCGGATGTTCCGAAGGTTGGGTATTAAGATATGGCCATCCTTGCAAGTGTTAAATGCGTGCTATGTTAACCGAAAAGCTATATATCATAGACTAGAATGTTAACCATACGGGTATACATACATACATACAGAACTGGTTCTGTTACTACCCCTTTGGAAATGGGCGCAAGATGCAAGTGAATTAAGTAGCGAGTAAAAAAGTCGGGTTCTCCTGGGTTTTCTTGTTTTGATTAGTGCTTCTTTGTTTACAATACAAAAAGCAGCCATGATTTACTTGGTTTGTTCGTAAGAAAAATACCCTTTGTACCAATATTCAATAAACATACAATTGCACAAGGTTCATATAAGTCGATACCACCCTTTCATAATGGAAAGCAGCCGGTCTATTCAACCAAAAGTCTTAAACTGCGAGTTTGACAATTTTATAAAGTTCTGTGACAACAACAAGAGAAATGAAGTGCGGCAACTATTGATTGGGCCGTACGCATCGCATCACAAACAAACAATTATGGCCGCCTTCGCACTAGCTGGCATTGTAGCGAGTAAAGTGAAGAAACAAATACTGGCCTTTGCCATTATTTTCCCCATTCGCTTCCAAAACGCACAATGTTTTTCACTATAACATACCAGCTCTGTTTTCCAGTCTGTTTACATAATTCGTTTATGCTGTTTACTGCTTAGCAGTGTTACAAGCAGTGTCAAATGACTGCACTGCTTTACACAGCTCATCCTACATCCTAAAAGCAGTTCACTGCATTTAAGCAAAGTTTCAAACCAATAATGGTAAGCAGTTCAAAGACGCACCAAGAGCGTCTTGTACGCGTTTCTCACGCGTTTTTCGCGAGTAGGTTTCCAAAAGGCTCAATTTTATCGGGATAAGGGTAATTGATATTGAAATCGGTCTGGTTTTGACTATTTTGTGTTTTCAAATTTAACTTTTTCATTTAAATATCTATCATAAATTTCATTTCTAGCCTAACCAACGCCAAATAATTTATTTGATATCCCTTCGCCTGAAATTACCACAAAAAAAAAAAACGTTGCTCATTACTATTAATTAGATTCCGCCGCCAAAGTTATTTTGTATTCGATATGTTTGCTATAATCTCAAAATGCTTGGCACTTTTGACCGAGCCCTTGCAATCAGATCGCAATGGTATATATTGGGCTAGAACGTTTTGTTGAAATTACATGGCCTGGCTTTATACTGTTTTGCTTATTCATTAACATTGGGGAAGCGCTGTGAAAGGGACACTCATTGAGCAATGACTCGCCTGTCAAACGATGACATTTGGCTTTATGTTCGAAAGTCGAAAACGAAGCCGGAGATAGAGGGATTTGTCTGTTGCTGTTGTTGTTGTTGTTGTTGGGGGGTGGGTGATAATTGGTGTGCGCGTGTGTCGTTTGCCCGTTCGTTTGCTTCTGGTGTCCTTTTGTTTGGTACCCCTTTGTGTCTTTGTACATTGTAAATACTTATAAACTCGTATGGCTGCCTAATAAGATCACAGGGAATGGGCCGAGCAACAAACATCAATAAGTGCCATGACGTTTGACATTTAGCACCAGATACACACACACAACACACACACACACCCAGAAAGAAGTCTATCGTCGCTTCGTTCCCTTGTTTGGCATTTAAAAGGTTAATGATGCCCACTCGAACGGCCACACAGGCTCAGCTCACAATGCCTGGCGTCGATGACGACAACAACAACAACAACAACAACAACGACAACGACGACGACGACGGCCTATTGATAATCTTTTGACTGCAATTTCGAACAGCAGTTGTTGTTGCTCTGCGTTGTTCTTCGATCATTTGCAATGATAGGTAGACGGGGGCTACCTTTCTGCGAAATGGCCAGGAAAAATGTTCAGTTTGTGTGTGTTTGTTTGTTGTCAAACAAATCATTTACAGATCTTTCCTTTTAACCTATGTATGTATGTAGGTGTGAGCTGCAATTTTCCAAAGAAAATAACTTTAACAACTAAACTCACACTCTCTCTCTCTCTCTCTTTCTGTGTCTTTCTCTATCACTCTTTCTTCCTTGGCCAATTGAAGTCTCTCGTACTCGAGTTTTGATTGATTTATTTCGAAAGGAAAAGTAAAAAAAAATCTGTTATAAAATGTTGGATTCTGCGGGCTGTTTGCATTTTTTTTATGAGTTATCGATGGCGCCATAGAAATTAAATGAAAAATATATTTATTTAGAGAAAGATATCATTAGAAAGATTTTACTGCCCCAACCAGCAAAAAGTATATTCAACAGGCGCCGGTTCAATGATAAAATGTTACAATTCCTTATTGTGCGACCTATCCTTTTTGGTACAAAAGTAAACTGTTGAGCTTGTTCCTACGAAACCGCATCAAAATATATTCTCAATGCTTGAATCTCAGTTTGCCAAATGAACTTTTGCACGGTTTTGTTGTTGTTGTCTTTCAATTAAGCCTGTAGTTAGTTTTTCTTGGTTTTTTTGTTTTTTGCTAAGGATTCGCAGTGTTGTTGGACTCAATTATGAGAAACGGTTCTGCAATTCTAAGCTATGCCCTGCCGCAAACATTCGCATCAATTATGCATACGCCAACGCATTCGGCATGCAGTCCAACCCAGAGATGAAGGGAGGGTGAGTTGGCAAAGGAACATAGAAACAATGGCCTGCAGCACACAAGGATGAACTGGCTGGCCCTTTCGAATGGTTGTGCATCCTTTTTGTGCTGCGGCAAGTGCCACAAGTTTACCGCATGGCAAATTCGACGAATTTCCTGCGGTTTTGAAGCATTTCGGTTGGTTGGTTGGATTGGTTTTGCTTGGGTCAGTTGCAACTTTGATTGCCAGCAAAGCGACTTGAGATGGGTAGATGGGGGTAGTTTTGGTAGTCGGTAGTCGGTCTCTTGACCGCAACAGCATTGGTCGAATTCAATTTATTGTAAATGGTATAGGATTTGTTGGGAATCGACGACAAAGGATTTGTGCATTGTGAAATTGTTTGCAGCTGTGCGTTGTGCGTTGGGGCCTAATTTTGGAAACAGTTGTCTCTCTCTCTCTCTCTCTGTCTCGCTTTCTATCTTGATCTCATTCTGGCTGTCGTTAACATGGCACATCCGCATGTCAAAAATGTCGCACAAAAATCAAAAATGTCGTCAGACAGACAGACAGACAGTTAGACAGACATGATACGTACCAAGAACCCGACGTGTTGTTCGAGGCCCACGGCCCACGGCCCACGGCCCTCGGCCCAGACCCAGACCCAAGGCACTCCACACAGCAAAGCCCAAAGCTTGAGCCAAGCAAAACTCAAATAGCAAATTAGCAATTCCGATGCGGCCATTTATATTGTTTATTTTCATTTCATGTTGCTGTTGTTGTTGTTGTTACTGTTTGCTGTTACTGTAGCGGTTGACGAACAGACGATCGACTTATTTTTTTTTTTTTATAATATTTTATTTTCTATTTGGTTGAGTTTTGTTTTGTTTTGTGCGCAAACGCTTCAAATAAACGCAGTTTTTTTTTTCCTTTAAATTATTCTGCTCTGTAGTTTGGTAGCGATCGATGTGTTCCCTGCGACCCGAAACCCAAGACCGAGAGTCCAATGCAAATAAGCTTCCAAAGAGTCAGGGAGTCAGCCAGGGCATTTCCAATGTCTAATGTCTGACTTCTCCGACGAATTGACGGATTGTAGTTGTGAGCTATGTATCTATCTGTTTATTCACTTACCTAGCACATTTGTCAGGCCCCTCAGAAAAAAAAAACAAGTTAAAGAGCCATTTGTTTTGCCAAATGTTGGTAATCAATAATACCAGAAATATTTCTGTCATGCAAACTGTCCCAAATAAAAAAAACCAAAGCTTTGCGTGCCGTGCATTTCTTATGTTTATATATATGGGGCTGTCATTAAAAGTCAAGCAATATTTGTTATAATTTGGGTGCGCTCATTTATTTATTTTGTCGAGTCTACTAACGAGTTTCTTATTTCACAGACACACCTGCAAACACACACAGATACATTCCGTTAGGCGCCACCACCACCTGTAGACGATAAGTATCTGACACTTTTACTCGGTGTCCTGCAGGACAAGTGTTTTTTGTTTATTCCCAGAAGTGTTTCTTACCTGCTGCACTTGCGATTCTCTCAGTTTGTTCCTGGAAACGTTGGTTTGACGTTGTAAATGATCTAGCTATTTGTTGATCGTAATCGATCTTGTTTTGTTTCTGGTCATAACTCAATAAGCCAAAGAATTGTTTAGACAAAGTACGTGTGCCGTTATTGCAGTCTCTATTAGAGACAGAGAGTGAGAGTTTTGACCACACCACAACATATTATTTACTAGTTAGTAGCAACGTTGTCACTTCCGTTTTTAGTACCAAAAAAAAAAAACGAAGTGTTTGTAAATTTTGGTTTGTTTGTTGGAATTGTTCTAAGGATGTGCGTGACTGTCATCAAATGGGATATGAAGATGTGTCACGTAATATTCGTGTAGGCGTGGGTTCCAATTCGAGAATTCGAGAACTCGAAACGTGTGCTGACGAAAAGGAATTGTCAACAATGCCACAAACAATTTGTCTTGCTTACTCTGATCAGTTTGGGAAGAGAAAAGATAAGCCAGTTTAGCTATAAAACAAATTTTGTAAATTTATATAAATAAGTTTTTGTAATGAAAACGGAAGTTTTAAATCAAACAGGATACGAACTTAACGGAATTAAAACCAATCCTTTAAATGAAAACATTTCAATTTACGTTGATTGATTTTAATGTTGATTAAAATGATATCATTAAAACACTGAAAGAATTAAGTATTCCGATGAGCTAAAAATATAAGTTCCGATACGTTTTAAGTTTGAATTTGTTTTGTACAAAATGAACAAAAACTCGTTTCGGATTAAACATCATCCAACATTTCTTTTCGATCTTGCAAACTTACAACGATTTCCACGCTTTATCCTTTTCATCATCAAACAAGCCATAAACAGTAGTTTCCTCAATTAATGTCATAAGATTACCAAATATTTTATAGTAGCACTCTGCTGCTTCGTTTGCTGTTCCCTGATTTCTTTTACGATGCATACAAATTGATGTTTAATGATGCCCTTTCTCATAGTTATAAGTAATAGAAGATGCCATAATGCATATTAATATGTATGCATTTTTGTTACGGAATCAAACTTTCAACAGGCATCTACTTAGTGTTCAATCTATTGTTTTTATTGTCAACAAACAAACATTTTGTGGCCCCATAAAATCAAAACCTATGCAAGAAATTAAACAGCAACAAAACCAATCAATGAATTGCTTTTAACATTTTTTTGTTGTTTTTTTTTTGGGTGGCGCTGCGTGGGGTTTCTGTTAGTGCCTCTCCGGACTGGTTCATAATGTTTACAACCTTTTTGGGTTTTTTTTTTTGTCTTTTATTTTATTTGCTTTGCATCGTAATTTTTAATGTTATTGATTGGATTTTGGCCAAAGCGCTTTTTAATTATATCTACAACAAAGAATATAAACTTTAAACTTTTTTTTTCTAAATGGCCACAATCAACGCTGTTAGCTAACTCGGCAAATATGAACAGCAATTCGAGCCTTGAAAATATTTTTTTTTTTGTTAAAAAAGAAAATTTATGACACTGCTGCCGCAAACAAAAGACGCACAGGAAGCGGTCTAAAAAAGAAGGAGTTGCACCCAAAAAAAACACAAGCATATATCAATGAAGTTGTCCTGGTTGGAAGGCAAGCAAACGTTTGGCCGTGTGTCCAGGATGCGCTTAAAAAGAAATCCCATCCGTTTGCCGCTGGCCAAATGAGTTGAACTTCCGTTGCAGCGCGTGGCCAAGTTCTGTTTGCTGCTGTTGCTCTGGCCACGCCCATTAGCCCTAATGCAGTTGTCATGACACTTTCATATACATATATCTATATGTATGTATATCTTATAGTAAATATCTATGAACTTAAAGAAAATTAAATCGATTCAATCAAGAACAAAACACTTACTACTGTAAGAAAAATCCCACTAAACTTAGTTAAATAAAATTCCTTATATATTATATGTGCAGTAAAAAACCGTCTAGCAATAAAAATTCCTTTCATTTTGAATTTCTTCATATCTGTTCTCTGAGTGTATCATACATATATCAATATCTGACTACAACTATGCTAATCGATGCCATGCCAAAACGGGGCTTGAACCAGAATTGCTTACAAGTATGGTAGAGACGATGCTATGAGGGGGGTACAAGAAACATAGAAAGAGAGAGAGAGAGAGAGGGGGAAGCGAGAGGGAAGAGCTTGTCTAACCAAGGCGACGCCATTTGCAGTTTCACACTTTTTTTCTGCCATGGTTCGGACCATTTTTTATGGTCAAGCGTGCCAAATTTGTAAAATGCGTCAGCGACAAGTGTAAAGTAGATTTGTTGTTGTTGTTGTAAGGCTTGCATAATATGGTTGAAATGCCACGCTCACAAAACACCCCTTTTAGTTATAAAACTTTCCATAATTTGTGCAATAAATCAAATGAATTTCACTCAAAACAATCAAAAAACCTTAAATTCAAGCGTCCAATTATTAACAAATGCCGCCCGATGCCACTAAGCTCAACTGCAAACAACAAAATTAACAACAACAACAACAACAACACCAAAAACTAAACATATCAATAAAAGTTGGCACGCAAACAAGCGATTGACACGCAAAAACACATTTAAAATTGATTAGGCCAGCGGTCAGCGGCGGCAGTTTCGCTCTCCCAATGGAATCCACCTTATAAACATAGAAGATGTCTAGACGTACAAATGGCCCCGGTGTGACATTTGCCCCTGGGGCAAGTTGTTTTTTTGATTTTTCAAGATTCTCCCTCCGTTCCCCCAAGCTTCATGCTCTTCATCTCATTTGCTGTGTGTGTGTGTGTCGCGTGCTATCAAATAACAATATAAAATTATTTTGGCCAACAATTTTTGAACATTAGTTAAAAGGGGAAATAACAAGTATATTGGATAAAGTAGGTATTTTTAATGTCAAAGACGAAGCTGTTATGCTCTTTCTATAGGCATTTGGATAGTGAATAGAATTCTTATATGATTTCCTTATAAAACGTTGGGACCTGAGATAATTCTATCTTTTAACTGTATTATAAGTCCAAATTGGATATCAAACCATCTTCTTTGAGACAAACCCCTCACTCACGTAGGCCGTGTATTGGCCCATTGTGATGCCGCGTCTTGGACATAGCCCACAGACACCGTCTACCCAGACGCAGAGTGTGTTACACCGTTTACGAGGGCGTGGTCCCAGCCCGAGGCTCGAATAAAGGACAGGATATTTTTCGGTTTAGTATCCGCCAGTTGAGAGAGGTCCGATAAGAAGAAAATCTTTTTGTGATAACTCATTCAATGATTTTAACAGATATATTTCTATATCAAGCAATCAATGCACCAAATAGTTAAACACTTTATGGTACAAAAAATTAATGCATTTTTCCATAGCAGTTTGCTATGCTTTCGAACCTACTTCAATTCGGAGACATTGCAAACATTTCTTTTATCTTTTTTTGCCCGTAAAGCGAATACAAAAATGATATCTTTTTGAAGTCTCCCTTTAGGCTAAGTGTCAAGTGTCTAAGCTTCTCGTCTAGTCTTTGTGACTTTGCTTTTTAGGGTATTTTAATATGGAAAACTTGCGGCTGATAAGCAAAAATGTGCGTTGCTCGCCTGGGGGCCATATATATACATAAATGTATCTTTTATATAGTAGTATATTAAGAAGAATGATTGTTGGTTGTTGGTTGTTGGATTTAAGTCTCTTTCGATCGCTGCGCTTTGGGTTTCACTCTCAGTTTCTTGGATCACAGAAGGTGAGGAAAGAGGGGCGGGGGGCGGGGAGCATAATTATTGGGTCAGCATTTGGGGCTACGTGCGCCGTCATAACGGACGTAAAGCAAAACTAATTTCGGTTGTTTTCGGCTGTTGTTCGTTCGGTCGGAGCCTGGGCCCCGCTCTTGAGGCTATACTATATTGTTGTAGTTCCAGTAAAAATGTGTTGTTGTTCGCATCTTTTTCATGTGCTCAAGTTGTGGCATCTTATGATTTATTAGCTTTGATCAATTTGATGGATATTTTATTTTGGCAAAGCAATCGATCCCAAGCCAAGAAAGGGGTAGTACTTTAAGTTCTTCTTCTTCTTCGTCTTATTCAGCTTCTTTCGTTTTGGGCCAGCAAGTATGTGCCTTACCTTAAGGGCTTTCCAAAAAATGCTTAAACCAATTTTCACAAAAAGCGCGCTTAATTAAACGGAATCTCTACCTCTCCCCACGCGCTTCTTTTGGCTACCTTCGATCCGGCTGATCGAGGCAAGCTGCAGCTTGCCTTTGCGGATAGCACAGCATCTGAGCTTGAGCTTCAATGGTGGTCGTCGCCCCAGAGACACGATAAACGCGTACAATTGTTTGCACTTAAGATTTTTACACATGATTCAGTAGCAGGGAACTGAGTTTAAGATGCAGACAGTTTTACTGGTCGTTCCATGCGCTTTTGTGTCCTGGCAGTCATGTCTGCATATGTTGCACTGGCACTCAAATCACAGCCAGTTGTAGTGAGGGGTCTGCTACTGCTGCTTGTTGTTGTTGTTCTATCAGATGCAATATTTGCTAACGAATAAATTGGCATTTCACAAGTTGGCCTGACAGACGACTGCCAACTGACTGCCTCCTGGCTGACTCCCTGGCTGAGCAGCAACAGCAACAGCAAACAGAAGCTGCCTAAGCTGTCCAAACTGGTTGGTCTTGCTGCTCTACACTTACAGAAAATTGCAGCCATTTGAAATCAGAAGTCAACTTCAACCTTATCGAAAACAACTTCTTAACGATTAAATTCAGTTATGCTTCTGCTGTGCCTTAAGATATATTTTTACAGTTGAAGAAAAGAGCACCACTTTGTTTTTTTTTTGAGTGTACCTCCCGCCTTGGCCATGTTGCTCTTGCTGTCTGGGCAGCTCAACATGCATTGCAATCATTTTTGTTGAATCTAAAATTGACGCATCGCGGCTATGACTTCGTCATTCTTGTGTATTGCTGCAAAACTCCGGTTTGCTGCAACAAGCTGCACACAAGCTTGCAACTACCGTGTTACGCGAGGCCAACTAACCGGACAACGGGCTGGGCTGGGCAGGGCAGGGCTAAAATGGTCAGCGCGTCGCGCATTTTTCGACGACATCTGAATCTGATTAGAGAAGCAGAGGCCCAGTGGCAGCGGCAGTAGCCCAACTCGTCGTCGTTCACATTGACGTTGACGTGCAGCCTCCAAACATCATCAACAACAACAACTGCAATTCAAGGAAGGTAGCCAAACAACCCTTAGTTTCCCCTCTACGCTGCACACTGGTTTCTCAGCTAACTAATCAAATTGTTATAGGAAATTGCAAGAGATTTAAATGAAGCGCAAGTTGAGGCTTTAAATATGTTTTATTGACTATCATCGACTCAATTGAGCTAGATTAGGTAGTAAGAAAAGGCAATAAAATAACGTGAAAAGCTAAAAAAATATATGTTTTTAAAAAGTTCTTCACATTTTGGCAATCTTTTATTGCGTTCTTTTAACTTGAATCTCGAAAGTTAAGCATTTAATAAAAAGTTTACTTCATTTTCTGAACAAGTTTTCCCTATTTTTTTGCAAAAGTAACACAAAATTGATTTTCATTGAATTACACATAATTTAAAAATGGTTTTTTTTTGCTATGTGCTTAAGTTAAGTGGTTCCACTGTGCACATTGTTGCCGTGTGGGGGCTGCGCATACATATTTTAGCCTGTTTTTGGGCTTTTGATTGTTGTTATTGTTGTTGTTGTTTTACTCGGAACTTGAGCTGCCCCGTTTCGATATGCCCTAAACAATATTTTTGTGGCATTTTTTTCTTTTTGTTTTGCGCACATAAATTCCATGTCACATTGTCATATGGATGTTTCTGCGCCTTCAAAATGATTTTTTGCGTTTTTGTTTCTTTGACAAAATTCGAAAAGATTTTATAAAATCAAAATGCGCTCGAGATGCTTTTGTTTTTTGTTTTAGTTTTGGCTGCTATTCTTTAAACTAAGCCACGTTTTGCACTTTGCATAAATTGAGTCCAGAACTCTTTGCCCCCCCCCACTCTGTCTTTCTTTCGTTCTTTCGTTGTGCCATATCCTGTGCATAATCGTGTCCTTGTACAACAAAAGCAATTGCTACTGTTTGCCGCATTGGCTGGTTGTTGTTTTTTGTGTCGTGGTCATCATGTGGCATATATCATGTCGTCGAGGCGCAGCCGCAGCAGCTAACAAAATCAGACATTGCCACGCCCCCGCCCTGTACGTTTGTGTATGTGTATGTGTGTGTGCGTCTACTGCGCGCCTGCGCCACGGATTCGACTCGCTGTTGCAAGTCTCGAGCCGCCTGCTCGAAAATTTACATAAAATTATGCAAAATCATGCAATGCGCTTAGTGTCTGCTGATTTTTTTTTTTTTCTGCCCCACCTGCACTCCGCCGTGTCTCATCTCAGCGAGTATCTACTGCCTCGTTTTATGAATGGAATCGCCACAAGGAGGACGCTGTGGAAATGTGGAGGATGCTAGCCAGCCAGTTGGTTGGTGGTGCTTGCAACTTGTTGCCGCTGTTGTACATTAATGAAATTTGTTAGTATCACGACTTTTATGCCTGTTGCCTGCCAAGTTTGCTTTTGTTTGCCAGTTGATTGTTTTCGTTTTTTTTTTTCTTTTATCTTCTCGATTTTCGATCTTTGCATTAAATTAAAATATATTTACAATATATACGAAATATGCTTTGCATAGATTTGCCTTTGACAAAAGATATCGAAGAGACAGAGAGAGAGATAGATAGGTTGCTTATTCATACTTCATCTTATCATAAGCATCATATATCAAAGTGATAAAATTGAAGTTATTAGTTGTGCTTTCCTCGATTAGAGAAAGCTTAAGATTCGCTTGAGTTTGGTCTCTTTCGAGTATCGGTCAGTATTATAGTACTATAAGTAGCATACTTTCTAGAGCATATTTTGATTAACGAAATGCCATGTAAGAAGATAATAGAAATACATTGCGTACCCAACATTCATCTGCTGCAGATGTGGAGCTAAAGTAAACTCGACAATACTCGATAGATAGGATCTCTTTCGTACAGCTGCAACAATTGCCTCATCTTGCTATCTGTGCCCCAAGCAATTGTTGTTGTTGCTGCTTGCCAACATACAAAAGCCATGTCAATCAAAGTTTTGTCACACACAATTCTCGCTGCTGTTGCAGTTGCAGTTGCTGTTGAGGAGACGCAGCCGTTGCTTGACGCATTTAATCGCTCTTTTTAACATATCGATCAACTGCTGTCGATGAAGGGAAGGGAAAAGAGGGGAGCCACACATGATATACTGTAGAAGAAACGGACAGAAAGAAGTAAAAACCTAATACTGGATAGCGTTTAGCCAAACGTTGATGCGTATCTTGACGCGCTCTTGGGGATGGCAATGGGAATGGGAATGGGAATGAGAATGAGGATTTGGGATTGGGTTAAGTCTTTGGGGTGTTGAATGGGCAGCTTGTGGACAACTGCTTATGGTTTAAATGCCGATGACTTTTGGGCTTATCGTTTAACACACACTCACACACAAACACAAAGGGCTAAACGGAGGGAAGTGGGATCGACTGTATCGTTATAAATTATGACAATATATGCAGCGTTAATGTCGTTTGGTCGCATCGTTGATCGATGCCTGTCATTCGCTCACACTGCCTACGGATGCTGACTGTTTATATAAGTACCTTGATTCTTATCAGAAAGTACGAAAGAGAGAGAGCGAATGAGAAAGAGACAAAGAACTCTGCCCCTCGAATACATTGTGATGCTTGAGTTGGGGATTCGTACAGGCGACATATTTGGCACCGCTTTAACGTTTTATTTCTTTGCTGATTAACACTGCGGCTGCTGTATTTTAATTGATTTTGGATACCGAATGCGAATTTGCATGATCTAGAGCGACGTTTGTGTGCCTTAAAGAGGCCAATCGATCGCATGTTTTATTTATGTCAATAAACAATTGCTACACATTCTAAGTACGAATCGTGCATTGCGCAAGTTCTGACCATATCCATATACATATACATATATATGTATATATATATGAACACTCAGTTATCTTGTTCTGTATATATTTCCTGTACAAGTCAAACTGTCATTCAAATGCCCAATGCCAAAAAGAGCTTGTCATAAATACACTTGAAAAAAAACGTCAACCTGTTCTTAAATAAGTGTTTATTGTTGGTAGTATTGAGCTTAAACTAAGCATGAATTTACTGAATTTTGTTTGGAATTTTATTTCATTTATTAAGAGAAAATTGAAACTATATAAAAATATTTATTGATTTTACTTAAATTACAAAAAAAAGGGGATACTATACACTTGAAACAACTTTTATTGAGGGAAATTAAGCAACTTAAACAACAACAACTTTGAATTTGAAATAAAAATATTTATTGAATTTACTTAAATTACATTAAAAACCAATAAAAAAAATAAAATAAAAGAATAACACGTAAAACTACTTCAACCTATTTTTAGATAAGAAGAAAGTTTTGATATAAAGCAACTCAAAGTATTTTCTTTAAACATACCGAATTTGAAATAAAAAAATTTATTGCATTTTGTTTCATTTCATTACAAATCTTTTGTGTTTTTGAAAACATTATCTTTCAAACTATCTTTAAACATCGTTACCAAAAAAAATATTTCTGCACTTTAATCAATTATTAGAGCTTGCAATTGTTGTTCGATCAGCAGATTAGTTTTCTTTTAACCATATCGAGACACAATAGTTTTTGGCATAGTCTGGCCTTCTGGGCATTACAAAAATGATAAGTAAGCTATAGATGGTATTTATTTATTTTTTTTTTTATCGCGTTGTGTCAAGGGTATGTGTGTGTGTGTTTTTTTTGTAAAATGTTGTCCATATAATTTATGCACTGGTCGTTTTGGCTGGCAGCGCAAATAAGGGCATGTCTGGCCAGTGGCCATCAGCTGCGATTGCAACCAGGACATGCTTGCCATGCATGCAGCAATGCGGCAGCTCTTGGCCTTCAATTAAACACACACTGTAGCAACAGCAACAACAACAACAACAGCAGCAACACAAAATACAATAAATAACTGGACGGAGCCCCAGCAAATGAAGAGATATAAACCAAGTTCCACTCCACTTCGTCTTGCCACCTGCTTGCCACCCCTTGGAGAGTCTTGTCTTGAGACTTTGTCTGCGTACGCAAAACTTACTATATGAGGAGGCCAGAAGAAAACCGTGGCCAGAAAACGCCCTAAAACGTACACCGATCGCTGCTGCTGCTTGTTGTTGTTGTTGTTATTGTTGTGGTTGCTGCGTTTTCGCACGCATCGCCAAACGGTGGCCCCTGCCCCTGCCAGAGAGAGAGAGCGAGAGAGTCAGGGAGGGGCAGGGGCGGTGTCTTGGGCAGGTGGACTGCGGATCGAGGTGATTGCTGGTGAAAAATTCCATTTGTGACAATGATAAAATAGTTTAACCTCGCTAAAAATCGCGTTTTGAATTTGAAATGCGAGTTTTTTGTTTTGTTTTGTTGTTTTTTTTTCTCTCTTATTTTTGGCGTTTCGCTTCGAAAATTGTTGTTGTTGTTGTTGTTGTCGCTGGGCTGGAGACCGATTCCGGGCTACTGTTATAGCATGTAGGCACCACCACAGCATTGATTTTGTTGTTGTTGTTTTTTGTATTTTTTTCATTTAGCTGCTGGGCAATATTTTGGTGACATTCGTCGAGACGTGTTCGTCTGTTGTTGTTTTCGTCGTCGACATCGTCCATTCGTCCATCGTCCGTCTGTCTATCTGTCATCCACTGTTCATTTTGTGTAGGCGTCAATGCAAGCAAAGGTGTCGTTTTATTTGGCAAACATTCAGTTAAGTTTTCAGTTCAGACTGGGCTTAAATAGAATAAACAAACAGAGTCGAGAAACCAAGGCATTACTACTAAGGTTAGAATAAGAAGATTGAAAAGGTGCCATCCAGAGGATCTACCAACTAGAATCCTAAGTTAATTAATACAAAATTCCAATGTGACATCTGTGATCTATTGTTCCTTTCTTAAATGTATAACTAGATTAAGTTGCCACTTCGGTAACAGAAAGCTTGTTTATTAAATAAATAATTATAAAAAAAAGCCCATTTGAATATTTAAAGAAATATATGAAACTTGTATTCTTCTTTCCTTTTCATTAAACTTAGGCTGGGCTTCTTTGAAACAAACTTTGAATTTTAAGTCGAGTCCTAGCCTGAAGCGCCTCTCTGTTCTTTGGCTTACGATTTCCAAGCAAATTGCTTATTATTGGCTATACGATTATACAAGCAACCCATTGAAAACAAGGATTAAAACTCGTTCAAACTCGAACCTTTTGGTTCAGGAAAACCATAACGTAGTTCGATTAAAATCAAACTGTTAACCAATCCTTCCACATTTAACGTGTTTGTACTAATGTCTTCAACTCAAAGCTGTGTGTGTGTGTGTGTGTGTCACCAAGTTGATGACGCGACGCCAGCAACGTTGTCGTTCTTTGCTGACATTTTAAAACCAGTAGCTTTAAGCGGCAACAGAAGCGACAGAGAGCATATCATAAGTTTGAAACATATTTTGACTACGAAATCAGGCAAAATCTGAGTCAGCCTGAGTGTGCCTGTGTGTGTGTGTGTGTGTGTGTGTTGACAGTATAAATAAAATAATTGCCGACATAAATAAATTCAAAACTCTTGTTTTGTGCGTGGAACACTTTTTATGATTTTCAAGTCTTTTGCAGTTGCTTTTTGTTGCTGTTGTTGTTGCTGTTGTTGTTGGCGCTATGTGCGCAAATTGTTAATGGCATTTTGCATGCAGAGCGGGCATGAGCGCTGGGTGCGGGCGGGCATGCCGAGCGGAAATTAAAGTGCAATGCTAGCTTTCATTGTCTCCCCGAAAAAAAAATAAAGGAAAAAAAACGAAAGACTTAAGACACGAACTGACTGGCTTAAGCAACTTGATTTGCCGGCTTTAGCTTTAGCGAGGCGACGCGTGTTTTGGGACAAATTCTATTTTTATAACAATTTAAATGCAGCCAATTGTCAAGGTGTGTTAACCAACAACAACAAGAAAAGAAAAAAAAAGATTATGTCTGCATTTTCGCGCCTGTTTTGTGAGCAAATTGACAACAACAATTGCCAGCTATTAGTGAGTTATGTGTAGTGAGTCTGGGGCTGATTTATGCCAGTGGAATGTCTGTCAAGGGCGTGGACAATTGCGTCGAGCCAATAACCGTTGATCCAACTAAGCTGCGCTAAACTTCCGCTTTTTAATTGAGTTCTAAATGCGCAGACGCCCCACATAAAGAATGGATCAAAGCGAAAGATCGTCGAGCAGCGGAGATAGGATCTCGGATGCCTTGAATGGCAAAACGTGCACAAGTAGCACATAGACACGAGCAGACAAAGTTTGAGTTCCATGCATATTAATTAGTAGCTCAACTCAACCTGTACCATCAACACTAACAAACAAACATAAAAGAGACAACCGAGCGAGTAGTTTGTTGTTGTTGTTGTTGTTGATTTTTATGTGCAACCAAATTGAAAATAAAATTCAATTTATTGCGAGAGACAGTCTCAGTCTCTCGTAACAATGTTTGCACATTTTTCGCACATTAAGCAAGAGATTAACACTATAGTTGGAATTGTTTGGCACTGACATTATCTTTTTGTGTGCATCGCCCCGGTTAAGATTTGTGGTGGTGGTGGTGCTGGTGGTGGTGGTGGTGGGGGCGCACAGTTGCATGCGACTCAATTTGTTGCAGCGCCACTTTATGGCATCAACATTTTATTCGTATCAAATCCGATCGTTAAAAGTTGAACCGGGCTGGGAGCTGGGAGACTCTTTTTTTGTTTTTGGTTTTAATGGCGATCATAAAAATGGCCAACACTGGCGTCAATTAATTTAGTGCGGCTATGCTAGTTGGATGTCCATGCAGGTAGAAAGCAGAAGGTCGGAGGAAATCATCAATCAATTATATTACACAACAACAACAACAACAAAATTCATTCGCTGACTTAAGCTTTGATTTTTTAGAAAGCAGAGCTGCTTGGTTTGGAATTTTTTTTTGAACCAATCCATGCAATAAACCACTTAAGGAATTATATTAAAAATCGATTTGGCTTTCCAAATTGTACTATAAAATTTTATCAAATAAACATACATAAATAAAATACAATAAAAACATAACAAGCATAAATCAAAGGGTAAAAAATTTTCAAATACTCTAGACTAAATAATAAACAGATTTGTTTGGGACTTTTGAAAATCGAATCCAAGGAAACCTTAAACCAATTTGTTCAATAATCAAAGCTCCTTAACTTTGGCTTTTTAAATAACGATTCTATGTTGCGTTGGCAGAAAATGTTTTTTTTTTAACAAACTTTCCTTTCAATAAGTTTCATATATATCTTTTCAAGATATTTCCCCTTTGATTTTGTCTAAATTTTGTGTTGTTTTTCATTTGTGAAAATGTTATTTTGCGTTATATGCGCCAATTAGACAATAATAACTAATGAATTTATTGTGTGTGTTTGTGTTGTTGCAACAGCTAATCCATACAAGCAAAAGTACATATACATATATTATTTTTAATTGCAATAACAACAACAACAGTTTTCTCACACACCTCGCAAACTCGGCGGCATGAGAGTTGCATGAGCAGCGGCAATTAAACAACAACGAGCCAGCCGCATGTTGCTTCCAAGCTTTTCTTTCACTGATTACTATATTTAAACATTTAAAGCAATAAAACAACGAAACGGACCAGGGGCAAGTCAAGGGTGCAGGGCGGCGGCGGCGATTGTTGAAGCGGGGGTGTTTGGCTTTGGCTCAAAATCAATAGGCATGCGAAATATAAAAACACAAACACACACAAATATAACGACTGACCATGAATGTTGGTTGTTTGTTGTTGTTGGTTGTTGCGGCAAATTGCCAAAATATTATTGTGTGCACAAACAATTAGCACTGGCATACGTTGGAATATTTTTTCCTCTTGGAATCGATTAGAAAAATAATTTACTATTAACTGTATCTATCTATCTCTGTTGCTCTGCAGGGCGTATGGTTGTTGTTGTTGTTCTGTTGTCTTGTTGCTTGTTTGTGTTCTTGTAGTTAAGTGTTCGTGAGCGGATTTTCTAATTGGGAGAGCAATTGAGAATCACGTGCAATGCTCGACAATAGAATCTCTTTTTGTGTCGTTAAAGTTTTTTTTCATTCTTTTTCATTTTTTTTTCATTTTTAAACAATTTTGACGTAGCTGCAGGTGCAAACTGTACTCGCAGGCATGTTAATATGGCCGCCATGGTTAGTTGTAATTGTTGCTGTAGCTATTGTTGTTGTTGTTGTTGGTAAAGAGCAATGAAAACGAAGCACCAAAAGACACACACAAACACACACACATACATGCACACTTATACTAACGCGCAGTTGGGCGGCAGTCAGTGAACTCGCATGGCCGCACGAATAACGTTTCGTGACAGGCAGCAACAGCAACACACACATACACAACAACACCAACAACTACAATTGAAGGTTGAAGTTACATTGTGTGTGTAATGGTGTGCGTGCATCGCCATTCGGGCGTACCAAAAACCAAACGGAGGCCACGCAGCAATCGACCCAAACCGCACGCCCCCTTCTTCAACATGGCTTTTCTCCATATAGATTTGTATTATTATTATTATAATTGTTACATTAGTTTGTGTTTCAAGTTTGTTTTATTGGTTTCGTTTGCCTTCAATGCCTTCGTTTCGATTGAGGAAATCTTCAACTGTCACACTTGAAAATGCATTGAAAACTTTCGTAAGGCCATTGCTAAATATTTGTTTATGCATTTAATAATTTTTAACAAAGAAAATTTAACAATTAGCTCAAGAACTTGAAACTAAAATAACTATTCGATTTTTATTCAAATTTTGTATAAATAAATATTATATTTTCTTCACAAAACACAAAACAATAGAATTTGATAAGAAACTAGTTACAAGGCCTTGGGCAAATATTCTCAACTAAATTTTGGGGCAGCATGAAACGAATGACTTAGGCAACGAACTTGTTGTCAAATGTAAAAAGCCGATATGTGTCGAGTATTTTATAGAGTTTTATGTTATTTATTTCGTTGTCGCTTGTTGTTTTGTATGACAGCATCGGCTTGTTGGCTTGATTAGAGTGACCGACCGAGTTCAGATCCCGCCGCGATGTCTGTCATCGCAGCCAGCCAGTTAGCCAGTTGGCCAGCCAGCCAGTTAGCCTGCATTCATGCCAATGAAGATCCATAAAAATTAGCTACGCCAGCTGCTGGCTGCTGGTTTTTTATTGGCGTTTCTCTACGATTTTATAATGCCGACTCTTTTGTTGTGCGTGTGTGTGTGTGTAAGCCGTTTCCTTTGACAATATTTTCAAATTAACAGCATTAACAGCAACCTTTTAATTAAGTTTCTTCTTCTCGTTTCTCTGATTTGGCATTGGGAACTTTATTGATTTCGGTTGTTCTTGTTGTTGTCGTTGTTGTTGTTGGTTTGATTTGCGTTAAAACTTTAAACTGATTGGCCGAAGAGTTGTTGGTGTTGTGTTTTTTGGTTTTGGTTTTTATTTTTTCGATTTCGGAGACACATGTGAAAGCTCTGTTACAAATCGGCTTCGTTAAACGATGTTAACCCACACCACCTGCAATCTGAACCAACTTAGCTTTCGCTCGTCTGATCGCGTCTGACCTCTTGGGCCCGGTTCGTTTAATGGCCTAAAATGATAGCCACAACCAAAAAAAAAACCAAATCTTTCCCATGATTGTCGCCAAAGTGTTTTCGTATCATACATCGAAACTACGTGTCTCTTTGCTGTTGTTGTTGTTGTTGTTGTTATTTGTTATTGCTGCCTATTTGACTATTTTGACTATTTTTATGTAGACGAGCGGCGAGCTGCTCACATTTATGCTCTATGTGTTTGTGTGTTTGCTACAAAGTCTCCACAACTTATCCGATACTCATCATGTTATCCATCAAGTATTGCCCCTACGCTGCTTGGGTTTTTTTTTTGTCTTCTTCTTTTCGTTATCTCTGCTTCTTTTTTGGTTTATTTGCTGTTTGTGTCGCCCCACTCTTAGCTTAGGCGCTTAAAGCTTTTTAAGGGTTTTTAAGATTTTTATCTAACAAACTCGCTGTGCATACTTAATTATGTATTTTGAAATGTGAGACAGGTTGGCATGGGCATTCAAGCATTTTAAGCATTCGTGGCCTTTTTTTCAGACAAAGCTACTGTCGTTGACACAACACAGCGACTAGAGAAAGAGAGAGAGACGCAGGCTTGTTTTTTGTTGTGGCAGAGCGGCAGGTGCAGCTAGTTTCTTAAGATTTCTAAAACAGATTGCCAGGAATCCAACACATAAGTATGCTTAATAACAAGTACTATTTTTAGCATTGATTGTTTAAATTTTTGTTTTACTTATTTTTTGATTTTTATGAATTTTTGTATTTTGATTTTCTTAAAGTTGAATATTATTTTGGTTCTCTGACCATAATAGATTGTTCTCGTGTCTTTTTGGTGGGCTTGTCTCTACCCAGCAATTGTGAATCATGCTGGTCGCATTGCCCTTCAGCACATATTAAACCAATCGGTGCAACATTTATTTAAGCCAGCGTGTTGCAAACGCCCCAAAATATATATGTACAGGTATATATAATTTATGCACTGGAATGACACTTGCTCATGACCTTATCGACATCTTCGACAACGACATCGTTGTCTAGGCCTGGTCCAGCAGCACTGCTTGGCCAGCGGCACCACACATTGCCAATAACAACAATTAAGCAACAGCAACAACAACAACAAATGCGAATTGTATTGTTGCCATTTTTCTTTATGGCTTTATGCGTTTTGGCATAGAGTTCGCCGAGAGTTGGCCAAGCAAATAAATCAATTTATTTCAATTATAATTATAGGCCCGAGATTATTGCCAGCTCCAGCTCCAGCTCCTTTTTGGCCCGCACTGCCTTGCGGCCTTATTTTTGTTATGCAGGGATATATGTATGTTTGTTGTTGTTGTTGTTTGAGGAGCGCGTGGCCAAGTGCTCATTACTTTTGTTGTGGCCCCGAACCGCATACGCCCCCAACTCGTTTTATTATTGAGGCGTACTTTTGGCCAATTGTTGAAAAATGAAATGGTCTTGCGCATAGTTATGACTCCGAATCAACCCATCTTGGCCAACTTGGCCGTATCTTGGCCATGGCATCTGCTGTCTGAATCATGCCCGCTCCTGGCTAGCATACATAAGCTTCACTTTTGTATTATATAGATATTGATTTTAATTCTCAGCGAGAATGGCGACGAGGTGCAGCCGAAGCTGGTCAAGTGTCTGTTATTTATTTTATGCGCTACTTCACAACTTTATTTAAATGCCCCCCCAAGGACGCAAATTATATGCATTTACGCATACGCAAAAGCCCAACGAAAACTGTAGCAGTTGCCTTTTTAGTCGTAGTAGCTTCACTTGTTGTAAATTAACTTATAACTTGACTTGCGATACTTTAAGATAAATATGTACCTTAATATAATCTGGTGTAAACTAAACATTGAGGTTAGTGCTTTGGACATTCGAAATATATATTCCTTGAAATTGATGTTAACTTAGGTTCGGTTAGTTTAGTTTAGGCTAGACTGACTGACCCGGCCAGGAGCGTGTCACATACAGACCGCTAAAGGGTCCTTAGTAGAGATGTTTTGAGACTGTCTCGGTATGAGATTCTTCGGAATGTGTTTGCTTCGTGCAACCGCTAGAAGCTTTCTGGCTTCTTCGAAAGTAAGAAGAAAGCGATTTCCAATAGTTCAAACTGCTTATTTTTAAATACTTCATATCAATAAAAAACATATTTTAAGTCGCAACTTAACAGTTATTCAAAAACTTACCAACCTTAAGTCTCCCAAACGGATTTTACACATTTTTTAACCCAAAGTAATCCAGTTAAGGCTAAAACTTTTAACTTACCTTAAACCTATCATCAAAACAGCGGTTCAATTAGTCTGACCTAATGCTTCATATATTTTGTGTGTGTGTGTGTGTGTGTGTGTGTAGTAAGCGCCGCTACTTCAGCAACTGTGTGGCATTATGTTGTATCATTAAAATATTTTATGCTGGCTTAAGTTATTATATCAGCGAAACGTTCGTTGGCTACTGTTAAATGAGCACGTTGCGGCTGTGGTCAGCCGGGTTTGGTTTGGTTTGGTTTGGTTTGGGTTGGTGGCACTCCCTTCTAACAACACTTACAAGTGCTGGAAATAATCTAAAAGCAACAGGAGCAACAACAACAACAACAGCAGCAGCAACAACAACAACGGCAGCAACATCAACATCAACAGCCACAACAATAATAAAATTGAAACCGATCGTCTCTTAAAAATGCGTGGCACGTCGCGCAGTTTATTAAAATAACTTTGCCATTCGATGGCTAAGGAAGGCGGAGGGCGAAGGTGGGGGGAAGGCTAGAAGCCAAGCCACATCACCTGCTATATGAGAGAGATATAGAGAGGGGCAAAGAAAAATTAGTTTAATCATAAAAATGCTCGACATCGACAGAAGCACAGGCAGCACAGGCAACAGCAGCAGACTCTATAGAGGCAGCTACCTGTTTTGAGCAAGAAGATGACTTCAATTAAAAGCTTTTAACAATATCACGTACGGCAAATCGTTGAGGAGCAGGAAGAAAGAAGCAGCAAAAGCAGCAGCAGAAGCCTGATTACATCACAGAGCAGCAGCAGCAGCAGCAATCCTGTGGCGGTCTCTCTCAATGAGTGTGTGTGTGTGTGTTTGTGTGTGTGTGCGTTGCGATGCGATGCGTCGTTGTTTTAACTTTGTTATCAGGTGTAAAGCATCGGTAGGCCAGGCCAAGCCAGGCAAGCGAACTAAAAACGCGTTTGTGTCTTAAGTCTTTTGTTTTGATGCCGGGTTTTTGTGTTGTTTTTTTTGTTGATGTGCGGCTTGCAGCTTGCTGCTTATTAAAGAAAGCAACTGCAATGATAGCATCGCGCCCCCAGAGAGCCGCAAAGAGAACTGCTGTTGCACGTGCTGTTTACTACACCCCCGTTGATCTGATTTTTTTTTGTTTTTTGCCTGTGTTTATTCCTGCCGACGAAGATCAAAGCGTTAACCTTATCCTTGGACGCTGTCTTGGTTTTGTGGATATGTCACGTTGGGGCGTCAAAAAAAAAATGAAAAGCTTTGTCGGCAACGAATGTCAAAACCTAATAACAATAACAGTTAAAATAATACGCAACTCAACCCAAAAAAAAAACCAAAATTAACTTTCGATGATGATAAAATTCGGCGCATGCGCAACTTGCGACGACCTCCGTCAGCGTCTCGTTTCGATTATAAAAATTTCATTTATGTCTTATGGGGCGATTTGCAATTTCTGCGCAAATTGCCTTCCTTTTTTTTTACGGTAAATAAAATGCCTCAATCATTGGCGCGTGCGTTTTCGCAATAAAAATGGCGTTTATGTTTCAATTAAAAAGGTGTCGCCCAATTTATGCAATCGACATGCACTTTTTTAATGGACCAACACCCCAGAAGACTTCTTTTCGCATATTGAATGAAATTCTTGATGCACTTTTGCAAATAAAAAATGATTGAATGCTTCCTTAATGCATTAATCCAATATGGTCATTCTAAAGTAAATAATTTTTTTTTAGTAAAAGCAGAAAATTAATAAAAATTTTTAAACTAAGAAATTACTCAGTATACTTTTTATAAATCTTTTAGCAAAAATAGAAATTATTTTATTACTTACTTTACCGATTGCTTTTGACCTACTAACTTAATTCATTTATTTTAACATTTTTAAACAACTAATTAAATGAAAACAGATTATTTCCGAATAAATATTATCGTGATGCCTTCCTTATTAGGTTTTTAATTTAAATGTAAAAATACATTGAAATCCGTTTCAATTTTGAGTTCAGCACGTCAAAACATTTAAGTTTGTAACGTTTAGTTTATATTTATAAAATATTGTTATTTGTTCCAAGAAAACTTTAATTGAATCTAAAGCCAATTTAATAATATAATATATATATATTTATTATATTTCAGATTCTCAACTTTATTTTTTTTAACAAAGGATATTCGCCATTTAAACTACATCAGGTGAGTAATAATATATTTACTTTTATGTTGAGTTACTTTTATGCCATTCGAACGAAACCTCACCACGCTCTCAATGAACTAATGCAATAGGGTTTGTGTATTGGCTAAGGAAAAGGGTTAAGGGTGAACTTCCGTTTCCGATTAGAAACACAAGAGTTTATTGGCATTTGCTGTTGGAGAAAAAAGACAGTGTCAGTCGGAAAATGTTTGCTCGTACCTCTTTATGTATTTATTGTTTTTGACGAGCAGTTAATGATATGCACCCCTGGCACATGGCCTTCTCTAACCATCGCGTCCCTTTCCCCGGGCGGATATCATTCGAAGGAAACAAACATGCGTGCCGCAGTTGATGTTGTAGTTTTGCAGTTGTTGTCGTCTTTTTGATGTTGCTTAGTTGTTTTTTATTTTTGTTGTGTCGCTAGCTCTTCCCACTCTCCCACCTGGACTCGCGTTCGGGACAGGAAAGGCGACGACTGAACCGTTTGCCCTTTTGACTGCATTATGTAAATGAATTTCTAAAAGATTTTTATTGACATATGTTTTTTCTCTTTCATTCCTTTTTTTTATTGTTGGTTTCGATTTAATTTTTTTTTTTGCGTCGTTTGTAAAAGTGGTTTCTGTACATCCGTGTGGTTTCCTGTAGCCGTGACAGCATCGACGCTCTTTTAGTGGGTGTTAACAGGGGTTTTTTTTTGGTTTTGGTTTTTCATTAATTTTTCATACTGATGCAAATGCAACTGGGTTAGATTTTTAATGATTAAAAGGTGCAATCTCCTCAAATAACCGCTAAAAGTGAGAGCAAACACAAAAGTGAACTTTATGGATATTTAACGTTGCAATGAATAATTTATCTTATTTGAATTTCCTTTTACTTTTGTTTTGCAGCGCTTTCAACGAAAATGTTGAAAAGAAACATTGAAAATGATTTGACTAAATAGTTGTTATATGGGAATTTATATTTGTTGTAATATTTTTACTTTAACTTTTTATGAACGCTCAAGCAACCAAATTGTGTTTCGCATACTCCCAAAAAAATAGAATTAATAGAAAAAATAAATAAAAATATAACAAAATTTAATAAAAACAATATTCATATATTTCAAGCTAATATAGATTTACTCAAAAATAATAATTTTGAGAACAGCAAAATTTTTTTTAAATAACGTTAAGCAGCAGGAATGCCTAAAAACATTTATTTTGTTGTTTTAAAAAAATTAGAAACTTTTTAAATGAATTAAAATCATAAATTATGTTAATAACCATTGCAGTTTCACTTCAAAAACCAAATATTTTATTTATTTATTATCACTAGTTTAAAGATAAAGCTTTGGGGCTAGTTTCCGGGGCCTTCCACTGAAATACTAAATAAATGTTTTAAAAACATTCAGTATAACATTTTTAGCTCTCAAAAAGGACTTCTAAGCGACCCTAGACAATAAAGCTAAGTTATTAAGTAATAAAAAGAAAAAACCGCGGCAAAAAATAAAAAACTAGAAAGGATAAATAAAAAAAATTGTGTCCAGGTGTTGCAACGCTTTTTGCTGCTGCTGCTACTTACTGCGTCATTGTTGCCGTCACATCGCCAATATTTCACGACCCTGGCGGTTTTTTTCTTTGTGTTGCCTATGGGACACAAACGTGTCACAGCGACGCAGAGATAAATTAGTTAATAAATAAAAAAAAACGAAATGCAGAAAACACAAACTAATTTGCATATTTGCCCTTTTTTTTTGGTTGTTGTTGTTGTTGTTGTTCTGTAGCCATTGACAGTTGCGTTGTTTCCAATGCCAAAGCCAAAGCCAATGAGGCGCACCAAAATGCATTTAACCCAGTCGCAGGATATACTAGGGGGTATACTATATACACATACACATAAACACAAACACATGCATAAGTAGTTGTGTAGCTCGACAACAATTGCCATTTTGTGCGCCGTTTGCGTATTTTTCTTTTTTTTGGCGGGACGCAAAAAATTTTCTATTTCTTTTTTGTTGCCTGTTAGGCTCAGGCTGCTAATTTGCATATGACAGCGAGTCCTGCCTGTATCTGTGTGTGTTGTGGAATTTGGCAAACTGCTGGGGTGCTCGATGTGTGTGTGTGTGTGTGTGTGTGTGTCTGTAGGTAGCGAAAGTGAAAGGATAAAGGCCATAGGATAAGCGGCCGCGGCCTGATTGCACAGACTTTAACGGCCGTTGCATGCAAAATTGCCAAATTGCACAAAATTTCAAAAATCGCTACAACCATTAAAAACAAAAAAAAATGATAAATGGCTGCTTGCATTTGAGCAGGAAGCAGGGGAAGTAAGGAGTTAACTGTCTTCTTCTTCTTCTTCTGCTTCTTCTTCGTTTTCTTAACATTTGCCTATGCGATTTGCCTACGTGAGCAACTCATTTGACCTTGCCACAAAAACGGGGTAGCCCAAAAGAAATAAAAGGGTTGTGTTTTTTGTACTTTGTCTGTCTTCGAAATTGAAGTCTGTTCTCTTCTTCTTCTTTTTTTTTTTTGGCGCGCAATTTTTTCTTGTTTTTTTTTTTTGTTATGCATATGGCAAGGAGTTGACCGATTGTCTGCGCTGGGATGGGTTGCTCTTCCTGTAGTTGTTGTTGTTGTTGTACCAGTTTGTCTTGGTAGGAAAATTAAGCAGCTGAGCTATTTTTTTTTTCTTTGATACTGACATTGATCCAATGAATCGGTTTTTATTTTCGTTAGCAATTGAAATGATTTTTTGCGCGCCGGAATTTAAGAGTTTTTGGATTAAAGTCTTGGCTATAGACACATATAGCTAAGAAAGGTTATAGTATAAGTTTTGAAAGACAAATGGTATGATAAATATTTGTTTATCAAGTTTTCGTCTCACTTACAGCTAAGTTGTGATAAGTTGAAGTGCATTAAATACTAAATCATTTAATCACATAATCGTGCACGATTTTTATGCCTTTGTTTTTTGGCTAAATAATTATATGCTTAAATGATGTTAGCCTCCCTCTTTTCGACTTCAAACAAAAAAAAGCAAGACCTGTTTTTTATATACATATATAGTATATATTTTTTTTGATCTTCAAATAATGACCAAAAATAATTGCCAAAGTTTGTTTATGTCTGTGTCTGTTGTTGTTGTTTTTTGTTGTCTGGAAACTAATGCAAAATATGTAGAAAATTATGCTAATCATTATTAGCAAGTGCGCCATGCAGACAGCTAGGTGCGAGAGAGAGAGAGAGAGAAAAAGACAGACAGACAGAAAAAAAATGCAGCCAAAATGCTAATCAAGCTCATTATCATCCAAATCAACGGCTCTGAGGCGACCAGGCAGCAAAAGAGAGCGAAAAATGAGAGAAGGAGAGAGAGATCTTCATTCATAAATGAAAACGTTTAGCTATATTTGCTTTTTATTGTTGCCTTCGCTCACAGCTTGTTTTTTTTAGCTTAAAGTTTTTTGCTTTATTTTTATTTACTCGCATGCGGCGCATAATTATGCAACAAGTCCTTTCACGGCCAACAACAACAACAACAGCAACAACAACTATAATAAAAAAGCAACGCGACGCGTGCGCATTTAGCATAAAACAAGGAACAAGGGGCTTAAGGGGCACACTGCGGGGTGGAAGACCTGCAGCAAGCAACGCTGTTGCTGTGTATAAAAAACAGGATTTCGTCATTTGAAATTTAAATATTGTTTTTGTTATTTTTTTATTTTCTCACTGATTTTTTTGTTGTTGGTTTGTGCTTAGCGCTGTTGCCTCTAATTATCATGTAAATTTTGCCCAAGGACCGTTTTTTGTTCCGTTGAGTGACAAACTTTTGACGGTCTGCGGCTTATTAATTATGCCCAAGTGTGTGGCCAAAAAGGATATACAAGAAACAAAAAAAAAAAACAGAAAAAATTGTATGTCAACAAAATGATGCAAATGTGGCGTTGTGTGTTTGTTTGTTTGTTTTTTTTGATGGCGTTGACCTTACTTAGTTTGCATAATTTTTGACACAAAACCTGGACGCTTGACCTGCCGCAAGACTAAAAGGAGATAAAGAGTGAGAGAGCGAGAGAGCGAGAGTAGGAAAAGGACAGAAGCGCAGCTAAAGTGGAACGCATTTATATTGTTTATGAATGGCGTGCATTAAGACAGGTTTTAAGCAATAAGTCGCAATTGCAGAATATACGCAGAACAGGTTGTACGATAAATAAAAATATATATTAAAATTGCAGCGATAAGTGATAATTAAAGATTACTGTTGACAATTGCATCAATAAATTGCAATATGTAAAGTTCTTTAAGTGGCTATTTAAGGGAAAAACATTAAAAATAATTAATTAAAATAAAAGTAATAACTTAAGAAATGAAATATTGACCAGAAAAAAAAATTAAGTCAAAATAAGTTCTTTAAGTGGCTATTTAAGGGAAAAACATTAAAAATAATTGATTAAAATAAAAGTAATAACTTAAGAAATGAAATATTGATCAGAAAAAAATATTAAGTCAAAATAAAAAATAGCAACAGTATTTAAAAAAATTAAAAGAACTGAAACTTTCCGTTATTTCAAGTAAATAAATAATGAAAATTGGTAAACAGCAACAAAAATAATAAAATAAATATAGGAGAATTACTTAGCTTTAAAACACTATAAATAATAATTTTTTTAGTATCAAAAAAAGTTCAAAAGCTAAATCAACAATCGAAAAATATAAAAAACATTTTTAGTTTATTTTGATTTAGTTTTCAGTGTTAAAAAAATATTTAAAAAATAACTTAAAAGCAAGAAAACCGTTTACCTTTAAAGAAATTAAGATCATTAGCTTATTGAAAACTTAATTAAGCCATCAGATTTTACAAATAATTTCACGTTACACCAATAATTTGTCTCTGTGTAATAAACCGTTGTTTCATTGTCCGCACAAAAAGTTTAGCGCCTTAAGAGAATGTTGGCACAATGGGCAACAAAACTGTTCGTTTTGTATACTCGAAGCTCTACTAAATCAAAACTCGAACGACACCAACAATGAACACAAACAATAAACGCTAAAGACTCGGCTTCTTTATATTGGCAAATCGCGGCAAACTTTCAATTGAAAAGAGCCACAAAGGAGAGGAAAATCAATAAAAATTAAAACGCTCACGCAAAAATCACAAGGAGAAGAAATTAAAGATTAACGGTACAAAAAAAAAAAAATAGGTGCGAGTGCCAAAAACCAAAAATCTAACATAACGCACAGTTTAAAGCCAGACAATGGGCCATTCTTTGAATTTAACTGACAGAATGATATGCATAACAAACAAATAGAAGAACAGCAACTAAAACTCGTATGAAAAAGATTGAACATATTTGCATGCAAATTTATTTGACGCGATACATTTCAATTAATGTGCGACTGTGCGATTTTTACAGTTGTTAGATGTGATGCAGCCGATATCGGGGCAGAGATATGTACTAGTATGTCGTAGTATGTCGTAGTAGGTAGTGTTGTTTTACCCATTGTAATTGCCCGCCCCATTATCATATATGCACACGCCCCACTAAAAGAACACACACACGCACACACCAACAAAATGAAAGCAAAAGTTGGCCGGCCAAAGAGCGACAGCGAACTGAACAAAGCTTCCTTGGTAGCAGCCAGGACTAGCTATGTGCCGGAAAAGCTTTTGCGAGTCAGATAAAGGCCTCTACTCTACGCTGTATCGCTCTCGCTCTCCCTTGTGGCAATTAAAAATGTCACTCTTTGCATGGGAATGTGCGAAGCGTTGTTGCTGCTGCTGTTTCTGTTGTTGTTGTTTTTATATATTTTTTTTTGCTTTTGGTGGGCGTCACTGGAAAGTCGAACTGTTCCGAGCCCAATAGAGCGCAAGTCGACTTCCAGTTTCAATGCGCTCTCACCAGCTAGCTTGCTCACACACACACTGCTGGTTAAGTCGTCAATATGGCATCTCGCTTGCACGCATGGCTCATTGGAAGATGGGTTGCCAAACGGGTTTGCGACTGTCTGCCTGCTGTGTGAGTATGCTCGTTCGTTCGTGTGCATGTGTGTGTGTGTGTGCGTGTGCGTGTGTGTTGCTTTTCGTCGTCGTATTGACTGTTGAGAGCGAGCCCGTCTACGTAGCGCCGCTAGCCGCCGCATGACGTTAGTTCACTTCGATAGCTCTACGAGTTTGCACGTGAATTTGTCCCAATAGGCCTCTCCACTCATCATCATCATACGGCAGCAACAGCAACACCAGCAACAGCAGCAGCAGCAGCAGAGTAGTGTTTCTCTGTGCGTTTCAATTTCTCTCTGTGTGTATTTTATTATTATTATAATGTGTGGCGCTGTTTTGGCGATCTGAAAACAAGCAAATCTCAATCACAATATTATTCTGAATATATCATTGAAATTCTTGTGTGACTTACCAAAACGATCAACATTAATAATAACAAATAAACAAACAACAACAACAACAACAACGCAAGCAGAGCAACAAATAAAATCACAAATATTTTTAACAAAAAAGTGCCAAGTGTTTTATGAAAAAATTCTAAAAAAAAAAATAAAAATATACTCAAGCAAAACAAAGTGCAACATAAAAATTTAAAAATTACAAAAAAAAAAAGTTTTTATCTGCGCAAAAAATAAAAAATCACGAAAATATTCTCGATTCGTCTTTTGCCGTCGGTGACGAAACTTGTTGAGTGTTTTATACTTTATGAAATTGTTAAATTCGTGTTGAAAGCGTTTGTTGTTGTTTGTGTTTAGCAGCAACAACAACGACGAAAACCGAAGGAAAAGTGGAAGCATATTTCAACATCGCCACGTTGCCATTAAAAGACTTCAAAACGGTTGCCTCACGGTTCGAGTGGAATGAGCATAGGGACTCAGGTCTTCCTTTCGATCGATCGGTCTACAAAGTCGTTAAACTGAGCCCCAACTTGGAGCCCTACCCCGCCAGCGTGGAGGGCCTGAACAGCCCCAGAGCGGTGGGGATGGCCGCTACATCCTATATGACACCGCCCAGCGGTGATCTTGACATGGCACTGGGCGGCGGCGGCGGCGGTGGCGGCTATCACACCTCATCGCCCCGCTCGGCAGCCGATGCTGGCGAAATGAAATACATGCAACATCATCATCATCATCATGCCGCAGTCGCTGCAGCGGCAGCATCCGCATCCCAGCACCATCAGCAGCAGTTGCCATCGTCGCCATCGCCCAACGGGCAGGTCGGCGGGCAGGGCAACAGCTTGAGCGGCTTGACGCCCGGTTCGGGTCTGGGCAGCTGGAGTGCCCTGCATCCGGATCCCTGGTCGCTGCCAACACACCATGCAACGCATCATCATCCCGCTTCGGTCGCTGCCGCCGCCGTTGACTCGGTGAAGCAGGAGATGTCCCATCTATCACAACAGACGCGCATACAGCAGGGCATGGCCTCGCCACATACCGCTGCCGCGTGGCATGCACCGCACGCTGGCCACTATGCACCCACCGGTGGCTCGCCGCTGCAGTACCATCATGCGGCCATGAACGGCATGCTGCACCATCATCCGGCCCATCATGCCGCCCAAGTGGCGCCACTGCATCATGCGCTGCGCGGCGAATCGCCCCAGTTGCACATCCATGCCCATCACATGGGCGGCGGGGGCGGGGATCGCGATGCGATCAGTGGCGGCGAAGAGGACACGCCCACATCCGATGATCTGGAGGCATTTGCCAAGCAATTCAAACAGCGTCGCATCAAATTGGGCTTCACCCAAGCGGATGTGGGTCTCGCTTTGGGCACCCTGTACGGCAATGTCTTCTCACAGACAACAATCTGCCGCTTCGAGGCTCTACAATTAAGTTTCAAGAACATGTGCAAACTGAAGCCGCTGCTGCAAAAGTGGCTGGAGGAGGCCGACTCGACCACGGGCTCACCCACCTCCATTGATAAGATAGCGGCACAGGGACGCAAGCGCAAGAAACGCACCAGCATCGAGGTGAGCGTTAAGGGTGCACTCGAGCAGCATTTCCACAAGCAGCCGAAACCATCGGCACAGGAGATTACATCGCTGGCGGATTCGCTGCAGCTGGAGAAGGAGGTGGTGCGTGTGTGGTTCTGCAATCGGCGGCAGAAGGAGAAACGCATGACGCCACCGAATACGCTCGGCGGCGATATGATGGACGGCATGCCACCGGGCCATATGCATCATGGTGGCTATCATTCGCATCACGACATGCACGGCAGCCCCATGGGCAATCATTCGCATAGCCACAGTCCGCCCATGTTGAGCCCCCAGAATATGCAAACGGCGCATCAGTTGGCGGCCCACTAGCAATCAGAAATCCAGGAGTCGAACTCAGCTGCAGCTGCGTCAACTCCTGCAATCAGTCTGCACCAACAGCAGCAACAACAACAGCAACAACACCAACAACACCAACAGCAACAGCAACACCAACAGCAACAGCAGCAACAACAACAGCAGCAACAGCAACAACATACGCCCAATACACCGTCATCGAGTGCGGGCTCATCGGTGACAATGACTAGCCAGGGACAGGTCATGTCGCCGCAGAGTCCATTGGGCAGCTCCTCTGCTGGTGGTCAGACTAACAACAATAACAACAACAACAATAATAACAACAACAATAATAACAATAATAATAATAATACAAGCACAAGTAATAATAATAATAATGAGGAGCAAGTGAAGCAACAACAGCAACAACAGCAACAACAACAGCAACAGGCATCCAGCATTGCAGCCGCTGCAGCAGCTGCCATGTACATGGATCCAATGCGCTATCAGCATGCGCATCATCCGCATCATCCGCACCAGCATCCACATTTGAATCCCGCGCATCATCCGCATCTATTCCATACCAGCGATCAGCTGCAACATTCCCATGCCCAACAGCTGCAATCGCAACAACAATCCTCAGTGGGCAATGGCGGCGGCGGCGGCGGTGGCAGCAATAGTTCCCAACTGTCGCCGGGAGCGGGCAGCAATAGCGGCTTGACGCTGCAGCCAGCAGGTGGCGCTGTTTCGCCCGGCTCGACGGCGTCCAGTGTACTTGGCGGACATCTCAATTTGAACGCCCATTCGGCGGCGGCACTGCACCAGCATCATCAGCACTATCAGCACCATCATCACCAGCAGCATCATCATCATCATCAGCAGCAGCAGCAACAGTTGCATGCCCGCCGTCTCTTCGAGCTGAGCCTGCAATTTGGCGCTGCGGCAGCGCCCGGTGCAGTCCGGCATTTCAATAGCTTTGGGGGCGGCGGTGCGGGCGGTGAATAGCATACGTCGGCCGCCTGGTTTGGCTATGAGTCCTCCTAGGACCCATTGCCGGACGGGTGGCCGCGTTTAAAGCGCGAGCAGCCGTAAGTTTTTCAAACGGTTTTGGCTCTCCCTCCCTCAAAAAACATTTTACCCAGTGCATTAATCTGTGTTACAACAACAAAAAAAACTTAAGAGTAGTTAAGGCATAATATACTCTATCTTTTTTTTACATTAGTACAGTACAGCTCCTGCTGGCACCGCCGCCTTTCATTTTTTGTATAGGATTTATGTTTGTTTTTCAACTTTAAAGTTTTCAAAACTTTCTAAAAATAAATTGATAACTAATTTTCAAGTTAAAAAAATAAAACACGCAATTCAAATCAAACGTGAAACCAAGTGATGTTGTTTTTTAATCTAAATTAATGATAAAATGCAAAAAACCGATTAACAAATCGATTAACGACAACTAGCTAAAGTGCGACAAGTGTTGAGAAATGTTTAAGAACGAAAAACAAAAGTTTTCAAAAAAACGCTACCTTTAAATCAACTTTTGGCCTTCAGCTGCGTTTCCAACAAGCAAGGTAAATCTTAAAAAAAAAAACAAACAAACAAAAAAAAAGCAAACAAATTAATAAAAAACATTTGAACACAACGCCCTTCTCCTACATTTGCTTAACACTTTGTCGCCAGAAAAAAAAAAAAAATAAAAACTAAATAAATGATATGATAAATCTATATCGATATTGTAGTGCTCAAGCGGTTAGAACTGATACCGCAAAAAATATATAATAAAGACACTGATGACTCGGTTCTAGCTAGGGTTTTTAGGTTATTAAAGCAGCCGTGCATAAATATAAATATATATATAGCCAGTAGATTGTACGCTAAATCGATGTATCTGATTGATATCAGATATACCAGTAAAACCATATAACAAAACTTAGAATTTAAAGCGCGGCGCAGAAAAAACAAAACCATAAATATTTAAAAGATAAAAAAAAAATATATAAACAATCTGTAAATAAAACTACAGTTAAGTCATATTTTTAGCTTTAAATGCAATTGTAGATTTTTTAATAAACAAAAAAAAAATACCGAAAAATAAAACAAAAATAAATAAAGCAAAAAACCATGCATAAATATAAAATGTAATTTTTAGGCGGTAATTTAATGAATAGGCACATGAAGTTTAGTTACTTAGTACTGTACTTTCTATATAAGCAAAAAACTAAATTCAAAAATACACACACGCACACACATAGCTAAATCTTAAAATTTAAACATAAATAATCAAAAAAATAAATATATATATGATAAATTGTAAAATATAAATTGATGTACATTTGAAAAAAAACGGTAAATACTAAAAACATAACAAAAAAAAAAATATACAAAAACTGAAACTATTTCAAACAAAAAATAATAGATGTATAATAATAATAATAAAAAAAAAATAAAAAACGTGCTTCGTGTGTTTCGATATATACGTACAACTTTTATTAAAGTGACCGTTTCATTTTTTTAATAATTTTTTATTGTAAAAAAAAATCAAAACATAAGTACGAAAACTTTTAACTATTAATTAAAATTGCTTTTAGTTTTCTGTTTTGGGTGTTAAAAAAAAAAAAATAAAAAATATGCTACAAATACTTTTATTTAGTTATTTTGTTTGGTATGTTGAAAACTATGCAGAAGAGATCTTGAGAGAAAAATATAATAAAAAAATATTAATGTTTAAGCCATGCCCTCAATTGTATAATAAATTATGCTACAAAACTTATATGGAAAGCACCAAGTCAACAAAGCGGTACATTCCACCCACACACACAAACACACTCACACACACACACAAAACCAAGAAAACAAAATGAAAAAAAATACAACAAAAACTTAAAAAAAAAAAAACAAATAAAAGAGAATATTATTCGAAAAAAAAAATAAAATAAAAAACAACACAAGCATTTTATTATTTGGCAAATGTCCTGGTTTTTATTTATATTTAATAAGCGGTTAACGGCGCTCATTACTCCCGATTGGCTGTTATATTTTTTGTTGTTGCTGTTGTTGTTGTTGTTGTTTACAGTTTATGAGACGTCGTTGCATTTGACAGTTTTACAGCCACTTTACAAAAACACAACACAAAGCACAGAGGGAGACTTTTGTGTGTGTGTGTGTGTTGAGCCAATTGGAATCGATTGCCATTGCGATAATTGTTGGCCATTTAATTGTGTTTATGTTTAAAGTGTTCGAAAAGCAATTAACAATGCGTTTGCCTTAGCCACAATTAACTAATAACCTGCCCCAATGCAGATCGTTAATGGAAATTGTCATTAACAAGCGATTTATTTAACATATTCTTAAATTTTACGGTTGATATATGTATAAATGTCCATGGCTTATTGGAAGTTTACGTCAACGCCAGCCTAAACGTAACAGTCTTCATTACGTTTTTTCTTTATAATGGTACACTTAAGTCAAGGTCAGGTTTTAAAGTCAGTTCTTGCCGGCTTTGATTACTTATTCAAACTCATTGCCCTTTTACTTGTACTCTCTCTAATGCGTTGAACGATTTGTGCATTAAGCTCATAATTTAAATGCATATTATATATATTTATTTTGTGGAAGCTGATTACCAATTTTAATACACAAAATTTCGGTTAGTAATTTTGCATAAAAATTGCATCAGCCAAACAACATTTTAAAAGCCAAAAAAAAAGTAAAAATAATAAAAAAAAAATTATATGCAGAATAAAACAAACAAATTCCAAATGCGCATAATTGAAAGCCAGTTTGAGGCCTCAACCAAAAAATATTAATATATATACATATATATATTTGTATGTAAACAAGCAAATTATACACACACACACACACATGCATATGTCTAAAATATTAGCGTAATTGCAATAATTCTTATTTATGCGTCGGCTTTGATGTTTTTTCAAAATGAAATTATTGTTTTTATTTTTATGCAGATTTGTTAACCTGTACTTTTATTTGGTTTTTCAATTCAATATTTATTTAAAAATAAATACAAATAGTTGGCCCTTTTGCACTTGAATTATATATATATATTTATAGTCAGCTCTCCTAATTACTAGCTAACGAAAAAGTAACAGACAGACGAATGAATGAACTACAAAAAATAAAACATGGCTGCCTACAGTTCCTATCCAAATATCTATTGCCACCTGCCATTTTGGGGTTGCTGCGCGCACACACACACACACACACACACACACACACACACACACAGCCTTACACTCACGTTCCAAACACACCCACAATAGATAAAAACCTGCCCCTAGGCTAAATACATTTTTACAAACTAAATAAGAAGCAAGAATTTTTTGTTTTGTGAATTGCACTAACAAACTTATAAATGCTCTTTTTTTACAGCTGAAGAAGAAATGTAAAAATATTTTATTTTTATATTGGAATATATAGAAACTTAATTAATAACTTAATCTTTAGGTGGATGTAGTTAAAGATTTATAAATCAGTAGGTCCTAAAATATTTTTATAATAATTTTGGTTCTTAATTAAATTATTTTCAAGGATTTTCGTATTTTATTAGAAACTTTGTTTTAGTTAAATATTTTATTTAATAATTTTATGATCGAATTCTTTTATAAAAAAATTATAATACGTTGAACATTCCAAAAAATAAAAATACTAAAATAGCTAGAAAAAATTTAACTGAAAACAAAAAAAAGTCGTTAAATAAAACAAAAAATTACTTATTATTAGTTTATTTTTTCAAAGTTAGTTCGTTATAGCTTTATATTCTTACAGAACCAAACTCAAAGGCATATATACCTTGCCCCATTTTCGTTGCAAGTCTCTTGACATACTTCTAATACCCAGCAGCAGTATAAGTGGGAAGTGGGAGGGTGGGGAAGCTATAAATGCTTATTCACATTACGTTCATATTATATGATAAAAAAAAAAAACTGTAGTAATATAAGCTGGCAAATTGTAGTTTTCATTGGTTTTAATGTAGCCGTGCGTGTTAAGTGCGACCGACATCGAAGTAACCGCCACCACCGAGCACTATCAACCCCCCCCAACCCCCACCCATGCTAACTGGTAGCACCTTTAACAACGGTCACCCGTCACCGGTTCCCTTTCCCTATACGCCATGCCGACATTTTCATTATTATTTCGAGTTGGTTTTTATATATATATTTTGTGTTGGGTGTTTTATTATTTCGCGTGGCAAAGCAACGCGCTGCTCTGTTGTGTGCTCGTTTCTCTCGGTGTATAGATGTGTGTGTGTGCTTTTGGCCTGCGTGCATACAACCGTGTCAATAATTACCCGTGGGACTGACACGACCAACGAGAATCATTCAAATGTTGCAAAAGCGGCAGCCACACAGCTCCCCGACTAACACAATGGCTTAAAACAAAAACCAGAGACAGGCAATGTCGACGCTAGCTGCGACTGCGACAGCGACCCAGTCAAGAGAGTCGAATCGAGACGAGACATGTGCAGGAGTAGGCGCTGGTGGAGGGGTGAAGGCACAATGGCAACATGCTTGGACGCCGTTCGCGCTGCCATTGTGACTGACTTGACGGACGGACTGACTGAGGCGGACTATGGCCAAAATGGCTAACACCAACTTGGCCATCAGTCAGCATTGACAAACTGACGCACCGACGACTGGTCACACTCTGCTTCTGTCCGCCGCCGCCGCTGGGGTGGTAGCATTGTGCTCATTATCTATGCTTCCTTTGGGAATTTTCATTTTCTTTTAAAGTTTTTTTGTTTTTTCCCCTCTCGAAGCTGTTCGTTCGTGTGTGCGACAGTTTCCTCCATCAACATAAAAAAGAAGACAAAAAGAAAAGAAACAAAACTTCTACTTTTACATATAAAACTGCTATATATATATATATATATATTGGGGAAGTATTATTCGATGAATTGCAGTAATTACAAAATTGATGGGCTTTTAACGCACATTGAAAATTCGCAATGCAAAGTGTGACGAACATTGGTTTAACAACCCACAATAAGTATTAAATCACCCACTCACAAGCATATTAAGCTCTGACTTTGATTTTAAAATGCAAGCCAAACAATGTTAGTGTGGGGAAGAGGGAGATGGAGACAGAGATGGGCGATATAAGGCGACACCTTCGACAAGGCACTTACAAAAAGCTGATCAACAGACACCTAGACAAATAATAATGCGGGTATGCTATATATGGTCGATTATTGTAATTTAGCTAGAAAGAGCTGCTACAAAAGTTTGGGATTGAAAAAAGTTTAGAGAAACAAGATGAGTAAAAATGTTGGATTAAAAAACGAACAGAAATTGTATGGGAAAGAATACCACTTTTGGTTAAGTGGCTAGGAATTTTCTATGATTGTGTTACTTTGTTTTCGTACTCGCGACGATTTAGACATAGTAAATTTATTTACCTAATACTTAAGTTAAAACTCTTATTGGTTTAACTTTTCTTTAGATAAAACTTATGTTAACTTCTTTTACAAATTTCTTATGGATTTACCTATCTTAACATTTTCCAATATTTTTATGGCTTTAGTATAGCTATTTTTCGAAATTTCCTCTACAATAAAGTATGATCTCAAGTTGTTTTGTGATCTTAGCAATTATTTTTTTTTCGGTCTTGAAAAAGTTCTTCTTGAATAACTTTTCTCCACTATTTTTCTTTAAGTTCCTACAGCATCTTACTGAAAAACTCTCATCTTTTGAACTTTATAAACCGCCTTCGTAGTCAATTAACAGCAAACACACACACCTACATACACACATACATACATACTTAGTTGTCGAGGTGTTTTGGCTTGTAAGCAAGCACACAAACAGCAAAACGGCCAACGGCAAACATCATCTCTCGCTCACTTCTCTAATAAGCAAACTCAATTGATGTATGAACCATGACATTGTCTCGTTTTGTTGTGTGTGTGTGTGTGTGTGCACTTTCCACTTAACTGTTGAAAATGCGCGGGTTATTAATGTCTTTATAAGCTGCCACACAAACACATACTCATACTCAGTTAAAATATATATATATAATGTAGACTTTGGCAAGCAAATGCGACGGGCCAACAAGCAGCTGCAAGCAGCTAGCAGGCCCAGCCAAAGAGCCCGTTGATCGATGCTGATCGTAGCTGATCGGCGTCGTTATTTAGCAGCGGCGCAGTGTCAAAGCCAACCACTTTGCGCGTTTTCATAAACAATTTTTTTTGTTTTTTTTTTTGTTCGCTGTTGTTGTTATTTGCACACATTTTTAACGTAAAATAAATAAAAACGCAGTGTAAAAATGTATGGAGCTATACTTATCTATGGTATGGTGTGTGGGCCAACCTGTGTCCAGGTCGCTCGCACTCGCTGGCAAAGCCAAGACACACACACACACACACACAGTCGCAATGCAAACGAAGTCGCGACGGGCGGCGCTTGACATTTTGGCAAGCAAATGGCAGGCAACAAGGTCGCCCAGAGCTCATAAGATGGTTATCGCTAAAAAGCAAATACTGTCGGCCAGACAACAGACAGCAGCAAGTGTATATAATACACTTGGCAAAAAAAATTAGTGTGTTCTTAGAAATAGTTAGAAATAGCATAATTATCAATTAAATTTGAAATCTAATGAGATCATCTCTTTATTATTAAATGTGTTTATAATTATTATCAATATATTTATTACAAATATTTTTTTTAACAGAAAAAAACTCAATAGTTACAGTAAGTAATTCTAAAAAGTTTGAATAACTGGCAAAGATTTAATTTTTATAAAATAATCCTTTGTTAAAAAAAAACTTTAAAGCTGCATTGGATTTTTCTGGAGTATCAAAATATAGTTAAAGTTTATAAATATGTTTCTATCTAGTTCAGCATCTAAGTTGCAGCTTTTGTTGAGTGTTTCATGTGCAGCATAGAATTTCAAATTTAAATTTTTATTGCACAGGCCGTGAACGCGCTGCCAGCGGCGTTGTCGGTCAAGTGCAGGCATCAGCTGCGGCTGCTGCTGCTGCTGCTGCTGCTACCATAAATCTCTTAATGAAAACCGGCAATAAACTTGACCAAGCTTGGCCAAAAAAAAAAACGAAAAACGCCGCCGGCAAATCGACGGAAAAATAATAAAAAAAAAAATAAAAATGCCGCGCCAAGCGCGAAAAAATGCGCAAAAGAATTAATAAACAAAGTAGCTGAGCATGTTGGCATGCCCACTCTCTCTCTCTCTCTCTCTCTCTCTCTCTCTCTCTCTCTCTATCTCTCTCTAACCCGGCTCCACTGCCCTCTTCCGCTGCAGATGCAGTAAGCAGCACTTGGACCACTCCATGTAAGCCTCCGCTACGCCTTTCAGCAAAACGGACAAGTTATTTGCTGCGCATGCGCGCACGTGCTCGCCGCTTAATGTGAGCTGCGACGCAAGCAGCAACAGCAGCAGCAGCAGCAGCGTGGCCTCACGACGCTCTGCGCATGCGCATCATCAAAAGAAGAAGATGAAGAAGACATTGTTGTTGTTGTTGCTGTTGTCAGCGCTTCAGGCAGCGCCGTCTGACTAGTCTAGTCGCATTTGCATTTCTAATTTTTTTTATTTTTTTTGCAAGTCGGGGGCGTTGCATTCAACAAACCACTCTGCAGTGTGGCAGTGGCAGCAGCAACAAATAATGCCAGAAATGCGGAGGCAGCTGCTCTTCACTTATTCGCTTCCAGTGCATGTTTATTCAAGTTGCCAAAACTCACCACAGTACTTTGGGTGATATGTGGATTTATTTACGCAAAACAAATTGAAAGATTTGATTTGAAAACCATTTTGAGCAAAGAAGATTGTTAGAAAGCACTACAATTTCTATCGATATTTAAACTTTGATCGATAATCTATCGATAATCGAAGCCTTATTGATCTAAAACGTTGCTACAAATATTTATCGCTCAGTTTAAAAATATATTTACCGGCTTACCAGTGCGGTCTTAACATTTTTGAGATTGCCCTAGCTCAAGATTGATTTAATAATGATTGCACTTTATTTTTTTGTTGCCATAAAATCAAATTATAACCAGCTTAATGATGATTCGACGAAAATGCTATAACATTATATAATAAAGGGAAAATAATTTTATAGCGCCAGCAGCTAGATGATTATTCAAATTAACAATCTTAACCTAGACAATAAATCCATTAAATGGCAAATATTTAATATTAATTAAAAATACAATACTGAAAATCTATAAAAATTATTTGCTGTTGATTTAATTTAATATTAAAATTTGATTTTTTAGCATTAGAATTTTGATATTTTTTCTGTTTCTGATTTAGTCATCGCTATAGAGATTAAAGTGAAGGGTTTCTTGTCATACTAGAACCCAACGAAGTTAAGCCAAGCTAATGCCATGATTCTGGGTTTTTTTAAGCTTAATCAGCTTTAACTTAAATGTATTTGGTTTTTTAGTATGTCGTCAGATTGTCTGGCCTTTCCATTCCAACAACAAACAACAACTATTCATCATGGATCTAAAAATATGAATTGATTCGTACAATCTCTCTGGGCTTAAACTAAAGTCAATACTGGCAAGAACAACAACAACAAAAGAAAGAAGAAGTTGTTGTTGTTGTTGTTGCTGTCAATGTGGTTAGAGGCAATTGACTACCGAAAAGTATTAAACAAAAAGCTCTCGAAAAGCGCGCGCGAGCCCAACGAACTGCGTCGAAAATCAATGCAAACAGCAGCGCAGCGTACAGAAAAAATTGAAAACAAAAAAAATAAGTTTAAATATTTGCAAAAGAAATCGTTGGACAAAAAAAAAAACATAAAAAAAACCTTTGGCAACGCGGTAGCCATAAATCAAAGTCGCGTTAATGAAAGCGCAATTAAAACGGCCTGGCCGCCGAGTGGGCGAAAGGGGGGGTGTGGTGTTGTATATAGACATAGCTGAAGTCGAGGCGTATTTGGGGCAGCTTTAAGTGCAGGAAATTAAATTTTATGATGCCGTGGCAGCCAGTTGGCCATTTGGCCATTCGGCCATTTGGCCAGCCCAAGCCATATTGCAATTGTTGGTAGTAGTTTTCTTGGCTTTAAGTTGTCGCGTCGCCGACTGCAGTTAAATGTGCAGCCAATGTTTATGTGGCTGTTGTTGTTGTTGTTGCAGTTTCTTTTTGCTGTCTGAAAAGTTGCACAAGGTTGGCTAACAACAACAACAGCAACAACAACAACCATCGCATTGTTGACGGCTGCGAAAAGTTTATGCAGCGGCGCGACGGCGGCGACACCTACACCTACACAGGGAGAGGGAGGCGCCCCTAGCCGCAGCAGACTTGACCTACAAAAGCGACCATGGTGACCATGACGCCCCTGGGTGTACTAAACATTGGTACACTCTACAATGTACTCACTGCGTCTTGTTTCTATATAGTATATATATATATTGACAGCTAAGAAAACTGCGCCGTTTATATCAAAATTGGCATGACGTCAGAGTCGAAAATGAAACTGAAAAATAAACTTAATAATTTATTAAGTAAGTAAAATCAACTTTCTAGGTATCTGACTTATTTAAATCTAGAAAAATAGTATTATTTAATGATTCATGTTCTCATATCCAGAAAAGTTCTTATCTAAAAAAAAAGAAAAAAAAAAAAAAAAAAATCCTTTTTATTCTTGTTCTTATCAAAGAAAATATTACTACAAGTAATAACTTATTTTATTTAACATTATAGATTTTATAAATAGTTTTATATTTAGAAATTTCACCACTTTAGCATTAAGTTAACGCCTTGTTGTAGTTTCATTTCCGCTTTATGCCGCACAAGTGAGTTTGCAACACATTCGTGAGATGGGCATAAAGTTAAAAACAATTCGCAAAAGCGGCTTAATTGAAATAAAAAGTAAATTCGTATGGTAGGATGTGTTGAGGATGGGTAAAAAGCGCCGTCAGCTCGTTTGGCTGTTTGGCTGTTTGGCTTACTGACCATCAGCTTCATTACCATTAAGCGACTGTGGCCACAAATCATGCATTTAACGCCTTCTTAACAGAGCTGCAAACTCAGCCACAGGAATGACCTGGCAATTGGCAACTCTGGGAGATGGTTGTTGTTGTTGTTGCTGTTGTCGGTTGTAGCGCCGCAATCAAAACGGGCAATAAGCATGCAAAAAAGCCAACAAAAACCAAACGAAACCAAACGAAACGAAACGCAATGCAATGAAATCAAACTGGCTTTGCCTGATGAGACTGAACCTGGCAATGTGGCTTTTTGTGGTCAGGTGTAAAAACTTTGTGAGTTTATTGAGTTGTCTGGCAGAAGGATAGCCACAGGGCAGAGAGTCTGATGAGCTGTTGATGTTGCTGTTGATCGTGCCAGTTGACAATTACACACAAGGTGCAACAGCAGCGGCGGCGGCGGCAATGGTAAATGCAAGCAGGCAGCTAATGGAGCGATCGTTGCGGCCAATTTTATTGTCAGACAGACATTGGCTACCAGAATTGTGCATAAAAATGGGAAGCTGCTAACTCATTCAGAGAAGTTGCTTAGTTAGTGCTGCCATAAAGATAAGAGGTGATCTAAAGCTGGGCTAAGTGCCAGTGTTGTGTCAGCTTATAAATCAGTAAATGGCCAAACTTTCTGCAAAATCAGCATGTAGACAAATCAATGAAAAATGCGCCAAGATGATGAAAAAATATAGTTGAAAGATAAAATAATAGTGAAAACATCGTCGAATAGTGTATAAAATGCATCGGTATAAAATTATTAAAAATTACTATTTTATTCATATTAAAAGATATATATAAAATCTTGAATCAATCTTTTAATCAACACACAATCAATAAGGCAATAATCTTTTGCAAATCCCAATATTTATTTTATTACAGTTCCGTATTTGGCATTTAAATTAATGTCACTAAATACAAAAAACCAACGAAGTATGTCAAGCAGCTGTCAAATACAGTTTTAGGGTCTGCCAATCGAGAAAAACCCAAAAAAAAATATAAAAAGAAAGAATAGATCGAGATTTTGAATGGAACAACTTAATCAACAAAATCAATCCGTCAACTAAATAAAAGACTTTGGCGATTTTTTTATTGACTTTAACAAGCTATATATATATATACCATATATATATATATCTGCCTATTTATTTAGCAAGTTAAAAGGCAGAAGGAAGCGAACCAACTCATAGACATGGCAAAGTCCAGAAAGCACTTGGCAGATTCGACAGATCCGAGTACGAAAACTTGCCAACAACAACAACAAAAGCGCGAAATCCAACAAAATTAGCCGATCGTTAAAAACTAGACACAGGCGCACGTGCCATTTTCGAAATGCTTAGAGACCGAAACGCCGCCTCACTACACACATAATAAGCCAAAAAATATATACTTAAAAAAAAAAGTCCGAAGCGCAACAACATTAAAAAAAAAAAGAGTTGGAGACAACAATAATTTCACTACAAAAAATAAAACAAAAAAAAAAAAACATCGTAAATACCTTGCCGTTGACAATTTTGCGTTGAAATTTATTAACCAGAAATTGATTGGCCCAAACGGCTATCATCTATAGCCACAAAAAACAAAAACCGATAAAATTATATACATATAGTATATATACATATATATATTTATATCAAAGACCAAAATCTCATCTCAACTTTTATCATCAGCCATTTGGTGTGTTTTTTTTCTTTTCTTTTCGGGGCGGTTTTGATGCGTTTGAAATTTCGCATAATTATGTGATGCCTATAAATTTGTTTTCTTTCATTAGCTAAAGTTTAAGTTTTATTTGTTGGCTTTGTTGTTGTTGTTGTTGTTGTTGTCGTTGGTTTTCTTATTAGACGAAGGTCAACGACGATATAAAAAACTAAACTTTATTTGAGTTGCCATTAACGAACGGCAAACAAATATCATTCTGTAACTCTCTATGGGGTCTGTCTTGTTTTTTTTTTTATAGTATGAACGCTTTAAAATCGATTAAATAGCTATATGATTGGCCGCTTATTGGGGCTATAGAATATTGGAATTTTTAAATTTGTCATGCGATTAAATGATTAAAGCTTTAATAAAAGCATTTTTAGTGACGGGATGTCGAAAAACGCCTCGAGATATATTATAAAAAAAACTATTTTATTGTAAATGCTATTCATTAAGTTTATAAGATGTTTGGGTAGTCAAAAAATATTTTTTTTTTAATAATAATATTCTTTAAGAAATTCAAAAAAATTAACAAATAAATTGAAATCAAAACTTTGTTTTACATTTATTGTCACTAATCTTAATTGCTTAGTTTGGAGTGAAGATGAAACTTTTTGTTCTGGGAAACAATTGCGTTTTAATCATGTTAAGTACTTATTGTTTTATACCCGGCTTTGCTTTGCAGTCTCTCTTTTGCATATCATTTCTTAATTTTATTACCACTTAAAAGTTTATTTGTTTTTTTTTTGTTGTTGGCCTAGTGTATTTAACTGCTTAGTTAACATATGTACAGTGTTTTTTTTTTTCGTAACTGTTTTTATAGTATGCTCGTTATTTGCCCATTAACTTAACCAAGTTCTGTGTGGTGGCACTTGCTTTTCCAATGCAGCCGTGATAAGAAATTGAGTTAAAATAGTTTAATCGATGATAGTTTTTGGGTGAAAGTTTTGTGTGTGTGTGTTGAAATAGAAATAGAAAGTAGGGCGCGTTTAGACCCGAAATCTTCGCTCGCTCATCGCATATGCATTCAATACGAATTTAGTGCGATTTATATGCCAGTGCAGTCACAGTTTCCAGTTGCCCACGCCATCGTCTTGCTCTGGGCTTTGGCCATCTTTTGATGCTGTTGGGGCTAAGGTGTTGGTCGGCCGGTCGGTCGGTCGGTTGGTGCACCATGTACATCAAATGTGCAAACAAGCCACATAAATCTCATAAGGCGAAATTATTTTTTACTACTCAATTGCAACGGAGGCAGAGCCAACAAAAGGGTCCTGCCACAGTGCATAAATCTCCACACTTCTCGCGAGCCTTGTTCTCAATTGCAACCCCAAAGTTTAGACCCCCCACCCCCCCAACCCCTCCACTTCATAAGTTAAGTGAATGTGCTGGCTTGCCAATAGTTTGGCTACAGTCTCCGGTTCCGATAAATAATTGCGTACATTTGAGCAAATCGTGTTTGATGTTTGTTGGTTTTGTTCTTCTTGTTGGTTTTGCTTCGTGTTGTTGTTGTCGTTGTTGTTGTTGTCTCTTGGTGTTGTTTTTATTGGCCCAAGTGTGTCTTTTTTTGGTCAGCTCTTTTATTGCTACACATGTACTTTGTTTTATGCTCACCAAATACAACAACAACAACTACAAAAGTAACAGCAACTAACAAATACGTATTAAAAATATATATTTTTAGAGCAAATGTTCTCGACTAGACAAATTACCTATGAAAAAACCTTTCAGAAAACTCCTGCCAACCGAGTTAAAAAAAACATCATTGCCATTTTGTGTTCTACTCATTACAGGGTATTTCGAAATGTTAAGCAAATGTGCGTACATGGCAATCTTTTTGCTCGTGTTCCCCCAGATATAAGTTGTTTTGGCTTTTATTTTTTGTTTTTTTCGTATCACATTTTCGTTAAAATTTATTGCATTTAACAAAATTAGCTAACAAATTTATTAAGCACTTTGCTTAGTTGTTTGTGTCTAGTGTTGTAGTTGTAGTTGTTGTTGTTGTTGTTAGTGGCATTTTGGGTGGTCATTGATGAATTTCTTGGTTTCTTTTTTGTGTTGTTGCTGCTTGCCACGTGTAAAGTGGGAAAAAGAAGTTGTTCTTTTGTAGCAATCAATGAACCCATTAAAATTTAATCCCAATCACGTAAACAAAACTAGAACTTGTCGCATAAATTATGTATGTGACAGCAACAACAAATATCGTAGCTAAAGTAGTAATAAGTTTGAAAAAAAAAAAAAATTAAGCACAAATCTGCTAATGAATTGCAAATTTATGCTTGGTTTTTTTTCGGGGCGCGCCAAAAAGAACTTGACTTCTAGTTCATTTGGTGTTTGGCTTAGACTTCTATACTAAACACTCAGTATATATGGTATATGTATGGTTAAGGTCGTAAAAAAATAGCGCAAATCTATTAAATTCAAAAAGCCAGCAACACAAACACAAAAGTCTTACGGGAAAGAAACCTGATGGCATCGTCTTTGGTCTTCGCTTCACTTTACCAATTTCCAAAAATGTAACTTTCGAACTTAGCGGTACGCCTTTTTTTTATATTTATTTTATTGATATATACAGCAACGAATAGATATAATGTTGTTGTTGTGGGTTTTGGGGAGCCATTCTTTAGGTTGTCAACTCGATGAGACATTAATTTACCAAAAAAAAAGCTGAAAAGCTCAAAGCCCAAATGGCGGCAAATGGCTTAAAAACACAAAGGCAACTGCGTCTGTGTCTTCGTCAGCGGCTGCGGCTGCCTCATGCTGTGACACTTGTGCCTGGTGACCCAACCACTGCTGTGGCACTGTGGCTTCGAACCAAACCTATCCGATCCGATCCGATCCGAATCGAAGCGGTCTAATCAACACTATGACCAAGCCAAGTCACAGTTGGGCTTATCATAAATTTTAGTTTCTGCTTCGGCCTAGCTAAGCTTAATTACAAAACAAACAAAACAAACCGATAAGGCGTCGATGGCTTAAAACGCATATTTCTCATTGGTAACAAGTGTCTTGAAGCAGCATGCTGATTATTGGCCCATAAACATATCAAATGTGTTGATCTACCCATTTGCTTGGCACTAATTTGCGATTGTTTTTCTTTGGTTGTGTTTAATTTGATACAGATTTCAACAATTTCGAGGGCAGGCCGAAAGTTAGGGCAGTGGAAAAATGGGAGAGCCCGACTAAAAGATACCCTCAACCCGGTTGCAATAAATATTTTACTCCCTGCGCCCTAAAAGTATGCTTCAAACAATGTTCAATTTAAACAAAACGAATAACTGACGATATCTCCAAAGTTTCTTAACCGATTTGGACGAAATTTTGAGAAAAGTTCTATCGTTACCCCATATTTCAACTCCCATAGTTTTATTTTCCAAATTCGATATTTTTTTGTAATCGATTCTATGTGTATATCGGAAACGAGAGTAGCTATCGATAATTTGAAACAAACTTGTGCTGCTTATGTTATAGGAGAACTTATACTCAAAATTTGAAGTCTCTAGCTCTTGAAGCTTCTGGGATCGACGCGTTTATACAGACGGACATGGCCATATCGACTCGGCTGTTGATGCCAATCAAGAATATATATACTTTATAGGGTCGAAGATACTTCCTTCTACCTGTTACATACTTTTGCACAAAACCATTATACCCTGATTTACCCATTTTATGGGTTCAGGGTATACAAATCATAAGAAATTTTCAGTAAAAGTTGAATTGATCTTGATGAAATTTATCGATCAAAGCTCTGTCTGTGAAAAGTTCAAGTGCAATTTTAAACTAAGCATTAATCCAATAAAGTCTTTATTTATTCTAAAAACTTCTTCCACATTCAAATCATTTGATTAAAGACAAAGTTTTTGTTTCTTCAATTAAATTCAAAGCCTTCATAATTTGTTTTGAAGACAGACAAATAAGAAATAATCTAGAATGTTGACTCATTGAATGGCCGGGCACACGCCTAGAATCAGAAACAGAGCCCTGCATTTTGGCACCACAACCAACTGCAGATTTTAACAATGGCAAACGTTAACTGTGTTCCCGGCTCAGAGTTTTGAGTCTGATTCTGATTCTGAGTCTGTGATTGAGATTCAGATGCAGTTTGAGCTGGCTAGCGGTTCAGGTTGACGCCGTGTGCATTACTCAGCGGCGGCTGAGCAGCATTTTTAATTGAAATAATTGCGGGTTGAGTTAATTAAACGATAAATAATGTAATTGTGTATAAAAAGGCGATTCACAGACGCTGCGGCGAGTCACGCCAAACAATGGACGACAGAAGCAGAGAGAGAGAGCGAGATAGAAAAAATATGTATCTACACAATATTGCACATAGGTTGGGTTTGGCGTTGCATAATGCACATAATGCCTTGTCTTGGCATTCTTAACCGCAAGCCGAGAAACTCTGGAAACAAAAAAAAAAACCACTGAGACTGTAATTAGTGGCATATTTGTTTCAGCTGCAACGTGAAGTCAAGTCAAAACAAACGGCAAAGTTGTTTGCTTGAGTGTCTGTTGATTGATTATGGCACATTTGATTTGGTTGGAAAGGAAACTAAAGGAATGGGAAAGGGAAACTTAAGGTTGCGTGGGCAACGAATTGAAAATTACGTTCGCATTTGAAATTGAAAATGAATTGCTGTGTAATCAGAGGCGCGTGCGCAGCGCACCCGTTTTTTTTTTCTTCTTTCGGATGATGCCTTCGACAGCCAACTCTCTCTCTCTCTCTCACTCCCTCTCTCTTATCGATTTGCAACGCCTAAATTATGCTAAATGAACATTTTGAACAGCTGTCTGCCTGGGCTTATGATATGTGGGCATCATTGTACTTATAAAGTGCACGGTTAATCATTTAGTTGGCAATTATAACAAATGTGAATGGTTGCAATTTGTAACGCTTTGTTTTTTATTTTTTGTATCAATGCTGTGCAACACGCGGCGTATGCGCAATTAAACTGTATTATTATTTTTTTGCTAATTGACATGCGGTGGCGTATACGCAATATGATTGGGATTTAGGTGGAAAAGTTTTGTGGTTAACTTGGGGAAACGGATCGTTCGTGAATCCCAGAATTAATCAGGCCGCAAATTGGTTTGAAAAAACTCCCACTTTCAAGCGATATTTTCCCGAGATTTCAGACTGTTGTACTATAACCCCAGGCTTATTTATCGCTTCGAAAGATCTGAAAATAAATGGCGCTAGTTGTGGGAATTACAAATGCCTATAAACGACTATATCAACTTGATGTTCAGGTTTTCATTGTCAGGTATGTCTCAAAACGAAAGTAATTTATTTTAATAGAAGCTTCAATATATATGAAACTATTTTAATGCAATTGCAACTCACGACTAACTAAACAATATCGTTTGGAACTTTTATAATCAGCTTTTTGCTGGCTCAAATTTCACACCATCTACACCTACACACACACACATACACATACATACGTTGCCACCTACACACAACTAAAAAGCACAGACAAGCCCTTGAAATGCGTTTGCAACTTACAAACCGAAAAAGGAGTAAGAGAAAAAACAAATATGACAAAACAGAAATAATTATTTCTGCGGCATTTGTTCAGTACTTTCGGCAACAGTCTCGAGGGGCATTGCTTGCTGTCCAGTTTTGCTCTTTTGCTTAAAGTGAAGTCAAAGTGCACAAAAAAAAAAAAAAAGCAGAGAAGACGAAGCAAAAACGAGCTGTGGTCGACCAGAGCACTTACGCAGCTGGGACCCAAGACAGGAAAGGATCGTCAACTGGACAACTGTGCAACTGGCCTGCAGCGCAAACAACAACAACGAGATGATGTGATGAAAGAGAGAAAAACTGATGAGAGTTGTTGTTGTTGGTGTTGTCGGTTTGTGCCCTAACTGATTTCGATTTCAATTTGCAATGGCCTCGTCCAGTGAGTAGAGTGGCGTGGCGTGGCGTGGAATGCGCAAAAAGGCCCAAAAACAGGCAAAACCAACAAACAAACAAACTTCTTTTAATGGCCACATAGAAGTTGTTGTGGGCGCAACAAGGCTCGCAACGCTTCCTGTCAAGTGATTTATGCCAACGTCGAAATCCCCAAACCAAAACTTAAACTTCAACTCAAACTCAAACTCAGAGCCCTAACTAATTTTCTTGTGTTGCGTTGTGCTGTGGCTGCAACAAGAAAAATTGACTGGCTTTTGTCGTCGTCGTTTTCTGTCTGCTATCTGTCTTGGCCGGCCCAGTTTGTGCTGCCTCAACTGATCTGTGATGAATGTCTGACTGAGTCTGCGTTTGGTTTTTGCATTTTTCTTGTTTTTTTGTGTTGTTTTTTTCATCTGTCTGGCAAAAGTACCACGCACTTTGTTTAACGCTTGGTTAGCCAGAAATGTGTATGTTAGTTATGTGTAGGTGCAATTTGCGCAATCATCGACTCTTTTTCACTCTACCCTCTCTCCTCTCGGGCTCTGTTGTTGTTGTTGTTGTTTCAACCCGCATCTTTGGTTGTTAAGGCGCGTGCGCAGACGCCGCTTAATGACTGGCAAAGAGGAATGCCCCCAGAAATGGCTTGCACTTAAAAAACAATTCAATTTAACCATTGGGATTTATGAATGAACCAACCAAAAAATAAAAATAAATAACAGCCAAGCCTCCTCTTCTCGCACAAACAAAATTAATTAATGACAATCACTCAAATACAAAAAAAAAAAAAAAAAAAAATACGCAAACGAAATAATTAAACGGAGCAAACAGGTATATATTCGAATTTTCCATTATTATTCTACCTACCCATTCTAAACACACACACAGACGCAGTCAATCTCTCTGTCTCTCTCTCTCGATTGCTATCAATACTTGACTTGACTTGGACTCCACTTAATTCTGTGTTTGTTTTGGTAATGAAGCTCATTTCCGTTTTGAGAATTATGCATACGACAGAGAGAGAGAGAGTCATGGAAAAGAAGGGCATGCAAAATTCTCTAGCCAAATGTTTAATTACGTATTATATGTTAGCTGGAATATTTGAGGGATTTGCCTATTTGGCATACAATCAATCAATCTGAAAAACTGTATTTTTTTTTTAGAAAATTCAAATCAAATTCATTGATCGATCAGCATTTTTGCCTAATCAAATTCAAAGCAATTATGCCTTATTTGTGTTTTAATTTATTATAATAAATGTAAAATACATAGCGCGCCGTCATTTGCTGTTCACTGTTTTCATTTTTGTTGTTGCTGTTGTTGTTGTTGTTTTAAATTTGTGTATTTACCAAGTGTTAAAATATTAATTATTTAAGCAATACACGCAGCTGTGGTGGCACGCGTCTCTTGTATATTTTATTTTCTTAATTTTTGTATAAATATCAACACACAGAACACAACAACAATATATATATATGGGAGCACAACACATGTTTGCTGCTTGTTTGTTTGTTTTAATTTTTTTTTTGTTTTTGTTTTTGTTTTTGTCATAATGAATGATTTCTCAGTCTGTCAGCATTTTGGACCGTTTGGCTGATTGGGGCGGCCAGCAGGTGAATAATTATCATCTCCGGCTGGGCACTTTGCCTAGAGTTAAGTATTATTCAAAAATGTATCTATCTCAGTCAAATGAACTGTCACGCTTTCGATTTGTTGTTATTATTTAATTGTTAATTATTTAAATGAGACGTGGTATTTATGTGCTAATTGAAAGGATCATGTGTATTGTTTATTTGTTTTACTTAAAAGGAATGATGTTTAAATTTATAGTTAAATAATATGAATTAATTAGTTAACAAATGAATTAAATGAGTGACTTACTGCTCAAACCTCTCAAAGACAAATGAAAGAAGGTGAAGCATTGCATTGATCCTTAAGCTAACCTTTAAGTGGATCAAAGGATACTTTTCTGTTGATTTTTGTTAACGTAATACATTTAAATACTTTGTTTTTCATCAACTTCTTGTTTGTTTTATTTCATTTAATTAAGCTGTTTTTTTGCTTAAAGTCAAAGGCAAATTAACTTATAAATGTTTTGCCACTCTAATAGTTCCAATTATAGTTTGTGTCACGTACTTAATTCCATTTAGTTGTCTCTAAACGTTTCACGTTTTGCTGTTGTTGTTGTTGGTAATGTTGTTATTTTCTTAGCAGTCGGCACCTGCAATTAGCTGGTCCAGCCTTATAACAAATCATTTTTTGCCAAGCAATATTGCTCTTTGTATTTCTTGTTGTTGTTGTCATTTGTAACGACACATTACGCTATAAACGCTTTTCTTTAATTGCATTTAATCACAGACATTTGCACAATCCAATCAAACCCAATCCAATCTAATCAAAACGACCCGAAACTAATCGCATTGTTAAGCTCTGAAGTCAGCAAGTTTTGAACCCCTTTTTATTTTGTCACACGATCCATTTCAATTTTTTTTTTTTGGTTGTTGCATATCAGTCTCTCCCCCCCCCCCCCCCGCCCCTCCCTCCACGCACACACACACACACACATTATTTGATTGGTAAACCTGTAGCCATGCTATATATATATTAGTCGAAGGTGATATCGTCTTTAAGTGCCTCTTGCACAGCTTTCACTAACAAAATGCCAAAGAGGTTAAACAAAAAAAAACTCTGATATCTATGGCTAAGATACCTTTACCTACATAATGTTCAGCTAGCAATCCAATAACTTAAAACAAGTTTTAATTTTTTGTTTTCCTCTTTTCACAGCAGAGAGAATTAAAAGAAGAGAAGACACAAATAATAATAATAAATAAACACACACACACACTCACACAATCTGTATCTAAGCGCGCAATAAATTATTACCCAAAGGGCATTCAATGCCTTTTAACAACAGGTCAACCTTATCATTATTTTTATTATTATTATTATTATTATTATATCTGCTTGGCGTTGCCGGAGCCAACAACGCAAAAGGGCCAAAAAAAATAAATCGATACCAAAAACCAAAAACCAAAAACCAAAAAAATCTTCAAACACTCCCAATGATCGTCGCTTAGTTATTCTCCCCACCTCCTTTGGTTAGATTTTAGATTTTGTGCGTGCGTTTAAAAAAAATATTTTGTTTCGTCTTTCGGGCATATTACAGCACCGCACCGTGCCAGTGAAAACTGTTCGTTGTTGTTGTTGTTGTTAGTTGCCCCAACTCTTTGGACTTGTTTTGGTATTTTGGTTTTTTTTTCTCTCTTTCTTTAATACAAGCGCGACACAAAAGACGCACAAAAAATGTCATAAATTATGCGACCATGATGCCAAAAGGGAGGGGCTGTTGCCACGAAGCTTCTTTAAATACAACAAAGTCTTTAATACAAACATTTGATACATTTGATTCAAGTGTTTTCTTAGTTTTGGCCTTAACAATGCCAAAAGGGTGAGGCATAAATCGATTTAGTTCTTGATAAAAAACGAATCTCTGGAACTAGGTGTAAGTTTAAATAAAGTTAAAATAAAAATTTAATATTCAACAACTTGACATTAGTTCAACAATTGTTTAACTAAGAAATTCATATTAAATAATCTCAGAATGATTTTCTTAACTAAGAAATTATCAGCTCCAAATCCATTTGAACCTTTCAATTAAAGTTTAATACAAAAATGTTTATCTCATGTCAATCGAACACATCATTTAAATTGAGCTGCATTCTAATCAATTCCTAATCTTAAATGTCTCATTTCATTTTAATACTCGTTGGAGTAAGTTCTCACAAGACCTGTCTTAGACATTCCCACACTTTACCATTTCCCCCTTTCTATCAATTGTGCAACGTAAGGATTTTTCACATGAATATTTTCTTTTTAGCTGCCTAACTGTACTGTAATTTTGGTAATCCTTTAACGGTGCATATTGTATTTGTATTGCAACGGTATATTGTTGCCAATTGTTGACTGCGTGAGAACGCCAAAGTTGACAACTTCGATAATGACACCAAATAAAATACAAACTATAATTTCAAAACTGTTTCTGTGCTAACAACCTGTAACAGCATCCCTTTTTACCTGTCTCTCTCTCCCAACATCTAGATGCTTATCGAGACACTTCTTCTGGTGTCAGGTAGCAGGTGTGCTTCACACAGTGCCAGCAAATGGTTTAGGGTAGGGTAGGGTTGTTGTTGCTAAGGTGTCATTAACCCTTTCTGGTATTGTTTAATGCGCATAGCAAAAATGTAGTTTAATCATATGCTCAAATGCGCAAGCACGCAGCACATCTAGAACCAAAAAATAAACAGGACGAGACACTCCAAATGCAACACAACCAAAATATATAAATCAAAAACTGCAGCCAGCCAAAGTGGGACGTGCAAAAGGACCAAACACACTTCCACTCTACAACTAAGCTTCAGTTTTGTAACGAGGTCGTTGCCTGCTGTCTGTCTCTGTCTTTCAGTCTCTCTGTCTCTGTGTGTGTGGAACGCATCCTGCATACCAAATAGCTGGCTGCGTTCAAGCTGCCGGAAGTTGTTGCTTCTGTCTATCGATAACTTTCTGGCAGCAACTATTTTGAGTACTGTTAGTTGCACTATTTTCATTTTTTAATTGTACACCAATGCGTCTCAATTTGACAAGCAACATGTGAACAACATATACTAGTATATATATATATATATACTATATACTAAAGAAACAAGTTACAACTCTTTTTTTGTTAAGCGAACTCTGAAAGGGTTGGGCAACTCGTTTGGCATTCAGATTGCATCGCGTGTGTGTGTGTGCGTGTGTGTGTGTTTTGAATGTCCTGTAACGATATGAATTATTCAAAAAAGGCACAATTTTTCGTCGCCGCCAAGGACGAATGTTTGAAGCGTTGCGCGGCATACAAAAAAGGCACGACGACGGCGGCGACGTTGTTGCTGCTGCTTTTGCTACCCAGTTTTGGTTTTAGCCAGTTAGACGTAGCCCAGTTACATATGTGTGGGTATGTTGTTGTTGTTGCCGTCGCAGTCATCGTCGTCGTACATACAAATGTCCTAGTCTGGTGCTGGTCTGTGTTGAGTTGAGTTGAGTTCTGTTGCTATTGCTGTGAGTCTCGCAACTGTTTGGCTGGCTACATTTGTATTGCTGCTGCAAACTCAAAGTTATATCCTTTGACAGGATACAGTGCAGCTGGCGTCGCAACGAAAAGTGAAAGTCAAGGTTAATCCGTCTGCAAAAATTCAATATTTTATGCATTTAAGTTGATGGCGTTTCACTGTTGCTGGTTGGCATCAGAGGGGGAGGGGAGGGGAGGCAGTGTGGCGTTTAGGTTGACGTCTATAAAAAAAAAACAAAAATTGTGTGTTGTGTGCTTTTGGGGGCCATTTTGAAGCTGTCGCCTTTTTAATCGCATGTTGCATGCAGCGTCGTCAATCGGTTGCGTGCGTTTGCTGCCTCAAAACGTAGCTGATTAATGAGCAACTAGAGTGTGTGTGCGTGTGTGTGTGTTTGTGTTGCATATTAAGTTATTTAATAGCATGCATACAAGCTGCAATTTATATTCTAGGGAAAGTTAAGGTTGAAGTTATAAAATAAAATTAAATTTGATTGGCACTTGTAATTAAAATTGAATCATATCTGTTGAGTTTTGTATAACTTTTAACTTTACTTTCACCGCACTTTGACTCAAAGAAGACGATTTTTTACGCACTTGGCGAAATATCAACAGCCTAAGCGAGAGCAAATGATAAATAAAGAGAGCGATTGCAGCTGAGCTCATTGACCCACACGTTTGTTTTTGCGTTCGTTCGTTCGTAACTGAAACTGTCACATCAATTTGAACGCTGCGACGACGAGGGCCAATGAAATTGAACTTTAAATTAAGTCAAACAAAGTAGCAGCAAAAAAAGCAACTGAGTCGAATACAAAGAAACTGGGTTAATGGGTCTGTTATAGAGCTATGAGGACAGGTTGCAGCTCTCGTGTCGTATACGCAATGGCCTTTCACTATTGTTATTGCTGCTCGTCGTTGAGTCAACGCATCAGCTCGCTCCATCCATCTAGCCATTTAATTGAATAATAAGCTTAACGTTTGCCGCTGCACAAATCCGCGCACGACAAAAATGCAGGTCAACCGACTGCAATGCTCAGCTGCCTTTCGCGATCTTCAGCTGACAATGACGATGACGATGATGACGATGATGACAACAATGTTGCACACGTGCAGCATTCGAGCCGCGCGCCGATTAAATTGCGCAAAATTGTTTGCTAAATTTTTGGATAGTTTAAGGCAGCGCTGCTGTCACTGCCGCTGCTGCTGCTGCCGCTGCTGACGTCGACGGAGATCTGTTACAATATTTGTAGCCGCTGGGAGCAGCGAGGTCAATTGATTGAAACAACTTTGAACTTGTTGATCTTGTCACAAATTAAAAGAAGATTTATACGCGCACAGCCCAAGAGCATAATAGACACAACACACAAGAGAGTACAGTGTGCACGCGCTAAGGAAGACACAAACTATTTTTCTAAACTTTGCAAGTTTTTCTTGTTTTATCCATCAATCATTTGTTTAGCATACCGTATCAACACTGTTGCTGTGAGTGCGTGTGAGTTTTAGTAGTTGCGCTCGAGGCATTATTGAAACTATTTCTTCTTCTTGTCGATCTTCATCTTTGGTTTTTTTTTGGTGAAATCTTTGATTTTGGTTGAAGCTGATGCCATGATTTATGGGTGAGCTTTGCTGGCGCTAGTCGCCCAGTCAGCCCACCTCGAGGGGACACAGAACGTGCCAACACTTGTGGCATAGAAACCTCAGCTGTCTTTACGACCGCAACTGATCACGCCAGTGTGGTGCGTCTTGAGTTGCGTTTCAAATCAATTTTGGATGTCTTGTTTTTTTTTATTATTATAGTATACCAATTTTTATTTGGCATTTAATGAGCGACCTTCGCGTTGTAATCGTTACGAGACCTATAAACCTACAGCAACGTCCAAAGCTGACTTTATTGGAATGCCTTTCTGGTCGGGTTTTTAATGAGCCGAAAGCTATTTGTTTGTTTGTTTGTTTGTTTTGGAAATATGTTTGGAACTGAAATTGATTTTTCTGTCTTCGAGTGAAAAGAATTTTCGTTTGGGATGAAGAAAAAAAGGTAAGCACAAACCGCATTTGACGAATTTCGAATGTTGGTATTAAAGAAAGAACAAACTAAAACTTAAACAATAGAAATCCTTTGGGCACTAAAAATGCTTTTTGAGGAATTTCTCTTTCATTTTAGAAAACAATAAACGACCAACAACAACAACAAAAAAGAAGTAGAAGAAGAAGAAGAACAAACGTATTTGGCCACGCCACATAAATGCAAGCAGAAAGGGCTCCAAAACTGCGATTGCGACTCCAACCGCCGTCTGCTAACTCTTCGGGGCTCGGGGCTCGCAAAGCGGTTCGTGGAAGTCTCGTGTTTAGCACACGCGTAAATTTTCTGCCTCCGTCTGGTGAATGGCTTTGAACGTCATGTCTGAATTGGTGGCGGCATTCGCTTTGAGACGCAACCGCCATTCGCAACGCATGCGCACTAAACGGTACCGCTAGCGGGTACCAAACAACCATACAATGTAGGGGGTACGGAGGGGGGGTGTGCAGGGTGTAGCCTGTGGCTTTTTGTCGCCGCATTTCATTGTTGCAGTGCTGTGTTGTGTCGTTGTTTTTTTTTTTTTTTAATGTCCTGTGCGCACGTTTCGAAAATGAAATGTCCGTTCCAAATGATCAAAAGTGAAACAAAAAAAAAACAACATCTTCAAGATGCTTCAACTTATTTTTTGCTTCAAGGTCAAACGGAGTTTTTGGTGTACGTCGGTGAGGCAGACGATAGTTTTAAGAACTCTTTCTTAAAAAAAAAAAACCCCTTAGTGTGTCAAATGCGACTGAGTTACGCTCAATAGGCTTAAGTTACAAACGCGCATATCTTGATTCGGGGAAAAACAAGTTGAAATTCGAAAAAATCCCTTTTTGAGAAATACTCTTAAAAGCTTAAGAGGTATATCTTTAATATATTCTAGAATCTTACCTCAAATGAGGTACTTTATATGGTGTCTAAGGTATTATACAGACTTAAAATTATACAGTTTAATTCGGGGAAGTCCATTTTTTTTGGGAAATATCTTTTTTTTTCAAAGAATCACCCTTTTCCTTATTGAAATGGCATCAAAAAATATAATAATTATTAAGTGTTCTTTAAGATAAAGAATAATTTTCTTATCAAATGATATTCTGATTATTAAGTTTTCACTTTTGAAAGTCTTTTTCAATATTTAATATGATCAAATTTAGATTTGATTTTTACTTTGGTAGTTCCAATCAAAGTGCCAAAGTTGCTGGATCTCTTTGCTTCCAGCCCCCCTTTACCTTTTTTTGTTTTTTTTTTTTAAAGCATCCATCCTGGGCTGTGGCCATTTCCATTGTTTGCCTTTTGGCCCCAGTTTTCGTTGTTGTTGTTGTTTTTGCTTTTGGGTTTTTTTGTTTGCGCTGTTGTTGTATTTGCTTATGAAGTGCGCAACTTGACTTAAAAGGGGCAAACAATTGCATTGATCAGGGTCGGGTCTCTTTGGCTGCTTTTGCTGTTGTTGCTTTGCTCTCTTCACAACCGCATTTTGGGCATAAAGTATGAGTAAAGTATTTCGTTGTTCGTTTCTGTTCGTTGCATTGTTTTGGGTCATGTTGATCGTCGTCTTCGTTGTTGTTGTTGGCGTTGTTTGCAACGGTAGCATCCTACACACCAAGGCAAACAGAAGACGACGAAGTTGGAAGACAGACAAGGTCCACTGTCGTCCAGGTTTTGGTTTTGGGTTATTCTACAGAGCTACACTTTTGTTGTTGTTGTTGTTGTTGTTGTATCGTTGGGTTTTGGTTTTGTTCTTGATCGTGTCGAACGGCGAGCGCCCCCTTTTAACAGCGCATAACAGCAAAATCATGACTTGCCATTTACATTGTTCGCTCGTTTTGGACTTTATTGTTTTTGACGGTTACGTCGCAGCCCAGCCAGCCTGCCAGCCAGCCAGCTAGCCGGTTCGGCCTCTCAATTCGAACGAAAAATAATGAAAAATTATTCAATAAAAATTATTTCGCTTGGACGCAGCGTAAAAAAGATCCTCAGCTACAGCTACAACTTTTGTGCTGCGCGTTGTTCGTGCGTTCATCGTTCGTCCTATACACGACGATGACGATTGATCGGGCCAGGGCCAAGAGCAAGAGCTACCAAATTTAGCTTCCGTTGGCAGTAGCCGGTAATCTTAATGCCCCCAACTGATCGCGATCGTGAGTTAAGTGATCGCGCTATAATTTTACGCTACAATCTTCTTTTTTTTTGGACCTGAAACGTTAAGCAGTTTGCTCTGGACTTTGTTGCTGCCACTGCCACTGTTGCTGCTGTTATGAAATTATTGTTAAACGATTTTGTGATTTGTTGTGCGCTACTGTTCTGTGTGCTCTCAGTGTCGATGCTGTGGACTATGATTACACGAAGACTTTGGCTCCTTAACCTAGGCGCAGAGCCAAAGTGGCAGCCAATGCCAATGAGAGAGAGATGAGGACGCACGATTCTTTGTTGCTTTTGCTTTAAGTGCCGGCTGACCCAGTTAAAAAAAGGAGGAGGCGCTTTTGCCTATGACTTGATAAAGTGCAATGTCTGAGATTTTTGCGCTTTTGCACGGCAGCCACAAATGACAAATAACAGCAGCAGCAACAACAACAACAGCAACAACAACAACCACGACACAATTGACACAACAATGAGCACTGATAGTTGCTGAAGTCCGAAGACGAAAACGTTGCAAGCCGACCGGCAACGGATGCGCCCAATGAGCAAACAAAGCGCAGCGGGAAATTGCAGCGAACAGCAAGCAAAAAAGCAAAAAAGAAAAGAAGGCATACCAACGGGGTCCAACGGGGTCCAACGGGGTCCAACGGGGTCTTGAGTTGTTCGGCTGTTGTATTTATGCGATTGCCGCGCCGCAAGTGGCACAGTGGCTGCCCACTTGAGGAAACACGCGAACAAAATTAGCGTGCCGCCTTGCTATATTTTATACACTACTACATATCTTTCACACACACACACAGAGATACTAACGACTGACTGATTTGTCTATGTTTCTGTCTGAGTCGGACAATATTTTGGTGTTCAACTGATTAAATGCAACTTCCTTGGCGTAATAGAAATTAAAAGAAAAGAAAGATTGAAGCGTGCCACAATTTACAATTGCTGGCAACTTAAGCAGCTTCCTTTCCATTTAAGTAGAAACTCTCTTCTTTTTTCATTTCAATTAAAAATGTTCTAGTTCTTCTTTTCAAACTAAAAATAAAGCAAGATTATTTGTTTTTTGTATATATTCAATACAACTCTCGTTTTTTCCTCAATACGAACGTGAATCATGAGAAAATTCAATTCGTGGAAATCGTGCTTGATTTTTGGGAAGAACGAAAATAATAAAAACCTGTTGCCTGACCGTTCTCAACTTAATGACTATGGAAATGTAAGCGTTAGATTTTGAGATTGATAAGGCAAAGATCGTTTTGTTGTTCTTCTCCTTCTTTGAGAGATGAGAAAACATATGAATTAGTGCTTTTTGTTTCAGACATTTCATTTACAATTTGATTTTTTTGTTCTGTGTGCAACAACAATTTTCCCATATTATCACCTCATTTGTCTCAGACGACGGGCTAACTGAAAGCCGCATAATTGACACATTAGCCGATTGGCTCGTTTTCGTTTTCGTTCAGCTCGTTTCTTAATTGGCAAGCAACCGCATCATCATCATCATCATCTTTGGTCTTGCGGTAATGCGTTTAAGAGGCGTGATCGTGTCTTTTGCACGCCCTCCTGCGGTGTCTACTGTACGACGGCTCTGTCCTGTCCTGTCCCGTCCTGACATCTGGCTGATTGATCATTGTGTGTTCATAGGCCAAGGGTCGCCTCTAGGCTGTCACAATGCACGATGTTTTGGTAGCAAAAGTGCCAGGATTATGGTAAGAAACAAACAACAAGAAGAAGAAGAAGTGTTAATACTTAAAATTAGCAGGCAGCAAACAGCAAAACCGCATGCTGAGAGCACAGTAGCCGTATGAAGCTGTGCCGGCTCAAAGATTTGCTAATTGTTAATCTTAAAATGCGAATCTCGAGTGGCAAACAACAACAAGTTGGGTGTTGCTGCGCCTTAAGGATTACAGCTACAAATGTAGCAAAGAGCTGTTAAGCTGAAGTTTTTCAAATAAATCTTGGATCTAACTAAATCACAGCCAAGAGCTTTCAAATATCAGCTTTGGACCAACTGAAACAACTGAAATCGTAGCCAGTTATTGACTTTCGAACCGCTTTATCTTGCTCTCCATGCGACACATTCTGTTATTTATATATTTATTTATTATTATTATTATTTTGTGTTCTCGTTTTCTTGATGCTCAGGTATCTGCTACCTGTCGCAGTCGGCCCGAACGGTTGGTCTGTCTGTCTGATTCTGCAACTGTAGATTTTATTTCATGCCGTTTATGCAAATTAAGTTCAAAAGGATAAGGCCAACAAAAAACACAGCAGCAGTAACTGCAACAATCAGACGAGGAGGTGGAGCCGACATCAACTCACAACATTTTCGGACATACAAAAATTATTTCTGAATGAAATTCGTTTGCCCAAATTCGTATCGATTACCGGCTGACTGTCCAACTGTCTGTCTGTCTGTCTGTCTGTCCAAATGCAAATGGCATGCCAGGCGCGCGGATCTGTTTTCTGGCCCGAAAGGGTAGCATTGTAGTAAAGACCGGTAGCCGAAAAAACCGAATGCTGCTGTGATATCGAATTAATTAAAATACAAAAAAAAAGCCAAGGCAAAGGAGCAGGAAGCAAAAAAAAAAAACAAACAAAGCGACAGAGAAAAAAAGAAGCTGGCGCCAAATGTAAATGAGGCATCGCTTGGCGAAATTAGTTGCCAGGATTGCCAGGCAAAACTGGAGATGAAACCTTTGGTTGTTGTTGTTGTTGTATGTGGTGGCACCTTGTGCGGCCGCCTTCAATTTGGCGCTGATTTGGCGGCCGTGTTGTGTTCGCTTTGCCTCAATTTGAAACCTTAAATGAACTCTGGCTGGTGTAGCCTTTTGGTTTTGTGGTACGAAGTGCGCATGCGTGTCGCTGTTGTCGCGAACCGAAGCGACGTGCAACAAGTTAATTAAGCCGCATTTGCATGTTGCAGCAAGACGATGGCGCAGTTCCAAGACGCAAAAACGGTGGCAAGTCTTTTATAGCCACAAGTACAACCCACACTTCCTGTCTGCTCTTTAAGTTTTGTTTTTTTTTCTTTCAATTTAAGCAGCAAAACGTGTCACAGGCGGCCTCTATTCCTTGTTGCTGCTGCTTCTGCTCCTTGTGCTTCTGGTCAGGCGATCGATCACATGCTGTGTGAACTGCGGTAATCCGCACAACCACGCCTTAGTCGCATTTTCACGCGCGCCCCTTTTGTTAACATTTTGGGTTTCCCTTCTTCCCAATTCAGCTCCAAAGATTCATTCTTCGTTACTAAAGCAGTTTATGATTGATTGCAAATAAAAATGTGTGTTTACTTTTGGGTTTTTTCGCTACACACAACAACAACATACACACACACACACATGTGTTGGTGTTGGTGGTGGGTTTCTTCAACATTTATTGCACATATGTCGCCGACGTGATTTTGGCTACTGTGACCAGAGCCAATATAATACGAGCTAAGTAGCACGGGCGTTTCACTTTTTTTCTCGACTCATCTCCTGTTTTTTTTCCTCGTTTTTCGCTTTTCTATTTTTTTGCTATGGTTAATTATTGTCAGCGTGTGTAAATCGCATATGTTCAAATATATATTGCAAAGTGGCTGTGCGATATTTTTTTTGGGCTATTTGCTGTCACAGTGGGCGGTTCGTTGTTAACTCAAGGATTCTTTTTATATCATTTGTTAAAAAGTATTTTAAATCCATAAACAAGAGCTCTGTGATTTTTTGTTAGATTGAACTCATATCTTTTGCTTTAACTTCCTTTTTCTTAATAGTTTTCACATCAGTTTGTTACATCTAACTAGGAACGAGAGAGAGAGAGAAATCTCTGTTTGTGTTGTTGTCCTTGGGAGCGGTCAATCACAACAACAAGTGTTATGCAATAACTGGAATCTATAGCCATCACGGAAGCCATTTGGCATACGCTTTTAACATCAACGGCATTTGAAAATATTAATAATGGAAGCGATGCAAGCGGCTTTCAGCTGTTTATAGTTTATAGTTTATGACGATGTCCAGTGTCTCTCTCGAGAAATCATCATCGCCGCGCCACTAGCACCACATTAGCCAAGTTAGCTGGCGGCGCCTGTCAAAAGTTGCCATCAAGAATTTATTTCAGTTATAGCATTGAAATTGTTTAGCTTAAACACAACAACAACAACAACAACGGTTGTTTTTTCTTTCTTTTTGTATTTTTATAATATAACAAAAGTTTTGAATGCGTTGCACATGCGCACTGTTGTTGTTGTTGTTGTTGCTGTTCGCTCGCTCGCTCGCTCGTTTTTTGCCGCTCCATAGATAAAAAATACACCTGTCGCATTACAGCTAAATTTATGTCCACCGGTAGACCTTTACTTTGGCGCGGCTAGAAACGCGCACAGTCTGATTGTGTATTAGTGTGTGTGTGTGTGTGTGTGTGTGTGTGTGTGTGTGTGTGTAAGACGATTGCACGCTTCGATCGGGGCGATCGGTTGCCGTTGCTGCTGCTGTTCGGTGGGGGTCCAAGTGTTGAGACATTTCAGGTTTCGAGTCAAGTTGTTGTTGTTGTCTGCTTTGTTGTTGTTGTTGTTGGTGATGCGTTGTTGCCGCTGGCCCGTTGTCTGTTGTCTGGCTTGGCCTGGCTTTGTTTTTGCGTCGTTTATTTATTTTTGTGTATATAGTTTTGTTGTTGTTGGTTGAAATAAATACATAAAAATCGATCGAAAGTTTTGTGCTTGAATAAAACGAAGAAGAAGAAGAAGACGCTGGCATTTGATTTCGCGCAGATAGCCAGACAAAAGAGAGATGATGGCGATGACGTCAAGACAAGAAGAAAGACCGATACAGTCGACCAAAAAAAAAAACAAACCTTCAAAAGTGTTAAAGACAAAAACTTGTAGTTGAAAATAGCAACAAAAAAAAAGTTAAACAAATAGTTTACGGTACTCAAAAACGAGCTGCTAACTGTTTTTTGCTTAGAAGCTACGATCTTTGCGATTAACAAACAAACATCGTCTAAGCATCTATAGGGAGCTATATCATTAAGCTACAAACTGATAAATAGCGAGCGCACTTTGATTTCCCTAAACTAAGACAAGTGCCAAAAAACATGAAACTTGCACAAAAGTTTATTTGGCTTAAGATGAGGTTTGTTAAAGGGTAGTTGAATAATAGTTTGTTGTAGTAAGGATTAAAATTTTCTATTTATAAAATGATGATCGGTAAAAGAGTTCACATTTGACTCTACACTAAAAATTCTTTAGAGAGCATTTCAACTTCGTTTCGTTTACAGTTGAATTTGCTGGCCAAAAGCTGACGGCCGCTTTGATTGTGGAATTTGGCAAATGCTTTCGACATTTCTTTTTTTTTTGGTAGCCTATGTTTTTGCCCCATCGCAACAACATCGCATCTTGGCTCATTTATCAAATTGTCTATTGATAGCTGGCAAATAAAAAAAAAAAACAACAAATTTTCGCACTCATCCGAATGATTCACAAGTTGAAGAGAGTCTCGCTGAGTCAGCAATTATTACACTAAGTGGATATTAAACCGCAGCTTGCTAATTGATAGAGCAACTTACATATATGTACATACATATATGTAGTATATAGTAATATACAGGCACACCTGCTGCAAGTCACACCAAGTCTAGACCCAAATACATATAATTAAAATAAATACGAGTGTGTTGCAGTTTGTAAACCATTTGGATTCCACTGGGATATATGTCGGTCGGTCGCAGCCCTTAGATGTTAGTTTTCAACGCGCTGAGAGCGGATCCCACAAAATAAGCAGATGATGATGAAGAAAAAAAGGTCAATGCTATCTGGCGACGGGGCTGAGCTAAACGCTATTATTAGAGGTCACAAATCAATGAAGACTTTATCGACGGTCCAATGCGACTCATTACAACACAACCACCAACAAAAAAAACCTAGCGATTACAATAAAAAATAAAAAAAATAAAAAGCCGCGTCGAGACTTAAATTTATTGACAATTCAAAGACGACACAAAACTAGAGAACAGCGTAGAGACTTAACATAATGGATAAAAAGTGTCCAGCCGTGAGTTGATTCTCGTCTCTCTTGGAGAAAGGTGCGCTGTGAAAGAAAGTCAGACTCTTACTATACTATATACCCCTACCCCCCCACACACTCTTAAAGATTCCTTTTAACCAAAAAATTCGTTAGCTGTTGCACGCATGTCAGCTTGGTCCATAAATTTTGTTAAGTTAGTTTATTGTTGTTGGGTCCTGAGACGTTCGATCGGCCGATCAAACGGATTTGTAGACGCCGCCATTGCCAACGGCTATGTTAGAGTCTCTCTCTCTTTCGCTCTCTCTCTCTCACTATCTGTCTCTTGCGCTATTTGACCAATAATTATGTAAATAAGCCCAGACACTGGATTATCCCGTCGTGCATAGAAGCTGTGCCGGAACTAAGTTGATTTGCATACCAAGTTTTGAAATTTTTCTGTTTTTTTTTTTTGGTTTTTGCGTCTAACTCGGTCTCGGCACTCGGCGAGGAACACGCGTCGTCCTCTTGGCGTCGTCCTTCATAATTTAAATAATTATGCCACTTGCTGGCTTCCTTTTTGGCGTCTCGAGCTTAGAGATTTTTATGGCACGGCATTTGGCATAATTATGTAGGTCAAAAATTGTTTATTGACACGCAAAGCAGCTAAGGAAATTTGCATAATTTTACGCTGCAGTCGCTGCTGCTGCTGCTGCTTGTCGAATGTACAACAAATCTCCACTTGGCTTTTTTTTTTTGGTGGTAAGCCAACACCCCCCCCTTTCACAAAGGTCTCAGCCCAACAGCTGTTAATTATAGTGCCCGGGGGGGCATAAAAAAAATTGGCAGCGTGGCAAATTGTAGTACCCAAAAAAAAAAAAAAAATAGCTAAGAACTCAAAAGGGTTAGGGTAACGGCTTAGTCTGGGCGCGTACATTTTTGCACCTGCTGTTAGGTACAAAAAAAAAAAAAAAAAAAATTGAGACATAAAAAAGAAACGCGTGGAAAAACTGTAGGAAAATGTGGCGAAATATGAAAAATATGGCTAGCAAAAAAAAAAAAAACGAAAAAACGAAAATATGTCGAGAACTGTAATTTATGTTTTTTAATTAAGCCGCTAGAAATATTTGTGAATTTCTCAGCTTTTCATGTTTTTCATTATAAAGCACCTTAGTTAAAGCGCGTTCAAGTTTTTACTTTGTTTTGTTTATTATTATTTTTTGTTTCCCTTGCCCCGCCAGCACACACTGCCCCCAACCTTAAACCCACACAAACGTTCTGGGTCTGGGTCTGGGTCGGAAGAACACAGCTGAGAAACGGGTTGAACTTGTTTTGTTAAAGAATTTTCCATGCACGATTGTCGTCCGGACTGAGAAACTGAAGATCAGGTTGATAACTACTTGCTACTAGTAAATATACTATGTATGTATATGCCTGTGACAAGTTGTATTATAAACCATATTATATTACTCAAATACAATGTAATTGCTGCATAGTTTAGGATACACCTGCTTAACCTTCAAACTAACCTCTAGCCAACTACCATAAATGCGACACAGAGAGCGACATGGTTAAGCCGTTATGGGCTATAGACTTCCGTTTTGTATTGTCCTGTTCTTCACCCTACTTGACTCCTCCCGATAAGTATCTAAGCCGCGACATTTGTTCCGACGTTCGTTCCTTCACATTCGTTCGTTCGCATATCCTTTAGCGTTTGAGTTGTGGTGGAAATGTCAAAGCCAAAACGGAACTCAACGACAGGCGCAATGTCAAAATGACAACAACAAAAGCCGTCTGTCGTTGTTGTTGTTGTGTGTCGCCTCCTGTTGGTGTCATAAATCGTTATCGACCACCGAACATCAGGTGGCACTCAGGCGCACTCAGCTCCGAAACCACAAGAACAACAACAACTAGAAACTGCATTTTCGAGGCATAATCCAATGCGACCAGTTACGCATGTGGTCTGGCCGCAGGGGTGGGACACAAAGTGCAAAGGGCTTGTCGTAAATTAACACGCTAGACACCCAAACCCAAAAACTGTGGCCAGCCAATAACTGCACTGTCCTTTTTAAGCCGCAACGCTAGAAAGGGACACACACAAACACAAACACAACATTAGCGCAGCCACTTCAAAAGGCGATGCAAAACATGCAAAACAGAGCACAAAGGATCTGCAATTTATGATAGGCACTTGCCGCATACTAAACAGCAAGTACCTCATATAAAGCCCCCATAGGTTAACTGTACTTGAAAACAAGTTCAAATTCAAGTATAATGATTTTTCGTTATATTCAATTACAGTTAGTTAAAGCCTTCGATTTGCTTTATAACATTTCCCAACTCTTCAATAAAACCCACAAGTTATGTGGGCGAAAAAATAACATCCATCAAAAAAAAAAAAAAAACAGCTCATGTCAGAATTTCGAAACCAACACACCGAAACAGCTGTAAATGACATTCGGACAGAATCAAACATTTTAACACGCTTCAAAGTTGTCCGAACAAGCAGCGAATAGCAAAATACAAAAATAAAAAAAGAGAAATGTCAAAAACGCGTCGTGAACGCGCTGGCAGGCAAAACTCCAACTCCAACTCAAACTCAAACTCAATCAAAGGCTACATGCCACACACAACGAGCGTCGCATACTGTGGAAAATTCAACAACAGCAGCAGCAACAGCAACAACAACAACAAGCTGTGTGGCAATGCGTGAGTCCTGCGTCCGTTTGGGGGTCAGGCTGTAGGACTTGGCCCGTCAGCCTGACTATCCGTCTGTCTGTCTGTCTATCCGTCTGTCTGTCTGTCCGGGAACATTGAATACGCATTACAAGACCGCGCTGAAACCAAAACCAAAACCGCGTTACCACATGTCAGCGGCAACAGCAACAGCAACAGCAGCGGCAACAGCAACGGTTGCTGCCTTGGCCCAGGGGCATATGGGAATACGAGAGCGTTGAATGTGAAACACATGTTGTTGTTGTTGTTATTGTTGTTGTTATTGTTGCTGTTGTTGTCGACGTCGTTTGGCTATGTGTTGTTCGCGTTGTTGCCTCGCCTCGCCTTGTCTCACCTCGTTCTCGTCGCGCCGCGCTTGATTGGTTGAAAATGTTGGGCAAAATGAACATAGTAGTAACCAAGCTACCCCCAACCACAACCCCCGGTTTTTTGTTGGCTGCCCCCTTTAACAACAACAAAACCCCAAACATGCCCCAGAAGTTTTGTTATAATTTTTGCGGCTGTCATTTTGGTGTGTGTTAGTGTTAGTGTGTGTGTGTGTGTACTTTGATTTTGTTACATGGTTTTTGCGAAATGGATGGAAGGTTGCAAGCGGCAACAGACACATTCTGGCATTGTTGCAACAAAAGGGCGTTACTATTATTGAACAGTAATCGCAGTCATGTCTGTTATGCCTCTACTATCAGTTAAAATTGGTGTGAGTTGAGTTCAGCTTCACTTCGAAATGATAAATGTGTCAAATTTTGGACAATGGAAAAACCTATGAATTTAACTAAATTAGTTTTGTTATGATACATATCTGTCAAACCAAATAAATCTCCCTAGTTTACTCTACTTTGTCTAACCTTAAAAACTTTGAACCTAGTTTTTCCTAAATATTTTTCTAATTTCCCATCACCAAATCTTCTATCGCCATTCTGTCTGCGGCATTGCACCGTTTTCACTTAACTTTACACTTTGCTCAAACCAAAAAGTAACCAGAGAATTCAAAAGAATTCCAGCAAGCCCAACTTGAGTAAATGTGTATCAAGGCATGGGGATGGAATGGGCCTCCCATTGATTATTTGGGGCGCACTAATATTCACACCTTTTTTTCTCGTACGACCCACAGAATGAGGTAAAAGTAAGGCCAAGAAGATACTTCCGTTGAATTATCAGGCAAACGTGAGTTGTGCAGCTTCCGAAGAAATGCATGCAGCTTAAAGAGGAGCTGCCTTTCTCTCTCTCTCTCTCTGTTTCTCGTGCATCCTCAAAGATGGGGCAGCTGTTGGCGCAAGCAATTAGTGTGTGCATTCAGTTGCCAGAAATTGTTAAACTACAGGCGAGCGAGAGAGAATGGAGAATGGAGAATGTACAATGGAGAATGGAGAATGGACAGCAGCCAATTGATGGCCAAGTGCAATGTGTGCCAAAGCGGTTAATGAACAATTTCATGGAAATATTGTCACACTTTTGTTGACGGCAATTGGCACTGGATTCCTTTAGGCAGTGACATGTGCAGTGCACTGAGAGAAATAAATGGTAAGCGAAACGCAAACGAAACGACTTCCCTTTCAAGCAATTGAAGTACAGTACGACCTCGCTTAACGCAACCTATTAGAATTTGGCCTGTTGCGAAAACCGAGGGATAATCTTTTGTTGGCTACGAGACCTATTTCCAAAAGTAGATGCATTTTCTTATCATTTAAATCAAAGTAAATCGAGTTTATCTGCAAGGATTTCATTTGAATTTATTAAGTTTTTGATAAAATTAGAAATTGTGGTCTGTACTTTGTATGATTTCCTTAGAAAGTTGCGTAAAATAAGGTACATTTTTTTCAAGTTAAGAAATTTGGTGTTGCGATTATCGAGGAGTTGCGTTCAACGAGGGTTGCGTTGAGCGAGGTCGTACTGTAGTTCACTGTGTGTGTTTTTTTCAAGTGCAACCGCTAAGGCAATCAGCTCTCATCTTCTTCTTCTTCGTCTTCGTTGTTGTTGTTGTTGTTGAACTGCATTCACAACTCTAGCTGCTTGTATTGCCAATGCTTGCCTAATTGATTTATTGATGTTTACATGTGCGTGCCTGGCAACAACTGACTGGACTGTTTGGTTGCCTACAACGAGACTTACAACATTGCCCACAATTTGCTGTAAACGCTCGTCGCTCGTCGAGAGCGTTGACAATTGTTTGCGCCATGTTTGTCGACAACAACAGCAACGACTTCTCAACATCGAAGTCGGTCGAGCGTCGAGCTAGACTCTTTGGTAGCCAAAGTTTAGACAGGCCAAACAATTCGTCAGTCAGACGGAGAGACAGAGAGACAGAGAGACAGCCAGTTAGCTAGCTGGCCAAGTAATTGTTGACCTTTTACGTCGCAGCCACGTTTGGTTTTTGGTCTTTATTCTCCTGGTCGTCGTCGTCGTCGTCGTCGTCGTCGTCGTCTTCATGTTTTTATTACTGTTTGCACGCCCTGTCCTCAGTTCTCAATGTTTTCTGTTCGGTTCGTCTGTTTGCTCTTCATAAATAAATACATACATATAGCATGAAATCTTTGGCGCTGCACATCGAAATGCCTGAAAGTCTAACATGACAATTCCAAGTCTCGCCACTCGAAATGTTGTTGTTGTTGTTGACAACGTTCATTCGATTTTCATTGGAATTTTTGGCCAGCCAAAAGGGGAACACTTTAGATTTCACAGTCTTTTATGATTGCTTAAATGTTAATAGCCGGCATTTCAAGTAATCGAAAATCAAATCGAAAACCTCACATCATTTTATTAGCTTGGACTAAATGCTAAACAATCTTTGTTGTCTCTCTTTGAACAATTTATCTTTGCATTGGGCAGCCTGTCTGGTTAGTTTGACTAGCTTAGCCTTGAACCTGCCACCAATTGCTTTTTAAGCAGCTGCCTGCCACGTTGCACCCTTGAATTGAAAGAATAATCAACTAGTTGGATAAAAAGTCGCATACTTTCTCGCCGTGTCAGCGACCCAACGAAGCGTTAATGAATTACAACCGCGATCGCATCCATGACGCTGCCCACCCCCCTTGGGCTATCTACCACAAAGAGAAAGAAAGAAACACCTTGCCACATCGACGGCAACGATCGGCAGGACGACAACAACTAATTACCGTGGCTGTGCAACAATTTTTATGGCATTTACGCGCACAGTTGATCGCTGACAAAGGTTGCTGCCACAGCAGCAACAACAGCAGCAACAGACACCAGGACACAAAAGCAGACACACTTCAAAATACAGGTAAAAACAGGCTATTTTGTTACGCTGCCGGTTAAATTGTGAGCTGCTTTTTTTGTTTTTTTTTTTTGGGTTTTGACTTTGTTGGTCAAGCTGCTTTTTTTTTTTGGGACTATCGAACGATAATCATCTGGCGTGTCCTGTCCCTTTGTTGGCCAATATATATTGTGAGGCAATTATTAGCACTTTTGGTGCTGCTGAAATCACCACACGCGATTCAAAGTGTCAAGTTGCAAGAGTATTGTCCTCGGCACAATTAATAACATTTTGTCAAGGCAGAGAAATTGCAGTTAGAAAAAAAAACTCAATTAACTGGTTGGGTTTTGGTCTCTTTTTTTCGTTGTTGTTGTTCTTATTGCAGAACCAGTTGCAGTTGCAATCTCAAGGCCCACAAATTGCAAAGAGTTACATGTTGCAGAGACACTTTCAAGCAAATTAGCTGCCGATTTTACTTTACGCACACGCATAAGCACCATTTTTTTCGTGTTTTTATTTTTTTCGGGGCGATTTATCAATTTCAGGTCGCATACCGCGAATGGTGACATTTAACAAGGTTCCAAAACATTATTGCGCTTTCGGCTCTAATCGTTTGGGTTTTATTTTTGTTGTTGCAACAAGCAACAGCTAGCAACAAGGAGAACCAGAACAACTTCAATGCGCACCTGGCGCTCAAAGTGGTTTTTGAAATGCAGCCAGAAACCAAACCACAAACTGCAACAACAACAACTTGGTATTAATCAAAATCATGTGTGAGAAAATAGACAACAACAACAAAAAAATAAATGGGAAAATTCGTTAATATGACTACATTAAGCAGATCAAAGAATTTTTATAATGGCGTATTAGTTATTTTTATGATAAATAAAATATTTTAAATTTATCTATGGCATTTTTTAAGGAATCTTTAAAGTAAATTCATTCAACTTTGATTATCCTTTAATGCCATCAATCATCAAAAAGTTGATTCCTTTGAACCTGTTGCTTCACTCGATATATCATCTGATTGAACTTGAGGTGTCTGCGCCTTGTTGTTGCCCATCGGGGCAATCTTAAGCCGCAAATCATTGGGCATACAAACAAAACTGACATTTGCTTAGTATGCTTGCAACTATGCGAAACTGTGGCAGCAACTTTTACTGCCGAGTGCTGCCGAGTTGGAGTTGCACAAACCGTCAACGGGCAACGTCGCAGCGGGCGCCTTGCAACAACGTCGGCAACATGCTAATGTATGCAACACCCGCCGTCGACTGACGACGACCTTGAAAAATTATGCAAAATCGATGTAAAAAAAAAGCCAACAACAACAAAAACACACACACACACACATAAACAGTGAGAGTAACCAACAAAATGCGAAAATAAGTTCAGCAGCAGTAAAAAATGTAAATGTGGCACGAACGTAACGATGGGTGGAGGGGGAGGGTGAGGGCTGGTGAGCTAAGGTGAGGGGTAGGTAGCTTTGCTGAGGCATCAACTTTTCTTTCTCTACTTGGTTTTTTTTTTTTTTATTTCGTTGTTGTTGTTGTATTTTGCACTCCGATTTTTTTTGATGTTAAAAAATTGGCGCAAATGAGGCAGACAATGTCGGTGCTCATGCGCGCTGCTACAGTTCTAGCATGAGGCAAGTTAGCGCAGGCAGAGGGGAGGGGGGAAAAAAAGAATCGAAGGGGCGGCATGCCCAGTTTTGTTTGGCTAAAAGTTAAGCGTACGCTGAACTTTTGCCTGCCACACAGCGTCGACTGATTTGCATACGATTTTGTCTGTTCACCAGGCCAGCAGCAGCAGCAGCAACAACAGCAGCAACAACAACAAAGCATAAGAACTTCATTTTGGCACAAATGATGTGAACATTGACGCCAGCGTCGACAGCGGAAGTTGTTGCTTATGCGCTGGCGTCGACGCCGGCAGCGACGCCATCGTTGTCGTTGGCACATTATGGTTTGTTTGCCATTTCCGTTTCGCATTTGCATGCAGAGCAGAGAGAGAGAGTGGCAGAGAGTGGGAGAGAGCAAATGTATCTCACTCTCTTTCGTCTTTCTGCTCCTGTTGATTTTTTGGCTACGTTCTCATGCAATTTAAATAATTTTGCATAATTTTTGGAAAATTGACTTATGGATTTCTCATCGTCTGCGATTCATTTTTATGGCTTTGTGTGTGTGTGTGAAACAACTTGTTGATCTTTATTTGCTGTAGGTCATGTCTTTTGGCACTGCTAAAAGTATTTATGTCTCATTTACGACACGCCTTCTCCTACCCCCTTTTCCTTTCCCACCAAACTTTTGCCCAAACAAAACTCAAAAAATGATTTCAACGAAAGTATTTTTTCTCTTGACTGCTGTATAAATTGTTCACTGTGTGTTTGAGATATGTGATTTTATTTTTTGTATTTTCCTTAAAGTTTTCACACACACATATACACACACACACAAACATACAGTAGATGATAAATGAGACTTTAAGTTGTTTGACAGTCGCGGGCTTTTGCAAATGTTTTGTGCAACTTGTTAAATGTTTTCGTTGTCTTTGTTTGTCTTTGTTGAACTGTTTGTGATTGTGTCTTATCGGGCCTTAAAGTCGTCAGAGAGTTGTCTGTTTTGCATATTTGCAACGCTTGTTTATCAGTTCGGCGAGTATAGAAAAATGTATCTACAGCTCTCGAGTTCATTGTGTGTCGTAAACTTAACTCCAAATAACAATAAAACGAGCTGCCCAAATCTGACCCAAGCTGATAAGAAGGCGTGCAGCTGCAATTACCCCAAAACAACAACAACAGCTCATAAAAAAAAGAGTAGAAGGCAGCCTCATGTTTTAAGATTGAATAGAGAGAGGTTTGGTTTTTGGTTGAGAGCGCTGTACTTACATAATTTATGACTTCCCTTGCCCTCTCGCGTCCGTCCGCCAACTATAGCTAGAAAAAAACAATACGATAAATAAATTAAGGAACGTTGCCGGGCTGCCAAACACGTAGCAAGCCAAACAAAGTCCAAGTTGGGAACGTTTTAATTTCTTACACTTGGCAATGGCTAAAGATTCAAAGACAGAGGGACAGCGCGGGCGCGCGTGCGTCGCGATCCGTCAACGTGCGCGGGCGTCGCCAGTATTAACTATAATAATATATAGTACTCAGTCATCGGTCGACAGTCGTCAGTCAGTCATTGTTGTATGTATGACCAAAAGCGAGAGCCCAAAGGCAGCAGTGATAACGTAGACTTGGGCTTGGGGCTCGGGGTTTTTTTGTTGTCTTCTTCGCATTAACCGGAAGCCTGCGCCAAACGTGATCAACGGTTTGGTTTGCGGCTCGTTCGTTTACGTTGTCGCCCTCGCTTTTGCAGCTACTTACTGCCTGCCTGCTCCAACCATGTCCATGGGTTTGGAACTGGCAGTAGTAGTGGGCTTGGGTTTTGGGTTTGGGCATGGGCCATTCATTCGTGCGCTGCTGTTACTGCTGCTGTTGTTGTCAACGATGAGCGCTGATACGTTTAACGAAAAAACTCAAGTAAAAAGCGGCAGCGGCAGCGGCAGCAAACAGCGTCCGTTCATGTCATACGTTTGAATGAAAGAAGAAGAAAAAACGTGCGTGCTGCCACAGAAGGAACGTTGACTTTAAAAACGCGACAACAGCAACAACGGCGACAACGTGAACTGTGATGCGTTGGGTTTGCCGCGTTTTGTATATAAGTATGTGTATTGTATATTTGTTTAGTACACTGAAAAAAAAAATACACCGATTGGTTGGGTTTTTGCTTAAATTTTCCTTAAAAATCCATAGAAAATTATACAAAATTATATCAATAAGAACTTCTTCATTCCCAAAAATGTTTCCTTTTTCGCTAATAAATTTTTATTCAAATTTTTATTTATTTTTTTGTTAACTTCTCAAATACTTTTCCATGTGTATGTGTATGGACTTATATGTATGTCAAAGCATTTGCACTCGCACATTTCTCAACATTTTTAGTGGCACTCAATACAATTCGTTGCGTCGCCGTCGTTTGCCATCCCCAAACCCCAGGCAAAGTAAAAAAAAAAAACAAAAAAACAAGAGATTATAAGCAAAATGCAATATACATTGTTTGCTGGCTGGATGGATGTATGGATAGATTGTTCGCTGCATGGAATCAAACTGGGGAATGACAAAAAAAAATGCGTTGGAGTTTTTTTTTTTTTTAATATTTTTACGTGTTGCCTAAAAGGTAAGTTGGACTTGACGCAACGCTGTCACTGACGTCAACGCCAGCGATCATGTGCCTTCCTGTCTGAGTTTTGCGGCAGGGTCCAAAAACTAAAAAAGAAGAAGAAGATGAGAAGATGAGTGAGCTGCGTACGTGCGTAAGGCAATTGCGTTGGACTCACTTGAACTTAGTGGATTTGCCGCTCTTTCGGGCTCGTTGGGCTCTGCCATCCTTGGCGGCAATCCGCTTTGGTCTTCATGAAGGGTCGGGTGAAAAGTAGCGAAAGAAGCGAAGGGGGGGATATGGATGAGAGTGCAAATCAAATTGTGCCCAAGATGATTGACTATTTTCCATTTTTTTATTGTCAATATTCAAAAACAGCAAAATCGGCATTGAAAATAACTGAAGCGTGTTATTGATTCTTAAGTGAACGGAAGTTAACATAGTTATCGATAAAAACCGATGGTTATTAATCGATGTGAATGTTGTCAATTTGATAATTTCCACTATAAAAAAACACTATTTAATCTTGCAACCTTGAACATATCTTTATATAAGAAATTCATGCTCCTTTATTAGTTGTTACTGACTTGGTTGACCCGTGGTTGAAGAAACCCTTTCTTTAGTACTTGGCTAGCGCCTGTGGATATGCAATAATATTTTGTAGCGTGTGCTCTGCATTCATTCACACATAACCCAACACACACTCGAACGAGCTGACTTGCACATTATAATATTGTTAAATGTTTTATGCGCTGTTGATGGCTGTCGAGTATTTAAACTTAACCACACAGAAACCTCAAGAATCACAGTGCTGAACCCCAAAAACCTCAAACCTCCTCAACATGTCCGCAGTCAATTAAATGTATGGAAATATCTATGTGTGTGTGTGTGCGTGTGAGTGGGCGACATATAATCAGTGCGTATGTGTATGCAAAAATGGCAAACGGTCTGTTAAACACACATGCGACTGCCACGCCACGCCCCGCCCAAGGAACCCCCAAAAATGCTGCCCATCAACAATCAGCAGCCAGGCGACTGGCAACAATTTGAAAGATACCAAGCGTAACCGTAACTGGGAACTGGTTACACTGAGAACTGCGGAGTATTGTGGAGCTGGTAGACGAAGCGTTACCTATAGCCCAGCAAACCCCCCCCTTCAGGAACCCCAGGATCTGGTGATGTTTGAGTTGCGTCTGCAGTTTTATCAACGCAACGACATCAGCTTAAAAGCACTCAAGGGGCTGGTCCGTAACGCATTGAAAGGGTTAAAGCGAAGGGGGGTTAGGGGTTTGGGGTCGCCCCAGACGACAATCAACGCAGTTTATTTATGGAAAAATAAAATGAAATAAAATGATGATGATGAGCAGAGAAGTAACAACAACAATCGACGGTATCTGCAAGTTCCCGCCCACAAAAAAGGGTTTCTCTCTCTATAAGGGTTGTGCGGTTTGTGTGCGTGTGTGTGTGTGGAAATTAATTTCAAAAAAACACTTGAAAATTAGAAATTCCCAAAATTCCACGCAAATAACAAATAAGGGGAGTTAGCGGGCTCTCATTAAGCTCAGTTCAGTTGGTTGATAACAGATTCTTGGTTTGGAAGAAGGGGTGGCAAAATTATTAATTTTAATGGCTGCGCACCGACCGAAAGCTATGTAAGTCTTAAATCAGAGAAATCACATTGAGATTGTACACAGAGTCACATTTAACCAATTAGAGCTGCTTTGTTTGGCGTCACTTGGGCCTAACTAATGTGACCACAAAACGTAGAATTATTGTTGCAACCAAAAACTACGACTGCTGCAAGTAATAACCATAAAGGCGGCGGCGGCTACATAAATTTTCAAGTCAAGTGCTTTGTCGCTTCTCCAAATGTCTCTTCTGTCGCATGTCTCTCATGTATGTACTCTACTATCGCTCTTGTCTAGTGTTTTGTCAGGAGTTGGCCAAGCGCAACCCGCTGCTACTGCTACTGCTGCTGGTGGCCACCTTATCATGTACGTCTCTCTCTCTCTCTCTCTGTCGCTTTCTGGCCAACTTTTTCGTGTTGCCGCTTGCTGGTTGCGGTTCAATAAACCATAAAAGGCTCATTAATTATGCGCATATCGCGCCTACAGGGGCGGAAAATGTGTCATTCTTGTTTGGAGTCACTTTTAGCTGGCTATCGCAGTGGCTTTTGTTAGGCTCAGTTTCTTGTTAAGGGTATAAGCGCTATTTTAGAAAGTCCTTATGACTAACTTAAGTGTTAAAGCATGGTTTCAGATCCTTTTAAATATTTATAAAATTATTAAAAAATTATTTGTTAAATATATTTTAAGTTAAATTAATTTGAGAAACTTTCTCAAAAGTTCATTCTAAAGTGCATCAAATATTCGTTGTTCTTTGTTATAATAGGTTACTTTCCGTGTTGTTATCAACCCTCAATGAATTTGGCAGTGGGTTGCTCTACTGGAACCAAGTCACATGTCAACGGCTGGCGATTAATTAAACCAAGAATTACGCGGGCATAAAATGCTTGACATACTTTTGAGGTCTGGCCGAAAACTAAAAAAAACGATAACACGAAAAAAACAAAAACTGGCTTACAATGAAACGAGGCTTAGGTGTTGGCTTAGGCGGCGACCTTTGCTTGCAACGCAATGTGGCATGCAACAGTTTTGCATTGCATTTAACGAAGCAAAAAAAAAGCTAACAATATTTTTTGTATGTGTGTAAAAAAAATATAAAAAAACTAAAACAAAAGAAATTCAAAAAAGCAATAATTAATTTAATTGACATCTTTTGAGGCACGGCTTGAGTCTGTGATTGAGACTGAGAACTGAGACTCTAGACTTCGACTTCGACAGACTCTTGACTGACTGCCACGCAGGAAAAGCGACGACGATGTCGGCAACAACGACAAGATCTTGGCAAAGTCTCAGCAAATAATACACACACACACACAATCGCATATATATATATAATAAATATATATATAAATATAAAAAACACACACCTCGAAAACTGTCAAAAAAGCAAAACTTCAAAGCAGCCAACAAACAACAAAAAAAAACAACAACAACAGCAACAATACTTCGACAATGCCAATAAATAAAAAACCAAAAAAAAAAACGCAGAGAGAACCCAACGAGAGTTGCAAACAATTTTATTGCGTGGACTGATTACAGCCGCACAACACACAATTCACCTCAACGCGATGGGGCGATGCTTCATGAATGGAGTCTGAAGTCTGGAGCTCGTCCCTGGGCCCATGCCCCCATGAGCCGAGAGCATCATTACAAGCGCAAGCAACGTCTGTGTCTGCCTTCTTTCTTTTTTGCTTTCATTCAATTCATTCAGCAAAACGATCTGCTTTTGGAGCGGTGTCTGGCTGCTTGAGAGACTTGAGTCTTCAGTCTTCTTCGGCCCACGGTTAAGTTGTGTGAGCCTTGGCAAACGGATATCATTAAGCCAGGCTTTATTTAAACTGCCGCGTCTTTAAGTAGGCGCGACAATTGCAACAGTTTTTTCATCTTGTTCTTGTTGTTGCTCTCGTGCCCCTTTTTGAATGAATGAAAAGTGAATTTTGGTGAGCCGAGGTGTGCGCCAAAGGTTGGGCCCGCTGCCCTGTTGATTGACATGATCATGATTTACACCTTTCTGGGTGCGTAAGACACCCACAATACACACACACACAGGAGGGGGGGGCAACAAAGGATGCCTTTGCGTGATCAGAAATTGACTGCAAATTGGCATACACTGTGCAACAATATGCGGTACTTTATATATAATTCTTAAGAGTTTTAATGAAAAGTATTTCTCATTTACTTTGTCATCGAGTGTTAATGAATTATGTATTCTTTGGCTTGCTCTTGTCATTTTTCAGTGTAGTCTAGGCTTTAGCTGCTAATTGTTTAGATCAGCAAAACACCCGCACATTGAACAAAGCGCACATGTAGTCGTAGATACTTTTAGTATCTTTGTATCTGGCAGATAGCAATCTGCGTGTGCCAGCAACACGTCGTTGTCGTTAAGCTACAACGCGACTTTTAACGCGCTAAGCACTTGGCAAGGAGAAAAACGAGAGAGAAAGAGAAGGAGAGCGAAAGGCTGACTCACGTGAGGGGGATTAGGGGGAATGGGTTGAGTTCATGACCCGAACGGAAATACGCGCGTTTTGTTTGCGCTAATAAATCAAATAAAAAGTTAATCAACAAATGTTCAACGTTCGTTCTCGCTCTGCTCAGAAAGCGGACAAAGTTTGTGCTTAATTTTAATCCTTTCCGTATCAAATCATTGTTCGAGTCTAAAAGCGCCACAAAATTTAACCGCAAATAATCATAATGAACCAGGAGCCAAACAACAAACCAACCAACTAACCAACCATCAATGCTGTTTTCTGTGAGTTGTGAATTCTGAGCTGAGAGCTGTTGTGATTTAAGAGCATTGTTTGCTCTTTTGTCGGTTGTCGTTGGTTGCGGGTGGTTGCCACTGCCACTGCCACTGCCACAGCCACAGCCACTTGCAGTTTGAGTTTCTGCTGTGTTGCTGTGTCTCTTGACTGTTTGATTTCTGTATTGTGTGTTGGTTCGCGCGCGCGGCAAAAGTCAACAAAGCAGTTCGAAACGTCAACAAAACCTTTTAAATTATTATTTGCCTTTGTTGCTTTATTTGACTTTGTAAAAAACAAACGAAAACGCTAAGAACGCGGGGGCGTCTCTTCAAGTTTGCCAAGTAAAAGGGTTGCAACCCTTCGAACAAAACTTTGCTTCACAACTCAAAGCGTGAGAATTTTCGCTTGCCAAAAGTACGTTACAATCTAAATTCTTAATCACTTTTAAAGAAGATCAGCAGATGAACATTGCAAAAATGCCAATGATCATTTACCATTACCAAAAGAGACAACAACCCTATCTACTACTTTTACTATGTCATCTTCGTTCCTACCTCGATCAAAATTGCTTTTGCACACAAATTCAAATTACGAATTGCACAGTAATTTAAATTTTCGCATGCAAAAGACAATTGGGAATGTGATGAAAGAGCGAAAGAGAGAGAGAGAGAGGGAGAGGTTTCATCAATATGATAAAAGTATATTTAACATAGTTGATTGCATCTTCAATATACGATCAATATTGTCTTTTGTGCTTAGCGCATTTTTCCATGGGAAAGAAAAATCTTCTTCGCCTCGGCCTAACCCTTCCTTGCCGAATGCTTGGGAAAATTAAATAATATGCAAAAAAAAAAAAATAAAAAACCCTTTGAGCACAGATGTCATCCCATTAGGTGCCAGTGATCGAGACGCTGTCGCTCTAGCTGTGTTTTATTTTTTTTATTTTTTTCTGTTGCCCTATCTGCCACGTAGGCAAATTACCTCAGCAACCCCCTTTTTCAATCGGTATCGAGACGAAGTAGAAGAAGCCTCAACCCATTTGAATACTCATCTTCAGCAGTCTTCCGTTCGGAAAAAAAGGTTGCTCGACTGGCTTCATCTGCATAATTTTCACAATGTGTGATGATCAACCCTTGGCTTGTCTTGCTTTCACCCTTGTGGCAACACGTGCGCCCTTAAGCATAAGGAAGGGAGGGAGTGCTAGGCGGAAGGAAGACGCTGCAGCGCAGACAACTCAGTAGACCAAATATCAATTTTCTCCATTCTCATGCAAATCAAAAAATGCTGCCCCGAAATAAATAACGAAAAAACGTGACATCAAAGGCGACTCACAAACACACAAATCGCGATCGTTGCAGGATCGTTCGGGGTCGGACGGGTCCTAATCTGTCTTGGGCCCGTCTTAAGGGTTGCGCGAGTTGCTTGCGGCTGCTGTGTTTTGCTCGGCGACGTCAACAGCCAGCGAAATTTTCAGCAACAACAGCCCCTAATGGATGACCTATTATTATTATTATTATTACGGGTCTTGTGTCTTGCGTCTTTTTTTGGCGAAATCAGTTTTTTTTCTTTTCGTTTCGCAACTTGCCATTGTAATGTAAATGTGAGGCTGGCCCAAAGGTCTGAGCCGGAACGCCGCGGTATTGATCCTTAATTTATGCATAAATGCGCGTCACCTTTGGGTGAATGGGTGCCAGTTGAGGCATTCGAGGGTTATGCGTCGTCCGCCTCGCTAATTTTTAATTTATGCAAAACATACAATTTTGCCTGCAACTCCTTTTTCCTTAGCTCTGCTTAGCTCCTTGAGCAATCCTTATCGCTATTATTGCGTAATTCGAGACCGAAAAGTGAAACGTGAAAGGAAGAAATCTTTTCGCATTTCCTTCAATACTATGTAGCAACAACACTTGGTGGTCTGTCAACCAATTTTTCGCATATGCAAATCCCATTGTGAACCTGTAACGGCTCAGCTCCGGAAGGTTCCGCCTGGTTCGGTTGAAGCCTTAGGTGCTTTTTGGCCTCGTCGCACAATCGTTTAGAAAATTTAATTTATTTCGTTGTCGCTGCCGAAGCATTGTAGCCAGTTTTCTATTTTCCCAATTCTATTTTCAGTTTTACTTTTCAATTTTGCCATTCAATTTTTTTATCCTTCTAGTTGTTATTACCGGGAGGAGGCAGTAACAAATTTTTGCCGTTTGCTACTCTTGTTGCCGTGTTTTGTAGTATGCAAAAAGGGTTTAACTCATGTGCTCTGCACATTTTACTTTTTTTTTCTTATTTGCTAGCTATCGATTATAATGGAAATATGCAAGTATTGTAACGTGAATTGTACCATAAAAAAGAGTTTCGATAATTTTTTCGGAAGTTGCTAAGAAAAAAAAAATTGTGAATTGACAAATGTTTGAATGTTTGCGACATTTTGTTTTGGAAGTTTTTTCATACAGTTTGTAATATTAGAGTACTTTGAATATATTGTGTTGCAGTGTATTTAGTACTATTTCGAATTCGTTGCTATTTTGTTTATTTTTTCCCCCATTCTTATCAAATTCAATTTCAAACATTTTTGTGCCGTACGCTTTTGTTCAATAATTTCCCACTCGTATCTTTTTCTCTCGTTTTCTCTCGTTTTCTCCATTTTGCTGCTGTGCGGCAATTTCTTTTCAGTGTTTTATCAATTTGTGTGGCGCTCGTTACTTATTTTTATTTATGCTGCCACTCGAAGCCCACCTACTGGTATTGCCGGATCCCTTTTCCTGTTTTTGTGTTTTACAAATAATTTTTGCATAACCCGCGAGCAAAAGTTCCTAACCGAAAATAAATTCTTTTTATTTTGCATTTGATAAGCTTGGGCCAGACTGCGCGATATGTGGTATGTGCCACAAACACATTCGCTCTCTCTCTCTCTCTCTCTCTCTCTCTCTCTCTCTCTCTCTCTCGTCTTTCTTTGTTTCTATCTGTCTCGCATAGCTCATGCATTTTGGGGACTGCTGTCATACATCGCATCTCGATAGCGCCAACGATATATATTCTCAATTGTGTATGTGTGTGTGTGTGTGTGTGTGTGTGTTTGTGTGTATTTTAAGTGTTATGTTGTCTCGTTATTTATGACTTTACACATGCAAATGCTTTTGTGCGACAAGCGCCTGAGCTTAGAGCTGCCACAGTTGGTGAAAATGCTACCCTTTTACCTGGCGGCATTTGTTTATGGCTGACATTTTCCAATGCTGCTTGCTACATACTTTTATTGAAAATTGCATGGAAATCGAATCAGTGGCAGTTGATTTGATTCCTGATATGCTGCCTGCCTGCCTGCCTCTAGGACATGGCGCCCGAAAACGTAGAATCTGCCTGGCCGCAACTTGCGGCTAATTGTTATGGCTTAATTAGGAGTTAGGCTCGCGCCGCCTGTTCCTAGTCATAACAGAAAACCGACGGAGATGGTTTTTCAAAAATTATGCGCATAATCAAAAAGTCAACACACTTAAACCAAAACCAAAACCAAAAAGGCTGCGCATTTGAATAATTCAAAAGCTGACGTTGACTTGCGACGCGTTGTCCTTTTGCGCAGGCGCTTCCTGGTGGCTGCTTACTCTGCCTCTGCCTCTGCCTCTGCCTTTGACTGCATTTTAATTAAGTAAAGCGCGCGACGCATGCCGCATAAAGCAGGGGCCAAAAGGGGCAGGCTAACTGACAGACAGCGATTGTCCTGACGCGCTTAGCCTGTTGCGCCGCCGCAATTACAAATTCTAATTTTATGCTAATGCTGCTGTTTTGGTCCTTAACAAGAGCAGCAGCAGCCAAATGCGGCATTAACAGTCACTCTTTGGCTAATTATTATGCACCATAAACGCCGAAGAGACTGGAAGCGAGAGACACATCATTTGTATGTATTAATTTGAATGTTAATAAAACTGGATTTCTTGACCCACTAAACTAGAGAGCAGGAGTTGCGATAGGGGCAGCCACAAAGGCAGGGCGCATTGGTCAAACGCTGAGTTTTGTTTTTTTTTGTTGTTTATGCGCAAATCTCGTAAAAAATTATGAATAATTATTATGTTTGTTGCTCTCTCTCCCATCTCTCTCTCTTTGATGAATTTCTAATAATTTATTTTTGTTTTCATTTATTATTTTATTGTGTTTGGCATATGAATAATTCAAGTTTGTTGTCTTTGTTTTTTTGTTACAATACAACAAAAAAAGTTAGTTAATTGTTAGCAATAAAATTCATATTGATACTTATAGTTGGTGCTGTTAAAAAAATTAAAAATAAAAAACATCGCCGTGAAAATTATTCAGCTGACATGGGAGCTGGTTAGTATTGCGAGTGATTTATGGTTTGATTGTTCAGTTAATTAGCAAATACAGATCAGGCTAGACTGACAAAGTATCAGAGAGTAAACTAAACTAACCATAAATATTTATATAATACTAGCTAGCAGGTTCTGTAATGGGATTTGAGATGTTTGTGTAAAGTGCAAAGTTGAAAAAGGTGTAAATCAAATGCATAAGACATGGAATTTATTTAAAACTTTGCTTGATTTATAGAAATCTACTTAAGATATTGGTACTTTACCCTACCAATATTCATAAACATTTATATATTAATCGTTAATTGATATATATGCATATAACATCGAACTTCCATAGAATGAATGCCCAAGAGGAAAAGAATATATTTTGTTTGAGAGAAAATTCGTAAGACAGAAGTGAAATTTATTTGTAAGATAGAAAACTTTGTTAAACGGACGTTCGTTTCAAGGAAGTACAACTGTACATAATAAAATCGCTATAATGAAAATTATTTTATTTAAACATATCTCAAAGTAATCAAGTGTTAAGCTATCCTAACAAAACAGCTTGTAAAATGTTGCAAAAGTCATAACAATCCTCTGTGGATTTTAAAATGTTTTATTGATCTGTTTCAAACTCAAGACTCTTAATACTTTTTTTCAAATCTGAGATTATTTTTCAAAATGTTTTCAGATCCTTGTAAAACACGATTTAAGCTTTTCCTAAACCAAAACTTTCTGTCTTTAGCCTGGCTTAAGCTCAACTCATGTTTTAAATCGAGGAATCATAGTTTTATTATTTGGAAACACTATCAGATGTCGTGACCTTTCTATCATCTCTAACTTTCATTTAAGAGTTTTCCCAATTTAATCGCTTGTTGACCCTTAAACTCTGCAAATCTTTGCTGCAAACCTTTAACCTTGTGGCAAGCGGGAACTCACTTTATTTTATTCTAATCAGCGCATTTTTATCAAATGCGGTCCGTTATATAACTAAAGGGTTTCCCAACTCCCCTCCTCTCCTTTCCTAGCAATCAACCCATTCTAAATTGTCCATCCACCATCCACCACATATTTCAAGAGCCAGCAACCTAACGCAATCAGCATAGACAAAAACAAAAAAGAATACGGAGCAGACCATAGATATTGCTGGGAATATGAAAAGAAAAAATAGGAAAAAATCGTTGAGCATAGCAAAAACCATAAAAATCACACCTACGAGTACGTTGTAATAAAATGTTATCAAAAGTGTTGCTGCGAGTCCGCTCCTGGCAGTCCTTGTCTGGTCTCCCCTCGCTTTTTCTTGCATATGACAGCGGCATTTGGATGAGGCAAGGTGTAAGGTAAGGAAATCTGGACGGAAGCATCATTGTTAACCCTTCCTCAAGTGCTTCGCTGAGGTTCCCGCCATAAAAATCCCACACACACACACACACATTATTAGTGGGTGCATCCTTTTGGTTCTTGGCTTGTGTTTTTTATATGCCCCGCGCAATCGCTATCACTTTTCCTCTCTCTCACTGTATTGACAATTTTCATGGCGCCTTTTGCCACGTCAGCAAAATAAACAAAACAAAAAAGAAAAAACCCAAAGACAAATACAGTGGAGAACCGAACCGAACCGAACAAACATTTTGAGCGCAGGTTCAGGCTGCTCTAGAAAACAAGACGCCGGGGTGCTGTTAAAAATATAACAAGTGTGCGTGTGTGTGTGTTTGTGTGAACAGCAGTCAAAGTGAAGAGGTAAAAATTTTGTGCTGACGACAAGTATCTGCTTTAACAAAAAAAAAAAGAAAAGAAATTGACTTGGACGTACATTTTTATTGGTTCAGCGCGCTCCAGAAAAGCAAGGAAAAATTCTAGGATATGGAGTTGAAGCAGTCTGCTGCTGCTGCTGCTGCTGTTGCTGTTGCAAAGGGGGTTGCACTTAAAGACGCAGGACTGTGCACCGTTTGCTTAAGTGCAGCCGAAGCGCAACAACTAAAGGATTGCACAAGTATTTGTAAATCTTTTGAATTCCAACCAAAATCACACACACACACACAAACACATGCAAACATAGAGTAAAAGAGATAGAGATATAGATGTAGATAGACAACTGACACGAAAACACAGGGGTGCATTTTGCAGCAACCCTTTCGGTGTGTGTGTGTGCGATGGTAAACGGAGCGGCAATCACAGCCAGCGACATCTATTGTTGTACTAGCGAACTATGCGCATGCATAGATATTTATGCATGTACATATGTATGTTTGTATGTTGGGATTTTCTAATTTGAATTTGTTAGACAACTTGCTGCACCCAAAGCGGAAATTGTTGCAACAAGAACGACAAACATTTCAACATGCAACCCTGAGGTGGCTGCTATCTCGGCATTGTTGTTGTTATTGTTGTTGTTGTGTTCGCTGCTGCCAGCAAACGGCAGTGCTCAGATTTTATAGGAAATGCAAGGGCAAGAATTATAGGAACTGAAGGGGTAAGGTTCTTGAGTAGAAATCGTGGTGATTATCAGTAGGTTAGGTGAGTTGGCTTTTATGGGTTTATAAAGAGTTAATGAAGATGGTTCTAAGAAGTTCATAAAGGAAATCTTAGCTGAATTTAAATGCCATTCATCAATCATATTGAATTACAAGGTTAAGGATTTTTTGTTTCAAACATAAAATGAGTTTTTTCCACTTCGAAGGAAGATCACTTTGCAGCATTTGTTATGCCGCATTCTAAGTAGATTCTTTGGATGTGCAACGTTCGTCGCTTGACTTTTAAGCGCCAACAACAATAACAACAACAAGAAAGAGAGCTCCACAAGAACGCCGAACGAATTCGTAAAAAATCGCGCTACAAAGGAATTCACTTAACAAATTGCGCAAATTTATTCATTACCCGCAAAACAACAGCAGCAACAGCTGGCGAGGACGACAACAACAACAACAACAACAACAACACTGGAGACAGAGAGGCGGCTACAAAACGTTGCAAAATGAAATAATCCACACTTTTGGGTAGCTTTATCAACATGCCGAAGAGCAGCCGCAAGCCCAATAGCCAAGTTAGCCACACAGCAACTCAAACTTGTACTCGAACTCGGACTCCGTACACAAAATGCTGAAGTTGCAGTTGGAGAGTTGCCGCCACTTGCCACCGCTTGGCCCGATCCGCTTATCAGTGCGCGCACATCAACAAACCGAGAAGGATGAGGAAGAGGAACGCCAAAGTCAAGCCCCAGTAACTTCATCACCTTGCCTCATGCCACAGTGTGCGCAGAAGCAGCAGCAACAGCAGCAGCGGCGTACAAATTAAAACCTCAGCACAAGAGTTGAGTTCTGTGTTTTATTTTTTTTGGATGCAGATTTACGCTGCCCGATAGCCAAGGAGCGGCCTACTCCTTCCAAAACCCCTTCCCCTATGCCCGATCCCGATTGCATTCTGTGTGCCCAGTAGCAGTTGCGTTGTCGATACACCTTCTCTCCAAATCGACAATAAATTCTCAGTGGCCGTGCATGAAACGATTCCAGCCTCAAACACCTCCCTGCCTCCAAGCTGCTGCATTTGCAGTGGCTTCAGTGTTGTCGTCGTGTCTTTTGGCCACGGACCTGAATACTCCTCTCATCGTCGTCGTAGTATATCGCAGCGTGGTTATCACATTTGTCTCAGTTTCCTTGCCTGCGAGAACCGCAAGCATTCAGTTTATTTACACTAGGCAAATGGGTATTATATTTTTGGGATTTCGGGACAATTGATTTTGAAAAAATCTAAGATTTAATTTAAGGAAACTTAAGTTTTACTGATAGATTCATATTTTTGTATAAAAATTAAAGGTTTGTTGGTGTTCTGTCATTCAATTTAAATTTTTTTTTTAATTATAGTTTTCAGCTCTTTTAGGAAATTCTTTTAATTTTGACGATTTTATTTGTAAGATATCCAATCAATATTCCTTCATATTCAAAGGTTAAAATTTAAGCAACATTTTCATAAATTTAAGCTTGGCATTTGTTGCAGGGTATTTAAAACATTGTTGCATTCCACCTCTGGTTTGTTTGTTTTTTTATTTTTTTTTTTTCAGCTGCATGTTTGCCCCTTCTGGCTGCGCGTCCAATTGCTTGGTTTTGGCTCGGCAGTTGCGGTCTTTTAGCCCTTTTTTTTTTTGTTTTTTTTATTTTGGATTTTGTTGGTGAGGCTGTGGTCCGCCTTGTTGCAGCCACCTCGGGTTGTTGATCGTCGCTTCGATTTGCTACATTTTTATCTCCTACCGTGAATTTCGTTACCGCTCATAGCTACCGAAGCTAGCTACAGCCAAAAGGGCAGCTTGCAACATTTTTTTGTTGATATTTTTGTATTTTGTTTTTTTTTCGGTTGTATCAAGCAACATTTTTTGGGGCAATTTGGGCGGGCGCCTTTTATTGTCAAGGCATAGTGCGAGAGGGGGGGCAAATTGTGTGGCACAGTTGCGCAATGACATCATAAAAATCATTTAAATTAATTTGCAGTTATTTTTGTAGTTGTTGTTGTTGTAGTTGTTATTGTCCAGAGTGCGGCTCCATATGCTTTTATTTGTTTTTTATTTTTATTTTTATTTTCATTGCGGATTTCGCGTTGCTTTCTTTGAGCTTTCGATTCTTTTTCAGCCCCCCAATGACAAACGCGCCTGTTAATTTAACAAACGTAGCGAGAGGAGCAGCAGCAGCAGCACTAGGATGAGGACAAGGATGCGAACGTTCGGCCATTACAAGGACTAAGTCCGCATCATTAAATTAAAATTGTCGCGCGAGCAGTAGAGTAAAAAATCGCTGTACAACTGTTTGGGGAGGTTTTTCTATTTTATTTTTGTGTTCCATTTATTTTTGTTTTGTTTTTTTTTTCACTTTTTTCCTTAACGCTTTATTAACAATGCGCTTCGGTTTAATGGCCGCGATTGTACAAATCGCCTTATGACAATTAAGCCAAAGCCTCGGCTACAATTTTTATGGTCGTTTAATGCCTTGCAATGGCTTTTACTGTTACTACTACAGTGTGGAGAGAGGGGGAAGTCCAGCATCCATCGTCCACCATCCATAGTCTATGCCACTTCGTTGTCCACATGCAAATCTTGGCTGGCGCATCGGGCAGCTGAGCAGAGATCCTGCCTGGGTGTTCCCGAAAGGCGATCGCTACGCTACCGATTTCCAACTGAGTAATTAAGCCTTGTTGTGCAGCTTGTTGTTGTTGCTGTTGCTGTTGCTGTCTAGTGTCACGCCATTAAAATGAAATCACAGTTAAGGCTCAAACGTCTGTCTCGTTGTCTGTTGTTTGGTCAGTTAGGCCAGCCATATGGCCAACAAGCTGCTCGCTCTGGCATTTTTTTTCGATTTCCACGTAAGACTTTAGAGTAGGACTTTGGTTTTTCGGTTCTTTCTTTATTTCTGCTGTTCTTTTGGCGCTTATCAGCGATGCTGTGGGCCTTGAAGTTTGTTTAACGCCCAAACGAACAAACGAACAAAAAGTCATTCGTAGAATTTTGGCTTTTGGAACGCTTCAGTGAAATCGATTTGCTGCCTCTGAGTCTCTGGAGTGCCATTGCCATAACCGCCAGCCATCCCAAAATTGTGCCTAAGTAGTGACGTTGAATCTCCATCTGTGGGCCACGCACACACACACACACACACGTTATCGATTATACTACCATACACAAATAGTATGTGTTTTTTTTTTAGAATTTCTGTTGCTGTTACGCTTTAAAATGCTTCCGCTGCCGTTTTTGTTATTTTCTTTTTGCAATTTCGCTTCAGTAAAAGTCCATTTGCCGCCCAATCCCAATCGTAGTGAGGCCAACCCCCTGATACACGACGCGTTCGCCATATCGTTGTGTCTGTGCACCCCTGGTGCGGTTGGTCACGTACAAGATTTTCTCGTTTATTACATTTCCCTTTAGGTTTATTGCTTCTTAGTGTCGAGGCAGCAGCAGCAGCAGCAGCAGCCGCTGAAGAAGCTCTACAATGGGCCGCAGCTTGAGCTCAGCCGTGCCAAGCAAGAAAATAGAATAATACGAAAGCAAAAAAGTCAAACTGACTTGAAAGTTGACTTGCTACTGACAGCCATCGACCTGCGTTCGTCATGCCACACACCCACACCCCCCTCATACTTTCTATTGCTCCCTCCCCCCACTGACATGTGCAGTTTTTTTTTTTGTGTTTTGTTCTTGTTATTTTTTGTTCACAAATTTTTCACGCTTTTCAAACGCAAAACACTACGCAATTCATTTGCCTAAATGCCGGACAGGCTTTAAGTTGTCCAGTCGAAGAACAACAACAACCCACCTCACCCCACTCCCTTGGCCTTCGGTTGCTTGGAGGCTCAGCAAAGCTTGACTTGACATCTTCAGAAAGCGTAGTCGTAAAATTGAAATTACCGGAAGTTATTATATCTTCATATATTAACTGGCATTGTCTTGCATTGTCTACTATGAGTGTGTGTGTGTTTCCATTGTCCTGTTATCCTTGTAGACTTGACCACTCCTCAAGTCGCACTTCTTCTCCTCACTCCATCATTCTCTATCTTTGTCACTTCTCTGTTGGCTTCCAGCCGTGCATCCTGTAGCGTTTAAGTTTAATTTTGTGCTTTTTCCGCTTGGTCTCATTCTTATTGTGTGTGTGTGTGTGTGTGTGCTAGTGAGGCCACGTCCTGTGGCCAGTTTGTCCAGTGTGCTGTGTGTTGTGTCCTGTGGCCGGTATTTCCATATTTTCAAATCAAAATTTAACAACCACAACAATGACAGCAACAAATTGAGCAACATAATCCTCTTGTTGCCAGTTGTCAGTGTTGGCCAGAGCTTAAAGAATATGTGTTGTAAAATGCTCCAGGACTCTTTGCTCTTTGCTCAATGTCCACATATATTCATGGTCATTGCCATAGCAAAATCAAGGTGACGTCTAAAAAAAAAAGAAGAAAAACTAACAACAACTTGACAGGCAGGATGGCAGGCGGCAGCATAGCCAACAAGCGGCGTGTTGCACAGTTCGTTCGGCCAGCGACCTTTCCACACATGCAGAATATTAAAATCCATCTTTGTAATGCAAGCGGCGTTCGCTGGCACCGTTTTAGTCGACGTCATCGCAGCTGCTGTCTCGCTTGCTCGTTGGAATTTCGGTCAGGTTGGCAGCACCAAAGAGTTGAATGGAGGACAATGTGTCGTGCTGCTGTTTCCGTATGCAAAGGATGTTGCGCCAGCGATGCCAACAAAGTTTTCGCCCAACTGACGGGCCAAGTGAAAGTGAAAATGCCCCCAATGCCACCAATGCCACCAAAAGTTTATATACATTCTACTACACACAGTGCAACAACTTGTACACATTTTAGATATATGTATGTAGTAACTCCAAGATGAGATTGGTGTACGTACACCAATGGCAAATTTGTTGTATGCAAATGTTGAAGCGATTTAATTATCGCGCTAGACAACTGAAATATCGACGCATGGAACATAAACTGAAGCGCATTTAATTAGCGTTAATTGCAGCAATCTCTTCTCGTTGGCGTCGGCCAGCGTTCAGCGATCTACCCAGATATCTCTCTTGTTACACTTAGAAAAATCGACCAAGTTGTTCGAAAAAAAGCGTAAAACATTTCTCTTTTATTTGGCTTAAAATTAATTAAATGATTTAATTATTATTAAAAATATAAAAATAAATTCAGCAAGAAATCTATTAGTTCTTTGAGCTAATTTTCGTAGGTTTTTCTTCGAGTGTATGTTAAGTTAAAGTATGCTTCTTGTATGCGCAGCGACAAAAATTGTTGCCCGCCGGCCAAAACTTGTTTGCCATAATTTACTTGGGCTTTTCTTCTAGGCCTGCGTTTTATCCATCTAGCCAGGCCAACAGCAATAACAACAACAACATTCAGTTAAGAGCGCGTCCTTGTCCTCATCCACAGTCTTGTATTCCTTTGGCGAATTTCGATCAATTTCGTTTGCGTTTAGCCATTTGTTAATCAAATGGCCTACACTGTTGCTGTTGTTGTTGTTCTTGTTGTCGGTGTCGCAGTAGTTGTTGTTGTTGTTGTCGTTGTCGTCATTTCGCTTTTCAAATTGCCTGGCAAAAGCCTGGGGGGAATTTCGTTGCAGTTGCAGTTGTTTTCTTGTTCTTGTTGCTGTCGGGTGGCCAATTGCTCGAGTCTTTTGTCTGATGAGCCTGCAAGCAACAGCAACCGGAAGTGAAACATTTAACTTAAAAGCTATCTTTAAGTCAATTTAAAATCTGATAAAAATACTAAAACATGCAAAACAATAAAAGTCTTGATAACTAAAGAAAGTCATTGAATCAAAGAAGCCTCAGAGCAATTGCTTTGGGCTGTGTGAATCAACACTTTATTTTTTTTCGTTTTTTGTCTTCAGAGAGACATTTTCAATCAAGCAATTTGGGGGCAACAGGCGAGATGCGTTCCATAAATCACACAATGCCACACAACTTAATCCAATGAGATGCAGCAATAACAAAACTAATTTCATGCGGAACTGGGAACTCCGTTAAGCAACTGGCTAACCGGCAACTGGAAGCCAAAAGGCAACAAACGCAAACAGAACGCCTAAAAAACGTAACAAAAAATCTGCATAAAAATCAAACGAAAAGGAATAATAATTTATTATAATTTTTTCACTGCTCTCTCACTCACTCGCTCTCTCTCTCTCTGTCTGGCAGTGCCACAAAATGCAACAGTCTGTTGTATTCATGTGTGTGTATGGCATTATAATTATGTTACGTTGAACTTGAACTTGAACAATTAACTTAAAGTGAAATTTCGTACGCGAACAGAAATTGTAAAGGCGTGGGGCGTGGGGAGCGGTGGGCAAAGAGAAAAGCAGAGATGCCGTCGACTGCGCTTTACAGGCGCGTACGTAATACGCATAATTGAATTAATTTGTATAAATGAATAGTTTAAGTGGCCGGTCGAGTGCGAGCGGGAAACTGACTGCGACGCCAGCAGAATACATATACGTCTATGTGTGTGTGTGTGGCGCGCATTTAAATTTTCCGTTTTCCGCACGCTTTTTGCCTTGCTTTTTTGTTGTTGTTTTTGTGCGCTCTCGCTAGTAGCTGTAAAATTTGAATTTCAATTTTCTTCGTCGCTTCGGCTGCAACAAAAATTAAATTATGCTGAGCCTCAGTCGACGACGCTGACGCTGAAGCTGACGTCAACGCTAAAGCTGACCCAGACAGCGTGCAGACAAAAAAATTAATAATTTTTCGAAATGAGCGAGATGGCAATACAATTCGTATTCGTATTCGTACTACATGGCGTATAATTAACCGTGCATTTGCCTTGGCTATTATGCTGATGACGTCGCAACGACGACGACGACGCTGTGGCTGTTGAATATATACATATTGTATGTATATGCAAAACCAACTCAAACACACACACACACACACATGTGAAAACCATTTAAAATTCTAATTTCAAGACAAATTAAATACAAAGCAAAGCTGCAACGCGTTGATTAAATGGCGCTTAAAATATAAAAAAATAAAAATAATCCACAGTTGGTCAATTTGAATTTATGCAGTTTGTGTAGGTGATTAAAAAGTGTTGTTGTTGTTGTTGTGGGTCGTTGACCCACTGACAAACATTAGCTAACCTGACAAATGTTATTCTTGTGCCCGGGCTTAAAATTATGTAAATTTGTGTGTGTGTGGGAAATGTTTAGTTTAGATTTAAAATTTACTACAAACGAGAACGCATTGGAAGCAATAAGGCTGATGAGATATAATTAATGTAATAATTTAATGTCGAATTAATATTTTAGTTCACTTTCTATGTAACTTAATTATACATCCAAGCATTTGTTGCAAGCATTAATTTCTATCTTTTCCTTGAACTCTTTTTTGCTTGTTGCTCTCATTACACTTAGTTTTACCTCTTTATGCAGCAGTTGGTCATTTTGGTGTCGCCGAAAAGTAAATTTATTTGCGCCATGCAACGTTTCATTTAATTTCCTTTCAATTCTCCAGTCAACAGTTTTTTTTTATACGTATTTTTCTTTCACTTGTGCCACTTCTGTTAAAAGCGAATTTATTACGAAAAATATTTTGACAGAGTTAAGCTAACACAACGGCGTGAGGGCCACTAATCAAGTGCGAGTGCGACGAGTTTAGCCCAGCCGTTCATCAAATCCTTCGGCCACACGTCGCCGCAGGACTCTTTTTTGTTGTTGTCAGTGTGTGTTGCTGCCGTTAAGCTAATCAAATAAAAAATAGCTAAAGTCGAATCTCATTTTCAATCTCCCTCGACTCGCGAATAAAACACAATGCGGCAATTTAATGCTGCATCATGCTGGCCGGCCGGCGGGCACAAAACTGAAGCGCCACATTACTGGATAACCCTGGCCCTGGCCCTGGCATTAGCATTAGGTAGCGTTGTGCTGCAAATCAAAACACACGTGGCCGCAATTGTGGCACATTGCACGTGCAACAGTGGCCCAGCTCAACAACAACAACGAAAAGCGCACTTGAAAAACGCGAGTCAACTTTAAAAAATAAAAAACGAATACACTCTCTCTCTCTGCAATGAGACATATTTAAGTTTATACAATATATAGTTGAATATAAATTGCTGGCGTATAAAATACATCGGGTAAGGGTGGAAGGGGGGGGTGTCGCGTAAATTGAATGAATGAATTGCCCCGAAAATAGGAAAGCGAGAGAGAGAGAGGAATGAAAAGGCCAACTTAAATGGTGGATGGTGGCACGACTGCGGTCGTTTATTTACACAAAAGCTTAAGCTAAACCTTAAAAAAATAACTGTAACTGTTATTCTAAAAAGAAAAAACGAAAACGAAAAAAAAGACGAACGCTCCTCGGGGTGGCTTGAGGGTGAAACTGTACAACACAACATTTGGAACTTAAGTCAAGTTCTTGGCAGTAAATTGCGTCACGTTTCGGCACGCTCTCTCTCTATACATGTGTGTGTGTACGGGTGTGTGTGTGTGTGTTGCAAAGAGTCTTCTTCGTCTTCTTCTTCTTAGCGTACGTGTGCGTTTTGCACGCATTGATTTATCATGATCAACAACTGGCAACCCCTTTTGCTGGCCAGCCCCCTTTTCTTATTTCTTATATGATTTTTTTTTTTTTGCAAATAACAAAACCTTAAAGTCAGTTCAAACTGCTTCGCACTCGCCAGTTCCCTGGCGATTTGGCTTATAGGAAATCAATAAAACTGCACTGCGTTTCGCCTTTCTGCTACCCAAACCTATTTTCTTCCTCTATCGCTGCTGCTCCTGCTGCTGCTGCTCATCAGCTAACGCAATAGCCCGCGGTCAAAATTGACTTACACGCTCTGCTCTGTGGCACTGGATAAGTCCTGACTCTACGATTCTGGCTGGCTGGCTGGCTGTTGCCTCGTTACTTTGAATGCCATTGCAGTCAATTCGTTGGCCCTCTCTCTCTGTCGCTATCCCGCCCAATAAGGCAGCGCCTGGTTGCCGCCGCTGGGCACGCATACACTCGGAGAAATCAGTTGACTCAACTTCGGTAATTTGATGAAAACAATTAAAGTATATACAAAAGATCTATAAAACAAGTGGCTTGTGAAAAAGACAAATTTTGATAGCTAAAATTGAAAACTAGAAAAGTTATCGACTAAATTGATGTACTTACCTACGTTTAGCTTAGGCGATCCTTTATTTCTTAAGTCTTTATCAGTCCTTCATAAATTTCATACATTTTCATTCAATATTTTTGAAAAAAGTCGTTAAAAAAAAAGGTTGTTATAGAGAATGGGTTTTTGATTGAACCAACGTTCAGTGTTTTGGGTTTGAATTCGTTATGTAGAAAACGTCGATTTACGGAAGTTCGGTTTATAGAAGTTCGACTGTATTTTCCTTAAAAACAAATATCTATGAATAAAAAAATATATTTGTTTTTAAAATCAACAATTTTCAACTTTTTCCTTTCTAAAGTCTGTAAAAGAATAATTTTTCCAAGTGTACAAACACAACTCTGCTATACACCAGCACAGACTCTATCGCTCTGCCTCTTTCGCTCCCTTTTTATCTTTCCTCTTTCGCCGGAGTTTTTCCGTCTCAATTCCTTGTATGCTTCGCTAGCGCCATTCTTTGCGCCTACGCTGGGTTTGGGTTCTGGGTTTTTGGGTTTTGAGGCGGCAACAGCTACGTGATCTTATTTTGTGCTGCGTTTCCCTTGCCGCATTTTATGCCCAATTTTTGTACTATTTTTTTTTGTGTCGTATTCCTTCGATATCAATTCGTGCGTTTGTTCGCTAGCCACTTTTTTTTTTTTTGGTTTTCCTTTTGGCTGCGTTTATCCTTACGCCTGTCGTGAATTAAAAGGATTTAAAGTCGTTGCGCTCTGTCTAAAAAGATAGCTGAAATGTTTTTGCAACTTGCGGTTGCCCTGCACCCTCATCATTTCTGTCTTCCTCTGTGTGTTGTTTTTGTGGGTTATTACTTTTCAATATTGTCCTTGCGGATTAAAGCGACATGTGCCCCGAAGGCCAAACCGGGTAAGGATAGGATAGCATTTAGGCATGCGACAAAGCTATCTGTCTGTCTGTTTTTGTCTACAATTGCGACCCCCTGTTTAACCTAAAAGACTTCCATTTTTAAACCATTTTTAGTTTTTTCAAACACCAAGTTGGGAGGAAAACTCTTCAGACTAGGAAACTCTATACATAAAGTTGCTTTTCCTTACGGATATGTTCTTAGTACGCATATGTTTTCTTTTCGTACCACTTGCAACCATCTGATTGCCTTTGATTTTGCTATTAAAGTGAAGTCTTTGCCTGCCACCGCGATTCTCACCCAATTTTGGGTTTGAGAGCTTCTCAGCCCTTTTTCACTCATTTGCAAGTGTGAATATGAATAAATTCGTAAATAAATTGCAGCTTTAAGCCGTTTGCAGCCAGGCCAATCAGGCCCAGACAACAAAATATATATGAATGGGTACACAGACAGGATGATGAGGGGGGGAGGCGGATGGTGGGACAAAAACAACTAGCTGCAAGCAACAGCCACAACAAGGCGGCAAATATTATCCTTTCAAGTTGATTTGATCACGTACGCAAAAGGGAATTCCGGGACGCATAGCCGTACAAAATATGAGCTCGCTGGCTCGTAGGCCGAGTCCTGAGTCCTATGTCGGCGCGAAGGCTTTCAGGCAAATCAAAAACAGCAACAAAAGGCATCTGTGCGAATAGTGTGTGCGTTTGTGTGCGTTTGTGTGTGTGTGTGTAGCACTGTCAGCCTAAAGGGACGCACTGCCACTTAAACATTAATAGAGCAGCGGGAGAGGTTGCGAGGCAAACGATATGCGTAATAAATGTCGAGCACAGTCAAGGAAGAAAAGGAAGGAGCAAAAAACCGAAAAGGAGAAAGAATGTGTCGAAAAAAAACTGCTTTGGCAAATCCTAAAATATTAAAGCCAGTCGAGCACAATAAGCGAAATTAAAACAATTGTGTGCAAGGACTCGAACTCGAACTCGAACTGGAACTCAAACTCAAACTCCCCGAGTCAAAGTCACATTCAAGGATTCAGCCATAAGAAATATGGCACGAAACGGCGAAAGCATTCAGCCAAATGAGCCTTGGTATTAGCTTTAGCCAGATACAGCGCCTTAGCGCTCGCACAATTTATGCCTTGTCGAAGACGCTTGTTAAGCCCAAAACAAACGCCGCCAATTCATTTTGTGTGTGCCAGTTTGACTTAATTTAACCCACAACCCTTTAAATTCCGAACGTTCCCGGACATTTAAGCGACCTAACCCTTTCACGCTGGCGCGATGTCTTCATTAGCGAGTCCTTTGGTCACGCAACTGTAGCCTAACTGTAGAAATTAACGCGCCCAGGCAGTCATAAAATTTGCGTTTATTGATGCTCCACCAACTGCTACCAAACGAAAGTGAAAATCCTTGCATCTTACCCTTATCTTCAAGTCGTAAAGCGTTAAATGAAAAAACATAAAAGTTGTGCCTGCATTCGCTTTTAAGCTTACCTTTTTTTTCAAGTGTTTTAAAGCTGAACTTTCTTCAATAAGGTACATTCCCCACCTGACTTTCAGCTGATCTTAACTTTTGATGATTTAAGATATTCGACAAAATATACCTGGCTAGGAATTTTCATTCTAAACCACTTCGATTACGAATGCGCACGTGTTCGCCAAGTTCTCTAAGCCATTCTCCATTCTCAGCTTGGTAAGTCGTAAGTGATTCTCCGCTATAATTTCGAATTGTCAAGTCGTCGGTCGCTGACAAAAGCTGTCAAAAATACAACAACAACAAAAAGGCAGTCGCCATTCTCAGCTTGAGTATCGATCGAATGCTCAATAAGTAATCGTATCTATTCGAATCGTATCGTATAATTAGGCGCTTTGTATCATTGCAAAATTGGCTTTGACAAGTAAATGACAAACGTTTTTGATTGCTCGATTAAATCGCACGACGCAATTGTTAATTGTTAGGCAGGGTGGGACGGTTGGGGTTTTTTTTCCTCAAGTCTTTGGGGGAGAGGGTTACGGTTACGTTAACGATTTTGGTTTCGGTTTCATCACGTCTACTCGCATGCCGCATATGATGTGTGGCCATAATGCGTGTTTGCGGCTGAAATAAGTATATTCTAAACTTTAGAGACGACTCCACGCCATCCTCCCCCCCCTTGCAACCCACTACTGTTGCAGTCGAACGTCGAACGGTGGCACCTTGGCTTTATTGATTTCTGCGGCTGGCTTTTATGAGTTCAGTTCTGTTCAGGATACGTTCTCAAACGGTTTTTGGGCGAGATAGGAGTGGGGGAGGGGTACTGGTTTCTTTGGCGTGCCAACCCCAAGGCACATGCAATTAAGCGCACATGTGTGTAGAGCTATATAAATACAATCGGTAAGGTGGGGTTGGGGTTGGGGTATATATGTATGTGAGGCACCTGTGCGACAGGCCATGTTGAATTTTACAAGTTTTTGGCGGCAACTTTGAAGCCTCATTGACTCGAGTGGATTCGCGCGCCATTCTCTTGATGTCCTGGCGTGTCACATGCATTTGTGCTACTTTATGTTTTGGGGCGCCTCGCGCGTATGTGCTCAAATTCTAGTACAAGCTTTGTTGCTTTCATATTAAGCTTAATTTTTTTGTTGTTTCGCTTTTTTTTGTTTCGTGTTTTGTTTTGTTGGTTTGTTTAGCCCGTGTGTTTTTATTTTGGCAATTAAATGCATGCGGCGAATGTCGACGATGGCGTTGATGGCCGCCCTGAGGCTCGTGACTGAGCTGCTGCCACGTTGCATGCCGCATACTAAGTGTCATTATGAGCGACGATGCTTTTTCCTAAACCTAAAAGTCCTAGACGAGCTCTGTCATTATGAAGCACACACACACACACATAACACCCCACCCAACTCAAATACACAATGTTGCAATTACGTTGCTTCGGTCAAAGAAATTTGCCTACAGCATAATCCAATTTAAAGTGTTTAAATCAAATTTGAAACATCAGAAACGAAGTGGCATTGTATAAAACTCCATGCCACACAGTCCTGATTGCCAATGGGCTCGGCTATCTCTCTCTCTCTCTTTCTAACTTACTTACTTCTCTCGTTGCGGGTGGATATACATATATTTTTTGAATTATGTTCTAATAAATGTGGAATGGTGGTTGCTTCTACTGTTGCCGGCCTTGGATATTGTGTTGTTGTACCTACGCGCCACTAAACCATGAAATGCAATCAAATTTGCGGTCGTCAAATGGCAAATATTGCGTGCGCCAACCCCCTCACGTAGCCAGCCACACTTTAAAGTCTAGGCTGTGTGTGTGTGGCGGTGGGGGCAGAGGGGGATTGGTGTGGCATGAGTTCTTCTTTTTTTGTCTGAGCTGTCAGTGCGCGTCAGTTCGCCAGCTCGAGCTGACAGCCTCCCACTGCTGCCAAAAGAGTGTACAACTCAATTTTGAGTTTTTTGGGTATTTTGGATTTTTGAAATTGCATGGACATGGAAACATCTCCACAGCAGCAGCAACATAGCGTCGCGAGTTAATGAAAAGGATACACATGTCAACTTCAATTTTGGTTTTTCATCGAGGTGTTTGCCACAAGGGTTGCTCAAATTAGTTACTTCCTCTTCCCCAGCCAGCCAGCCTAAGGGTTGACTCCGTTGAGGTGTTGCTCAGCGCAATCTGTTACATTTTTTGGCTGCTTTTGGCTCTCAAAAACTTAGCTCGCTGCTTTTGGTTGGCAATGCTCAATTGTCGTCATTGTTGGCTTACAAATATTTGCACTTGTGCCTAATTCAGGCCACAATTTGCCCACAATTGTTGTTCCGAATACATATTTGTTTTTGTTTTTGTTTGGCCTGCAGTTTAATGCACAATCAATGAGAGAAAGAGCGAGCAAAACGCTTTGGTTTAATTAGCTCAACTGTATGTTTTTTTGTTTACCAAATGGATTCTGTATTAGCTTGTTTGTTTGCTGTTGGGTTGTTGGGTTTTGAGAAGCTCCCACTCACAATATCAACTTTCAATCCCAGTGTCAGGGTCATTGAGCAATTCAATTGCGCTTTCAAATGCGCTACAAGCAAACGGAAAGCCATAAAAAAATAAATATTACTACTACTATCTGTGTGTGTAGGGGTAATCAATTAATAATGGCATCAACAACGCTAAAACTTTACACTATTTTTCTAGGCAATTATTTGATCAATATTGACTATAGGCTAAGGTTTACACGGCTTACAAAACTACGAAATGGATGGGGGAATACAGAAGATGTATGAAACTTATCTTAGATTAAGAGATGACATTAAAACCTTTACCCAAAGCGGATTCTCTTAGTCTGTTTATATCTTAAACTGAGAACAGATATTGCTTCCTAGCTTATTTTAGATCATTTCGAACATAAAACGATGAACGCAAAACCTTAGAATTTAAATAAGGAAATGTTAGAGAAACGAAAACTAGAAAAGTTCAATGTTCGTCAAGTTTATATGATGATTAAAGATAGCTAAAAGCCTAAGATTTGCTTTAGGAAATTTTGAGGTAATATTTGATAAATAATAAGTTATTATATACACATCTTTAGCATCTCAATCTATCTATCTAAAGTGCATCAAAACGTTTGCTATTTGCTGTGTTTTAAGGTTTGCCATTCGATGTGCAACTTGTTTTCACAGCACAAATAGACAATAAATTGCCAACAATAACACAAAAGATGATTTATCGTGTGATTTAAACAGGAAGATATTTCTGATAACCATTTTTTTTTTCATTCTTTCTCAATTTTACATTGTTTATTTTTTTTTTTCCAGCGTGACTGCAAACATGTTTTAGAGACTGTTAACTATTGTTGTTGTTGTTGTTAATTATTTGTTGCAATAAGCTATATATTCTAAATTATAGAATTGCATTTATAACTAATATTAATTAGTAATAAATAACATGAGAAAAAGCGTTACATGTAACTGGTTTTTATTTGCTGACTAAGCCGCCCCCGGGGCGCAACACAACAGCAACAACAACAGCAGCAGCAGCAGCAGCAAGCTGCACAGTGGCTGCTCGTTGTAAGCGCCCGGGCGATTACAAGGCCCACGTTAGATATAAATAACATATAGCGCACTATAAATCAATTGAGGGCTGAGAGTGCTAAATTGGTGGCAAAGTCAAAGTCAAAGGCAGCGGCGGCGGCGGAGGAATGGGAATGGGAATGATAAGGTTTATCGCACGGGCGCGTACGGTAATTAAGAGACCCAAAACTAACATTAATCTGAACAGGAATACTTGCCACAAACAGTTATTCATAGTGGTTATGTTTGCCGTATCTTATGCTCATTAGGCACAGCCTGCGCCTTGACCGCCAAAAAGCCAAAGTTCAAAATAATTAATGACCTTTTGGGGTCAAACTTAATGAAGAGCGTAATTTTTTTTTTTCTTGGCTCTAGCTTCTATTTATTGGCAATAGCTGGAGTGTTTGCATTATGAGTGGGGTGTTATTTCCTCAGTAGGGAGGAGGGGGGTGGCTGCTTTGATTTATTTATGGCCAAAGCCCAACTGTTTTGCCTGATTAGCCGGAACTTGACCTAACACTGCCGCCTCCCGGTTGATTAAGTGCCACTTGGCCAAATGTTTTGTCTAATTTGCACAGTTGGTTGTCAGAATATTCACTTAACAAAAACCGTTAAGAAAATGAGCAAAAATATTGCTGAACGAAAAATCTGATTGTTAATTATTAAATATTGCAAAAGCAATTTATTAACAAATAATAAATATATTGGAAAAAATTTTGCTTGACAAAAAATTATAGGTTACAATATATAATTATCGTGTAGTTATAAAAATAATTGAAGTCTCGTAAGTATTAACGTTTTCATGCCTATTAAAATGAAATAGTATTTTTAATGTTTGGGCATTTTTAGTAAATATTTGTCCAGCCTAATCACGGCATTGCCTTGTCTTAAACTTTAAATTAGCCGATTATTGTTAACTTAAATATGATTAACTGGAAAATGGTTCATAAACAGCTTGTTTATGTTGAATGAGCTGTTGTCCTGCCGCAGCAGGAAGTCGAGCAACAGCTGGCATTTTATTTTTGTTTTACAAGCCATATTCCGCTTAGCCCATTTTGGGCCGCTTTGTGGTCCTGTTTATGGCCTCGTTTTCTTATGTTTTATTGCAATCTCAGTTTGCTGTTCTTCTAGCTGGAATGCAGTTAGTAAACACAAACACAAAAAAATAACAATATAAATCGCGTAATCGTTGCAGCTGAGCGCCAGCAACAACAATAACAACAACAACAACAACAATGTCACGTTCAATGTCAAATGGTTAGCAAAATTCGCAAAGGAAGCGTGTAAAACGTTTAAAAAATATATATTTTTTTCTCATTAGGCAAGTCATAGTTGTTGTTGGTTGGATTGCTTAGATTTTACAAGTTTTTATACATACTACAATATGAAATGTCAAACAACAACGACAACAACAACAACTTGACCTTCATTTCGCACAAGCGCAACTGCAACTGCATCTACACCAGCAACAACAACAACCCACGGCTGCTGTGTTTATCTCTATGACTGTCTGACTAGTGTCGACTGGGCCTGGCTTGAAGTTGGTCCGAGTCTGAGTTTGTTTGTGTTACGAGCTGTGGCGTCTAGCCTCTGCGTCTGCCTGCCTGCCTGCTGCCTGACAGCAACATTGAATTGCTGTTGCTGTTGCTTACGTAAGTGGCTTTGGCAGCAGCAGCAGCAGCAGGGCGCTTGCGATTTGTTGCCTTACCGCCGCCTGTTGAGCAACATTGAGACAAACATGTGGCCAACTATCGACAGTTATCGCCATAAATTTTGACACTCGTTGGCCACATTGGCAAAAATGCAAAAGTGTCGTCAGCGGCGACACAAATGGACAAATTGCTTGACTCCAGACTCAATCCATCCTCAAACCCCCCCCGCCCCCCCTCTTTTTTGATTGCCAATTGAATTGAATCTCTCTTACTCTGACGCTCTCACATTATTTGTATATTTTTTTTTCGTTCGCAAATCCTTTCAATGTTTGCGTTGTCACGCAGCAAATATTTCACATAAAGAGAAGCGAACGCTGCCACGCCCCTTGTCCAGCCCGCCCTCGCAACAGCACTAGCAACAACAACAACAACAGTCTAAGTCAATATTTAAGCGGCACATTAAAAAGCAATCACAAATTTATTGAAACAATAGACAATGCCCAAATATGCAACTGTTTTCAAAGACAGGGTTGTTTTTTCTTCTCTCCCGATGCGTCACATGTCAATCTGGCAACGCTGTGTGTGTGTGTGCCGTGTGCGCTGTGCAAACAAGCGGGGCTGTCAACTTTTGACGTTCACTCAAATTAGAAAACAGTGCAACAATTATTTCCATGAGAAACTTCCGTTTGCAAACAAAAACTGGCAAAACTAAAACAACATTCGAGTCTTGTTCTGCAACTCCCACCCCTTTCCACCACCCCTCCCTCGATACTATTCCCAACCAATCAACCAAAGTTAAAGCCATACCATCTTTCGAGACTCTTTGCAAGCATTTGGGATGTGGGCTTGAAGGCATTTCTATGGGGCGTCTCTCTGCGAGCCCGCAAGCAACAATTTTGATGCGTCCCCACAACTCATCAGCAACTAACGCAATCATCAAGGCCTGGCAAGCAACCACCAACAAAATGCGAGGCCTCATCAAAGTCGACGCCATTGCTGACTCCCAGCCAGCCAGCCAGCCTGCCTCCATTCAGACCCAAAAGTGTCAATCCAATTACCTGTTCGAGCGCTGGAATCTTTTGCGACATGTTTCATAACGGCAAACGGCGAGTTTCGTTTTTGGCTCCCTTGCCCCCCACACAAACCTCCCAACAAAATAAAAATATATATATCTCTCTTATTTCGAATTGTTGTTGTTGTTGTTTGTTGGCAATGCATGCTTCGTTGGCTACACACGAAAGAGGTTAACTTGAAACGAGGCAGGGGAATGAATGTATTTCGCCAATGGCGTTTATCAATTTGTGAGTGCTTCAATGTGGACAAACTTCCGCTGGTGCTTGTTTTTGTTCTTCGGTTTTAGCCCACCCACAATGTGGTCTAGAGTCAAAATCGCCATTGGCACTCATTAACACGTGTTTATTTAGCCTGCTCCTTATAAACGTTCGATCGACGCCAATAACAATAACTGCAAGCTCATGCTCCGCAATCGAGTTGAGTTAAGATTGAACAAAAAAAAAAAGGGTAAAACTCTGAAGCTAACCCCAATTGAGCAGCATCCTCCACGAAAGGCAATATCTGTCCCTTTTTTTTTGTTGTTGTTGTTTAATTTCTCAGTTCATTCAACAAATGTGTAGTGTTATTATTTTCATTGTTAATATTTGTTACACGCCTTTTGTCTGGCTCCTCTGCTTCAGCCTTTTTTTTTTGATTTTTGCTTTTTACTCGCACCAAAACTCGCAAGTACTCGTATTTGGAGTGCATTTGATTGCAGTGCCAAGCCTGCCAGACACTTAAAAAAACAAATGGTTATTTTCAAGCAAATGAAGCTCATTTTAGCTGGTCAGAAAGTTCGTTTTTAAGTCGGTTTTCTATTATTTTTATTGGAATAAAATATATGTTTGCCATAAATAATGTCTACTTAATTTCTTGTTAAACCAGCTTTTTATAATTATTTGGATTTTAAGTATTTAAAATGCATTTTTTCGTAAAACATTTAATTTCTTAGTAACAAATTTAAATAATATTTGAGAAAAATACTTCTAAGGACTTAAAAGTAATGCTAAAAAATTTAAGCTAGTAAAAAATATTGAGTTTTGAATATTTTTTAACGAAATAATCATATAATAATTTGAAAATATAAAATTTTTGGAAATTACAAAACAATTTATTGCATATTAAAATTCCAAAATCTCACTAAATTTTTCATCTAGTAAGGCAATGTCTATTCGTTTTCAATATTAAACATTTGATGAATTTCTCCCAGTGCATTGAAGTCAGCTCCCTGGTTGATGACTCAATGCTGGCTCCCGACTGTGGCAAAAGTGCTTATTTAGTGACTCGCCCGAGACAGCAGACACTTCTCGACAAGATCACCGTCGTCGTCATTATTCTTGCTGCTGTTGTAGTTGTTGTTGTTGTTGTTGTTGTCGTTGTTGTAGTTGTTGTAGTTGTTGTTGTAGCTGGCTGCCGTTTGCTCAATGTTGGCTGTGTTTTTCAACTGTTTGCTCAGCCACTAAAGAAACGAAGACAAAACGAGCCAAGTGACGCCAACTCGCCCAACTCCACATGCAACTCCAACATTGATTTCGATTCTCAAGTGCAGCAAGATGACCAAGTTAATTTCGAGAACAGAGAGAGAGAGTGAGAGAGAGAGAGAGAGAAGTTTTTGGGTTATCAATGGCTTTGGCTGGCAGCAGCAGCAGGCAGGCAGACAACAGCAATAACAACAACAATGTCGCCTCTAATTGATATGGCTAAATGGCCATCTATGTGGCCAATGGGCCAGACAAAAGACGCACAAAAGCCACTAAGACTTATAAAAAAAAAGCTTTGCAGCTGGATGGGATGCAAGGAAGCAAGGCAGCACAAGTATATAGAAGCAGAAGAAGTCGAAGGTATACCTGCCTAGACATGTTTCCATGTCGATGTCGCCAGCGTGTACGTGGCAATGCGTAGAATTCCATATAAAATAATTAATGAATGTCACAGCAAATGTTTGGCTGCCATTCTGTGCGTTGTCGATTCGATGGCCCAGCATTGAACGAGTGGACCAAACATCCTCATCCTTGTCTACCATCGATCTCATCCTCGTATCGTTTGTCAGCATTGCGCGCATTTTTGGCGTCAATATTAAGTGAAACTGATGGATGCCTCGCCGATGGCTGGATGGCTGAATTGTTGGTTGGTTGAACAACAAACGACAGCAGGTCTTTCTTTCGTTTTGCTCTCACTCCTCCTGCTTCACTCTTTTAGTGAGCAAAAAATAATTTTGAAGCGCACTCTGGCATGCAGCAAATGACAAAGAATGAAATCGTGAAAATATTTGCGTGTGTGTCGTATGGTTACTGTCACACTTAACGGACAATGGACACATAGACACATAAACAGACAAACAGACACACTCACTCACTCACTTACTTACCAGGTAACACACACAAAGTCACAGTCAAGCCTTAAATGGATGCAAAAGGATGCACAAGGCACAAAAATGCTTTACACTGTTGTCTGCGTAGCAAATTTGTAAAATTAAACAGTCAACAGCACACCGAACAGGCCAAAGACAACAACACTGTGCATTGTTAGGCAATACACTTGGAAAAAATACACTTGATATAAATGTGCTGATGTTAAAAACAATGCCAAGTCGAGATTTGGTATGAATGATAAGCAATAGTTGAATAGTCAACTTTGAACTTTGTTTTTCGCCAAGTGTATGTACAACACAGGATTGATACGAGGGTATAACAGTACTGAGAGAGGCAGCAGCCATACTTCAATTAAACCAACTTCATTAAATTTCAGCTAACAAAGGCGTCAACATGGTCGTGGGCGGTGGAGAGATGGGGGCTGAAGGTAGGTAGATTGGCTGAGCAATGGCTTTATATGTTCGTTCCGTCTTTCTCTGTGCTCTCGTCATCATCATGGCAGTTACACGTTTATATAGCATGTATGTATATATGTATATAGCATAAACTAGATTGCTGGGCACGGGCAGGGGGCAGGGGGGGTGGCGGTAAACAGCAGAGTGGATGGAAATTGTCAGTAAATTGGCTCAACAACAACCAAGATGCCATCGACAACAACAGCAACAGCAACAATAACATGAGCTAAAATTGCCAGCAACATTTTACTTCGATTTTGTCGAGGTTTTGTGTTTTGTCAGCACAAATTTGCTTATGTGTATGTGTGTTTGTGTGTGTGTGTGGATAAGGTAAAGGCAATGAGAACAATAGCCAAAATATTTGCTGTAGTTGGGGGCTAAAAGGGCAAGAAGCAACATTATTTTGAAAACAAGCTAAAAGCCACTCAAAATAACAAACTATGAATTATAACTGTTGAACGAAACAAAGTTATAATGAATATTTACCTAAGGAATTCAAATAGTGTTAAAGATATTTTAATATTTTACTTAGCCTATTGATAGTTTATATTTTTGATCAATTTTCATCTGTATTATTTATTTTTTGAGCCACTGTATCTAATTCGCATCAATGACTGTTTCAATTGTCTCATTTTCCTATATTGCCTTGCCCCACATATTAACACAACGAGCCCTAAGTTACTGCCAAAACCAGAACAACAACAACAACGCACATAAGATAAAACCCACACAATGAAACTTATCTAGTGACACATTTAACACCTAACAGATTTCCGCTTTCACAAATGAACTCAAACCATAGACAAATCACAAGCTGGTCACATAAAACTACAGCGCCAAACCACCAAAAACCCACCCAAAAAAACTGTGAACCAATTCGCCATCAATTTCCAATACGCGCCCTGAACTTTGATTTCATTTCGTTTACCCCCCTCCACCCATCACCAAGAAAGCCAGAATGAAAGAAAGAAAGAAAACTTGGCAAATTATGCTGTTATCTTCATTAGGTTGACATAAGTGCAGCACAAATACGCTACCCAAAGGAATTGGACCGAAAAGTGAAGCAGAGCAAAGGTTTTCCGAGTTTTTTTTTTTTGTCGGGTGTGGGGGGGTCAAGAAATAAGTGAAAATTGTTTATAGAGAGCGTGGGTCGAACAATGGTTGCCTTGGGGTCAGTTTTTTAAGTACGCCTAAAATGATATGGGGGGCGTTTACCCCAAAACAAGGTCTGTTGCTTATAATAAGTGGGAGTAATAGTACTATTCCTATATGAAGTCTACATATGTGCAGCATCAGCTATTTGTGTGTGTTGACACAAAGGACGTATTTTTTTGTTCGTTTTGTTTGTTTGTTTGTTTGTCTAACAGTTCTTGGTTTTATTGCTGTTGTTGGCTGCGTGTAATGCGTATTTGACAAATAAACAGTTGCTTTCGTTGATAGCAATCGAAGGAAAGGACGTTAAGTTGTTTGGCGCTGGTAAACAATCGACAATCGACAGTAATCGACAGTAATCGACAGATAGAACCACCACCAACATATTAGCCAAAGTTATCTGATAGCTTTGCTTAGTTCTTAAGCAGGTCAAAGTTAAGCTGCCGCTTTGTGTGTGCTTTCGGATGTTGTTGTTGCATGTTGGCATGTGAAACATTTTAAATTTACAAATTCCAAGCGTGCCACATTAAAACCAACAGACAAGCTTAAGCAAAAGAGGAGGGAGGGACAACCTACAACTACAACTAAACACATATCCCGCCCAAAACACATACTATTAGCAAGTACCTAAGCGCGTGACAATGTCGGAGAAGATGTCCAAGAATCTCTTTTGTGCACAGCTCAATATCGATTTCTCTATCGCTCTGTGGCCAGTCTACTTATAGATTTAGCCGGGGGGGAGATAAACATTAACATGCAGGACGCATAGCACACAACCTCTATTGATTGACACAACTTCCACTGCGCTCGCATTTCGAAAGGATTTTTTTTTTTTTGCTCTTTTGGCTTGCAGTTTTTTCTACTTGTATTTAGTTTTTGGGCGCGCATTTTCGCAGAACGCCGGAAGCGCTTGTTTAAAAAGAAATGGTTTTTTTTCTTATATATTTTTGGATGCTTTTTGGTGTACCTTTGATTGTGGCGTTGCAAACAATGGGGGCTGCTGCTGCTGCTGCAAATTTAATGAGCATAACGGTACATTTTTTGATGAAACAATACAAAAATACAAATCAGAGAGACTGAGAAGCAAGGCAGCGCATTTAACAAGCGCTCGTAGATCTTATCGTCTTTTGTCATATTCAGCGAGACAGGCAGTCGCATCTGAAAGACAGGGCTCCTACTCATCGGGGCTCGTCAAACTGTTGGTGCTTTTAGTTGCAGAAATCGAAAAAAAAAGCAAAATAAAAACAAAAAGGTGCAGACGGAGCTGGCTCAAAGCTCGAGAAGGCTCCCAGCAGGCACATAAATCGTCAGCTGTCAAATGGTTAAGAATTTCTGGTTAGCCAGTTCTTCAGACTTGTTCTGGCTTTGGTGGCTTGATGGCGTGTTGGCCAAGATCGGAAGTGCGTAGCAGCAGTTTCAGTTGTTGCTGACAAGGCTTTGCAGTCTCGGGTCTCGACCTTATCGCGGCCATATAATGCTTAAACTCAAACTGGGCCTTGGGCTCTACACACACACACACACACACACACACAGACAAACTGTGAAAGGGGTGTCGGGAAGACATGCGCCGGCGTTGGTAGTGCGCGTGATTTAGTCGAATTCACGAACTTAATGAAGCCCTTTAAATCACGCAAACCTTTGAGCCACTTAGAATGCAGCCGAAGCAGCGGCAAACCCAACCTCCTTCCCAACTCCCTTTAGATTGAGCCACAACAACTAGTCAGAGAGCATGCAAGCCCAAGAAGTCCGAAGGAACGACGGCAAACTCTTAAAGATCTCATTAACACCACGCGGGCATAATTAAAGCCGACGACTTACAAAGTCAAATCGCGATTGTAACCAACCGGCCCCAAAAAGCGTGCACAGCAGCCAGTAAAACCAGCAGAAATAGCTTCAACTCCAACTCCAACAGCCAGATCCAATCGAAACAACGACCAAAAAAGCCAAACCCAAAACGAAGACTCCTTCTACTTAACTGGCGCTAAGTGTTGCCGACCTTATAATGAGCTGGCCGACTGGCTTGCAGTTGCAACATGCCTCCTCTATTCACTTACCAATTGCTGTTTATAATCTTTATAGCTGATTTTGACTATACCATGTACTCGTATCTTCGGTTCTTTGCTGTTTTTGGTAAAGAATGATTTTGCAACAAAATGAAAACTCTCAAAGTTTTCAGTTTTTGGCATTGAGCGAGCAACATTGCAACATTTGTCGTTGACATTCCCTGCATGTTGACGCATCATGCATTGATTGATTGATTGATCGATGGATGGATGGAAAGTTGCAGCAACTCGCTTCGACAACAGTTAAAAACAACAGCAGCAGCGCTCAACTCTGATTGTTTTTCACATCTTCAAGTTTATTTCACACATCTCAAAGATCTGGCAAAATATTTACTTCATTCATCTGGGAAATATTTGCAATTCATCTGTTTGAGCCAGGAAAATATTTAAACGAAAATTTAATTTTACCTAAAATTATCCTAACAAGTTTGACAATCTTGCTTTTGGCTTGTTGGTTCTCAGTTTTGGTAAACATCTCTTTCAATGCCTTCAACAAAAGCTGAACTTTCCATCTTTAAGCTAATTAAATACGCAGCTGGCGATTAAGATAAATCTAAGCAATTTCATTCAATTGAGGATTTGGCATAGCCGTTGCTAATACAACCTGTGCTGACAGTCAGTCTTTTTTTTGTTGAAAAATCACACCGATAATACCGGCCAAAGGATAAACAAAGACAAATCTTGTCCACTAAACGTAACTGAGCAACTCCCACGACTAGTGGCAAGAGTGCCAACTATCATTGGCAGTATCAGTGGCCATTAATTACGATTACCACGTGGCAAGACACACGACCTGGCGGAAGTATAGCAGGGATTGCTACCAAGTTGACCAGCAGCAGCAGCACCAACACCAAACTAATAAACGAGGCATTTGTATCACAATCAATTGTTTCGAAATTGTTGTACACCATTATGATAATGATGATCATTGTGTGTGTGTGTGTGTGTGTGCCTTGGCTGTGGGTTGTTCCATGCTAAATGGTTATGGCCTGTCATAAGTTGCCAGCAGGATGGCGGTGGGTGGAGGAGGAGGGTTGAGACAACACCCTGCCTGCTGCCAGTATTCCCAAATGAATATGCAAAAGTGCAAAAGGAGGCAGGAGGTCAGGATATCTCATGGCCATTTCCGTTTGCACAATTATCTTTATTAAGAGAGTGAGAGAGCGAGCGAGCGAGAGCAATCGTCAAAGATGATTTAGTTACATCCGGATAGAACTGAATGAAAGCCAGTTTGTTGCCAAGGTTTGGGGGCTGGATGGCAATAAAAATATATTAGTGCAATTACAGCAGCAGCCAACAGAGCCAAACAGACGACGGTCTAATTTAGGCGCCACGATGCTTGTATCCTTGTTGTTTTTGGCATTACATTTCATTTGTTTTGAAACGCTTCAATTTCTCTGGGGGATTTGTGCCTCCGCTGATTAAACCGAATTTGCTGTCGATTCACAAATCGTTGACTGAAGAAGACGCGAGGGGCAAAACTACTTTTTCACTACAAAGTATACACATTTTTGACATGGCTCCTTTTAGATTCAGATCCAGCACTGGATATGCGGCCCATTCAATTTGCCGGAATTGGCGCATGTTAATCAGCCCAAAAGACAGTCAGACACACACAAATGCCAACTCGCAAAAATGGTATGAGGATGGCTTCTTTAAGGCGCTTAAAAAACGAAACTGCAAATGATAAAGAAGTGTTCGAAGGCAGGCAGGCAGGCAGCAAGGATATGCTTGTGCAGTTATCCGGGGCACGCAATAACCTCAGCGAACTGCAGACAATCAATCTTACTTTGCGCTTTAATTCAATTTCGATTGTGACATCTGCCTTTGGTCGTTGTTGGAGTTGGTATTGGTGTCGTTGTTGGTGTCCTTACGCAGGACGCATTGCTTGTGCACTTTTGGCAATGCGCTCAGGCGTGCCACTTGCCGGCACACAGGATTAACGGACGCAGCTCGGCTGCAATCCGTTTTTCGCCCGGGTCCTGGTCCGTTGTACTTGCCTCCACTTCTGCTCCTTTTATATGTATTTTTACCATCTCATGCATTGTGGTTGTGTCATGCGTGAGGGCAAGCAACGCTACTCAATTTCTCTCACACACACACACACACATCAAGTCTAAAAATTGACAGTCGCCCAAAGGATATTGTGACAGGCGACAGCGCAAAAGGATTCACATTTGGCATGCCACCGAGGGTGGCACAGCGCATTTTTCGGCTGCTGCTGCCTGGTTTTTTTTTTTCTTCTCAGTTATTAGAAAGTTCGTCAGCGTCATCCCAAAAGTCTCCATATCCATGTCCACTAAACGATTTTGCCAATCGAATTTTTGCCAAAATTTCACAAGCTGCCAACAAAAGGGGTTAGTTGACCGGTTCAAAGTTAATCGGAAGTTAATACGCTGAGTTGCCAGATTTGTTGATACACGCTGCTGCTGTGTCACGGTCTCAACTATTCCAGATGGAATTTTCATTAAAATCAGCTCATGCACGCGTCAGTTTTTGGGTTCGAAGGATACAATGGCATCGGCGCGTAGGAGGCCGACAACGTCAACTAATGAGAATTTCATTTGCTGCCCCTTCAATTCGCTGAACAACTGAACCAAACCGAAACAAACCGAACCAAAACCAACAACCAACTTCAACATATGCGCCAGCAAATAGCCACCCCCTCTAACCCCTGGCTTGAGGCAGACCATCCATCCTCCACCCTCTACTGTGATCGATCACAAATTCTGTGTACTTAATAAATAATTGCAATATAATTATGCACGCAAAGGCAAAAAGCCAAAATATTGTAGGCCAAGTCATCGTACTGCTACGTCTGATATTATAGACAAACATCTGTCGCAAAACAACGCAAAAAAAACACGCTAGTAAATGCAAAAAAAATAAACTATATTTGTGTGTTGAAAGAAACGAATTGGCTATACACTTAAGGTCGTAAGGAGAGTTAGTGTTTAAATAAAGATTGGCAAATTCATGAGAAAAATAAATTTAAGTGAAAACCGTGTGTTCCAAACTTTAATGTAGCTTGATGCTTTTATTAACTGATAAAAATATTTTTATTATTTTTTTTAACAATAGCTACAAACTTAAAAATAAACGCAAATGTATTCCAAGGTGAAAATTATAAAAAGAAAACGGTTAGTTAATGAGTTTTAATCGTTCTTCCTAATGGATCTGTCGGGTGAGCTCTTTCGAGACTCTTCCTCGCCCTCACTCAACGAAGGAAGGGACCTTCCTAGGTCCTTTTCAGCAAACGGTTGGCAAGCTTTTCCAGGTAAACAGCAGATTGCGGGTTAACAACATCACCAATTCTCGGCACTTTGAGTTCTCTATCAATGTTCCTACTGAGTTTATTGCAATCGAATATTGCCAGGATTAAACTTGAGGTTCATTTTTCCCTCGCATTCTTAAATCTAAAAAATCGGAACATATAAGTTCAAGTCACTGGATTTTTATACAAACCATCTGCTGTAGTTGTTATACCCCTACCTTTCATAAAGGGTATAATGAAGCTGATTCTCTAGAGTTGAACGCTAAAACTTGCATTGAATTCAGTGATAGCCTGAAGGCAAACTAAGCCAATCCTCGCCACTCCTTGTAATTGCCACACTGCATGAGTGTGAGTAAGAGTGTGTGTGTGTGTGTTTGAAGAGGCAACTGCTGACATTCAATTGTGTATTGTCAATTGCCGCGCTGACAAAGATGCAGGCAATGCTGAGCATAAGTATCTATGGAGTGGGCCAGTTACTACGCGGAGAACGGAGAGAGTAGTTGCCAAATTACCGCCACTTTTGGTTTGCCATCGTCAGCATCTGTGCTCGATTCTTGGCCCGCGGCTAAAGGCAGCCAATGAGCCGTGTGGCGCTCCTGTTGACAAAGTCCTCGACTCGTATTAGTATTCGAATTTGTATTCTCTCTCTCTTCATCGCATTCAGTGCCTACTGGCTATATGGATAGTGAGCTCGTTATTATGGGCACAGAAGTTTGAGTAGGCCGAGCAGGATTTGTGCGAAACTCGATGAAATATTTATGGATGAGGAGGAGCTGAAAGTCCCAAGCTCTTGATCAAACGGCAAGCGTAATCAGTTAGAAGGGACATTCATGGAGGACACTCGTTACGTACTCTCGCACACAAACTCACAAACACACACACACACACACACACACACACACACACACACATTTTATTGCTGCAAATTCGATTGTCGCTGATCAAAGGCGAACGCACTTAAAAATTCTAAATTGAATTTGACGCTACAACACCCCCTAGTATAGCCCATCCCGATCCGAATGTCCATCCTGGACGCGTTGTTGGCGCACGTCCAGCTTTTGATATGAAATTTACAAAAATTTTGACATGCTTTGCTGTTTGCGTATTTGCCAGCTTGTTCTTTTGCTTTTTTTTTATCATGACAGGCTGCGTGAAAAACACATTAGGACTCATTTACGCGCGTCAAAAATGCCAGAATGTGGCAGGCGCAGAGGCCTGAAAGAGTCCCGCAGGACTTTCAATTTAAAAGTGCGTAGCAAAAAAATTAAGCAGTTCTGTTCGAAAACTGCACTCGGGAAAAATTAACAGAGCTTTGAATGTGACAGGTATATTCATAAAACTTTCTGGATTTCTTAGAGGAGTTTAAAACTTTAGGAACAACATATTAAGGAAAAAATCAGTTCTTAAATCATCTCAAGGATTCTGAGTTGATTTTCAATCCATTTACACACATTTAAAAATCTCAAGCATCTTTTATTTTCAAGTGTATCAGAATCACAGAACAAAGCACAGCTCTAGTTATTGACATACCGCTGACAATGGCAATTCTCACACTTAAAAACCAAGAGGATCGTAGGTCCATAGGTGTCGCTGTTGTGCAATTTGCGCTTTTTGAAGTGCACACAATTGCGTAACTTATAGCCCCGGGTCAAATTACAAACAGACGCAACAGCAAAGCCACTTGCCGAGTGCCCATTAACAGGTACTTCACATCCACAAAATCCACATAGACGAAGCAACAACCCCTTTTATACTTGTAATTTTTTAGAGCGAAGTCGATTGAGAATTGGTGTGGACCATGAATGGAATACCAGCATTTGGCATGGTACATCGACAAGATTTAACACCGCCGTTGCCGTTTTCATTATTAATGATTAATGATAAGCATCCCAGTTGGAAGGAGAGAGACGAGAGAGAGCAAGCAACCCTTCATTCTAAGTTCTTAGTCCTGCACGCGCTGAAGCTTTTGGCAAACACTAAGCGCTGCTTTTCGCGCCTTTCCACGTGATTAAAGGCAAACGTGGTTGAGAAGACTGGCGATGGCGACATCAACCACGTCACAGTCCCATTCACCCAAATATCGGCACTTTCACACGCAAATGTTCATAAAACAAAACAAACGACGGCAGCGGGTACTTTACTTTAACCCCATACCCAACCCCGAAGGGGTTAAAATTGACGCGCAAAGGCGTTACCCAAAATATATATATTATGCCTCTGCCAAAAGTGGGTGGCGTTGGGTGGAATATTGTGAATGGTTTGTTCTGGGCTTCTTGACTGACTGACTGACGACTGGTGCGTGCGTTGGCCAAGTTTTGGTTCATTAGAGCGCAATGATTGCCCTCATTTGGTATAATCAAGTGTTCGTATTAGTTTCATTGAGTTGAGCAAAACGGCGGCGTCGGCGGCAGCGTCGACGGAAACAGTTGCAAATGTGCAACCAGCTGAATATTGGGAGTTAATAAGAAGTTCTTTAAAATGATGGATGAAATGGCAATGGCAAACAAAAGTGATGCTAATCCTTTGATTTTCTACTGTCTTTCACATCTGGAAGATTGTTTTCTCTTAAAATCAAATCATTTGTTTAACCCTCTCCGCTTTATTTTGTTTTTGCCACATTTGCATTGCTCTGCATCAGCCTATGAGGACTTGTCATCAGTCGCTGTTGTTGTTGCCAGCCATTTGTCGTGTTTTTTGCCACTTAAACAGACGCATTGCCATTAACGTGCCACGCCGCCTGTTTTCCTTTACCCACGCCCACTTACTGGCCTGGGTGATGCCAACTGATAAAAATTGATGCAAAATACGCAAAAAGTCGCGAAAATCCTCGTGGAAAATTTTCAAAATTTTCACAGCTGATTGTGCTGCAAAGTGTAGCAAGAGGCATGAGGAACATGACACAAAAAACCGGTTGCTTCTTTTTGCATATGCCTTAAACACCCATCTCTCTCTCGGTCGCTCTCTCCTCTTCTGTCTTTGTGACAATGTGCATGGCATTATTTTATGTCCTCACCCCCCTCCCAACAAATTCTCTCTCTCTCTCTCTCTCTCTCTCTCTTTCTCTCTCTCTCTGTTTCTCTAAAGCTTGTGCCTTTTTCTCTGTGAACTCTGTTTGTTTGCATTTGCGTATCATCGACGCATGTCGCGAGGCATCGCATCCCAGCTTTGTCTGTCTGCATGGGCGTCATCATCATCGTCCTGTCCTGTCCTGTTGGTTGTCCTGACTGGTTGCTGACAACAATAATTCAGGCGAATTGCGTGCTAGATGGAAAATGCCTTTAATCTGTTGGAGTTGCCAACTGTCACGAAGCGAAATGAAATGGAAATCACACGCACTAATGGCACAGACTGAGACTGGACAAGGACTCGAACTCGAACTCAAACCCGGACTCGCTTAATGGCGGCCTCCTTTTTATTTTGCTGTTGCTGTTTTTTGGTTTTGTGCCATGGTTGCCATGGCGGCGTCAACTTTACGCAACTGTCTAATTCGATTTGTTCTACGCCAACACTTTCATAATTTTACCATGTCCTTGCTCGCTGTCTATTACAGAGCGGGCTGCCTTATCTGCCATCAAGTCTCAACCCCCCGATACACCACTGTCTTTATTTTCTTTTTTCTTTTTATATACACTTGCTTTTTTAGCCATGTGCCCAAGTTATCGCTGGCAATCAATCTGCCCGGCGCACATATATCTCAACTTTTGCGTTTTTCAATCTGAGCATTTTGTGGGCTAAGTAAGTACGCGATGGCCCCGTGCCGATCCCAATTGCGATGGCTATGGCTATGGCTATAGCTTTGGCTATGGCGTTGTCTTTTTGTCCCTTTGCAGTGGCTGTCACTTTCGCTGCCATGAATGCTTTAAAGCTATATACACTTACAACAGCCAAGCAAAATGTGGCAGAGCCCAGCGGGAGGCCTTTTTCTGGTTTTTTTTTTTTTGATGTCACAAAAGGATTCACTTGATATTCATCAACATCAGTGTCTGTCAAACAGTCATTCAATACCCCAGACCAACAGACAGTCCCAATCCCTATACCAATTCCAATACCAATACCAATACCAATACCAGACCCAACTTCAACGTCCATTCTGTATGTCGATTTCGTCTGTTGTACTCTAGGCCTGAGTCTGAGGTTGAATGTGGGTGTTTCTTTTTCTGTTTCTGTGAGTGATTCGATAGACCCCGTTGCAATTTGATGCGTCTGGCTCGCATGTGCAACGAGAATTATATGCCATCGCTGGCGATACTAATCTGATTAGTGTCAAAAAAAAAAAAATTAAATAGAGAAAAAAGGAATCGCAAACGGACAGAAAGAACTGACAGCCGAGCCAGTTGCCGATGAGCACTTATGAGTGGTGTTCTCTATATGATTAAGCGAGTTTGCGGTTTGATTTCCTAACTAGATCAAGTAGTTAGCGGTTTTACACAATTTTACTTCCCAAGCATGTAGATGGAACTGCTAGTTTAGATAAGTCTTATATATAACTGAAGTCAACTGGACAATAGGAACAAAAACTTTTCGTCAAAACTTTATTATAAGTAAAAAATGTTGAATCATGTAAAATTTCTTAGGAAATCCATATAAAACTTTTTAATTTTTTTAATTTTCCTAAAAAGAAAAATCAATGATAAAATAAAAAATCTAATTTAAGCTTTAGCTTGTTCTTCTCTTCTTTAAACAAAACAAAAAAAAACTACCCAATAAAATATTTATTAATTTTTCAGCTTGTCTCCCTTGCAATAAAATCATATAAGCTCGTTACACTGTACAGCTTACTTGGGCCAAATCCACAACAGCGACAATCTCTGGGCCCCGGGAGCTTCACGCTGCGTTCAATTAAAACGCATTTAAACCGAGAATATGGATGGTTGGATGGTTGGGCAAACTCAACCCCAAACTCTCAGCTCAACTCATTTCGCTTGAGCATCGTTTTAATTTAAAGGTATTTAAGGCGATCCATCATATCCTATCAGAGTGGGCCCAGAGAGAGCAGCCAACAAGTCCAAGGAGACGCACGGTTGCAACTTGATATGAGCGCAGCAATCTGTTGTGCAATCGGCCCAGGCGAATGTTTGTCCCTTTCTGCCCCGTTCGTCTCCGTTGCCCCGTGGCGCATTATATTGGCCTGTCACAAGGGAGCAATTCGATGTCTCTGGTGCTGCCGTTGTTGCATCTCAACAACGATGGATGGATGGACGGACGCATTAGTGGCGGGTCGGGTTGGGTCGGTGGGTGACAGCACTTGCGTTTGACTTCCAACACTTTGGGCAATTGTTTAGAGCCCCCGAGAACAGGAACAGAAGGCGGAACAAACGCCGGAACATAAAAATGCCAAAAACGGAAAGAGCTGAAACAACGACGGAAAAAAAGGGATGTTCAAGCGGTATTTATGTATGTAGATGCGGGGACGGGGAAGCAACGCTGAGCCGCTGAGCCGTTGAGCGTTGACAAAGGGCCTTGCCGTTTCATTTAGCAGCCTTGCAGCCCACCCCACTCCCACAACCAAATTGCACCCCTCAGTTGTAGTCTCTCTCTCTCTCGCTCGTCCGCTCGCTCGGTTCTTTGTGTGTGTGTGTGTCTCTGGTTGTCGCCTTTCTCGCGGTCTTAAAACGATGATTAGGTTGTTATTTTAATTTGCTCATTGATATATCCTTGTTCGTTGTTGTTGTTTGGCCTGACTTTGTCCCTTTGTCAGGGTGGCTGGTGGCATTGTCAGATTGTTTGTAGCTGTTGTTGCTGTTGTTGTTGTTGTTGACGTTTTTGTCTTTGCAATGCGGGGTAGCATTGTCAGCGTATTTAGCAGTCACGCCAAAAGCACCCAACAAATAAAAGAGAGAAAACGCAGCTCAACTCGTCTTGGGCTCAACTACGCGTAACGTGTCCGCAATTTGTCATCGATTTTGTATTGCAGCGTTTTAGGCGTAACGAGGGGTTGAATAATGAGTAGTGAATAGCGAAGAAGAGGGTTGCGGGGTTGTTTGGCTTCTATGATGCGCAAATGTTTAAATTATACTAATTAATAAATTGACTTCTAATTCAAACATTTCGCACAAATGTCGAAATTATTTGACCGAATTAATTCGACCTTGGCCAAGAAGAGAAAATGAATCAAAGCTTTTTAGCTGCTTAAGCAAAAGTTTTCGGTTATTTAACAATACTTTCATAACAACAACAGAGCAGTTTATTTAAATTTATTATAATGAAGCAACAAGCAAAGTGGCAACTAAAACTTTTACAAAGGTGTTCTGTGGATGGCTGGGCGGCCGGCGGGGGGGTTTCTTCGTGGCAGGAAGGCTACGCACGCGGAAATTTCATGCCCGAACGCATTAAGCTCTCTGTGTTGTAGCAGAGACGACACGAAAGGGTTGTCAGCACGACGATGACTGCGAGGAAGACAACGACGGTGTTAATGCTCTCGCAGACAAGTGCCTGGAGCTTTGCATTGCCGCTGGCTTTGCCTTTGGCTGCCGTGAAAGGAGTAAATTAAATGATTAATACGCTTCGGCTGTGTTCACGTTTAATTATCCTTTTCACTCGCCATGGCCGTGTTCTGGTTAGGCATTCGGCATTCGGGCATTCGTTACGGTTTTACGCTTATCAAGGCAACTGTCAACGCTCCCTCCCCCCCCACTTGCCTCATTAGGCGCACGGCCGGGAGAAACGGCATCAACAAATACTATATCCAATATCCCTATCTCTATGTCTTTATCTCTTTCTCTCTCTCTACGTCTATATATATATTTATTTTTCTGGCTGCTGCAGCTCGACGTTAAAACAAACAGCACAATTTTTGCTTGTCAAACAGTGCAAATCAAGAGGCGAACTCAGTGCAGGACAGGACAACCGAGTATGTGTGTAAGCGTGTGTGAGTGTGTGTGTGTGTGTGTGGTTGGCCAGGAAGTGACCATGGACCTGACCATCGAGTTGAGTGTGAGTGCAATGCAAACGCCATGGTTAAACACACAATACAAATACGCTAGCTGGAACTGGTAAATATGTTGATCAAACGGATTCTCTCGGGTGAAAGGATATTTTTTTCGTGAACGCTTATTAGAATCGTTTATATCTACTAGAGAAGTGAAAATTATTTTGTATAAATTTTTATTACAATAAAGTTAAAAAGTTAAGTGCCAAATATTCCATTAGAATTTCTGAACAATTCCTTAACTTCAAAAAGAACTAGTTCCATATGAACAGACTCCCATGCCGGACAGTTTATGCCACAGTGCTTGCCACAAAAACACACAAACCAACTAAATGAACAACAGCAACAACAACAACAACAACAAAAAAAGCCAAAAACATGAACGAAGCCAAGCAAAACAAATACACAAAATAAAAGCAAGTGTGTGTGCTTGTGTTTGTGTGTTTGTGTGTGTATATGCTGTCAATGCCGGATGCTGCCACTGCCCTTGCCACAATGACAACAACAACAACAACAGTAGCAGCCAACAGCCAACGAAAGCGATCCTCATTTGTATTCCAGACGCGCTTTGCGATGTGAGCGCTGTTCCGAATGCTAACGAGAATCCTTAGCACAGGATGATGATGAAAGTGGGCGCATGTATGTATATGTATACATATATATGTGTTCCTGGGGTCGATAAAGAGGAAGCGCCCAATATTAAAGTCGAAAGCAACTTAAAGCGGAACTTTACCTTAACAAGGAAGTTCTGCAAAAGATGCCCAAAGCTAATTGAAAACAGTTAGAACGTTATGGCCATATTTCTTAAGGCCGTTGCTGCTTTTGACAGTTGGCTTTTTGAGACTTGGCATTTTACGGCCATTTTGTCTTTTCGAGTTTAACTTCTATTTGGTAATGGCGTCTGCGCAGTGTTTATAAAAGAAAAGAAAAGATGTGCAAAACGCATTAAACACCGCAGTTGAGATCTTAACTGGCCCAAAACACCAATCAGCTGATTTCACATACAATCAAAGCTCACACACACACACACACTCACACACACTGTCATACAAACAGAAGCAGGAACAGTAAAGGACCTTTGTCTAGCGGAAATCGTTGCTCGTAATTCAAATGCAAAACTCGTGCGAAATTTTGTTGCTGCTGCTGCTGCTGCTGCTGTTGGTGTTGCTCAGCTGTCTCGCGCGTCGCTTGTCCTTGCTGCATCCTTTCGATGACGTCATCCAGACAACGAAAGAGAGAGACAGAAAGAGAGAGAGAGAGTGTGTGTGTCGTCGATTTGTTATTTCAAAATTTGCTTTCGAATACATTTTCTATTTTCCACTTCGACATTCACACGGGCGCGTTTCCAGAATTTCAAATATGTTTATTTTTTTGACTCGTTGCGCTCTCTCTCTCTCTCTCTATCTGTTGCTTGGCTTTTGCTTTGACTTTTTGGTTTTTATGCTGCAGCAGCCGTTAAAATTCAACAGTTTGCACAAAAAGTATACGTATAAAATTCGATACGCAGACAAATTTTTATATATTTGTATGTGCGATGCTGCATTTGAGTGTGTGCATGTGTGTGTGTGTGTGTGTGTGTGTGTGTGTGTGTGTGTGTGAAAGGGCAAGGTTACGCGCACGCGACGACGACGACGACGATGTCGACTCATAAACTAATTTATGATTATTACACGAGAGCTGATTTTTTATGCCCTCTGCGTATCGTACAGTAACCCCAAACACACACTCACACACACACATACATGCATACGTACATATATAGAGTGTCATTCCGGTGCGCTCCACTTTCCATTTCACATCACATCTTCTCCAGATGTTGTTCGCCTCCTTTCGTTGAGGTAGATCACGAATAAGTTTTTATTACACAAATTTTACTTTTCTTCGATTTTGTTTTTCTGTTTTTTTTTTCGTTACTCATTTGTTACTTCTGGGTTTTTTTGTTTCTTTGCAAAACACAGAAATAAAGACACATCTGCGCTTTGTTTATTGGGCGATTTTATGAGCGGGCCATAATTTGTTGTTAATACGGGAAGAGTAAGACGCCAGTCGGCTGAGTTGAGTCGAGGCAATAATAAAGGAGGCTCGTCGCTCTCTCTCTCTCGCTCTTTCTGTCTCTGTGTGGTTCATCAGTGATGCAGACGAGCATGTGACCCACTGATATTGAAAGTTTTTATGCACTTTGCGCACACACACACACACACACACAACTGAACAGAGAGTAAGAGCCAGCGTCGGTGCCAGAGCAAATGCAGCATTGCTCTTGACCTTAGGCAATTTGCATGAATTGCCCATTCCCCTGCTCGCTCTCGTTGGGGCTGGCAACCTATTGAATAAATGATGGCGACGGGAAGCTGAATTGAGTATGAGTCGAGGGATTTGAATGAACTTAGCGCCTTACAATGCAGGCGCATCAACCTCAGAAAGCATATGATTTAAGTGGGAAATAAAAGAAAGCTGTAAAGGCGCTGAACTTCGTCTTGGGAACATCGAATATTAAACATTTATGGAATATATACGCTACCTTAGTAGACTCGTACACTGATAGAAATAGTCAAGTATTACGTCCTTAAAAACAAGACATTTCATACTTGATTGAAACTGATATCGAAAATGTAGTTTTTGATTCAAATACGATATTTTAAGCTTGTTTTATTCTTAATTTAATTAAGGTGGTATGTAAGCCCGCGACTCGCACTTGAATCGAGAATCTGTGTACTTGATTTCAGTATTTCAGGAATTATATTTGATTCAAGTGCAGTTTTCTTGTTTTACGAATCTTTATGATGTAAGGAATTTTGATACGTCAAGTGTTTCGTTCTTGATTTAAGTTTTTACATACTTATTTCATTTTAGAATCGTGAATACTCATTTCAAGTTCATTTGAACTTAGTTTAAGGGTTTTGTCTTCCATCTTTTAGTATATATCATTGTTTTCTTGTGTGTTCTCTAGATAAATTCCTTAGCTTTGTTAATTATAAAAATAAATAAATTAGTTTTTAAATATTTTTCATAAGCTACTTTTTTTTGGAAAAAACCCCGTTTGCAATTTAATACTTTATAAGGTATTTTTTCTTTTAACAATAACTGATCAAAAAATTGTTTTAATCCTTATGATTGATTCACACATCGAACAATATATTTATTTGAGCAACAATGTTTGAAAGCTTAGTTTGAAGTCAACTTCAACTTCAAAGTTTCCAACCACTTATCATACTGTTGAAAATCAAGGCAATGCAATCGGAAAACTTAACAAATTTCCTGACAAACCGCCTCATAAGTTCAACAGGGCTAACGGCTGCTGCCACATCGATCATAATTTCCAACTGGCTGTGATTTGTACCCAAGTCCTTGAACAATCTCCTACAAAGAAACAGAACCACAGCCAGAGAGAGAGAAGAGAGAAAGAGTCAACTGGCAAAGCAGTAGCAGCAAAGCGGAAAATGTTAAAATAACGCGCTAACTTGGTTACCAAGTTTGCGCATTTTTCACTCGATTCGCTTGCCAACGTCACCAGCTACCCCAGTTTCTGTTCTTGGAGCAGAGCTGGCTGGTCTGGCTGAGTCTGGGCCGAGACAGTTTTTTACTTCTTTTGTGCAATGTGGGCAAAAGTTTTTGGCGATGCCGCCGCTGCCAGAGCATTTATGCAAATTAGGTGCAAAACGCATGCACAACGAATCCGAAACAGAGACGCCGAAGTTAGAGAAAGGCAGGATGGAAGGCAGGAAGGAAGGAGAGTTGGGTGCAGACAAACATGGCGGGAGACGCCTTCAGGCGGCAAGGGACAGTTAGACAAACAGGCAGATATTAACCACAGTGTTGCTTTGCTCTCTCTCTCGCTCTCTCTCTCTCGCTCTCTCTCTCTCTTTACTTCTCCCGCTGCATAACTTTCACTGACGATGACAATGACGATGACGACTAGCACAATGTGTGTGATTTGTGCGCCATTTTGAAGTCACAATGAAAACAACAAAGAACTCGCCATAAAGAAATAAGTATGAAAGAATCATTCAAATAAGATGAATACGTTAAGAATTGGATTAGATTTGATAAGCCAACTAACTTAAGACTAAAAGTAAAGGTCGTTTAAGCTTCTTGTTGATTGATAAAGGAAAGTGTTTTTCCTTCTCCAACCTCACCAAGTATTTATCGAATTTTATTTATAAACAAAACTTGATTAAATCCAATTTCACAACTAAATTTATTTTTCTTGTTTTTAATTTTGTCTGGCCTTGCTTTATAGTTTATGTACTTTATATTTTTTTATCAATATATTTTAAGTAAAAAATCCATGAAACTATATAATTATTTTGGCCGTATTTCAAACTGCAACTAACCACAAATCAGGCAATGTATGCTGCTGTCTATCACGCCTTTCCCACCTTCTTGCCACACCATTCATGGATGTCTCTCGCTCTGTCTGTGTGTGTGTATCCAATTTGTGTCTGGCTGCTCTGTCTCTCTCTGTGTGATATCAATTCATCATAAAATGAGATTTATGACAAAAACAAAAGGCCTTATCGCAGACACAGTATTTATGTAGACAGGTTGCAGCAACTAGCACCGGCCTAACACCCCACCACCGCCCCAAACCGCCTCGCTGCATCGTCCTATAGCTGTTTCTGATAGACAGACACGCCATTTCAAATGACAACACACACACACACACACTCATACAATATCTGAAACTGAACCAATCTAAAACTGACGACAGTTTTTTTATTATTTTTTTGGGGGGGATGTTGAGGTAAACGGCTTTAAAGCTGCCACAAATCGATAAGCTTTAATATCGGTATTTAAAGTTGAAAGCGGTGAGGGGGGCGGGAATTTCGAACAGAATTTATCAAGCATACGCCGTGTGTGTCGTTTGTTTTTCAATCAACGCTTCATTCCATCATCAAAATAAGCTTTAATTAAGAAAATGGCACAAAAGAGCCGGACAAAAAACCAAAAAGTACGAACATACAGAGAAAAAAGTAGGGTGTGCGTGTGTGTGTATGGTTTAAGGGTGCATTTGGGTAAGATCGGATTTTCGGGCTGCTTGCTACACCTCAATGCCAACTAGCAATTATTTATTATTTGGCGTTGCTTTGTTTCGTGCACAATGCTCCCCAATGGGCTGTCCAACAAATACGCAAAAAAAAAAATAATAATAATAATAATAAAATCGGCAAATGGCAGCTATACGCATGCGTCTATTTCCTGTTGCTGTGGCAACCCCCATACACACACACACACGCATTTGAATATTCACGCATACAATAAACTCAAATACTATAAATTGTTGGAGGGTTTGGGGTAAGGCGGGCATCCATCCATCCACCTTGCCATGCAAATAGGCGACAGGCAGGACCTCCCCATAACCCCCCAACCACCCTGTGTGTGTGTTGTTTGTTATTTGTCGCTCCCCAACGCGTGCGTTGGCATGTCCTTTCTCATGTGCGTCCTTTCAACCCCCGAGAGCATGTTCGTCTGCCTTGTCATGTATTTCCACCCACTTCGTATCCCCCTCCACACCCCACTCGTCTCACCATTCCGTAGGTATTTCCAGTTGGGCAAAGTTGTGTGCAACAAAGTCCATGTTGCCATTTTGTGTGTCCTTCTCTCTCTCTATGTGTGTGTGTGTGTGTGTGTTTGTTTTGGACACTGTCACCAACTAGAACTTGAAAAAAAAATCCCCTATGCGTATGTTAACACACACACAAACACACTAATACAACTCAATAATCAAAATTCAAATGCAGTTTCTTTTTGTGTAGGTTAATCATCAATTAGATTGACAGAGATTTGTTTATTAATGTGACAACAACAAGAACAAAAATTAAAAAAAATAAAAATAAAAATGCAAATCTGTTTTACATGGTTATCAAATCAACGCACTTTATCGATTTGCGTACAAAAGTGCACAATCTATTCGAAATGGAACAACATGCAAATAACTTTCGAATAGATAGGCTTAATGGTTGCTGCAAGGGATGGGGTCGAGGGAGGTGGGGCCAATCGAACTCAACACGCACGACTGCAGCAGGGTTAAGATTGACTAACGACATTGCACAAACACACACACACACACACACAAACTCACACATATGCAAGCAGATTTGTAACGGCAGATGTGTCAGTGTATGCGTATGCATGTAAGTATGTATGTATTCATAAGTGAAGCCATGTCACATATACAAATGTATGTAAGTCCGTCCATGTAGGCAGAAGCAAGGATGTAGCCGGAAATATTTCAAAGGGGATCCTTTTTAGAAATGTACACCTAAAAAACAAAAAGAGTACTACAGAAAAAGGGCTCGTTATATTTATTTTATAACTATAAAAAACGGGTGTTAGAACGTTTAAAAATAATATTAATTTAGAAAAACAAAAATATCAAAATTCCAAAAGGATATGAAATATTTTATTCCAAGTTATCTTAAATCTGGATAACAACCCTTAATAATTTCTAATAAATAAAGTTTTATAATCTTAATATTTTGAATGCAAGTAACCAGTTATCCAATAAAACTATACTCACAACAAAAAAAATTTAAAAAAGATTTTAAATTGTGTTTTGCGATTTTGAAATAAACCGTATTTAAATATTAAATTTTAAATGTTTCTTATTTACTTTTTTTGAACTTAATTCACATTGATTTCATTACGAATCGATATAAATTTTGTACTTTAATACGAAAAATTTTAAATCAAAAACTTTCATATTGAATTTGAGAAAGAAAACTTATAATCTTAATTAATTAATCAAATTAAAATTGTTGATCCCTTGTTAAGTTTTGTGTTTGTAGGTTTATTTATTTTCGTGAATTTGAAAAAGAACTTTGAAATGTGAAGCTTAAGATAAAATTTTTGATCCCTTTTCTCTACACAGAGAAAAAAAATCCGTTCTCGCTGGTGCAAAATCAAGAACATCCGTTGACAAAAGTCAGCCCAGCACGGATTTTCTTAATATGAGAACGATTTTCTTAAATTAAGAACAGATTTTTTAAGAACGCCGATCTTGCTTTAAGAACGAAATGGTCTTAAAATTGTTCTTAATATAATAACATAACCAATAAATCAAGAACGAAACAACAGAAAAATTAAGAACATTTGTTCTCATTTCTTTTTTCTCAGTGTATGTGCATCATCGTTTCATTGAGAAAGACTTCCAACGAACTTTTTACTCAACTAAGGAAATATTAATATCGCTGATCTTAGTTTATCTTAGTTCATTCGTTTCTATTACATTTTGTTTTGGTAGTTCTGAAGAAAGTTGGCTATAAAACCGTTTAACATTTTCCAATATATTTTTTTATTAATTTCACTCTTAAATAGATTATTAAACATCATTTAATTCTGTGTCAACTTTACTTTTCTGTACATTAAATTAAAAGGCATACTTTAACACCATATTAACTCCAACTTCTCCTTTCATTCCCCCCCCCAATGACGCCACTGCGCTGAAAACTCGCAAAACAATCATCAAACATTCGAATATTTCAAGTGCCATGGTTTGTCTGTATTGTATATATGCTTGTGTGTGTGTGTGTTTAGGTAGCAATAAAACATAACCACATCAGCATACACACACGCAACAACAACAGCTCACCCTTTTCTCCCTTAACACAGCCCCACCACCCTTCCCCCCCACCCTGCGCTTGTGCTCGTTACCTTGCGTTTCGTTATCAATAAAGCGAAATTTAGTTTTGATTTCGTGTTTGTTGTTGTTATTGAAATTCATTGAACCAATTTTAATATTTTATTTGCTGCAGCACGCACACACAGGACATGAACGTCACACGAGTGGGGAGGACGAGGGGGGGCGGGGTGGTGTACAAGGGGCAGCAGGAGACAACTAACGGTACGGTAAAACCCTTTCATACAAGTGTGAATGTATGTATGTGTGTGTTTGTGTGTGTGTGTGACTATTTCCTGTGGCCGCCATTGTTGTTCTTGTTGTTGCTGTTGTTATTGTCATAATAGCGCGCCTCTGTTTTCTGTTGTTTCTTTTAGGCTTTGTTATTCTCTTTTCTTTTTTGTCGTCCCCATTGTTGTTGTTTTTGCGCATCGTAACAAAAAATTTGAATATTTTTTCTCACCGCCGCCGCGCCAGCAAATGGATTTTTTTCCACAGATTTTCGTTTTGCCTTTTTTTGTTGTTGTTGTTGTTGTTTCACTTTGTTTGTTTGTATCGCCTTTCGCTTTGTTCGCTCGCTTATGATACCGTTATGATGTATTTTATTGCCACAACAAAACCAAAGCAACGCAAACGCAACGGCACGCCCCCATCGAAACCTGCCTCATAGAGTGCCACAACCCGCCCAGCACCACCTCTGCAGAACGGAAACCGGCGACATTGTAAATTTTGCTGTTCTTTTCCCCAAACCCTATATTATTATTATGTGTATTTTTACTTTTTCGGCTGTTGGGGCTCGCCATTATAGATATGTATTCCGATTCATTTTTGTGTGTTTCTTTGTGTGTGTGTGTGTGTGTGTAAGCTAAAGCCTTTTGTAATTGTTGTTGTTGTTGTCTGTGTGCTTTGATTTAATGTTGATAACAATAACAAGAGTCAAAAAAAACTTTGCCATAACGTTAAAGAACGCAAAACTACGAAACGAATAAAACCAAACGCAACAAAGTTTGACGCATTTTGCTGACACAGGGGGCGGGGGGGGGGTACGGGTTAAAGGCGAACAGAAGGGGTTGAATTTTTATAGTTTTGCTTGATTCATTGTGATAGCCCCAATAAGCATGTCTAATGAGCTTCATAAGTAGGTTGCCCAAAGAACATTCTTTCTGCAGCGAAAGCTAATAAATAAGACTTTAAATGTGTTGATAAAATTTTGATTCAAGTTTAAATTAAAGAAATAAAGTTGCGAATTTAAATCTTCATAGCTTAAATAAAACCTTAAGTTTAAACAAAAATTTGAAAAATAAATAAAAATATATTTCAAGTATTAATCACTTATTTAAAGCACAATAAAATCATTTATATTTCTTAGTAGACATGAAAAGCTTTTTTATATGTAGCTTAAGTTTATTTATTGCCCCTATTCTCTCAGTGTACTCGAAGCAAATGCTCCCTTATGTCTTTGTTGTTCCTGTTTCTCCATTAAATTTTATTAACTTTAGTTTTGAGCTATTCAAATGCCCATAGAATACTAAATATTATAAATTAAACTGCCTATTTCAGCAGTTCTATGGATGTTTGTGTAAATATATCCTTTGCGAGAAGCCTGCGGCGGGATTAAAGTTGTATTCTTAAAGCTATTTCTTGGCGTTTGCTGCACTTTTATGTTGCCTCGCCGCGAGACTCATTTGTAAACGTGTGTTAGTGTGTGTGTGTGTGTGTGTGTTCGTGTGCAGCAATCGGTAGACAATGCGTAAGGATATGCCAGCAAGGATATGCGAGACAGTCGACAGACACACACACACACATAGATTTTAAATTATGCAAATTTTATTGCGCAAACTGCTGCGTGGCATCGTCGCCGGCAAAGAGCAAAAGAGATAGACATAATGTGTAACAGAGACAGATAGGGACAGGAAGAAGAAAACGTAGCGCAGCGCAGGAAGCATGTTTTACAGTGTCTCGGACACAAAAAGGACCTAACTAACTGAGCCGCGCCGTTGTGCAGTGTGCACATTGTGCAGGACACTGCTGACTTTGTTGCTTTTTTTTCTCTTTTTTTTGTCTTTAAAAATGAAGAGCATAGCTTTCATTATGGCAACAATGTTCAAATTATTGAGCAGACGACCCTCTAACCTCAAACACAAAGACGTTTAAGAAGAAGAAGAAGAAGAAGAATAACTAAAATAAACATCCTGGGACTCCCAGCAAAATGCACTTCAGTCGTCCGCCAGCGTTGCGTGTAAATCGCCAAGGCGGCAGGGTTTCTTTTTTTTGGTGCTCGAGTGAAAAATTGCTCAACTGTCCGTTTGGCCACCGGCACGGCACGGAAATGTGCGCGCCGACAAGACGACCGGTGGGAGCCGTTCCGTACATAGTCCAAGCCGGCAGCACTCCTAACCCAAATCGCTAAGCGAGCGCGCGCCAAACAGTTAACAAACAGCAACAGCAGAGTGTCAGCCAGCTGCAGCAGCTGTAGTCAAATGCCGGCACTGGCGCCATCTAGCGGCAGTTGGCTAATGATAGCAGCCATTTTGTTTATGCTCGTCTCGCTCTTGCACACAGAGCACGCATAAAGCTGTCTTGCTCCTTCCAGTCACCTGCTCAATGCGACTGCGTCGCTCGGGCAACGCCCACTCTCAGAGCGCAGCGTCTGCGCATTGGCGATACGCCGACGCTCACCACTCACTGGGGACACGCCCACCAACAAGACGAGTCGCACACTCACTCTCACACACACACACACACACACTATTTCGTTTCCAGTGCGAGAGACGAACGTATGTACGACACAGCTGGTTTTGCTCTTTAAGACGATGTACAACTCTGTTCAAAGCTTAAATTCAAATTTTCGAATTGTATGCCGCCAAATGCTATAGTATACAAATGTATTTGAAACATGTTTCCGATGAATTTTCAATTGCAAGTCCAGCTTAATTATGCAAACAAATAATCAAACTGCATAAAATGTGTAACGAGTGTGTGGAACAAGAATTACCAAGTGAATCTTGCTTGTTCTTGTTGTTGCGATGTTTAATTAAACAGTTTGCATGCTCATTATCTAAGCATAATACAGCAATAAAAGCTGATCAGCTGTTATAATTGAGCGAGCCTCTCTCTCGCTCTCTATCGAGCTCTCTGCTGATCGCATATGCAAATTGTTTGGCGCTCTTTTTCTCGCTCTTTGCTTTAGCTTATTATTCAGTTATTTGTTTGTTTTAATTTAATGCTTTTTTGCGCGCAAAGTCGGTTTCTTTACTCAAGCTGATTAACATAAAAAATGCATTGCGGCGACTTTTACTTTCAAGGTGATCGAGAACCAGAAAAGAAAAGAATACAAATATAAAAATAAAAAAAACAATAACAAAATGCCAGTCATGGGAGCTGCCCTTTAATTATCTCAAGGCAGGTGCTTTGAGTCGAGTGAGCGCGAGTCCTGTGACGCAAGTCCTTTTATTAACGTCCATATCAATAAACTATTAAGGGTACCCCTTTTTCAGATGCTTATCTCTGAAGTAGAGCTGCAGTTGTAGTAGCTGCAACTGGCTTTTATGTGAGAGAGATCAACTCCAAACGTTCAACGGTGCGGCTCGCTGGGGGAGAGATCCGTTACATTTTCAATTTGGTCGCGTTACATGCTAATGACACGCTGCCAACGCCGCTGTCGACGTCGTGAACTTGACCGTGGCTATCAGCGTTAAGAGATCTCTTTGCGCTCTCTCAATCTCTCTCCCGCTTCCATTAATATTGCTGCCCCGTCGCGTCGTTGCCGTTGCGCTCCAGTGAACTGACCAAGGAGGAGCCGCTGGAACTGCCGTCCAGTGCAGTTTTGGGTTTTAAGTTCACGCTCCGATCCGGTTATGATACGCTCCAACTAACTCTGTTCGCTGTTCAGCGCAGCGTGCCATGCATTCCATCTAAATGGATAGAGCTGTTGCCGCAGCCAGCAGCAACTTGGCGGCATGAATGGCAGAATGCTTGGTTAGCTAGGTGAATGCTGGGAGAATGGGGAATGCGATAAGCCAAGTTGTTCAATTAGAAATGCTATTTGTGCTAATCCCGAGACATGCGAACCACTTCAACGACGCCAACAAGCGAAGAAAATTAGCCGAAATGACCTCGACCCAAGCTCATAAATCATTTCAAGCATCTTGATTAAACCAACGATATGCTGAATAATAATCTTTGATCAAAATTTTGGATTTTTTGCTATGTAAAACTTTTAAATATTTTCGAAAACAAGTCGCTTTAGAATTTAAGAATTAAAATATTATATTATATTGTATTTTGTTATCTACATTTTATCTTGAGGAAGAAACTTAGCCAAAGCTTTTCCATTTTATTTACATAAAAACTAACTTATTTGTGCATGTAGGTTTAGGAAAAACCCAATCCTATTGGAAACCTTCCTTCCTTTCATCATTTCGTAAAGAAATCAAAACGTTGTGTTTCACCATTTGGTCTGTGCTGTGATAGCAGTCAGTCAGTCAGTCAGACAGGCAATTGGGAGTAAATCTATATTCTCTTGGAGTTTACTGTTGACGTGTCGCAATCGTTGATGAAAAACAATCAGCCGGTGTAGGATTAAGTCCGGGAATAGGACAAAACCTAAGACTTCCCAGGTTCGTTGCCTGTCCTAGTTCATAGTCTCATAAACGATCAGGTTTAAGTTTAAATTCAGAAATTTTCCAATGAAAATGCTTGGCAGCATTCGGAATAAGGCTATATCCGGCCAGCCCAAAATTGTTCCTTTACAATTTTCGATTGCTTCGAATCAACTCATTCATTTAATGACGTTCATTCCGCTTAGAGACTGCATAGATAACACATCACTAGAAAACCCCAATAAATTAGTATTTACTTTAAATTATCTTTAAACTGGCTTAACAAACCTAACACAAATTCAAATTTATTAAAGATAATTCATTAAGTTTAGAAACACTTCATAGTAAAAGTTACCCAGAAATCCACAAAAAAATATAGCAACACCTGTTCTAGTTTACACACTCTAACAAATGCTCTAACAAATTAAAGTCAGTTGCTTGTTAGACTTCTTGGAAAGAAGAATATCTTGCTTGATGGATGATCATCACTCAAACTTCAACAAACCAGAAACGGACTGACTTAAACGTGACTTTCCGGATCTGCCAAAAAATAGATGTGCTGCAAACTAAATCAAAACGCACCCACAGCAGCAACAAAACAGACTACAACAACAACAATTTCGAACTGAAACCTACAACAATTCATAAAAATTATACCAGTTCGCAGCATAATGTGGCAGACATGTGTGAATTTCGTGGCATTATCTGTTAGCCAAGATCTCTTTAGCGCGCTCAGTTCAACAAAACAAAAGAGAGCCACTTTTCCCACACTCGATCAACATAAAATGTGATATGAAAAGATGTTTGACAGTTACGTGATTTCTTTCTTTGGCTTTACCCATTGCGTTTTATTTCATTATATTCATATAATACATATAAATATATTATATCTTATCGTGCAAATTGCAGCAGCAACAACAAATTCAAATACACAGCTTAAAGACTCAACACGCCGCCAGATGGCGTTGATTTAGTGAGGTCACAAACCTTGTAGCTGCCCCAAAATGAAAGCACACACAAAAACACATTTCAATGGCAGGTTTAAGGACATGCGTGCTGGAGCTGAACCCCGTCGGAATGGAGAACGGAACACGCTTTGTGGAGTTTGCTGGAGTTATTGTGGATTTAGTGTGAATCAGTAACGTTTAAGGGGCGGACATGACGCCGGAGATATGGTTACTTATTTTTATATGTTGATCTTGAACTTTTGTCCTACAGAAAATGATGGCCTTTTATTCTTACAGACTTTTTCAGCATTTCTAGTATTTTATTTGTAAAGTCGTATAGCTTAAGTATTTATTTTAGAGATCTCCTTGCTAATATATTTCAAAACTTTCAAGACCTTTTGAAGAATATGCAGGTTAACATTTTTCAACATCTTAGATCTATAAATTTTAACGTTTAAGGAACTTACTCACAATGTCTTTTATGCATTTGTGACTCTTTCTTAAAATCTGCCGTAAATCTCCTTTTATGTGACATGAACATTTCACCCAAAAGCGTTTTGCAGTGTCCAACTCTCAACGCGTCGAAGTTCCCATGCTCTACAATGACCCATAATTTGTACCTATGCCAGACACCCGAAATAATATATAAAAAGAAATTAGCATAATGTTTTGTAGATGGAACAAAACTAAAGCAACAACGTTTCGGCATTGACGCATAGACGCAACAACATTTTCCACAACTTTGCGTTAATTTTCTAAATATTTTCTAAAATATGTACTCAAATTGCATTTGTGAGCAATGCCCCGCAGTCAAATGCATAGCTAAATTCCACTCGACAATCGAGTTTGCCACGTTCCAGCTTTTGCAACTTTTCCCTTCAGCTTCAATTTTATAATTTCAAATTATGAACTAAAATAATTTAATTTTTGTGCTTGGCACGCAGAGGCGTTGACGATGACGAAGACAATTATGATGATGATGATGATGATGATGATGATGATGATGATGCCTTTGGGCTATGGCAGGTGAACAGAATGGAAGGCGGTTGGGAAGGGGAAGGGGAAGGCAGGGTTTGGGCAGTCAGGAAATTGAGTGCATTATATTATACTTTATATAAAGTTAGTTTTGTGTGCAACAAAAACAAATAAAACAAAAGCGCGTTGTCGACTTAATAAATATGCATGAACATTGTGTGCACAAAAGAATGCAACGCCTTTCCCTCCACCTCTTACCCCCCCTCTCAATATCTCTCTTTCTCACTCCCCGCTTGTGTGTGGGACGCGCATACAGCTTGACATCGCGTGCCAATGGGTGATTTTCCCGCCGTTGCATTGGCCAATTCTGGAGGCGCACGCTTGTTGCCCACCCCCCCCCCCCCTCTCTTTTGCAAATGATAATAATAATAATAATTAAAGCGCGCAGCGGGAAAGCAAATCTCAGATCTATCAAAGCGAGTGTCATGCAACAACAATCAGAGAATTACGTTCTGGCAGCTGCTGCCGGCCCTTTGGTCGCCATTTTGGTGGGCGCCACACTTCCGGCCACCATTGAAACATACACACACGCATACAGATGTGTGTGTGTGTGTGACAAAGCGTAATGCAGCTAAAGTTGAGGTTTGCTTTTGTTATATTTTTCAGCTAAAGGTTTTGCCCATCTTTTCATTTGGGCATTTGGGGGTATCTCTGACATTTGATTGTTGTTTTAGTTGCTGTTGTTGTTGTTGTTTGTTGTTTGCCAGGTAGACAAACTGCATCTGCTATGCTTCCCATTGCGTGTAGTTCATTATTTTTGTGGATAATACGACATACACTGCAAGAAAAAAGTCTTTAAATAAATGTATAGTCATAAATGCTATCAAGACATTTTTCGGATAACTTTAAATATTTAAATAATTTTTTAATGGGCATAAATCTAGTATCTTTGAATATTTGTTGTATGAAATTTAATATTTTATTTAATTCCTTTTCTTTTGAACATTTAAAGTTGCTACACTTGATTTTTTTTACTTCGCCCAGTGTAATCTTGTTGTTTATTGTGTGCCTGATACAACCAACATCAGTAACAACACCAAACAACAATAACAACAACAACATCCGCAACAATTGCTGTCGTCGTCGCAGTTGTCTGGCCACCATTGCAAATTTCTACATGGCCGCTCAACTGAAAATTGTTTGTGTGCAGTTTTTAATTTTTTCTTGTTTTTTGTTTTGTTTTATTTTTAGCTTTGGTTTTTCCTCAGCATTTGTTGTTGATTGCAATTTCCCGTTGAGTGAAGTTTTTTTGGTTTTTGTTTTATTTTATTTATTTATTATTTTAATTATATTAATTTAATTGCCAGCTGTAATCAATGCAAAGCGCTCGAGGCACGTAAATTATATGCTTGATGCGCTTAATGCTTAATATCTGTTCATTAAAATGACAACTTAATGGAAAACGACAACAACAACTTACGATTCGTTGCACACAGTTTTTAATTTTTAATTTAAACGAATATATTTGATTTAATTGTAAACTTAGTTATATACAATTCAGTTAAATAGCAATAACTTTAGTGACATGATATAAATAATTTTTTATTAAAAGCGGTTTAAATTAAACTTTTTATATTTAACTAAAGTTTATCAGTAGATTAAGAAAAAGTTTTAAATCTAAGTTAAGGCAATAAGTTTCAGTTAAGTTCTTTGGAATTAAAATTCCCAACATATGAGATGGAAACACACTTTGCCCCATTTCCCAAACTTGCCCGTCTCCCTGTTGTCAAGATAAGTCTTAAAATCAAATTACCAGTAAAACAACAAAATATCTTGTACTTTGCTAAGGGTCAGGAATGCAAATTCCTAGCCAAGGCATGCCAAGGAGTAGAATTTGTTTATTGGTCTTACACAAGAAACAAGAATCGCATGAATATCTTGAAGGCGAAGGCGGAAGTTTGATTTGCTAATGAACTGAAAACGATGTCCGGGCACTCCAAAATGTTGTCCAACCAGTTACCGGACTGGACCGGACCGCACCGCATACGATTTTGGGCCAAAAAGTATATTGGCCAGAAAATCACATTTGATTTGTGGCCATTTCAGGAATGCCAGGCACGTTTGCGTGTTTTGCCACAGGACATTTGGTAAGGTGCCTTTTGTTTGTCTATCAATTGTGTTGCAAGGCAGCCCCCGTCTGTCACTCGACTTGTTGCATGCGTCAAAGCTGAAAACATCAAGTGGCTGCCAGGACATGCTCTGACAAGCCTTCGGGCTGTGTGATGTTTAAATTAAATTTTGCGCCAACTCAAGTGCCCAAAAAGTCGCTGTTAACGGCTCTACCTGATGACTTCATTATAGCCAAAATGATGCGAAAAAAAGCCGCTTTTCTTGTTGCTGTTGCCATTTTCATTTCATTTGCATGCCATTGCCATAATTTTCCAGACAGCCACACACGAATTATTTACTCAGCCATTTGACTCAATAATAAGCATGATTGTTTATACGATGCTGTGAGTATTTTATCTCCCGCCCCACCCCCTCTCTCTGTACCTCTTGAATGCTTTTTATTAAATTGCAAAAGCAACTCTGGCAAATTTATTGCAATTTTTATTTTACATTTTTTGTTCGTCTCAATTCTAGTTTGGCTGTAACGTCTTTGGCTCTAACCTTCAACGATTGCCGCTGCCATTAGCCAAAAGCCTAGCAGCCACCTGTCCCCGCCACTACCTACTCCACCTATCAACGCCCTCTGTCTGCTTTTGTTTTTGAAGTAGGTAGCACTGTGAAAGCGAAACGAAAAAAAAAATCAAGCGAAGAAGAAATAACATGGGGAACTTAAGTAAACATTAATTTACATAACTTCTGTGCAAATGACGACAGCGGGCAGTGTGGGCAACGACGACGGCGACGATGAAGTAGGAGGTAAGCTGAAGCTTGGGCAACGCCTGGCACAGTGAAACAGAAGCCGGATCCTGGGTCCGGACGCAGGCGTCACTGCTCTTGTAGCCCGGCGTTATTAAAAAATTTAAAGCATGTTTTGCGGCGCACGAAGAAAAGGACGAACTGAAGAGTGCGAGAGAGAGAGAGGAGCAAAGCATGGCGTATGGAAACACTGGCAATATGGCTCTGCTTAGTTGTCACCGCCCGCCACTCTATAGGGTGTGTGTGTGAGGATGTTTGTGTTTGTGATCGACTGCGCACAAAAGCAAGCAAACGGTTCGCTGTTATTATTTTTTTGTTTCTTCTTTCATATCCTTGTAGCAGCAACCGGCGATTGTGTCAGAGAAGTGCCAGCGTCTGTTTTCAATGTTGCCAGAGTCATTTCCGTTTGTAGCCACTTGTGTGGGTGTGTGTGTGTGTGTGGCAATGGTGGCAAAAGAGGAAGAGATGCTTCTTTAAGTCACACCAACTAAGTGAATGCGCTACAGAACTAGAAAGTTTTATATAGAATCGTATTAATGTACTTTGATAACGTTGAAAGTTATAATAAAATAAATAAAAATTATTAAGGAATAATATTAAGTTTATTTATCAACAGGAAATAGATCGATTTTATATTATCAGTAATATCCTCCTTTGAAATATTCATTATTGAAAACATTTGAATTTTTTTTAATTGCCAAACTGAAAGCATAAGCAAATATCTGTAGAAAACCAATGAAATACCCTACACAAGAATTAATCAAGCGAGTTACAATGACAGCGCATATTATTTTCTTCTTCATGTCATTACAAAAAGCGCCAAAGTCGCACAGTCGCCCTAAGTATTCCTAAGCTAGCGAGGCCAAGCACCATTTCCCATGCCATTCCAAATTTTCTTTCGATGCGGCGCAGCTTAGCGAAATTGTTTGCGAAAATACAACACAATATTCAAGAATAATGATGACATTGTTGACTTCAGTACCCCGAGCGTCAAACAAAAAAATAAAAAAACAAAAAATGGGAAGATGAGAAAGAAACACCCACACATAACCGCAAGGACATCTTCCGCAGGATTAAACGCCCTAAACGCCCCGCTTTAGACACTGCAACGCCCTCGACTGACGCTGACAACGACACAAAGGCAAGAGGATGGTACACAGCCGGAAAGCGCAAAGTAAAAAAGAAAATCCATATAAAAAAAAGCAAACACGATTAGCATATTGTATGATATGCGACTATAACCGGAAATGGCAATGAAGACATGTCGTCTCGCTTGGCAAACAAAGTTTCAAAATATATAAATTGAAATGAATTGAAGTTATGGCATTAGACAGTTTTTCGTAAAATTATCACATGACATGGCAGGCATTCCAATTCTGAAATCCCATTAACAGCTATCAAAATTTACATTTAGAATATGCTGCATACTTTTAAGCGCACATTTTCATCTCTGCTTTGAAATAGTATAACATATTTTTGATAGATATAAAGCGAACAACTAAAATTTATTTGATTTAAATTAAAAGAAATCGTTTATGAAATGTTTATTGGGTTTAAACTGAATTAAATGATGATTAGCTTAGTTCTAAACTTAAAGTAACTGAACGGCAGGCTGTTCTACCAGCTAAGCTCCTCGGGCAGTCCACCAGGATACTCGCCAGTGAGGCAGGCAGTGCAATAACCAGCTTTAACGGGATTCACATGTGTCTTGTTCATCTGAATTGCCTTGATCAGACCCTCCACACTGAGATAAGTCAAACTATCGGCACCCACATGGCAGGCCAGCTGTGTGGCATTCAGTTTGTTGGCTATAAGCTCCTCTCGCGTGGGTATATTGATGCCCATGTAGCAGGGATAGTGCAGCGGTGGGCTAGCAATCCGAATGTGCACCTCATTGGCGCCAGCATCGCGAAGCAGCTTTATAATCGGTCCTATGGTATTGCCACGCACAATCGAATCATCGACGAGCACAATACGCTTGCCCTCCACATTCTGGGCCAGGGCGCCGAATTTCTTGGCCACGCCCAGCTGACGCAAATGGTTGGAGGGTTGAATGAATGTGCGTCCAACATAGCGATTCTTGCAGAGAACCTCACCAAACGGCGTACCCGATTCCCTAGCATAGCCATGTGCCGCCGCAGTGCCTGATTCCGGCACCGAGCTAACAATATCCGCCTCCAGGGGCGATTCACGTGCCAACTGCCGTCCACACTGCAGTCGCGCCGAGTAGACCATCTGGCCCTCGAAGATGGAATCGCTGCGCGCAAAATAAACATACTCAAAGATGCAGAAGGCCATGCGTTTGTAGTCCGGACGCTCGACAATGTCCACGGTACGATAGCCATTGCGGGACAGCTCAACGATCTCGCCCGGCTCCACTTCGCGCACATAGCGTGCGCCAATGGAGAGGAAGCCGCAGCTCTCACTGCTCACCACCCAGCCCTCGGCGTGCTGGTTCTCAATGTTCTTGTGGCCCGCATCATAGGCAACAATCTTGCCCAGGCAGAGCGGTCGATTGCCATACGAATCCCGCACGGCATAGATCTTTTCCTTGTGCATAACCACCAGCGAGTAGGAGAGTGGTGCCAATGTCATAAAGTGACGTATGCGTGCCGGCCAATTGGGTCCATCGTGCTCGGAGACATCCTCCGGTGCACAGCACAGCGATTGAGCAATCAATTCACTGTCACTGTGCGTAGAGAGACCAACGCCACGTTCCAGAACCTCCCGGCGCAACGATTCACAGTTGACCAGCTCACCGTTGTGGGCTATGGCCAAGGCGCCGTGGGCCGTGTGCACCACAAATGGCTGACAGTTGACCGCCTCGGAGGCAGCCGATGTTGAGTAGCGGGTGTGTCCAATGCCCAGATTGCCCTTCAGCTTGCGTATGGCCTCATCATTGAAGATGTTGCTGATCATGCCCATGCCTTTGTGTACGGCAAAGTTCTTGGAACTCTTGCCCAAGCTGGTAACAATGCCTGCGGATTCCTGGCCACGATGCTGCAAAGCCACCAAGCCCAAGCAAATCATCTGCGCAATGTCCAACTGCAAGTCGAAATAAAACAATATCAATATATATATTACTTATAACTTTTGGATGCCATGGCAACAGCTGATAATGTGTGTGTAATTTTCAACATTGATTGCACACACTTGTTTTCCTGTTATTTTCCATTTCATTACAAGCAAACAAGCAAACAAATAACAACGAAGACGACATCAATCCGGCAAAAACTGATTACAGTTGATAACACAAAAATACCTAGCATGCCGCGTATTTTCATTGACGTCATTGTTGAAAGGCGTTGGCCATAGCCCCCAAAACGACACGCAGGGGCATATTGTGATGTTTGACCTACTTGCGATCAGTTGACATGGCTACGGCTGATTTGACAATGCCAGCCAATTGGCAATTGATCGCGTGATCGATGGATTGAGCTTGGGAACATTACATATTTCAACTTTCAAACTGAATTCCTAACTTGATCTTCATAAAACCCTAACTTAAATGAATGAACTGATTTACAAAACAAGCTTCATAAGATTTAATTAATACAAGGAAAATGAATTCCTTGTGAAGGAATCTTAATGACGTTTGTTTTTGAATAGTATCTTTGCAATTATCCTTGATTGTACTTTGTCTGGATTAACTGCCTTAGTTGCCATCACATCAAGGTTTAAAGACTGCATTTCACCAAACTCACCGTTGAAGGATACTCCCCACAAGCTATAGCGCCAAATACACCACACTCGCAAGTCATGCCCGTTACATCTTTGCCTTTGGCTTGTACGGATTTGTACTTTTTATCGGGAAATACTTTCAATGCGCTGCTCCTGGCAATAATTCCAGTTTCACGCTGGCAACAGGACTCATTCTCCTCAGCATCTGATTAATAATAATATTTGTTAGATTTTTTATTGCTTTCATTAACAATTCTTCCTAATTTCCCAATTGTCTTTAAAAGTGTCATTTTAATTTAAGAAGAGCTTGTTTTTAACAATTTTCGAATTCTCGATATATTTTTACATTAACATTTAAATTTTTTTACAATTTATTACATACTGACATGTTCCGTTGTAGGTGGAGTAATTATTGGGTTTTTGTGGAGTGGTTTTTACAACAAAAAGCAAATTGAAAACCAAAGTACAAAAACACAAATCAAACACAAAACTAACAAATCAGGAAACAATCCAGCTTGAAACTACTTCAATACTGCAAAAGGAATAATATTTAAACACAAAATACTACAAAACAAGTTTATATTATATTATGAAAAATCGAAAATTGCAATAACAAGCTTATTTTTCATTCTATTGGAATTCGAGTCAGCCCCAACAGCACACTTTATTTAGTTCTTACCACAAAAGTTTCCACATTCACTTTGCGCCATATTTAACACAAGTATTTTTTAATAAAAATATTTATATTTCTTCTTTTTTTGTGCAATCGTTCGATGCACCCGAAATAGATAATATTTCTTGTTGCTGTTTTATATTAATCAATTGAGACACTTTTCAGTTGTCACGAGATCTTTTCGATTTGAGTTTCGCTTGTTTCACATCTGCATTGATCGAATGCCAGTTGAATTATGAATGCTCGACTTACAGTGTCGGCATATTAAAAGCTTTTTATTTCAAAAAACACAGATCTTCGATGTATAGTATATGTATGTAAACATACAGCATGTATAATCGTACAACAAAAACAAATACACATCACACACATCATTCAGACGAGGCCTGATTACTGCTTCGATTGCAGTTTAAGCCGCTGTTCGCGGAAGGTTCCGTTCCCATAGCCCGCCCAACCAAGCAAAAGATCATCAATTTGATACGGTTCGCATTCGCAACGCCAAACAATAATAATAAACAAATATCAACAGCAAAAAAAAATATACACAAAACTGGATCAAACAATTTCAAATCATATTCAAGCACAGTCGTCGATTTGTCTGGGTAAGTTTGCTTGACCCTGAATCGGTTTGTTCGATTTATTGAATATTATTCCATTCCAATGGTAAGTATTAAATAATTTTCCATAATGATCTTCTTATCACATTGCGTTAATAACACTATCAGTTTTTATTGGAAAATGCGTGCATTGACGCATGATGCTAGTAGTTAGGCGCAATGTTTTGCGTAAACAATAACAGATTGATGTTTGTTTTTCTTTTGCAATTAAATGGGCTGCATTATCACAGTACTGGGGGCCCCCCCCAGTGAAGACTACGCGGGTAGATCAAAAAGTGATTCGACGAATCAATATTTATAACCGATATCGAAATACTCTTAAGAAACTTGAATAACATTGGAATTGAATGAATTGAACTAAAAAAAGATTGAACAACTTTTTAATAGATTTATTTCCGACTACACTTTAGTTTTGATATATGACCAAGATTGTTGTTTTATACAGAAAATATTTGCAAGCATTTATTTGAATGGATTCGCAACGCATAGAATCGATTCGTGACAAGAAAAATGTAGAACAAAAGCAATTTGTTGCCGATTTGGGTTAATCTATAATTAGCATGTTAGTGCAGTGCATTATTTTAGTAAATATTTATAAACAGGTTGTTTATAAGTAGCGCTGTCGATCGTTAAATTGATTTCCATTGCAATAGCAGTAAACAGCTGCCAATCAGATAAGCCTTTAAATAGTAAATAAGTATTCATATAGAGAGCAACAAAGTCAGACAGAGAAAAACAAATTGTGATGATACTTAACGACTGTATTGCATAAGATTTGATCAGTCGGTTTTTGGGCACTGAAACGGTTCTAGACTTTAAATGAAATGCTCGTGCATGTTATTTGGTGAGAGTTATTTGCAATACCTTCGTTTATTGACTGTTTAAGAAGAGACAAAAAAACAAAAAAAAAAAAAAAAGTTGCCAATAAATAAAACAACAAAGCGTTTTAAGCAAGGCAAACAAACAAACTCAGAGATAATAAGATGCGGCATAATGTGGAAATGAGGAGGAACGAAGAAAAATGACCGACCAAAAATGGCAAGGCAAGGCGACTTGACCGAGTATGGATGGGTGGAAGAAATGCCACCAAATGTGTAACCACTTGAATTTCATTTGGCGAAAAGCTTTATCGAAAATTATGCGAACGCTGCTTGCTCACTTTTGGCAAGTGGCAAACGCCAGCACCGCGGGAGCTCTGCCAAATACTCCCCCCTCACTCAACCCTCATCCACTCTTAGCACAACTAACTGCTTAGCAGCCTGGCTGATAAAAATCCAGCACACAGCAATACTAAACAAACAGATAATAAAGAGGAAAATGATGCTTTGACCAAAAACCGTGCCCAAACTCAGCCGAAACCGAAACCGAAACAGCACTGAACCGCACTTAAGGTTGGGCTGTGGAGGGGTGGTGGTACGGCAGTCATGTGGATTTTTCGCATATGTGAAGCGCCTGCCCCTTGTGTTGTCCATGTGCGACTGTGTTTTGGTCGGTTCGGGGCCGGGGATTCGTCTCATGCATAATTCAGCTGAATTCTGAATGATTATTCTTTATGGGACTGTTTATTTCTTTTGACCATTTATTTCAAGTTGGTTCTTTCGTCGTTCTTTCTTCTTCTGTTATTTTCCTCTTCTTTTTTTTCGGCGTACAGTCGCTGTTTTTTTTTTTTTTCATTATTTTTATACAGTTTCCAGTTGCTTGCGCTCGAAATGATTTTGACCAACGGTGACGCAAAAATCATCAAATGGCTAGAGTAAACACATGAAGAGAGAAGATAGAGAGAGAGAGAGAGAGGAGGCACTTACTTGCCTTGTGGCTGGTGGCATCTGCGTTGTCTATTCAACCAAAAATCCACCACCCACTCTTCGACTCCATCAGTCCAGACCAGTTGACCAACCACACACATGACAGCTCCGCCTCCTCTGCCCGCAGCTGCCCGGCCAAATGCCAATCCCAAGCCCTTTTGGCAGCAAGTAGCTGCGGGGCTGCGGGCCTGCGTCGCTTTCAACGCATCATTTGATTTTATTTTATGTGCTCAAAGTAGCCAACCACAAAAAAAGTATATATATGTGCATATATATAAAAAGTAAAAAATAAGTTTTATTTGTTATTGTGTGTGTGGCCACAATTGAATAAAATGTTCATTTTAATGTTGGCCGAAAGGGCACTTTCAGATATTGTTTTAGCCAATATCTATCTATATCAACAACGTTCGGTTTTAGCATGAGAATAACTTCATTATGAAATGGCAAACCATTTATTTTGTAAATGCCAATAGATTAAGGTAGAAAGAAGCAAGCATGGGAAACCAAGAGAGACAGAGAGATCATGTGAACCTCGCATATATTGTTATCAGAAACGCGCTTATCGTCATGACAAGTCCAATAAAAAACCAAAATAAATATACATTTTTATGTTAAAACTTATGGTTATGCTTGGGAATACCCTGTAAAGTGATTGTTAAAATCTAAAACATATTTTTAATTAAAAAAAAAAAAAAAATGTTGAAAAAAGAAAATAATGATATTTAAAAATATTTTTTTATCCATTGCCTATCCACCTAAAAATACATTTGTGTACTTTACTTATGCCTACGATACCTCTCTTTGTTATATGGAATGCTGAAATTGCTTTGCATGAATTCCAAAACAAACCCATATTTTCCGGGCATTGATCTTCAAGTGCTTGCAATGATTGCAATCTAAACTTATAAGGAAATCTTTAATTTAATATATATTTAAAGAATTATTTTAAAATAAATGGTATCAGTGTAAATGTCAGCAAAAAAAAAAAAAAAAAGTCGATCTTCCATACAACGAATCGAAAACAAAAATGCTTTATAGATAAATTCGTATTATAGAACTGATTTTTGATTTATAGAAAACTTCGTTGAACGGACATTCAACTGGTTTTTTTAGGTTGTAAGTTTCGTACATTAAGAAAATTAGTTGTATATTCATTAAATTCAATTATAATTACATTGCTCAGCTTCAATAGATCTGACCAAAACTAAAGCAATATTAAGTTTTTGCTGACTAACAACGCATTGCTCAACCGCCAATCAATGAGAATTTTCAATTAAAACTAATTGAAAAGCGCATAAACTTTGTCTGCGTAAAGTAAGCAAACAAAACCAAAGTCGAAGAACTTTGTTCAATATTGAGAGGACAGTTTCCTTAGAACTTGCTGCCCTTGCTCTCTTACCCACCTATCGTCCATCCTTTCAGATCAAGGACCATCATCCAATGCAGGAGACAGTTCGTTTGGCAGCGTTTTTAATTCGTTTACGTTTATTATTTATTCCGCGGCAAAAGACGGCAAAACCGTTGCGTTTCTTTCTCTCTCTTTTGCGCTCGGTTGTTTTTTTTTGGTCTTTTGTCTTGCCAAATTGTTGTCCACTGTTGTTTGTTGTTGTTACTGTTGTTATTTGTATTTGTCTTTGGCATTTTTCGTTTATATAAACCATTTGCATATACACACTATATAGGATTTTATGTAGACGTCGCTCAAAAATTTTCATTTAAGCTTGCGTTCCTTATTTTTGTTTTACTTTATACAATTTTTTTTTGTTTTCTGCTTTTAGATTTGCATAACGAAGCAGCGACAACAACAACAACAACAACAACGAACGAACGAATTTGCCTCCACCAAATGCTAACATTTTTTGGGGGCGTTTGCTCAACTTTCAAGTTTGAATTCAAAAAGTATATTTAGTTGCCCATTTCCTTCATTTCATTTTGCCTTCAATTTGGTCAGCGACGCGTATGGCCACTCCCACCGCCCACATGCGCCAACAGCTCTAATTAATTTTCCAATGCCACAAAAGGTAGCACAGCTGTCCACAGAGATGGCATCGTTAAATAACTAGCACAGAATTTGTGTTCAAGCGCCACGTCGCATATCTAATGAGAAGATCCCCAGAAGACACAAGACCAAAGACGACCCAAAAGATCTCTGCCCCCAAAAACTGATTGATGTGTGTCAGAGCTAGAGAGAGAGAGAACGAGACAGAGAAACGTGTTGCGACCTCCCCACCCCACCCGTCCCCAACGCCTTTCGAAACATAAAATCTTAATGGCTTTCAATTTGTGGCACATTAAGCAGCTGGTAATTGATATACAAACAAAGAGTTGAAACTGGAGCTGGAGCTGGAGCTGTTGTTGTGTCTATATGTGTTGAGAACAACAAGACGAGACGAGACGAGACACCCAGTGAAACTCGTTGTCAAGTTAATTAAAATTTCAAAAACGTAAATTGAATTACCAACACAAATTGTAAGCGACTCTCTTCGCTTTGAGGCTGCCACCAAACTGCTCCATATACGCGTGAGAATTTCTACCACAACTTCGCATAAAATTTCAATTCCAAATCGAATGAACGAACGAACGAATGATCGAGGGAGGGGGGAAACAATAATACAGCTACTACATATATGTAGATTGAAAGATAGACAAGAGTTTGATGTAGACATTCCCAGGGCGTCTGCTCAATTGCAGCCAATAATCATAAAATTTAATAAAGGTATTTTTTTTTTTGTTTTTTTTGGTTCCATTATATCGTTTCGTTTGTTATTGTTTGTCGGCTTGACCGTTAACGTTCGCTCACCCCTCAACAACATCCAGGTGACGGCGGCAACAGTGGGTTAATGTATGCAAAACGCATTCAAATTTTATGTATCGCCCGCAACGATCTCCTTTCCTATCCACTACTTACTATATAGCAACAACATAATTCGCTAGCCATTTGGCTGCCTACCTTTCATGTGAGCTCTCATGTTTTGTGTGGTGTTTCGAAGACAGAGTTGCTCAGGAACAGCACCACACTTGGCGGTGGTGGTGCTATATTGCATGCTCTATTGGCTTTTGGGGCAAACTAAACTTACTTATCTTTGGGCACAGCACTACTTAACGGACGCGGCCTTCTGTGCATGTAAATTGCACAGTTTGAAGCACTTTGGGTCAACTAATGAGGGCGATTTTTTATGCTCTGTCGTCTGGAATGAGAATTAGCTGTGAACAAAATTAGACTATTTTTTAAGTATCTAAAGCAGAAAAGGAACAGCAAGTATACATAGAATTTTGGTGATCGAATAGACAACAAAAGGGAAATAATCGAATAGTTACTTACTCTTAAGTTTACTAATGATTGAATACCCGAACTTTTCAAATAAACAACAACCATTTATAACATTTTACCACTAAATTCTATCACCATTTGACAACTTCAGCAAAAACTAAAAAAAACAAAGCGAAAAGAACTCTGCAAAAATAAAGTGGAAGAAAATCTCGCATATGTTTAAAGCAATGTCAGCTCAGCTTAATTCAAATGCCGGCTTAGGTTTACAGACAATTGCACTTTATGAACCGCAAATCGCATCAATTATAAGATGAACTCGGTGCTAGAAAAACTTTTACAACTTGGCGAACAACTCGAACGCTTAAGTTTTGGCAATAAATCAAATTTGCTTCAAGCCATAAAAATGCCACACATTAGCACAACAAAAAGGAAACACAAAGAGCACCCGGGAGCACTACCCCGACTCGTTTCCCTACCTCCATGCCGTAGTCGTAAATCTGAAAATCACTTGTCGCGATTTCAGTTTCAGCAAGCAAGGCAAACCTCAAGGACTTGAAAGAGGCGCATTAAATTTTGTGCGCATTACTAGAAGAAGCCAGCCACGTCAGCGGCAGCAAGGACAACAAACACAAAGGATAACAACGAAAAATTAGGCACATTTGCGGTTAAATGGACAGAGGGATGTCAGCTTGTCAAATGTCCTGGAGAGTCCTGATTTCTTGGCCTGGGGTGAGTTCGAAGGCAGAACAGAACAGAGTTTAACGCTCGTCGCATCATTCCACTTCATTGGCGGCTTTTGTAACATTTGTTTGTGACGTTAATTTATACAATAATTGTTACAAGGACCAAGGACCAACATTTCACCATGGACACAACAGAAAGAACATCCTCGTTGTATCTGTCTCTGCCGGCTGTTAGTTAATATAAACAACGCTGCATTTAACTAAGGATTTTTAATAGCATTTCCTTGCTAGTACAGGACATTGGGCATTGTGCTATTCGAGCTCTAGCTTATGCATATTTTCTAACGCCATTTTTTAATGGCATTTTAATGTATTTACTCGCTTTCCCAGTCTTTAGCTTCAACTCGGCTTTTGACTTGGTTTTTTTTCTTTTTTTATTTTTACAATTTATTCTAAATTATATTCATACAAATGTTAAAAAAAAAAAAGTTTCATGTGCTGCATTTACATAGCCACACACACACATCCACTCACATGAATATTGAAAATGTGTGTGTTGGTGTGTGTGTGTGTTTTTCACCTCTTGCCCCCTTAACTTTACGCTTCCCTTTGGCAGCTCAACTTTCATTAGGAAAAACGCAGCTCGCATGAAAAAGTTTTGCGGCCGACTGACAAGCGGACAGTTTCCTTTTCCCCATCCCCCCAACGCCCCGCTCAGCACTGAGACTGACTAGTGTTAAAAGCCAGGGGTCTGCATATATTAATATATACATATATCCCAAATGCGAATGTACCTGGTACACACACGAATCTAAACTCGGAGAAAACTCTGACAGATCAAAAAAAAAACATCAAGCAGCATTAAAATTTTCATGAAAAATGTCATCAACAAAAGTTTGAAATGCAAATAATTTTGTTGTTGTTGCTGTTGCTGTTGCCGCTGAGTGCTCTTCAGGCAGACAAAGGCTCAGCAGCAGACATGTTCACATATCACATACCCATATCCATTTGATATGCTTAGCAACTGCGTGAGAATTGTGTGTGAACATAAAGAATGGAAGAAAAAAAGCATAGCTCGCCTTTTGGGGCTATGATTTCTTCTTCTTGTCACACATATCACGAACGTCTGTGATGAAACCATCATCATCAAGGAGAACATCACATTAGAATGCATTTAGAAACGCATTTATCATCGCGTTGGGATTTGTCAACATTTTCCAAATGCTGGGCACAATCTTTGCAACCAAATCCAGAGCTGATCGATTATGATTGATGTTAAGAATATATAAAAAAAAAACCAAGATAAAACACATTTGATAAGCCAATTGCGTAGTGAACCAATTAAAATTCAAATATGAAATCATACTTTTTTAGGGGTGGGAGGCGTGGTTCTGCGTATGTTTTACGTGATTTCATTAGAAATACTAGAAACGAAATCAAATCCAGAATGGCCTGATACTTGAGATTCTCTTTGAAACTGGCGCTCCATTGCAGCTTACGGCTTTTGAGGGTATGCCTCTATTTTGTCCTTATCCTTATGGTCGCACTCAACTTCTGCACCACTCTCCACTCTCCACTCTCTACTTGGGCTGCACTCAAGTGTCGCGACGTCGCCATTAAAACATTCGCCACACTCACTTGGAAACATGGACACAAAATCCAAACCAGATACACAGTACAATTGAAGACAACAACAACAGTTATATAATAAAAATGGCGTCTCAAGTCAGTTGACACTCCCCCCAGCTGTGCGGGCAAGTCATTAACTCAGCTCAAGAGCTTTTATCTCGCCTCTTGAACGCAGCATCTCAGCAATCCCCCAAACACAAAAAAGACTGAGCTCTTTTGGCTTTTGGCTTAACTGTCATTGGCAGTCGCCATTTTGCTCGTCTTGTCTCTGTTAATTTTGCAATGCAGCAATTACACGCAACTGATAAGAACACACACACACACACACACACACACACACACACAACTTGATTCAAGATTCAAAAGCAAGCTGGAGAAAAAGTTTTATAGCTCACCCGTCAAGCTGTAATCAACTCAGACCGACTGACTGGAGCCAACATAAAAACTCAAATAATTTCACACAAATTATCTAGCTGGTAAATAATCAAAGATTTATCTATTCGAAAGCTGTTTCGGTTGAGCCGGGGAAATAAATCACTTAAAATATAACAAAACTAAAGTTTTTTTTCGGTTTAAGCAGAAAGTTTAAAAGTTATAGTTATAGCTTATAGATAAATAATAAAAATGCCATCCTAACTAACAAAAAAAATACCTTTCGATATTATTTGCCCAATTTCAAAGTGTTCAAAAAGTTTTGGCAAAAATCTCATATAATATTTCCAGCACATAAATTTCGATTGATTGCCTGAGTTGTCAACAAAATTAACCAGCGAATTTACGAGCGTCATAAAAATGTTCAGACAAACAATAAGTTGGCTATTTCACTTTAGAGCAAATCTATTAACTAATTAATAGAGCCAGAGTTGGAACCATAAAATCAAACTGCGTACACGCGGCAATTATTTAATTTGCTGTTTGAAGGCGTCGATGGACAAGCGTATCAATTATTTTAATGAGTCCGAAGCAAAGGGGCGAAACCTGATCATAGTCACTGTCCACTGGGCACATTATGATGCACCCCTCAAGCAGCAGCGGTCAAACAATTGACAGTTTATCGACTACATGTGAGTTGGGGAGGGGAGGGGTGCGTGGTCTGTGCAATGAGGCGTTTAGGTGCGTATTTTGGTAGCTACTGAAACTGAAACGGAATGTCAACCAACAAGGGTTGTTGGTCAAATGCAATTTTAAACAATTTGAACAATTTGTTAAGCAATTTGCGGTCGACGCGTCAAACAGAAACAATAAATTAGTTTCGATTTTTCAATGTTGAGGGTGACGTGACACACGCCCCAAGCAAAAGCAATTAAGCCAAGTTGACATCGTGTTAACAGCCAACTCAGTTGCATATGTGTGCGAGCGTGATTTATAAGCCATTTGAAACTAAAATTGAAGCCACATTTATCAAGTTTTAAAAGCTCATTAAAAGTGTTGCGAAAAGATGTGTTTAAGTTGATTTTGCATATAAATTGAAAAGTGTTGCAACAAATGCAAATTTCTTAGAGCAAATTTGAAGTTTCCGACCACAAGTTTCTGCCACCCACTATCCCACACTATGTTTTTAGCTACTCAACATGCCACAGGAATTAATGCAGTTCTTTGGTGAATTTGCATAATCGCTGTCAACTCAGAAGTAAAAAAAAAATATTAAATACAAATCTCCCAAATCCACAATGCAAAAAACTCTCACGACCCGTATGCAGACGTTTTGGGTAAGGGGATATTCATGCAATTGACACACATCATTTTACGCACTGACGCCTTTCAATAAACCAAATTTATCACAAGCGCACAATCTCTTTCTAGTCTCGGTTTTTGTGTGCTGGTGGGGGGGGTTTCAACAAACAATTTAAAATCCTTCAGCAAAATATTGAGGCCAGGGCACACAGCACAAAACAGATACAAGTGTAATCAGTCAAGCGTTTTGTCAATCCACACAATGACATCATCATCATCATCGTCGTCATCATTGTCATCATCGTCCATTCCAGCCGAAGGACCTTGTCAGGAATCTGCATATCAAAAAAAAACTCCGTAAAAAAAAAACTTCCCTGCGTATCCCTGCGTTTCAGCTAAACTCGCGAACAACGAGCAAAGGGTTGCTGCTGATTAGAGCCTGTTCAGGATCCGTGAACCATGAATGAATGGCTCAGTTTTGCGGCTTTCGGGTGCGTTGACGTTTATAAAGGTGCGACAACTCTCTCAACCACCCACAGTAGCAATCAACTCAAACCCTTAAGCTCAATTTTGAACTGCAATCCGTTTGTCAAATTATCTACACTAATTCCAGGAGCCACACTCACACACACACACACACAGTCGTTTATTTGTGAATGTGTTCTGTTGATGTTTTTAATTAATTTTGAGTCGGGGAGTTTGACGGCAACCTGGTTGACAGCTCTTTGGGTTTTTGGTTTGGCTTTACGCTTTTTGGGTTTGTTATTATCATTTCTATCGTCTTTCTTTTTTTTTTTGATGATGATGATAAACATGTTGAGGTGTTGATTTCTGATCCGTATTAATTTGTCAATCACAAGTCGTGCGTTTTGGCTGTGAGAGATTTTTGATTTTTTTTCAGTTAAGGTTAAAAGGGTGTGGAGCCAAAAAAAAATAAAAATATTCGCTTGGAAAAAATCAAAGACTTTTTATGAGCTCTTTTGTCGATTAAAGTGTTACTTGATATATGAGCATATTCTTAAGGGAATAAATCAAAGAGAAAAGTGTTTTGTTTAATATCAAGTTTAGAATCATTTTGTAGTTTACTATTATAAACATCGTCAAAGCTTCAACACTGACAGAAGACTGAAACGATTTATTAATAAGTCGGAAAAGACAACTAGAACCCGCTGCTTGAAGGAGCTCAATCAACATTGCATTGATTCATAAGCCTCATTACGACACCCAACACACACACACAGACACACACACACACACGGTGCTTAGCTGAGCAAGGCGTTTGTACCTGCAACCACCATACCCGAGATGTTTTCATCATGAGCTTGGTTGAAAACTGGCAAACGTTACGATTGCATAGCATTGCTGTAGTTTTTGTTGTTGTTGTTGGTGGCCAGTCAGCCATTCTGCACATTCACAAAATTGATTTCATTCACAACATGCCACGTTTGCCTCATTAAATCATCTCTCAGAAGCTATCAATGTTCGATTTGCCACTGGCCAATACTACAAACATTGGCCAACATACAGCTGGCAGTTGCCTGCCGCTGCCAGCTATTCCTTGCCTGATGTATTCATGTAAAAATCAGTTTGAAGCGCTGCAAAAATGCAAGTTAAGGCAAGTGTGGGGAGCGCAAAGTTGGCTTGAGCGAAGCAAATTAATTATGAATCAGAAAACAATGTAATTACATGAAATCCGATCGATGAACATGCTGCCACTGGCACAAAAGCAACTAAAACAAGAAAACGGACAGGAAAAAAAAAGCTAACAAAAACAAAAAGCAGCCAACAACAACAAAACAGAAAATGCAATTGACATTTTTACAACATTGTTGTTACACAGGAACGCTAACCATGTCGCGATTTTGTGACCAAGAACACAGCAGGGAAAGTTTGCTTGAGAAACATGACAAATATCTGTGACAATCGACTGATTGTTGTTGTTGTTGTTACTGCTGTTGTTAGTTACTGTTGCTGTGGCGCTTCTTGTTCAGCTGCTGCAGATCGTGGATATTGTGGTTGTATATATCCACATTGAAACCAGTTTGCGCACGCGTGAATGCCGCTGAGCCAGCGGGAATTGTTTAATGGCGCTAAACGGCCTGTTGTGCCAAACGGAAGCTGTACTGTCCAAAATCAGATCCCCAGCCTGCTGCTGACTGCTGTACTAATAGTTAGAGATAAATATCGCAGCGGGTAATGGCAAAAAACGAGTCAAACCAAACCAAACCGACCGACCAACCGACCGACCGACCGACGGACAACGCCTACTTCACTCTGGCAACATCTGCCAAAGGATTTTCCAATGCCAACAACAACAACAACAATAAAAAAAAACAAACACAACGAATTGACTACAAAGCAGCTCCGCCTTTTTCACATTAGTTTGCAAAGTAGAAAGAAAAAATCAACTAAATAAAAAAAAAAATGCTCAGAACCTTAAAAGGGTTGAGCAAATGTTGTCAAATATATTGTTGAAGCTTGAAAAATGCTGTGGAAATCTTTAAAGCTGAATGAACTAAAGCTGTATTCAAATTTTAAAAAATAATAATAACGAAAGTAGTTTGTGCTTACAATATTTAAGTATAAGAGCTTAAAATTGTTGAAGAAAAAATTTTAAAGCTGAAATATGAAATTTTTAATTTTAGTTTTTCTTTCGTTTGATTTTTTGCCGCTTGGAACTGCGCATGAAAAGTTGTTATGCATTGGAGCTCCTCCTATTTTGAACGCGCGAATGGCAAAGCGCTCACTACACTAACACACACACACATACAGAGCAAACAGAAAGCTCGCAGATACCCTCACAAACACATACACATACAAATAGGAGCTCTCACATACGGCAGCCGCAGCAGCAGCAGCTTCGACTATTTTCGTAGCATACTTTTAGGTGGTGGCTGCATCTTCGTACACTTTTTTTCTCTATATACATAAAAACGACGACGGGAATGTTTATGATGTCGGCCATTATATACCCGTAGAATGTGTAAATTATATATATGTGTATATATTTTTATTTACCAACTGTCACTGCAATGGCACGCCCCCTCAGCTCCTCGCTTACCGCCTAACGCCCACCTGCTCTCTCAACTACACGTAGTATATTTCAATTTGTCTGCAGCTGGAAAATTGCTTTTTTGTGCATTTTGTCAAATGAATTTCCACGTCTCACACAGGACTTATTTTGAATTCGTTGATTTATACGCATTATGTGTATATTTTTATTTATTTTTCTTCTTTATTTTATTTGCTTTTTCTTTTCATCTCCTTTCTGCTGTTGGCACTCAAATTCTTATCTCGTCGTCAACTAATTTTGTGATTGCATGCTGCAAGAAATGCCAAAAACAAGATAGAGAGACAGAGAGAGAGTGAGCAAAAGAAACGCTCTGAATTTAAATTGGATTTTTGCGCACATTAAAAATGCATTTACATGATGTTTGTTATGAATGCATATCAGAATATACATACTTACCCAAACATATTCAGCTCTTTAATAAGAAGAAGAGCCACAAAAATACTTTCAGACAGACCCGTTGCCGAACTACACTAAATGTTTATGTTTCCCGAGCGTCAAGCAAACATTTAGCAAATGTTTATACAATTCGCAAATAATTGCCTCGCATACCAGCATACGTAGTGAATGGAGCCATAAAAACCCCGAGAACCTGCCTAGGTCAGCTGACGTGACGACTAACCACAAAACAACAAAAAACACACACAAAAAAGTGTAACGAAATAGTAGCTCGTTATGTGGCTATAACAGAGAACATGGCTAATTCTTGCATGACAATTTCACATTCATAACCCTTTTGTTCGGGATGTCCGTTTGGCCGGCTGGCTGCCAGCCTTCCGACTCATAATTATGCTATGTATGCACAAGCATTTTTTCAAAAAAATACCCCAAGAGGTGCTTAATAGCACAATACCCTGTAGTACCAGCTGTGTACTTCACTGTAAAGGATATTATAAAGAATAAAGACAAAAATACATTTTCTATTGATTCTTGTTTATAAAACTTCAATAAGTATTAATTAAATTATATTCTTAAATTATTCTAAAATAAGCAAAACAGTTTACAAGGTATTTCAAGTGTCGAGCACTCTGTTCTCTGAGTTTATTTTTTTGTATATTTATTTCACGGCATTTTTGTAAGCCGCGATTTGTGATTGTACATTTCAAGCGTTCTGTTAATTGTTAATTTTTATGGTCTGGCAATTGCCACAACAACAAAAAGCAGCGACAACAATCAGATAACAGCCGGGTCCAAAGAGACAGTGGAAATGAAAATAAAGAAATTAAAGTGCCTCAAAATTGTCTGGTTAGCTGTGGCAGCCAAAGTAGCAGAGAGCCTATAAAAACAATTTAGCAAGCAATAAAATTCCGCAAAATAGCTTCAAATTGAATATTTCAAGATGCGTGCAACGCTTTTATTGATACTACTAGATGGGGCGCAAGTTGTGCTATCTATACATACATACATAGTGGCTATATTATCGGAAAGTGGGTCCTTTAGCAATTGGCTGCCAACACCCACGGCTCGGCAAACAACATCAAAGCCAAAAAGCCGTCAGTCAGTCAGTGAGACCATTAAAGGCGATTTTTATTTTTATTTATTTTTTCAACCCTTTTACGCACTTACGCAGCTTAAGCAAATATTGCGATGCAAGGGTTGTGGCATAGAGTGTTTCAATTTTAAAGTAAATATTTGCCTCCAGGGTGCTTTTGATATTTATTACCTTTTATTTAGTATTTTTAAGGAAAAGTAGCTTGGTCGTATCGATAGCACTGGTCAGCAGCAGTTAAGTGCCTTTTGGGCCAAAAGCAATTTCAGATCAGTCCACTAATGGGCTGGTCTATAAATTTTCAAGTGTTGCTGGTGGTTGGTTTTAAGCAACAAATTACAATTATGCTGGGAATGCCACAAAAGCCCACAAAAGTTGCACAAATAGACAGCTGACAAATGATAGCCAGACAGAAGCTGCGACGACATTAAGCGATTAACTCGTTCGGCCATGAGTTGGGGTTGGGGTTGGGGTTGGAGTTGGGGTGGGCTAAATTTGGTACATAAAAACTTAACATATTGTTAACGTGGGCAAACCGATGTCTTAAGGGGATTTCAATGTCCTTGGTTGATGATGCGATGACTGTTAACTGTTGACTGTTTGGTTGTTGTTGTTGTTTTGCCTGTTTGACTGGCCAATGACATGCAAATGTATGCAGATCTGCGCTTTTGTCATGTCAACGCAGGCAAATCGAGAGGTAACCGAACATTTTTCTAACCAAATCTCAACTTGTCGCTGAGATTGTTTTTTTTCGGGCTTTTTCGGTATTTGTTTGGCATTCGTACTCCTTTTTGGATATTTGCTTGCATGTTTTGTGTGGCATACATATACTATACTGTATGCTGAACATAAAAAATGTAAAATAAATGCGTAAATCTCGGCTGAACTGAATGAAAGGGGGCCAAAAAGCAGGCAGCAGCTGCTTGCTTTGGCAAAGCTTTTGGGGGCAGGAGAACGGGCAAATGGTAAATGTGTCTGCAAAGTTTTTTTTTTTTTGCAGGTGCCATGTCTTTTGTATGTCTGGCCGATTTCAATTTCAATGCAGACGAGCAACAACAATAACAACGAACAGAGACAGTTCATCAACTTGACTTGTGATTTCCGGTTTTATTTTTATTTTTATTCTGTTCTTTGCTCGTTACTTACTTAAAAAGCGGATTAGGCGAAGAGACAACGCCCACGGTGGCATGTAGTCAAAGAAAAAGGCTTAGCGTGCATGTCTGATAGTTGAGTTGGGTATGCAAAAAGTCCATAAAGCTAAGGACTAAGGACAGCAATGAGAAGCGCAGCGAGCGGCGCAAAGTATAAAGCGAAATGTCTAGTAAAATCGTTGGGAAAAGTGCTGAATTTATTGGTTTTTTCTCTAAACAAAATATTATAGTCGCAGTTCAACAACATTTTTGTGCTTTGATCTGCCTATTTTTATTAATTAATAAGGATACCTCATACGAGTAGAAACAGCTGGCAGAGCTTGTTTGGAATTCTCACATTCGCAACCATGTTTAGAAGCCCAAAACCAAAACTCCCACCCAATGCCGCCTTGGAAAGGTGTGCGCTACATAAATCCCACCACCCTATAGACTACACTCACATACAATATATATATAGCAACAATATTCACGGCAGCAAAAACAAAAATTTCGAGCGTAGTAAAAATAAAAACCGAAAATGTTTTAACGCTTCGCCGCATAATGGCAACAAACAAATCGCTTCATTTAACAAATAATAGCTGCCGGGGCAGCAACGCCAAAAAACAAACAACAACAATGTTCAAGTACTTTTACGATGGCAGCAGCATACAAAAAAAACAATTTACGGCACAAAGAGTTTTCAAACTGAAAAAATAATCGCTTATTGAACACGTCGCTGACGCTGAGGTAAACAAAAACACAAGGCAAATGTGCCACGCCTCCACACACTCCAAAGCCAAGTGTGGCACTTGTCGTGTTCCACGCTTTTTATGCCCCAGATCACACAAGCGTAAATATTTGGCAATTAGAAATGGAAATGGAAATGGATGCCAAATGCTACTACAACTGGGGCTGTGGCTCAACAGGTGCGCGTGTGTGTGTGTGTGAGTTTGTGCCGCCATTAATTATGCCTCATGTCGTAATTGCCACACAAAAGTGGGCGTGCATCGGGTGCAGGCAAACGCATGAGCATTTTGCTGCAACAACCTACAACTGTGCTAGTTGTTGTTGTTGCTGTTCTTATCTAGGCCTTAATTAACAACAACAACAAAACAACAACAACAAGGCGGCTTACAATAGGCTGTTGCCATAATTATCAAGTATAATAATCACAACTATTATACATTTATGAGCAATGGCCCCAAAGCACGCAGCCAACATACTATAACGAGTGTGGTGGATAGGTATTTAATTCGTATAAAAATATATACTAGTTGGGTTAACTCAGAAGTTGGCCCCAGGCTGAACCCAATTAAACAATTGTTCTAAAAGATAACACATAAACATAATTACAAAGTCTTGATTCGAACCTTGAACTTGCAACCAAACACTTTTCGGCTATCAACAAAACCTTATGCAATTCCCTTAGATATTCAGCCATAAAGTTAGTTGATAACGTTTGCTAATCAGCTTGCACAAGCAATGGTTTGGCCAAAACGGCAGTTGGTAAGTGAACCTCCAATCGTGTGGTATGCATTTAAAAACTGTGCTGTTCTTAGCTTGTCTTGGCCTGGCTAAGGCCGAAGAGCAGGTGCGCTATGACAACTACAAGGTGTACAAAGTGAATGTCGATCATATGAAGCATTATGAATTGCTTAATACGAATGAGAAAAGTCTAAGGGTAAGTGTGAGGGATGCTCAACAAAAAAAAACCTTTGATAAACACTCTACACATCCAACAGTTCAGTTGCTGGAAAGAGGCGCGTCATCCTGGCGAATATTCGGATATAATGTTGCCACCTGAAAAGCAGAAGGCATTTGAAGAGCTGCTTAGCCGCCATAACTTCAGCTACAGCATCAAGATTGACAACATTCAAAGCCTGATTGATGCACAGCAGCCGAAACAACGCACAGGATACATGGAATGGACGCAGTACCACACTTTGGATGAGATCTATGCCTGGCTGGATGAAATTGAGGCACGTTATCCTCACATTGTAACACCTTTTACAATTGGCAAATCCTACGAGAACCGGATCATTCGTGGCATCAAGATATCACATAAGCCGGGTAACAGTGCTGTCTTTATCGAGTCCAACATCCATGCTCGGGAATGGATTACTTCAGCCAGCATCACTTACTTCATCGATGAACTTCTCGCGTCCCGTAATCCGGCTGTACGGGACATTGCTGAAAATGTCGACTGGCACATAATTCCGGTGCTTAATGTGGATGGTTTTACTTATTCGCATGAAAAGGTAAGTGCTAATTAAAAGCGTGCTTACTTATCGGTAGTTTTGAGATAAGATATTCAAACAACTTATTTAGTTGCCGGCACGATAACGCCACGCTTATCGTATTGCTACATATAGTTTGATGATTTCTTAATTATTTGCTTATAAGGAACGTCTCTGGCGTAGGTCCCGCATGCCTTCAGATCCCACAGGTGAATGCATTGGAACCGATTTGAATCGAAACTTTGACTATCGCTGGATGCGTGAGTATAAAAGCAACAATATTAAGAACTTAATTTATTTTTATGAAAATCGTTTACTACAGAGATTGGCGCTTCAGATGATCCATGCTCTGAAACCTATGCAGGTCCTTTTGCTGAATCCGATCCGGAGATAAATCAACTGACGTCTTACATAAATAATTCCATACCGCAGGGTTCAATTAAGATCTATATATCGCTGCATTCTTACGGTCAGTATCTGCTATCGCCTTACGGTCATACAGCTGACGAGTTTCCCGAGCATTATCCACAAATGATGGCTGTGGCCAAAGGATTCGCCGATGCCTTGGCCAGACGTTACGGAACAGTTTTCACTTATGGATCTAGTGCAACTATTCTATGTAAGTTATATCACGGTACATCTTTGAAACTCCAAACTCATTAATGTTTTATTATTTAAGATACTGTTTCTGGATCGGGCAAGGAATGGGCCTATGCTGTTAAGAACATCACCATACCATATACCATAGAGCTGCGCGATAATGGCGATTATGGTTTCCTACTGCCACCTGAGGATATTTTACCTGTAGGACGTGAAGTCACCGAGGGCTTTGTGGGCATGATAAACGCTGCCCGAAGCATAGATATCTTATAAGCCGCTAAACATTCTATTTAGCAACTGCCTTGTACTTACAATCAATGAAGTTATTACAACCCAAAGAAAAAATATAATATATTCTTGGCCATATTTCATACTTATAGCCCAAAACCTTGACATCCTGCCAACAATTTCCCCTTCTTAACATTGAGGGCACTTCGTATGGGAAAAGCTGTCCGAAATGTTTAAACAAGCAAATTGAACTTGAGGCAAACATGCAATTTCCTTCCTCGCTCGGCTTTACTTTGCTTATCCTTGTGGCATGGCATGCAAAGTTGCCATTTTGGTGCTCCTTTAGACATTTTAAGGCTAATTAAATCCACAACATGTGAGTACGGAAAAAAAACGCTGAGAAACATGGCGAATGCAAAACACTTTCCGGCATTGACATTTTCTTTTTTTTCATTTTTTGAAAGTAAGTTGCAAATATTGCGCATACGCCATGTCCAGCGGACAGAGCAACCAACTTAAGACCAGATTTATGTAATGTGAATGGTTTTATACCTTTGTTTCTTCTTCTTTTTTTCTACAATTAACAAAAGTATTGCGAAAAAATGCACGCCAGGAAACGGCTGTCCATGATATTTATGACATTTTAAAGTCTCGTATCCGGCAAGTAACAAGCCTTGGCAAGGAGTTTGCTGTCTTAAAGGCGCCTTGTGAAAGAGTATCCTTTGCCATCGCAGTACCAATTAAAAATGCGGCGCTGGCTTATCGCACGCGCAACCACAAGTTTTCTTTGCTTTCAAAGTTTTACAGAATATTCTCGCCCCCAAGTCCAATCCAAAAGGTGTTAAAAGTTTTTGGCGGATCTTAACGCCAGAGGGGAACGGAAAGATGAACGCGAACGTGAACGGGCCGGAACGGGCTTTAATCCGGCTTGCTAACTTTATTGCGCTGATAAGAAATTAATGTGCATGAATTTATTGGTGCGAGTCGCTGCCTGCTGCTAGCAATTAGCAGGCTAATCAAATAAGCCCCAACTAATTGTTGTTAGCTGTTGCGGTTTCAGTTTCAGCTTGAGCCAGAATTAAATAAATAAAACATATACATACATACCTATCTTCTGATACTTTTTCTTATCTTGACTGGGTGTAAAAAAAAACTGCGTGCAAGTGATTAAAGCTATTTATTGATAAACTAAAAGTGCCGATAAAAAAAGCAGAAAATTTTAATTGCCAATTCGAATATTCAATTTTAGAAATCTCTTATCAAAGACTTAAACATACACGGCCTATTATGCAAAACTAGATTTTCTTAATTCAAGTACAAACTTTATTAGAGTCCTTATCATATCTTTCGATAAAAATAAATAGCTATTTTATATAAATATAATACGAAGCCGAACACAAACACTTTGGTTTCTACCTCTTAAGTGGGATACAATTCCGTTTGATGCTTTTTATTTTTGGTTCCATGTTGCCACATCTTATAAAACCTCACACTCAACCGAGAGCGTTAATAAAAAACACACGTTGGCTGGGACACCTCATGCGGTGACAACGACAGAAGACAAGACAGAAACTACATAGTACAAACGCCAGGCTCAGCTCTCTAAGACCCGCGCAAAATATGACCACAGCAAAATAAAGTCCTTTAAGCACTCGCCACAGGACAGCGCCCAGGCACATAAAAAAACGGCCTAAACAAAATTTCGCACTAATGCCCGGCGACAAGTCAAACTGAAGGCTCTGGAAATCTCCGCCAACGGGCGCTAAATTTATGTGCTCCGGGGCGGTAACTTCATTATGCAATGACCTACAATGAAATGGGCTGCCGTTGCACAAAATTTATGTGCAAAGTTGAGAGACAGCCTAAGTACAATGGGGCTTCGCCAGACAACTTGAAGCCTTTTGCCTTTGCTCTCTGCTGACACAGCCAAGCCAAGCCAAGCCAGTTGCCAGAAACAAAATGCCCAAAATAACAACTGCGATAAACAAAAATCCAAAAAATCAAATTGCTTTAGATATTCATTGAGCCATAAAGATAATATTTTCGATAACATCTTTTAATAAGCATAAATTAGCACAATGGCTTGATCGCAAAATCAGTGTTTAAAAAGTCGTCCGATCAAGAGGTATGAACTTTAAGTTGGTTCTGATGTTGTCTTGCCTTGGCCTGGCTAAAGGAGTGGAGCAGGTGCGCTATGACAAGTACAAAGTCTACAAACTTCAAAACGATAATGTGAAGCAAAATGAATTGCTTCGTACAAATGAGAAAATCCTTAAGGTGAGAAGAGCTCTCTTTGGGGGATTCTTTTGAAGATTGTTGTCCTACCTTTTTTACAGTTCAGTAAATGGCGAGAGGCGCGTCATTCGGGTGAATATTCCGACGTTATGTTGCCACCTGAAAGCCAAAACGCTTTTGAAGATCTTCTAAACAGCCAGAATTTCAACTATAGCATCAAGATTAACAATGTTCAAACTTTGATCGATGGCCAGCGACCGAAAAACCCTACAGGATACATGGAATGGACGCAGTACCACACTTTGGATGAGATCTATGCCTGGCTGGATGAAATTGAGGCACGTTATCCTCATATTGTCACACCATTTACCATTGGTAAGTCCTATGAGGGACGTCCGATACGTGGCATCAAAATATCCTATAAGCCGGGCAACAAAGCAATTTTTATTGAGTCCAACATTCATGGTAACGAATGGATCACATCAGCTACCATCACATATGTCATAGACGAGATGCTAGTGCCCCGCAATCCAGCCATGCGAGATATAGCCCAAAATTTGGATTGGTACATAATTCCGGTGCTCAATGTGGATGGTTTTACTTATTCGCATGAAAGCGTAAGTGTTTATAAAATAAACTTGTAAACTAAAAGATAAGAAATTGTATCCAAATAACTTTGAAGACTTATCGGTATCGAGACCTAAATTGCTACTATTGGTTTTATGTAGAGCTCGATAAGATTAGATTATATCCAAAGTTATATAGCTGAACATAAACATTTTATTAGTTCTAAATAGTACCAATAAAAACCTCTTAGGAACGTCTTTGGCGTAGATCCCGTATGCCTTCGGACCCTACTGGACAATGTATAGGAACTGATTTAAATCGTAATTTTGATTATCGCTGGAGTGGTGAGACTTTGTACTATAGAACGTGTTTATTTAATTCTACCATTCTTCCTATTTAGAGGCTGGCGCTTCCAAAGATCCCTGCTCTACCAACTATGCAGGTCCATATCCTCAATCTGATCCGGAAATACAACATCTGACGGCCTTCATAAACAACTCCATACCAGAAGGCAGCATCAAGATCTATATATCCGTGCATTCCTATGGCCAATTATTGCTCTCGCCTTGGGGTCACACTGCGCTCGAGTTTCCCGAGCATTATCCACAAATGATGGGTGTTGCCAAAGGATTCGCTGATGCAGCATTCAGACGCTATAGTACTGAATATTCTTTTGGTTCCAGTGCCACAACGCTCTGTAAGTCATTAGTCAGTCCAATATTATTTTATTACCATTGACTATTTTGTAGATCCCGTTTCGGGTACTGGCAAGGATTGGGCCTATGCTGTGAAGAATATAAACCTATCGTACACCCTGGAGCTACGGGACAGGGGCGTTTATGGTTTCCTATTGCCGCCCGAGCATATTGTGCCTGTGGGACGTGAGGTCTGCGAGGGATTTGTGGGAATGATATCGGCTGCTCGTGGAATTGGTGTCTTGTAAGCAGCTTAGCACTCAATAAAGAAACACAGCATTAAGCCCCCATTAAAAGAAAAACAAAAAACACACACAAACCAGCCCCCATTTGATGACAACCGTATGCCAAACGGCGCCACTGCCTGCAGAGCTTTTGCTCCGCCCCAAAAAACGAGCTGAGCGCCGAAGCTTCCAATCAGCGACGAGTAAAACGAATTCCGAATGCCGAACTCTGCCGCGCTGATAAGGAAGAGCAGTTAACAGCTAACGGTTGCACTTCTTTTTGCTTTTGTTGTATTTGTTTTCCCTTTCCGTTTTTTTTCGTTTTGCCAACTTTTGTTCTGCTTTTGGTGCTTTTTGTAGCTGTTTTTTTTTTTGGTTTGGTTTGGCTTGAAGTGTGAAAGGCGCCGTTGGTTGATAAGTCTCCGCCTTTTTTCAACGCGCGCGCAGCATCCTTGTTGGATGGCAAAACTCATCATGCATGCGATGACATACATACATACATACATACAACTAACTGTAGTATCAGTGTGTATGAATGTATGTGTGTGTGTGGGGCGTTTGGGCACCTACTCGTATGCGCGCGTCAGCAAACAAAAAGAAACGCAACGAATGAGAAGCGACCAACGAAAATCTTCAGCTTGCCACAACATGGCGTCCATCCAGCCTTATGTACATATAAGTATGCTTATATATATATAGTACATAAGTATATGTACTTCTCATATAACGGGCATCGTCGTCATGTCTATTATTATTGTTGTTGCTTGCACTTATTTTTTTCAATTTGTCTAATGAAATTGCTTTTTCCACTTGCACTGCAAAAAGATGACGAAAAATAAAGCATATAAAAATAAAGCATAAAAAGTAAATCTAGGAAAAATTCGAGAAAATATCACGTTGACACTTCTTACTGCTCCTTGGTTCCATGTGTGTACGTAGTATTTATAAGATGTATATATGTGTGTGTGGTTGTGCGTAGGTGTATGTGTTTGCCTTTTTTTTAGTCACTGCTCATTCTGCATATAAATTGAAATTTACAAGGCTCGCTATTCTCCTTGCTGCTGCTGTTGTCAGTTGCACCTTTATGACAATTTTCCTTGCTTGCCACTTTTCTATTTTATTTTTTTCTTCTACTACTACTACTACTACTACTATATGTATGTGTTGCGCATATTGCGGTGATGAATTTTTCTCTTTGAGTTATGCAAGAAAATTCTACTAGCTGCTGCAGGCGTAGAGTGCGGTGCAGAAGTGGTGCCGCCTGCTGGGATGGCGACAATAAAAAACTTACTTAGCCAAATTGCAGTAAAGCAAATGAAGATAATAATATGAAATTTGACTAATAAAAGTGTCCCAGGCATATCAGTTATGGCAAAAGGGAATTATATAGCCTAAGTGGATCTTTAGTTACAAATTTCAATTTGATTTTCCAAAGCTTTAACCTAATGAAGTAATATTCCATTTAATATTTTAACGTATCTATGAAAATTTGTTAAGTTTATTAATCGTTAAAATAGATACTAAACAAATCCCAAGTCGCTCGATAAAATATTTAAATCTTAACCAAAATTGTGATATAGCTAAAAAAATTACTTTTAATTTTCAAAAGTTTCAAAAGTAACTTTCCGAAAACTTGTTTCCTCATGCAATTATTATTAATATAAACTATTATAGCTATGAATTTAACAATAGCAGGATACAATCATTCATTAGACATTGTTTGACAGCCTTTATTTATTAGTTAGAGAATTCGTTCCGACTCCAAATCAATAATGAAAGGCAGTCGAAAAAAAAAAAAAAAAATGCCGACCACTCTAATTTGATAATTCAATTCTGCAATCAATTGCCTGGCCTGCTGACAGCCAATCAAAAATCAAATCAAATGTTCAAATCGTTGGCTTTACACATGGCCAAGCCCATGTTTGAAAGAGCCCCCAAAGACTCAAAGACCGAAAACGCTTTAATTGCTGCCAAGGCAATAAACTTCAACGGCAATTGACGCTTGACACTTGAAACCGCTCTGAGAAACTGAGAATTGAGAATTGAGCTGAAGACAGCTGCTTAACTCTGGATAAGGCTGGAACCATGTGTCTGTGTGTCTTCAGCGAAAGTATGACGATGGCTAAGAGAATTGAAGAAAGACTTGAAGTTTGATATATTCCCAGCGCGCGTCATGAAGCTGCGGCGTCTGTGCCATTTTTGGTTGTAAGAATGACCAGGAGAAAGAGTCTTAGGCATAGTGCACCTCATGGTGGAGTAGTAAAGACGAGATTGTACGTACGCCTACCAAGAGTTATGACAGGCCACAGAGCCTGTGTCCTTAAATGGTAAAAAGGTGCGTCCGTTTATGGACTGACGGCGACGATGGCGTGTTGACAATGATGTGCATGATTGGTGTTTTCTGCCGGCTGGCTGTTGCCTGCTTTTGTAAAAAGCAAAGGTGGTTGGTTACCTTTCCTCCACTACACCTCAATACGCAGAACTCGTTTCCTGTGAATCGCAGATATCAACAACAGACTCCTCTATAGAGTGCGTCGCCTTGTTGCCATATATGCGAACGAAGGAGACATTCGTCTAGACTGGCGGCTGGAAAAAATCACAGCAGAATCATTCAGCAATGCCAAGTTTGGTATCAGCTACTCAATGATTGCCATGAATGAAAAGCCCCCAAGACCAAAGCAAAAGCAACAGCAAAAGCCAAACCAGCGAGCAATTAGTATGCGCAGATTGTGATCAGTCGGAAGTAATGCTAATTTCTGTTTACGAGCCAAGCCCTACCAACAACAATAGTACCTCTAGTAACTCTTCTTAGCACTCCTTTCACTTGGTCAGTCAGCCGCTGAGCTACTTTTTTTTTTTTTTTTGTACGTGTTCGTTCTAAGGTTATCCTTAAATGGTCTGATGCCTCCTCACGGGTTGCCCCGTGAGAGATGTCATTAACATTAGGGAACAGGTGAATGAATGCAGCTGACAGACAGGCTGCAGGTGGCAACTCCATTATGCAGTCTTGTCTAAGAAATAAAAAAGAGAAAGAACGAGAGTGATAGCATTAGCAGCCTGGCCGCAACACCTGTCGGCAACGAGAGGTGAGGCCAACTTTCATACAAAGGCATGCAAATGCGAATTGCCCGACGGGATGAGTCCTCCAACCTAGATGCCTTGTAGGAAAACAACTTTTACGCTAAGCAGATGAACACAATTTGCATACAAGCCCCGGCTGCTGCTTTTTTTCCGCTACACTTTTTAACGGGCGACGAAATCAAAAGCTTTTTAAAGGATATTTCATACAATTTCACGCTTAAGAGACAACCGAACGAACGTCCGCACAAGTTGTTTGCTTTGGCGGCCAAGGAAATTGGAAAAAATAAAACTTGAGACCAAGAACGACTCTACTTGCCGCCGAAGTCAAGAGCAGCCGTTGCTTTACCCACGTGAAATGGGCTTAAAAAAAAACCTACGACGTCCTTCATCCTTACTTAGGCTGTTGTTGAAGGAAATTTGCATGCGCCTTTTAAATCAATTATTGTTAAATATTTATTTCTTGGCTGAGTCCATTTTAGTGGGGTTTCTGTCGACAGTGTTGCCAACTGTTGGCCCGGCCATATTATCCTAACATAAATTACATGATTGATTTCATTCGAGCGCAGCAACAGGAAACATATAGAAGACGACAAGGAATGCGCAGGGCTCCCCCGGCAAAGGAACAGAGCACACAGAGCGCGTAAGCACAAGAATAAACAATGGGAAATAAGTAAACAAAATGCAAATGCTTTTCTTTCTCATGGCTTTGGCTTAAGGCCTTGATTAAAAAGCTACCAAATTAGCATATCATTTAGTGCAATGAGCGTTTTCATATCAATCTATAAATACGTAGGAGTACAGATAGATGATTGAAAGTGGAGAAGCATCGAGAAAGAAAAATCTTAACCTTATGCTTATGGAATAGATACTCAAAAGATCTAAGGTATTTAGTAATGTTATTTCGTTTTATTTAATTTGATATATATATTTTTCGTTATCGTTTATTTATTTTTAAGCATTTTGAAATTCTTATTATACACAGAGAGAAAGAGAGAAGTCGCCGCCGCGTTGACATTGCCATCAAAATGCTTTGACGTGGTTTTTGATTGACAGGAAACTCATAAATAATTCATGTCATTAAATCAGGTTACATTTTTTTTTTTTTTTTTTATATATTCCCTCTTTGTGTGTCTCTTTCTTGCTTTCCAGCTTGCTGCCTCATCTTCAACATCCTTAGCTCCCCACTGAAAGTTGAATGCGTGCTGCAGGGCCAGTTGGAGAGTCCAATGGAAACGAGTTTCTTTTGCAAGTGCTGGACATTTAGTTGGCCAAGTTCTTGGCTAAAGCTCTCTATGCGTAAGACCTAGCAATTAAATGTCAAAAGCGTTTTTCTATCCCCCGCCATTCGCCCTCCGTGCCCATGCATGTCTAACTGTAACTCAATTCACTTTGCAAAGTGTACTCAGATTTTGTATACATTTTTTTTTTTTAATATTTCTTTGGTGCAAAACTTGAAGGAAATAAGTTTTCAATGAATATAATTATGCAAAGCAGGCCGGGGTAGGAAGGACGCCGGGATGCACACAGTGGGTGGGCAACAACTCGGACCTTTTTTTTTTTTGTTGGAGGCGCTAAAAAACGCATTAAAATTTCCCGAAAGATGACAACAACAAAACAAAAACAAAAAACAGACGGAATATGATGATATTAAAGCAGCTTGAGCGTATTTAAATAATTCAACGGCCGTCATAATATTTTCATATTATTGCTTGTTTTAATTCCTTGTCATTTTTTTTTTTTTTTGTCATTTGCTGTCAATTGTCCTTCAGTGAAAAGTTTTTAATTTTTATCAAAGATTTTCGGCGCAGTTTTTAATGAAATTTTCTGTCTACGCTGTTTGGCCAAAAGGATTTTTTCCTGCTTGCCTCGCATAATTTGCATAAATTCCAATATTATTATTTTTTTTTTGGCTCCAACATCAACGGCAGCCATTTTTAATTTGTGATTTTGTAGTGAGTGTCCTTAAGGAAGTTTTTCAGCATTTTTTTTTTTTTTGGCAACTTTTCCGTGCGGTTTTAATTAAAGTAATTTATGAGCTTGTTCGGATCTTTGCTGTTGCTTTTGGTTCTGGTTACTTTAAGACTTTGGCCAAATAATCATTTTAATTGCTTTGCGATTTTTGTGCAGCATCAGTGCCACGCCCACTCGACACCAGTTTAAGCGCCTTTTGTTGTTGGTGTTGTTTTGTTGTTGGTGGTGTGCGGCGATAATAATTACACGTCACGCTGCCACGCAATCAAAACATTATTTGTGCAAAATCACGGAACTGAACTGAAGCGGAAGTGATGAAGGACTTCAGGACGACTCTGCGACTCCAGGACTTATTGGCTGCACGCGTCCGTTGGCTCGTTGACGACGTTGCCACCAAAATATACAAAAAAAAAAACTTTAAACAATCGCACCCCATTTGCATTGCACCACGAATCCTGCCGTCCTGCTTTGGTCCCTGGGGCCGCCACTTCGCTCGTGTAAAATTCAACGCAACGCGTGCGGTCACGTGGCGAGCAGCAGTACGATCGACCACGCCCACATTTATGATAGTCGCAATCGTTTTTTTTTTGTTTTTTTAACAACTTCGAACATCAAAAAAAATTGCTGGCCGGCCAGCGCCAATCGAGAACAACAAAAACGAAAAAACGACTAACAACGGAAAATTGTCGAAAATTATGTAAATTGTTTTTAACACACACACACACACACACACACACACACAAAAAGGAGTGCGAAAATTTGACTAAATGCTTTAGAGCCTTCAGCTGCGAGACATGCTGACATGGCATCAATTTGTTTTCTGCTTGGGGACATTGCCAAAAAAAAAAATGCCAAACTGTTGCACGCCGCAAACAATGTGACAGAAACATATGTTGCCACAATCAACTCCAGCAAATCCCGTTTGTCAAATTCCCACATAGCGTGTAAACGGATGCAACCCTTTCGACAGGCCTACAAAGGACTCAAAATATTGAATAAGAGATTATTCAATTTGACATGCTGTTTTGTAAAGACAGATTTCAATATTTAGTAGAATTTACTGATATTGTTTGGATATAATGTGCAACTAGAACTAAAAGAAAAATTTTTGCTACAAAAAAAAATCAACTCCCCAGTAAAAATTTGGATAAATTTAATAAATAAACATTTTCCGTTCGAATTTCGTACTTTACTTTGAACATGGTTTGACCTTCAAACCACGGAAACGCTAAGTTTTTGAACTGTTGTTTTTAGCAGTAAATTCGTATAGAAAACCTTTTTTTTTATTTCTTAAGTAAGAATTGAAAAGTGATTGGAAGTTTTCAATGCTTACCATAATAGTTCAAAACTCAACCGACTTTACAATTAAGCGATTTAATTTCCATTTCAAATAGAAAATGTCAGTTAAAGTCCGAAAATCCCCAAAGCTTAAACAAGGTTAAAAATCAACGATTTTTTTTCTAAGCAATGATTTTTCGTTCACGATATGATCCCTAGATCAAAACAATATTTCAAATTGAATAAGTTTTTATAACTGAATATCTAACTTATTTTTAGAAACAGAACTTAAGCGAATACTTTTTCGTGGAAGTTCTACTTTATTATCAAACAATGGAATATTAGGAAAATGCTTTTGTAATGCGAGTTTTAGATCATTATTTTGATATTGTTACGCATTTGTTGTTTATTACTTCCTGTTCGCAGCTATCCATTTCATATTTTTCTTGTTTTTTTTTTGTTCCCAAGCAACGAAAGCACATCCCCTGTGAAGTGTCCACCCCCTGCCAGGATAGCCGACACACGTCCGTAGCAATAAAAGAGCAAACGTTTCAATTCCGTTGCGCCTGACAAATGCACATGAATTGCCAACGAATCTGCCCCAAATATATTATAATGATAAAAAAAAACTAAACTAACCAGAAGGACGAAGACAAAAAGCACGCAGATGAACTTTATCTCGGTGCGGCGTCGAGTGTTTTGATTTGTAACGTTTCTCACTTCATTATTATGCAATAAATTCGAATGACAAAACTAGCATAATGCCATCGAGCAAAGGGCGAGTTTGGCGAATAGTTATGGAGGGGTTGCTGTTGTTGTTGTTGTTGCTGGCTTTGGCATTGGGCGTCAACGGAAATAGAGCATCGCACTGGACGCCGAAATTGTGAAAATTAATGAGGCTGAACATGACATAGCACAGATTTCTATAACAAACATAAATAGTATTTGCGCACAAAAAACAAACTACAAAGATTTTTCCAGATTTTGGTCTCTGCTAAAAGCTCTGAACTTCGGGTTGTAAAATAAACTTTTGACTTGTGGTGTTGCCAACTGCACAGAAAAAGTTCTAGCAGCGAGCTTTTAACTATTTCGATTGTAAAGCTTTTAATGCGCTCAAAAAAGCTTTGAAGTTTCGAGTATGCTTTTATCTAAACGAAACTTCTACCCTATTGAAAAAATAATACACATCAGTTTGCAGCTTTTATTTACACAGTGCCAGCCCTGCAGCGCTTTAAAGCTTGCGAGACAGCAATCCCCCCTGCCCTAACGCACACACACACACCAGCCACCACTCCAGAAGCAGCAGCAGCAGCAGCAGTAGCAGCAGCCGCAGTGAACAAAAACCCACCCTTCCAAGCAGTAAATGAGAGCGCGGCTCGCTGTCTTAAGCATAAAAGCTCGGGCCAATGCTTTTGCATACATGTGTTTTGGCATGTAAGCTGCGCTCCGCTCTCAGTTTGAGGGCGCTCTCGCAAAGCACAAATGTGCTGTGTGACACAAAGAGGAGTGTCAGGCAGCATAAATTTCAGCATACAAAATTCCATACACAAGCGACGCGTCGCAGCCAAAACTTTTTCGGCGAGTTTTCCGCAAGAAAATCCATAAAAATATACAAAAAAAAAGCCACAAAAAATATATATTTAAATCTAAGAAACGAGTGTAAATATTATAACAAAAACTGAATGCGCAAAAAGTTCCTCTAGTCATAAGGCAAAAGTGTAAATAAAAGTAAGCGGTAAATGCTGTACGGAACCAAATTGTGCCGCAAAACAAATGTTGCCAATAGTACACCAAGATATATATTAGTTCGGAATCTGTGTATAGGAAAACGCGCCTGGCCGAGGCCCCGAGTCGGGGACCGAGACCCCGAGTGTGTTTGTGTCCAAGTGGCGCTGCGTTTAAAATCAAACAAGTTTCTTTGAACAAAAATTTAAAAAAAAAAAATCGAGAAAAAACGCGCACAAGAAGAAATCGCTCAAAACATTTGAATTTAATAAAATGCCGATGGGAAACGAAAATCATAAATAAAACATAAATTATGTTTTTGGCAGCGGCAGCCAAAATAATATTCCATACAAAAAAAAATAAAAAGAAAACGCCGCGCAACAAACGAAAATACAGATATATTTTGATTTTTTTTTTTTTGTATAAATAGAAAAATCAATTTCGCACGCAGCGCGCACTCAAACACACACACACGCTAGCATACAGCAAACAAAGAGAGCGGCGGCGCTGAAGCTTGCTCTCTCTCCCTTTAACTCTCTCTCTCTCTCTCTCTCTGTGTCTTTATGTGTTTGGCGCCTCGCTGCCTGCCCCATTCGCCTGCTTGCATATGTATGTTAGTGGGTGTATGTAAGAGTGTGTGTGTGTGTGTGTCTATTATAAGCAATAATGTGTGCGTGAGCAAGAAGCTGAGGAGGCACACTGCTTTGGTCAGTGTTGCTCTGGTCTGCTTAGCTCTGGCTATATGTGAGAATAATTGAATATAATTCAAGTGTTTTTGTTGCATTATTTGTTGTGCTTATTATTGTTATTTGTTTAAATTAGCAACAACAAACGACAGCAACAACAACACACGCGACGTGTTGAAAGCTGTAAAACGGCGTGCGTCGATAAACAAAAACGAAACCAATCAAAATGTTCAACAACAACAGCAACAACAACAACAAGAATACAGCAGCAACGCGAGCATTTTTGCAGCCCTGGGCCAAACCCTTTCAAGAGTTTACGGTTATTTTGGTGTAGTATGCGTGTGCGCTGGCCATGTTTACAAATTGACGGCGACAAATTGAATTTATAGCAGGACAGTGCAAAACAAGTGGTTGCGCTCCAACGCAGTGGGTCAGGCTGGGTGGCTCTAAGGGGGTCCTGTGTCCTGTGTCCTGTGCTCTGCTGCCACGGTTCCAAGGCAAAACCTTAATTTCCGCTACACTTTACAAACTTTTCGGTGTGTGAGTGATTGTGTGTGTCGGTGTAAACTGGAATTGGGGTGGGTGGGCGTTTTTTTAACGCACAAGCATCGACAACAAAGACAACGACAACGACAGCGGCGTCGATGTCGATTTCGATGTCGACAAAATGAAATTCTTGAACAAGTGGCCAACGTGGAATGTTCCATTGTTGTTGTTGTTTTTGTTGCTGTTAATGTTGTCGCATTTCGAAACGTTAAACAACAACAAACAACAAGAAGAAAAAGAAATCAAATAAATTAAACTTACACATATAGTTAAATTAGTGAAAATTGAATAAAAAAAAACGCAACCAAAGCACAAAGTGTGACAAAAACGTAAATAAAAATAAAAGAGCGCAAAAGAAAGAGCAGGAAGGCAGCGACAGCGTTAGAGACCGAGCAACAAATTAATAAAACAACAAAATATCAAAAAAACTCAACCCAACGCCAGCCTCAACGTTCGAGTTAACGGCAAAGTCAGCCGCGGCAACCGCAGCAGCAGCAGCACAGTCAGAAAATGGGCTGTGGACAAAGCAAAATACATTTATATCCCAGGAAATCGAAGAGTAAAGCAAATGGCAAGAAAGGAGGACATGGTAAGCCAGCAGCGAAAATAACAAAGGAAGACGTGAGAGTTTCAAGTGTGTGTGTGTGTGTGTTGTGTTTCAATCTGTTTGCCTTGGACAATGGGAAAGTTAAACACATTCGTAAAGGAATCTCATTAAAACTAAATTCAAATTAATTGTTGACCTATAATTTAATTATGCCTCAATATAATTGGCCCATGCTGCTGTTAGGTTTTTCTTATACAAAAATAATACAGTCAAACTTCCATATGACGAATTGTTTTCTCTATAACGAATTCATTTCAATCAAAAACACTTTCTCTGTTAAAAATTTACATTGTAACGAAGTTTTTGCCCCTTGAGATTCGTGACATGCAAGCTCAACTGTTTATGCATATACACACTAGATAATATATATAAAGGTATATCTTATATGCATATAGTTAACAAAAGCTTGCACGCATGACGACATCAATTTGTCTGTGTGTGTGTGTGTATAAGCCACCTGTTTTCACAATGAGGACATCATTGATTAAAATGTCAGCGGCAGCAGCTTAGACACCGTGCATTCACAAACTCAAAGACTAGGCTTAAAATCTGCATGCACACAGGCATAAACACACACACACACACATACACATGTCTATTCGCCTTGTGTATAATAAAACACACTGTTAAAAATATCTGTTCGCCAGCACACATTCTACAAACAAAAAGTTTCGGCAAGTGCCCCGACTGCCCCCTTTGTTGCAATAGGCCTCCTCTTCTTCTTCATTTTCTTCTTGTTGCTTTCTCTCGCATTTTGAGCATGTATGTGTGTATGTGTGGGTGTGTTCGTTGTAATTAACTACTAAAAGGCAACTTGTTGTTGCAGTGGGCGCACCAGTTGACTGGGCGTGGCCCTCTTCTGGGTGGGCCTTTTTATTTCTATATTGGATATACATATTTATATATATAAACACATTCATGAAAGTGCTTGTGTGTGTGCGTGTGTGTTTAAAATGGGTTAAACAAAAGTGTAGCATACACAAAGGCGCCATTGTACTATAAAAGGCCCAAATCCTGATGGCCTTAGCTTTTGCTTCTTCATCTCTTTCTTCTGCCCTGGCTTGATTAATTATAAACTTTTGTTTATTCACATTGAATATTTTTGTTAAGGCTACCGGACAAATTGCATTAAAATGCATAGCATGTCTTAATTAAATTTTGCCAAAGGCCACAAAAGCTTAAGGAAAATTACCCAAAAAGCTTTAGATAAGCCGACAAATAAGCTCACCAAACTTTCTAATACAAAACCCAAAGGCTTAAGATTAAAATCATAACAAACTAGGTTTATAAATTTAATAATACAGTGAAAATTTCCATTCAACGAATCTCAAGGGGACAAGAAAAAACTTCATTATATGGAAAATATGTGGAATGGATTTTTGATTAAATTAAAATGTATTCAAAAAATGTATTTGTTGTACATAAAACGACGATCTTTTTATGGATGCTTCACTCCAAAATGCTTTCAGAGCTATCCTATTATCTCACACATAGATTATTATTATTGACAACTCGTTTGTTCCACTTCTCTGTGACTTTCTTCTTATATTATGACTTTCATTTTACTGCATTAGTTTGCCGCTGACACACATATAAAAGTTTCTTGTTTTGTTGCAGCCGATTCAGATGCAGAAACAGATGAGGATGAGGGTCACATTGAGGATGCGGAGAAGGCGCAACAACGCGAGCGCGAGAAGCATGACGAGACCGAGGAGCTAAGCAATAAGGAAATCCAGGACACCGATGAGGATGTTGCTGTATCGCTGTTGCGTGCCAAAAATCTATCGCTACTACAAAGCCAGTAAGTACCCAAATGACAGCTAGATTAGTATCCACAACAACCTCACCCCAACCCTCTCCACCACTTTTAACTCTAACCAAATAAAACTGCCTGCACCTTGCAGAGAAATATCATCAAGCCAACAGAATTTCTTTCGCATGCTGGACAAGAAGATCGATGAGGTAAACCAAACAAAACTAGAATTCAAATATTTGATTAGGTTAACTAAACAGCGTAACCTTTTCAGGGTCCCGATTACGATTCAGCCAGCGAAACGGAAATTGCCTTGGAGGAGGCGCGACTGAATGCATTGGTGCAGCATTGGGAATCTGCCAGTCTCACCGCATCCATCTGCTCCTCAGCCAGTCGCTCGCTGCAGACGACGCCCATACGTCAGGTGGTGCCACTGCAGGCGAGAGGTGCCACTGGTCTAATGTTGCAGCCAACGACGGCGTGCAGCACGCTTTCCACGGCCGAGTATTTACCCCAACACGTCGTAGCGGGCAGACAACAACATGTGCAACAACAAGTGGCAAGTTTGTATCAACAGCAGCAGCAGCAGCAACAGTTAATGTTGCAGCAACAGTTGCTGCCACAGCTCGATGCCAATCTTGTCAATGCGTCCAATGCCAATGCAGCTGCTGCTGCACAACTCAACCAGCTGCAACAGCAGCAGCAACAGCAACTGATACTCTACCAGCAACAACAGCAACTACAGCAGCAACAGCAACAACAACTGGCCGCCTATAGCGGCCATATGCTGTCGCTGCCAGCAGGCGCCAAACCTCAAAGTGTCAGCCCCAAACGTTTGTTGTATGGCGCCGGAGCAGCAGCAGCAGGCGGCTCTCCGCCCGCAAGCGTTGCTCCCGGTGCTCCTGTACCCGTTCAGTATGTTGCCAACAATTCGCCACTGATGCAAGCTGGCGTTGCGGGCTTCCTTAACGGTGCTGGCTCAACAGCTGGACGCGCTCCATTGCAGCTTTCCTATTACGGCGTTATGCCAAGCACTGCCCCACAGAATGCCGCTCAGGCGGCCGCCTCCGTTCCCATTGCCTCCGAAACTTATGAACCACAAACCGCTCCACACAGCCAAAGTCAGCAGCAGCATCCGCTGCAGCCACAAACGTCACAGCTGCAACATGCGGCAACATCCGCAGCCGGCGACTACTACGGCGAGGTTCTGCACACCATGCAGGTGAGACAAAAAGAAAAGAAAACTTCTCACAGTTTTTAATAACGTCATATAAAATTTGTTTGCTTTGCTAACTTTAACAGGCCACGCCACCACCGGAATATAAATTTCCGCCGGCCATAAGTGTGCAAAGATTGGCGCCACAGGTGCAGCGACAATTGCGCGAGACGCAGGAACTTATAAAAGACTCGTGCCCGCAACTGTATGCGGCGGGCTATGGCAGCCCAGGACCACCGATACGCAATCCCAACCGTAACCCAACTAGAACTAGAACCACCCTGGAGACGCAGTTCTCGCAGGAACTCTCGTGATATCTATATATGTAAAGCAGCAAGAAGCAACAGTAGCAAACAAAACAAAAAAAAACATAAATTTACTTATATAACAAAACATACAACAATCATATAAACAACAACAAACAAAAAAAAAAAAGAATTCTTACAAACAAATAACATCACAAAGAATAAGTCAAGTACGCCAAAGGAGAACACATTAAGCAAAATTAACAAAATTAATTAACACTAAATTAAAAAAGAATAAGAAAACTATTGACAAAAAATTATAAAAGTGCACTCAATGTTTCAGTCCTGCCCCACAAAAACAAAAAAAACAAACAACAATCTTAGTAAAGCAACAACTACGGAAAGATATACGGATTAAGATTATAACTACAAAACATATATAAAGTCAAGTAATCAACAGGTAGCCAAAGAGCAAAAAGATAAAAGCGATAACTGAAAGATTAGTTTGAGCCAGACAAATAGTTTAAGGGTCGAGTGTAACACAACATAATGCTATGTATTTATAAGCAACAAAGTTAGAAAACAAAAAAGAAACTTAAAAGAACAGCAAACTCCTGTTGGAAATGTTACAAACACACAAATAAACAATTAACAAGAACAAAAACAAAAACAAAAATGACTTCTACATTCTCACAATTTTGTTAGTCATAATCATATTCATGGTGTAATTTATTAAAATAAATTCTGTCAAATGTGTGAACTAAACAAATATTGAAATGAGCAAAACATAATGGTTAAATACGAGGTAACGTTGAAGCTAGAAAGATCTATGTATCTGAGATCAATGGATGGAGGATAGCCACCGATCGATAACGATGGTGAATGCTGTCTAGAAATATTTGTATACTTTAGTTCTATTTATTATTATGAATAATTTTGGATGTATAATAGTTTTTCTTATATAAAAAAAAATATATACGTATATATATATTTAAAAATGCTAATAAAAGCAAATCAATTAAGTTTAGAAAATGTATATTTATTTGAAAGAGGATTAGGGTGTTGTTATCGTGGTGAAGTATTCTTAATAATGAAACATCATAAAACTATCCCTCCCCATCAGCGTGCAATATAAAAAATAAACAGTAAGATTGGTTTCGAATTAACTCCTTTATTTATAATTTGTAAATCAATTCATATGTTTACATTAAATGGAATTATACATTTGTTTAATTCAATGTTTTTTTACTTGTGTTTGTTTTTTTTTTTACTAATTCATAATTTGTTTTAGTGAAAATTTGTTGTGTGAGTGTTCCAGCTAAGCATTTAGACTAGTCACATAATATGGTTTAAGATGATATAATACGCATTTGATTCTAAGAAATTAACATGTGAAGTTATGTTTTTTTGTTCACTTCAGTTGTCAAGTGTTGCTTGGAGCATTGCAAATAACATAATTTGCATTCAAGTTAGAATATGATTATAATATAATATATATATTCGAGAAAATAGTTGCAGTAATCAAATACGCTACAAATAGGCGCTGGAAAGCTAATTGCCAAAAGTTATTGGCTAATCCAATGCCTAATAAACTACATTTAGAATTTATACATATAATAGAAACAAAGAAAAAGGAAAATTATCATTATATTAGCGTATTTGATTCCAGTTTAAACCATATTATATTGCTATATATGTGGGCGGAGGAGATCTACGCAAGTCTCTAACCTTCAGAGACCCTCTCTCTAACAGTGTTATTCTGTATGTGTATGTGTGTGTTTGTGTTATATTGTGTTTTTGCATCTGTTTGCTTTTTGCTTTTTTTTTTGCTTTTTTTCTTTTGAATTAGGAAAGGAAATTACATTCGAGCAAAAACAAAGCTAGACCTACTAACTACCAGGGTCTAGTCCTAATTAAAGCTCGTACAATTTGGCTGTATACTGTTTAGTTTTGTACGGGTAATGGTGGTGGAGGCATCACATACGGCATCGCGTACGGAGATCGATAGGCGTTGGCCGGTATGCTAGGTGCGCCGCCATTCAGCGACACCGTCGCCATGCTACTCGACATGCTGTTGTATTGTCCGTAGGCCTGTGCTGGCAAAGGAGCAGCGCCGCCAGCCGGTATCTGCTGCGGTTGCGGTGGCTGCTGTTGTTGAATTGGTGGCGGCGGCATATTGTAAGCGAAACGAGAGCGTTTCTGTTCAACGCCATAGCCATATCCGGCGGCAGCGGCCGCTGCTGCTGCTGCTGCCTGAGCTGCGGCCATGTGTGGTGGCTGCTGTTGCGTTGGCATGCCAGGTGCCTGTGTCTTTGGCTCAAAGCAAGCGGCATTCGGATTGAAGCGTGAGAACTGCATTCCATTTGGCTGTTGCTGTTGCGGCTGCTGATGCGTTTGCTGCAGCTGCTGCGGCTGCGGCTGTTGTTGATATGGGGCGCGGTAGCTCGGGGGACGATAGCTCGGGCCAGCAGATGGTGGCGAGCTACGCTGCTGCGAGCCGCCTGGATTATAGCCGCCAGTGTTCGGGTTGGGAGCTCTGTGCATATTGTTGTTGTTTTGATTTTGGTTACGATAGTTGCTGTTGCCACCCATTTGCTGGTTGCGTCCCTGGTAGCCACCACTATTGTTGCCACGATAGCCACCCATTCCACCGCGTTTCTGATAGCCACCGCTAGCAGCCATGTTCATCAGCTTGGGATTAATGGTCTGCGCAGATAGACATAAAAATAAAACATAATAAATGGTTAATAATTGATAAATTCTATTTGTTGGTTATCTATCTAACCTGATTGGCCTCACGCAGCACCTGAATCAAATCATTTGCCTTGTTGGCATTGGAGTGCGTAAACAAGGTATATGCAGTGCCCGTATTATTGGAGCGTCCGGTACGTCCGATGCGATGAACATAATCCTCCGAGTTGGAGGGATAATCATAATTGATCACAAACTTGACATCGTCAACGTCTGTGTTTCGTATGATCGTGATTTGAAAAGTGAAGAAGTTAACAATATATTAAACAGATTTTACAAATTATACATTTTCTCAAAATACATACTCAAAAGTACTATAAACAAAAACAGAAACTTATGTGTGTGATATTTGTTTTAATGTTGTTTTTTTTTTTTTTTTTACTTTGTTTTTCTGTTGCTAAACTTAAATATGCACTTGAACAATTTAGTTTGTTTTTAGAATTTTTTTTTTATTAATTGTAGTTTTTTTTTTTTTTTTGATTTGTTTGTACTTTGAACAAAAATTTCGCCATCAATACTATTTAGCGTATATTAACAACTATACATCTTTGGCAAACAGATATATGTTTTTCTATACTGCGGAAATGTGGACCTCGACCTTTGTGTTTTCTTTCTCATTCTTAAATAATGTTTTATTCTTCTATTTGTTTTTTTTTAGAATACACAAATCTTTATTATTATATATATAGTTATACATATATATAAATATATTATCTTCGTAGTTTTTTTTTTTAAGCTTAATGCATACAAGAGACGGCTTGATTAAACTTAAGATGTAGGTTATATAATAATAATAAAAAAAAAAGTAATGTGATGACAGGGTGCTAGGGATTAAGTTAGTAGCTGGACTAGGATGAAGCTAGGATTGATATGATCTTTATCTGGGGTTGCGATGTATAGCAGTAGATTTTGATAGATACAACAAGAAGAAAGAGTGGTAAGTGATGGTGACAGAGATAAAGAGAGCGAGCAAGAGAGAAAGTGAAGAATTGGTTCATTATTAGCCTAGTACTTACCCCGTGTGCGATCTATGATTATATTAGATAGGGCTTACATAAAAAATGTTGTTACGGCTCTGTTGTTGTTTCGGTTGTTGTTTGTTGTCGATGTAGCCTGGGCGCGGAGCTTAAGTGATGAGAGTTCCGCGTTGCTAAAAACTTAAGAATTCAACCCTCAACTTGTATATAAAGCTTAATATTTTTTTTTTTTTTTTGTGTATACATTTGTTTTTAACATTTTAATCTAACTATTGTTTGGTATTTTTGTTTTTTGTTTACTTTTGCCATTAAAAAAAATCGAAGTCCATTTCAAAAAGTGCTGATGATATTTTTGTTCACACACAAATTTAGGTTTTATACATATAGGAGCGACGTAATATACAATATACATAACATACTTTCTATGTTAAAATACAAATAAACTACGAAAATAAGCATCAGTCAAAAGTTTCTTGGCCGCAAAATGCATTCAAATGTTTTTTTAACTCTTAAACCGAATTATAAACACACAATCAAATCAAGGGAAACAAAAATCATTAAGTTTAGATAACCCTTCAAAGGCAAGCCCTTTCCAGAAAGTTCCAGCAGCTGGCAGTCCTTTTAAAGAGCATGTCTCAACACAACTATTAAACGATCTCCAAATATTATTATTATTATTATTTTTTTACTCGGATTTTGCTTGGCCATTGATTCCTTGACTGACAACAAATTGCATATAAAGTACGTTAGGTTACTCAAATGTAACTTGACGAAGCACAACTAAAAGACTATATAGAAAGGAGGGCAACACAAACTAAAAGTACATACAATAATAGAATACATATTATATATATAATGCAAATACGACGACCAAAAACAGAAATCAAAATACTTCATATAACCAGCAAAATGCATGGAGAACACATTCCCCTCATTATTTTTCGACCACACCATTTCGTAATTATTTTGTTTACATAGTGGAAAAATAAACAGAAAACACAAATAAAAATGAAATAAAAAAAAATGCTGGAAGATTGGGGATCAAGTTGAAGATTTCGACATGCAAGGCACAATTGATTCCGTAGTAAAATACACAATTGGTCAATTTGTTGAATCTCACGCAAATGGTTAAGTCGGAGATAAACAGAGTTTAAAATTAGAGTGAAAGCGAAGGAAACAGTAAAAAGAGTAAAAAGCTGGTCGGTGTTGGCCATTGGATTCATCGCTGACGATCGCTGCCAGGCGACGACGACGACGACGAATCAAATAATGAAACAAAACATTTAATTTTAGCATTTTGGTTTTTGGCATTTTCTTTTTTTTATGTTCTTTTTTGTTTTGGGCATGTTGTTGATCCACAGCAACAGTTGCTCGGTTATTGGTTATGGAGCGCATCGAAAAAAGAACAGGCGCGACAACAGCTGGCTAAGCACAAAACCATTTAGCCAGCTGGAAGCGCAAAAGCTACGAAAAACTCACCCAATCCGCGTGCGGCCACATCGGTGGCCACCAATATCGAATGGCGTCCATTGCGAAAACTGGACAGCACAAAATCGCGCTCCTGCTGCGATTTGTCGCCATGGATGGCACACGCGCGCCAACCCTGTCGCGATATATTGCGCGTTATCTCATCCACACGCTTCTTTGTCTCCACAAATATGATGGTCTTGGTCTCGTTCTCGCTCGAGATCTGTGTCAATAGCTGTATCAGCTTGGCAATCTTCTCGGACTCATCGCAAACATCGACAATCTGAAGGATGTTATGATTGGCGCTCAGCGACAGCGAACCTATGTTGACCTGTATATAATTGTTCAGGAACTCCTCGGCCAATTGGCGCACTTCCTTGGGCCAGGTTGCTGACCACATCAATACCTGACGATCAGGGCGTATCTGTTGCATAATCTTACGGATTTGGGGCTCAAAGCCCATGTCCAGCATGCGATCGGCCTCATCGAGCACCAAATAGGTGCAACGCTTCAGCGATGTTGTGCCACGCTCTAGAAAATCAATAAGACGCCCCGGTGTCGCTATCACAATCTCCACACCACGCTCCAAATCACGAGCTTGCTGTCCCTTGGGGGCGCCACCAAATATGCAAGTATTGCGCACCTGAGTATTTGAGCCAAATTCACTGGCCACAGCCTGAATTTGCTGGGCGAGTTCACGTGTTGGCGCCAGCACTAGAGCAATGGGTCCATCTCCACGTTCCAGACGTGGCTGATTGTTAATGTGCACCACAGCGGGCAGCACATAAGCCAGTGTCTTGCCGGAGCCAGTTTGGGCCACAGCAACTAAATCGCGTCCACTCAAGGCGATGGGCATGCCTGAGGCCTGGATGGCTGTCGGCTTTGTGAAGCCCTGCTTGCGTATCTCATTCATGACATAGTCGGGAAAGCCACCCTCTTCAAATTCAATGCTGGGCGTGGGCACTTCTTGACCCTTAATGGTTATCTCATTGGTGGTCAAGAAGTTGTTCGTCTCACCTTGGGTGCGAGCCAAAACAGACTCGCACGGCTTATAGAAGTTCTTTCGAAACGGGGTAAGCGAAACCTCAGCCCAAACTATTGACTGCAAGTTAGCGCCATGAGTGTTTGTGCGATTGCTGTTCTGGTTACCAAAATCACTGCGAGCTCCTTGTCCACCCATATTCATGCGACTACCATTGAATCCACCAACGCCAGTGCCGCTTGCGGGCCCGCCACGAATATATGGAGCTGAGCGATTGCGCTGGAACATTCCATTACCACCGCCGTTCCCGCCAGCGCCCATACGATTGTTGGGCATGCCACCGGCTGGTGCATTACCCATATAACCACTATTTACCTGTCCGTTATACCTAGAACGAGCGTAATGTGCCATTAGTTATAATTTAGAATAAATTAAAAGCAGTCCAGAATTTCGTTTTTGTACTTTTCGAAGTGATTTTCATAAGCTACTCTCTCAGCCATTTTGAATTATCGATTTTTAGCGAATGCTTCGAGAAAATTTTTTCTGGCCCCGTTCGTTTCCCCTTCTACATCAACAGCACATGTAAGTTTAACTCGCTATTACGTGCCCCCGTTTAATATCATTATTACTTACATGTTCATATTAATCAGCACTTGTGTTGCACAATTATTTGCCAAATGTTCAACCTTTTTTACGGTTTCTTTTGCAATTTTCACTTCACACTAAAATTTTCCAGGTTTTTGCACCTACGTCAGTATAAAGTGATGAAAGTAACCAACGATTTCTTACAGCAGCGGCCCTGCTTTGTATCGAATGTTTTCGATATGTGAAAGTCAAAGCAACTCTGTTGTACAAATGAGAGGCAGCCCCGTGTAAAGTAGAATGACACTTAAATTTATTCGATGTTTGCTTAAATATTCATTTTTGCCATGTTCAAAATATTAAAAGCTTAACACCCCAACAAATATATTTTTTAAAATAACACATGTCGGTCACAATGAAATTATTAAAACAATGTGAAACTACGAAATAATTTGGTCAAATCCACTCTGCCAACTTAATTCGAACTCGAAATGCAAAGTGTCATTGAAGCATAAGTACGAAGTGATTTGTTGTATATGTTTTTATAAGGATGCGTACAAGTTATAAAAAGAATCGTCCATTCGATTTTAAGCTAATTGACCATGTCGAACCGAATACCATACTATATAAACGCCAAACGGGACTTTCGAACTACGAATATATGAAGGTCAAGACAGAAATCTGGTCTAAAATTGCAGAAATAATGGAATGTGATGGTAAATTTTGATTTTGTTGTCACTGCTATAAATACTTACAGTTCCCGCTTTTCCAGTAAACTTTTGCTTAATGCGTTGGAACAATTTACACTACCAGTATCGCAAGGAATCACGGCGACCTGGCAGTTCTACATGGCCATATTTTGATCGCCTAAATTTTCTTAAGAATGTTCAAAGTCGACAGAAAACTAGGCCGAAGGCACAGCGACAGACTAAAGAGATGGCAAAACAATTGGATGAAGACCAAAACGAGTTGCAATCGTTCAATGATTGTATAGTGATGCATGTCAGCGACGATATGGAACAGCATGCCGACAGTACATTTATGATTGAGGAAATCATTGAACAAACAAACGATCAACTCATACAAGAAGAAATCATTTACGAGGAAGAAGTGGATGAAGATGAGGAGCAGCACCTTAAAACTTACCAAGAACCCACTGTTAAGGCAAGAATGCATCACTCTGAACTAATTGATCTGCCCGCATCGCCTGCCAGTGATTACCAGAAAATGAGAAAAATTCTTGAGCAACTGAAGGGCAAACAAAAAGATTTTGCGGAGCGTCGCATTTTAGCCTTTGCGCTCAAATGTCAATTGCGAGCACTGGTTGCTGAACCCATAGATGATCTAGTTGTTTAATATAAGTTAGGCTAAGACAAAAACCATTGTATATATATTGACTTTAATAACATAAACTAAAAGAAAACATTATCTATGCATCCACCTTGCACTTGTCAAAATCAAGCCAAGCCACATTGGGCTTCGTTCTAAACTCATCCCGATCTAAACTATCCAGCATGGCTGCCTGCTTACGCACATACTTGACCAGCCGCTCGATATGGGCATAATCATCGCAGTCCATCTCAAAGAAGCGACGCCACAGAGCACAAGCCAATACTCGATCATCGGACATGATGCCCTCGTCGTATGCAATCAGTGCGGCTTGAAATTGTTCTGAAAGCGTTTCGATTTGCTGTCTGGTGCGTGAAGCATTGTTAGCCTAGACGTGATGATTGGATTTAGCAATGCACAATGATTTTAGCATTTTTAGGACATACCCCAAGTTTTTTTGCTCTTGTATTCACATCACTCCACATAGCCTCCACAATGCAGTTGCGCAAAAATCGCCCATCTTCGCCAGTCTCTGAACCTTCAGCCATTGATCGCAGTAATAACAGCCACACATGCAACTCTGTGACCAGAAACCAGGAGTTAAACGTATTAGGCAGATTAAAGTCGCGAAAGAAGGCAACATAGTTGATTTTGTCAGCCACACTTTCGTACAGCAGATGACTGGTTACCTTAAGGCGCTGCAGCGGATGGTTTATTATTAATTTTCTAATTTTGTAGCAATGCCTGTATTACTTACGGCCTTTGTGTTGGGCGTAAAGCCTACTTTGGTTAAAACACGCTTTAAAATGCTGCCATCCTCGGTTGATTGTTTTGCTGTTGATTTGTTGTTTGTACTATTGACGACACCGGTGGAACAAAAGCTGCATTGCTCTGTAAATTTAGCGGTCACAGCTGCGACTCCGCGTTGTTTATATGTCTGTTGCGCTCTCTATGGAACAAAAACAAGAAATGTGGTTTATATAAGAGTGTGCCAAGTGCATTTTTAAGTTGGGCAGAAATGCAATAAAATTTCTTGCCATTATGTTTATACTTACCAGTGCGTTTGTAGCTAGGCCGCAGACTAGCCTTGTTGCAGTGCGTGTGCACAACATGGTTTATTTCAACCTTATTATTATTGTTTGTTAGAATTTCAATTTAAAAAACCAATCTCGAAGTTACAATGAAAGATGGTGCTGCCAACTTGTCAAAAACAAAACCGGTGAAGCGTACGAACAGCTGACTTAACATAGCAGAATTACCGCATACAGAATTACCGAATAGTTAACATACTCGAATAGTTGTTTTTATTATTAGCTGGATAAAGAAATACCAACCATAACAATAAATATGCTGCGTTTAAACGCCCAAATATGTAGGCAATCGTTTGCTCTACTATGCCAGACCGGCAGTGCTTATAAAATACCGAACACCACATTGCAGCTCGTAACTCGAAAGATGACACAACAGCATCAAAAAGTAGACTGGACGACGAGCATTCCGATCGGGTCTAAGGATAAGGAGAAAATCACAGCACTGGGTTGGTTTCTACTTGTAAGTTGCAAAACGTATAAAGATCATCACAATAACTGATTGTTGTGTTTTAGATCATACCCGCCACAACATTTGGTCTGGGTGTTTGGCAGGTGAAGCGTAAAATCTGGAAAGAGCAGCTTATTAAGGACTTACACGAGCAGCTGAATATGGCGCCAGAAGAACTGCCCGATGAGTAAGCCGACTTCAAGTTGTTTTTCATGTTTGTATTAACAATTTAATCTTGAGCAGCTTAAGTCAATTGTCTCATATGGAATACCGTTTGGTCAAGTTGAAGGGACGGTTTCTGCATGACAAGGAAATGTTGATGGGACCACGCTCTCTCATTCGACCAGATGGCGTTGAAACGCAAGGTGGTCTATTTTCCCAGCGTGATTCTGGCAATGGCTATCTTGTCGTCACACCATTCCAGCTATCGGATAGGGAGTAAGTAGTCCATTTTAAATGATATTTCATTGTTAATTATTGTGTGCTTTTGCATCTAGTGACATTGTGCTCGTCAATCGTGGCTGGATATCGCGCAAACATGTAGATAAAGAAACACGAGCAGCGGGTCAGATTTCAAATGAAGTGGAGCTGACAGCTGTTGTGCGCAAAGGCGAGAATCGTCCACAGTTTACGCCCGATCATAGAGATAACAAATTTTTCCTGTATCGTGATTTGCCCAAGATGTGTGCAAACAGCGGTGCTGCTGCCGTCTTTCTGGATGCCGTCTACGATGCAAAAGAAGTCGTTGGCAATAGTCCCATAGGTGGGCAGACGCGTGTTACACTGCGCAATGATCATATGTCATATTTGGTTACCTGGTTTAGTTTATCGGCAGCCACTTCGTTTCTTTGGTATCGCCAGATTGTAAAGAGGATACCATTTTGAATTGTGAACTATTGTTGTTTATTTTATAAAATTTACATACTCGTCTAAATGCACTCTTTCTGTGTGTATGTGTATATGTGTGTGAATGTTTGTAAATGATCAAATGGTACAAATATTTAGGTTCTGTATAAAGTATTATACTAATTGGGTTTTATCCGTTTGCAACGGTATTGTTTATAATTAAATATTGCAACTTGAATCGACATTTGGTTGTAGGAATTGTAGAAATAGGAATACTTAGGCGTATCTAGCGGAATACTTGAACTACTATCTATATATGTATTTATATATATATATATATATGTATGTATGTATGTATAGAAAGAAAGAATACATAAACGCATATTTACACAGTTAGTCTTTGTAAATACTGGAAAATGTTTCGACCGCTTGTTAGTCTTAAATGCCACGCCCAGGCGCTCTGTCTACGCCCTACAGCTGTGGCACAATACCCCAAGAGCGTAGCAATCCTGCCCTTTGATACTTTTTACCAATCGTCTGCACATGAAAGCCAATCTTTAGCAATCGCTCATGATCGAGTATCTTACGTCCATCAAAGATGTATGCCGGTTTCATCATTGACTTGTAAATGCGTTCATAGTCCAGATCGACAAACTCATCCCATTCCGTGCAAAGGACCAATGCGTGTGTCGCACGCACTGCGCTATAAGGATCGCTATGTATTTGCACGGCCTTCTTCACATTCTCAGGAGATTCCGTTACGCTGGGATGCGTTAGGTCATCAATGATCTGTTCCGGCTCAACCTTGGGATCATATATGTCCAGCTTAGCGCCCTCCTCCAACAGCGTCTGGCATACGGTAATTGCCGCCGTCTCGCGTGTATCACCCGTGTTCTTTTTGAAGGCAAATCCCAGAATTGCAATACGCTTGTCCGACACCGTATTAAAGAGGCTCTCGATAATCTTCTGGGAAAAGCGACGCTTCTGGTAGTCGTTCATGTCGATGACCTGCTGCCAATAGGCAGCTACCTCGGGCAGATTCAAGTTCTCGCATATGTATATGAGATTGAGTATGTCCTTCTGGAAACAGCTGCCACCAAAGCCGACTGACGCCTGCAGAAACTTGGAGCCAATGCGCGAATCTAGACCAACAGCGCGTGCCACCTCAGAGACATCAGCGCCAGTTGCCTCACAGACCGCCGACAAGGAATTGATGCTTGAGATGCGCTGCGCTAGGAATGCATTGGCGGCCAGCTTGGAGAGCTCACTACTCCATGTGTTAGTTGTTAGGATGTTCTTCTTTGGTATCCAATGCTCATAGATCCACGATAGCTTCTCCACCGCCTGATTACCCTCGGGCGTCTCCTCGCCACCAATCAACACGCGATCTGCATTCAGCAAATCATTAATAGCAGTACCTTCGGCCAGGAATTCCGGATTGGAGAGTATATCGTAGTGTATGCCGGGCTTTTGATTTGCACGCAATATGTGCATGATACTCTCGGCAGCACGAACCGGCACTGTGCTCTTCTCTACAACAATTTTATTCGATTGCGCAATCTCAGCAATCATTCGTGCCGCACTCTCCACATACTTCAGATCCGCAGCTCGACCTGCAAAATTAATATAAAGTTTATTAAGTGATTATCGATTGTTTAGACTTGAAGACTTACCCTTGCCACTGCCACATGTTTTTGTTGGCGTATTTACCGAAATAAAGATAAGATCAGCTTCTTTAATGGCAGTTGTTATATCCGTAGAGAAGAACAGGTTCACATTGCGACACTGCTTCACCACCTCATCGAGACCAGGCTGCAAGGAATTAAAAGATATGATAGTTAAAGAATCATCTACATAATATAGTACAGATATAAAGCTTGACCAATTGAGACTAATTTTTACTTTTATTTTTATCTGAATTGCATCGTTCAAAGATAAGATAATTACCGCTTCAATACATAGAGGAAGCTTGAACAAATCTAATCTGTACCTAGTTTGTATATATGTTTGCTGGAGTTTTAAGTTAATTAAATTATTATATATTAATGGTGCGTGATGAAATTAAAAGTATTTAAGATTTTTTAGCTATTTTAGTTGAAAGAATCTGGAAGAGATACTATATTCTTAACAATCATCTGCCTTTTACTAGCTGTTTTGCATTTTTACCTAAATTCGTGATTTATTAAACCTGCATTCTTAATCACCGGAAATTCTAAAATTGCTTGGGAATTTTTTGCAAATTATTTTCTATGAAAAATATCGATTCGTTAAAAAAAAAAGTTGGAATGCAATTGGCCAATAAAATGCATTAAAGAGAAGCCTTGTCTCTGCTGATAAGTTAAAGAAAATAAACACAAAAAGCAATTACAAAATTTGCAACTTAGAAGAATACATAACGCAGACACCTGGGCAAATATCAAATGTAAAGAAACTTAAGAAGATGTCAATGTCAGCAAAATGTCTTCTTTTTTTGTTTTTGTAATTCGTTTTTAATATACATTATTGCATTTGTGCCAATGGTAAACGGTGATGATGCAATCTAAGAATGAGCAGATAATAATTCTTAGAACATTTCGTTTATATGTACATATTTATATATATTTACTTAAGATTACTACTTCGAATGTTGAGAGCAAGTCGATAACGTCGACGCTATCCGTTCTACTTAATTAAATAACTAAAGTTTCTTTTTGAACGGCCAGCACACATTTATATTTATGGGTGTTTGTGTAAAACTTGACATTATCCAGTCGTTGGGCTGATTAGAGGCCCAGAATAGTGCTGCTTATCTGACTCACAGTACGCAATTTGGGCCGGTTTAGATAAGTATTTGGTGAGTTAAATGGGGTTGCGGGCGGAAACGATGGAAATGCGACAACAAACAAATACTTAGTTAGTTAGTTAGAAAAAAATGTGTGTATTCCTAAGCAGCTTATAAGTGTTTTTTCCTGAATAGGTCAAATCGTATTTACTAGCCAATATAAGGTGTAATCTTGTTAGCTAGTGTAATTGTCAACATTTGTCGTTTATGAATGACTCTAGTAGCTATATATGTATTTATATATGTTTATATTTGTGTTGGGCTTCGCCTCTGCGCTAACAAGCTGACCATTAACCTTGTAACGGCCTAAAAATTGCGACGAGCACCTGCAGTTGTGATTAAAAATAATTTTGATCTTGTGCTATCTGTCTCTCTCTGCCTCTTTCCCGCCTCTTAAGACGCACACTACTATTTGGGCAACAACAATACAAAAATGTACACTTTGTATACAAATCAGTTTCAAACAGTCATCAGCCGGTTGGTTGGTGGAACTGGTTTTAAGTTTTTTAGGGTCTGAGAGACGGGCTACTTAAAACATGGTCAACGTGTGGAGTTCATCGACGTTTTTGGTATTCGTATCTGTACTTCTAATTGATGTGTTTGTTTAGGATTATTCGTTTCTTTTCCAATGTAGCACAAAGCGTGATAGATTTCAAGCCCACAGACAAACGCACACACTCACACAAACACACACGCAGAGGCATTATTTAAATGCATAAACACACAGACACAAATTGTGCAAATACGTGCATACAATTTGTTAAACACTCGTGAAATATGATCCATCATCCGCCCAGCAAAATAACTTCAACTAACCTCATAAATGGGTAATTTCTCCGAATTCCATTGTGCGATTCTTTCGGCACTTTTATCGACCAGCGTTATGCTTATATCTGGACACTTGAGCGCCATTACCGCACATGTTGGGCCGCCAACATAACCAGCGCCAATGCAACACACTTTCATTGTTGATTTAAATCGATTTTTACACACAAATTAATTAAAATAACGCACGAAAATGCACAATAACTGCCGTCAAATTACGCTCAACCAATTTTTCAAACAACAATACAGATGCATATGTAAATGTTTAATGCTTCCTCCGCGGCGTCCGAATAACATTTGTTAGCAAAAAGTCCAATCAGACTGTTAAAAGTGATTTAGCAGCGACATACCCCTCACTATTCTTTTTATATAAGCTGGCATGCTGTGTCTTGTTACCTATATTTTCATTGTAAAAATATTAAATCACAATCACTATTGTAGCAGATTGCAAAATCGATTTAATGCAGGCAATTTGTTGCGTTCGCGCAGTCTAAATATATTATCACCCACAAAACATTGTTCAAGAAACTTCTGTATACCCAATTTTTTGTGAATTCAAGGTATACAAATAATCTTTTTCAGACGAACATTTTTGCATGGACGAACTAACAGTTAGTTTTTTGGTCTCTGGATCTATGTTTCAAACGCAAACTTAACATAAAAATGTTAGTTGGCAGACAAACTTCTCTGTAAGCTAACAGCAGATACTGACAACTTAATAAGAAGAAGACAAGTTATACCGCCACAATAACAATTTAAAAATAAAATAAAATATTTAAAAAAGCTGGCTATGTATACTTTTTAAGCAGCCTTTGAGAATACCGTCTTGTTTTATAAGATTAATTTCACTTACTTTTGGAACCGGCAGTTTTTTATTAAAATTGTTTTGCTCAAAATTATCAGTTCTTTTGATTTTTCTCCAACACCATGTTGCAGTTATTTAACTTTGTAAAATGCTCTCGACTTCCGTATCATTTAGCACCACAAGTATTAAGTACCAACTTTCGATATTTGTCTGATAAAACCAAGAAACCATGCCAATCAAGTAACACTACAACAATTATTGAAAATCAACATTACTACAATTTATATTTACAGTGAAAGTTACAACCCCGTCTTGCAAAAACAAACCCGGCACCGATGTTAAAAAGAACGATGGCAAGAAGAAAGAAGAGTGTAAGAAGACTCCTGCAGTTAAGAAAGAGACACCAGCAGTTAAGAAAGAGACACCTGCAGTAAAGAAGCCGGAATGCAAAAAAACGGCACCAGAAGCGAAGAAGACTGAGACTCCTGCAGTTAAGAAAGAGACACCTGCAGTAAAGAAGCCGGAATGCAAAAAAACGGCACCAGAAGCGAAAAAGACTGAATGCAAGAAAAAGGAGTCCGCTGAAGTAAAGAAGACCGAATGCAAAAAGAAGGCACCAGAAGTTAAGAAGACTGAATGCAAAAAAGAGGCACCCAAAGCAAAGAAAATTGATGAAACTGCAATTAGAGGTGGATCGAAGTGTAAATCTGATAAGAAAAAGGACACAAGTCCACCCGCAGATGAAAAGAAAGGCCCGCCACAAAAGAGCTGCGAGGAACTGATCCTGGAGCGTGAAAGGTCAAAGAAAGGTTGCGAGAAACAATCAAAAGAATCTGGTGGCGGAACAAAAGGTCCTGCCTGCCAACCAAGTAAGTCAAAAATAGTTAGCCCATAAAAATACAACTATGCAACTACTTTATTTTGCAGAGCCCAGTTATGAGGATTCGAAAAAGTGGTCTAGGATCACATTAATGGGTGTACTGCCAATTGTGGCTATTCTAACGATCCTTGTATTCACTACACATAAAGAGGGTGATCGACCACCGTTTAAGCACTATCCACACATGTACTTGCGTACCAAGCCATTTTTCTTTGGCGACGGCAACCACAGTAGATTTCATAATAGTCATTGGAACGCCCTTCCTCCAGATGGCTATGAAGATGAAATCGATCCGGAGAGCGTTGGCAAGACAGCCGAGTCGGACATGGAGCGCGAGGACCGTCTAAAGGAATTTAATGATGTGCAACAGGAGTGGAAAAAGTTCAATGATAAACGTGAGGCTGAGGCCAAGAAAGCAGCGGATGCGGCTGAAAAAGAGGCTAAGAAACAACGGGATTTGGAGGCAAAAGAGGCTAAGAAACAACAGGATTTGGAGGCAAAAGAGGCTAAGAAACAACTGGATTTGCAGGCAAAAGAGGAAAAGAAGCGTCAGGCTGAGGCTGATAAGGAGGCTAAGAGACAGCAAGCCCAGGCCGACAAAGAGGAGAAACAGCTACGGGCTGAGTTGGAAAAGGAACGCAAGCGACAAGAGGCGGAAGATAAAAAGAAAGCAAAAGAGACTCAGAATTACGAAAGCCCCTTTTTGAATACCGAATCTGAAGAATAAACTGCAAATTATCGTATGATTAAAAGTATTTCTTAAAATTAAAATAAAAACTTTATTTATTGCATCTTAAGGGTTCATAAATTTATTTTTTTTTTTAAACATTTTTAGAACAAGTTCTATAATTTTTATTCAGCAAAAAACTCACAAAAAAGAAAATTGACTAACTTAAATAAACCTAACATTTTCTTACATCTGGTACAATTTTACACTCTGCGAAGGGATTGCCAGCCTTGGTTTCCTTTTTGGCGCACGGTGGACACTCAACACAGCATATATCGTCCTTTGGCGTTGCCTTCAGAAGACCATTGATATTTTCACCCGGTGCGGGCTTCAAGCGTGTGCCGGAGTCGACACGCGATTGAACAACCTTGCCTTTGGATAGCGCCTTTGTCGGTGTGTATGTGGGTCCGCCAGGTGGACTAGTCTGACCCCAGAATGCCTCGGGCACATCCCAAATGATCAACGAACCATCTGTGCTACCGGTGATAAACATCTTGCCGCATGGACTATATGCAGCACTAATCACGGACGATGCATGCTCCGATCCGGAACCAACGACATCGCCACTATTATAGTCCCACAGCTTAACATGTAGATCGCTGCCAACGCTTACAAAATAGTCACCGGTGGCATTCATAGTCAAACAATTAACTGAGGACTTCTTTGAGGCGGTTAGCTCGCGTATCAGGGCGCCATTGTATACCATCCAATAAATAATTCTGCCATCGGAGCCACAGGTTAAGATCTGTACTCCAGTTGGGAAATATAGAACAGACATGAACTGTGTATTGGCAGTCACCACCTGCTTGCGGGTCATGCGATTTATATCCCAAATGACACAGGAACCATCCGTGCAAGCCGAGATCACTTCAGTGTCTAGATTATTAATATCGAGGGATGTTATTGGACCCGAATGATCCTTGAGCACACCCACAAGATCCTGACGATACGGCTCAATTTTCCACACACGCACTTGACCTTCAATACCACCAGTGACAATAAAGCGTCCAGTTGATGCCACAGCCAATGCACTACAGCCTAAAAAATAGATTTGAAAAAGTTTAAACAAACAAGAGAGGTAGAGAAATTAGAGGCTTACCCTTATTATGAGCATTGGGTATTGCGTAGATAAGACGTCCAGTTATGGGAGTAAAGGCGCGAATAATTCCATCGTTCCACACCGAGACAATGCTGGTACCATCCTGTGCAAAACGAACTGCAGCACAGTTAAAATTGTACACCATAATGCGGAGAAGCTCCTGTTTGCGCGACGAGGACCAGATACGAATGCTCTCGTGTCCTGCAGTGGCAAACACAGCTGCATAATTTCTGAAAGAGCAAGGGAAACAAATAAAAACGTTGCAAAAAGTGAATCCAATCTTAGCCTACTTGGGAAAAGTAATAAAGTAAACTGCTTTGGCGTGACAAGTGCGCAACAGTTTCAGCTCCCAGCTCAGAATATTGAGGGTATAAATCTCATTGGTGTCTGTGCAAATATAAAACTTTTCTGGCGTGGAGCGCACAAAGGAGGAGATGCGTCCCGAAACGCGAGTACGCCTCACCTGCAAGAGAATAGGTTAAAAAGAAACCAAAGCCATTAATGTCATCAACTACCGTGCGCAAGTAGGGCCAGGTAGGTCCGGGATAATCACGAAAATTTATCAATGGTATTTCGGTGCGTTCTTCAACCAGCTGCACCTCGCCATCGCCGGCGCCAATCAATAGACGACCATGCTCCAATACATACAAGGCACGCACTCCATTCACATAGCGAACACAATCGGATCCAGTTGGTTTCCTTGGATTATGTGTGCCAAAGGCGCCCAGGATGCCACTGGATGTGCCTGGACGAGTTACATTGTCCCTGTCGCAGCAGTTAAGGGTAATCTTGATAATATCACCAGTACCGGTGCCAAGGTAGGCAAACTCATCATGCTTATCAATGCGGGCACAGTAAAAGAGCCTCGATTTGCTGGCCAAATGTACGTCCTGAACATACAGTTTCTTCTGCTCACGAACAATGCTCCACAGGCGCAGATGACGATCACCGGCTGTGAGAAAGAAGAAAGGATTATTGTGCAGCGGGCGCACAGTAAGAGCATTTCCCGAAATGGCCCGCGATGCGGGCTGACGACAAATAGGCGAGCTGCAAAAAGGAGGATGATAATTGAAAAAGCACAGATTAAAATGTTTTGATATACTAACAATGTCTGCATATCGAAGACAATAACGGATCCATCATCTTTGCCGCCAATGGATATGACAAAACGATCCTCGGCAGTGAAACAAATTGCCTGCACCTTCACCTTATGCAGATCATGACGTCCAATCTCTTTGCGTGTCTCATAGTCCCACACAATGACATAGCCACGAAATCCCATATGATTAACCTGACCCGAGGCGATATAAGTGCCGCTTTTGCTGACATCCAAGCAGGAGATGCTGTTTGTGTGTCCAGCCACGAATTCTTGTGTGTTCTTTGTCAAATCTGCAATGGCAATCTTATTTCCCAATGGAAAGATGGCTGCTCCGGTAACTGGATGTTGACGAACACCATTCTCCACTTTGCCATTGATACCAAAAATAGCTTGTGGCTGCAATTGCACGCATTCTTTGACCGGATTCTCCATTATTATGTTGAATGTATATTTGAAAATAACTTTTTAGTGTTGACAATGCGTACAGAAACTGCTTATTGATTGTTTGAAAATAAAGCAATGGTTGCCTTGGAGCAATTTTGAAACTGGTAGCAGCGCCATGTCATTTATTTTTAATTTGATAAATAAAGGCAACTCTTTAATGTATGTTAAAAGGTGGCAACGCCCAATACAGCCGGCAAGTCCAATAACAAAAGCATATGGAATATCGTGTACATATTCAACACACATATACATGCGCATAAAAATAGAATATATAAGTTGCATTCTTGTGCCATTTTTACAGTTAATCGAACAAACAGCACTTGTGCTTACTACAAAACAACAACAGAAGTGCGATTCTGATTAAACCTAAAAAAATGCTGCAAATTCCAAAGGGAATTTATCTGTTTGTGCTGCTCTGTGTTATTACGCAGTGCAGCAGTTTGAACTTTCGCCGGGGCCGCAATGTCAATGGATTTTTGGGTGAGCCGAGTAAAGTGAAAAGTCTCCAGCAATTAATGGATGTGGAAGAATTGTGGTTCGAACAGAAGTTGGATCACTACCAGTCAAACAATAAACAAACATGGCAGCAACGTTACTTTATCAACGATCAATACTATCGCAATGACAGCCATGCGCCAGTGTTTCTTATGATTGGTGGCGAGGGAGAGGCTACCATGAAATGGATGCATGAAGGCGCCTGGATACGCTTTGCGGAACACTTTGGTGCGCTCTGCATTCAGCTGGAGCACCGTTTCTATGGCAAGAGCCATCCAACAAGCGATCTATCCACCAGCAACTTGGCTTATCTCAGTTCGAAGCAGGCGCTAGCCGATTTGGCCAACTTTGTGGAGGCCATGAAATCCAAATATAATATGAATGCTGGACAAAAATGGATTGCCTTTGGTGGCTCTTATCCTGGCTCATTGGCTGCCTGGGCGCGCGAAAAGTATCCGAATTTAATTGATGGCGCTATCAGCTCAAGTGGTCCGCTGCTGGCACAGGTTGACTTTACCCAGTACTTTGAGGTGGTCAAGGCATCGCTAGCCAGCTACAAGCCCGATTGCGTGCAGGCTGTGGCCCGGAGCTTTGCTCAAGTCGAGATACTGCTAAAGCATATGATTGGTCAACGTAACCTCGACGAGAAATTCAAGTATGTCGCCAAAACAACAAATCGGGTGTTTATATGCAGATAATGTTGAATAACAATTCTTTATTTTATTTATAGAACATGCACGCCCCTTAAAGACTCAATTGAAAATCAATTGGATATTGCGAATCTATTTGAAAACTTGGCTGGCAACTTTGCTGGTGTTGTACAATACAACAAGGATAATAGCCCGCATGCAAACATAACCATCGATGAGGTGAGGAAGAACATACACTAATCAAAAATACTTCTATTTAGTGCTAACATTTGCTATTGCAGATCTGTGATGTTATGCTTAATACAACGATTGGACCGCCTGTAACACGCTTGGCTGCAGTTAATGACATTCTGCTAAAGCAGTCGGAGTCCAAGTGTCTGGATTACAAGTATGACAAGATGATTGCAGATATGAAGAATGTATCATGGAACTCGGAGGTTGCCAAGGGCATGCGTCAATGGGTTTACCAAACGTGCACCGAGTTTGGCTTTTATCAGACATCCGAAAACAAATCTGACACATTTGGCGATCGTTTTAGTGTTGACTTTTTCATTCGTCAGTGCACTGATATCTTTTCAGAGCGCATAGACGCCAAATTCGTTGAGCAGGCAGTATTGAAAACGAACAAGTATTATGGTGCTTTAAATCCGAAGACGACTAACGTGCTATACGTGCATGGCTCAATTGATCCGTGGCATGCGCTGGGCTTGTACGTTTCACAAAATGTAGACACGCCCACCATCTATATTGAAGGTAAGAACTGAAATTAATCACGATGATATCAAATGCTCATATTTCAAACTTTTGCAGGCACTGCACACTGCGCCAACATGTACGAGCCGGCTGACAGTGATCCGCCACAGCTGAAATCAGCGCGCAACAAGATACTCAAATATTTAGCTGGATTGTTGGACGGTTATGCCGTCTCTGCAAAATTAACCTGAAACCAAATACGCATCAAAGCAATAATGCAAATCAAGCATTAATTAAAACAATGTAAACATATTTAAATACATAAATGTATCATGAAATTATAGATTTATTGGCGTCATTTTGACATACTAAATATTTGGACATGCTAAACATGTGTGGTTAATATTGATCTTTTGCCAAAATTACATTAGTCCTTCTTGGCCTGCTGCATTTTCTCATGGAATCGCTTCCAATAGTACTTTACGGTGTTGTTCTGCAAGATCTGCTCGTCGACAAAACGTATGGTCCAATTGGCCATCAAATAGATGATGTCGTAGATAAAGGCCACCACACGAAAGAAAAACTTCTCCACCTGATCCTTGCTGGGCAAATTGGCAGCCACAGCCTGCAACTGCTTCATAGTATCAGCGCTCAACTTACTAGCAGACTCATTCTTGCCAGCCGATTCTTTGCCTGACTCTGAGTATGATTTTTGTTTAGCAAACGAATCATCTTCCGTTTGGGTGTGCTTCTTATCAGGCTGCTTGCCAAAGTCACTGTCACTGCCCAGTGCTGCTGTCTGCGCCTGAGCACATGCTGTTGGCTCGCTACCCAGACTCTTCGATGAACCAATGTTGCTGTCACTCACGCCGCTTGGATTGTAGCCAACAGAACCTTTAATTTTGTTGTCCTCGCTGGCATAGCGCACACCGGTTCGCGAGTACACCAGCGATGAACGTAAATTGCTCTGTGCTAAAATGGGGAAACCATTGCCAATAATAATAAATTTAGGCTCATTGCGCACAACTTACCAAACCCCTTAGAGGACTTAGCCAACAGATAAACATTTCCACGACGGGCGATTGAAACTATAGCACGCAACATTACGATAATCTGATCCTCGTAACAATATAAAAAGCGAACAAACTGAAATTCCTTACAATTAAATTTGAAGAAACAAAATCTGAACACAACCTACTCCTACAAAAGTTGACAGCAAAAGAATTAGTTCACCATGTTAAGGGTGATCAGTGTTGTAAAAAACAGTAGATTCAAAATGGCAACATGCTGGCTTATAAGGTTGTTTTTTGTAGTTTGTCTTTATTTTAGCTAGTACTACAAAAAAATTAGTAAAATTTCTAGTTAATTGTAGAGGGCATACAATAGTGAGGTCCACGCTCACTCTTAAAGGTGCGCTAAGCTCTTGGCAAATTCTAAGCGGCGGCATCGACAGTGTTACAAAAAACGTGACCAAAATGCATTACGTAAAAAGGAGTGTTGGAAACACAGTTAAGAGTGCACTGATTTTGCGTCATGCAATTCAGTCACATGGATTATTATTATCTTAACTAAAGCGCAAAGTTGGCTGGCCAAATTTGTGATCTTCTTTTTTGGAACTTACAAGTTTGGACAGCTTACTTTACCAAGCTCATGAAGTCTACTTTACAGTTGTTTAATAAGCATAGATACATATATTTTTATAAGTTCACTTATAGAATTTCTTTTTAATTGTTAACTTAATCAATTGCAATTGGTTATTTGTTTGTTCCTCGACTATTGGCAACAAAATCGGTTTCTATGCGTAAGTTAATATCAAGAGCTTGTAAAGCATTTTCAGTTTTAAAGCATACACATGTGTATATGCTTAAAATTACAGATTACTGATTAAAAATATACATAACTGTATACATATACATATATGTCTTTATGATTAATTAATTATAATGTAATGGAAATATTTGCGCGTTTTCCTTTAATACTAAGACGCACTCCTTACCGTATAAGCTGCTCCCATAATATTAAAACAGACCAATTTGTTTTAGATTGTTCTTGATGATGACATCGGTAACCGCATCGAATACAAATTTCACATTATTTGTATCTGTAGCGCAGGTTAAATGCGTGTAGATTTCTTTTTGGTCTTTTCGTTTGTTGAGATTTTCGAATTTCATGCGTATATAGTTGGCAGCCTCCTCGAAAGTATTGGAACCTATAAAAAACACAAAATATATAAGGTTTATTTTTATTGTTAACGCTTTATGTTGTTTTGACACTAACCTGTGTATTCCGGAAAGCATATCGTTAAAGGAGATCGCTTGATTTTCTCCTCGAACAAATCCTTTTTGTTCAGGAAAAGTATAATGGACGTTTCCACAAACCATTTCGAATTGCAAATTGAATCAAAGAGTTTAAGTGATTCAATCATGCGATTCATTTCCTCATCTTCGGCCAAAACCAAGTCGTAACCTATATTAAGAGCATATCGGTTAATATTTTGAACATTAATTACACGTTCTATAACTGAGTCTTACCTGAGAGTGCCACACAAAAGATGATAGCCGTAACGCCTTCAAAACAATGAATCCATTTTTTACGCTCCGAGCGTTGGCCGCCCACATCAAAAAGTCTGTAAAGGAAAGGAAAATGAAATTTAAAACCAAGAAATAATTAATTAAATCAATAAAATCAACTCACTTGAAATGCAACTGTTTGCAGCTGAAATGTGTCTCAATAATGCCTGTGGTCTTAACACGAGTACGCAGAACATCCTGCTGTGTGGGAATGTAATTGGGTTGCGCAATGCGATCCAGCGAATTCAGATAGTAGCCAGCTGAGTCATTCAACTGATATTCACGTGAGCGTGAAAATGATTGCTGCACACCAGCATCCGACCACAGTTTCTTCATCAGCAGCACAATTTCGGGCAAGAGAATGCCTTCGTCTGCCGCCGAGGCATGTGTAAAGAACTGGCGTGCAATGTCTGTTTTGCCGGGATCCGCAAACTCAATCTTGAGTCGACCCATGGCTCGTATGATGACCATCAGGCTCTGTACGGTGTTGCTGTAAACGACGCGACGATATTCCTCGCACTCCTCCTGTGAGTAGCCCGTTTCATGTATGATCTTCATTTGTTTGACTATCGTCGATTTGCCAGATTCGCCGGCACCTAGAAAGAATAAGAAACCAAGAAAAACAATTATAAATTGTGCAAACTGACAAATGCAAGTGAGAAAGGGGAGGAAATGAGCTCATCTCTTAGGGCGTGTCGCTCGCCCTTCCCTTTACTACCCAGCAAAATCAGCAATCAATTGAATTTGTAATTGGCAATGGGAATGAGAATGAGAATGATACTTTTGCTATTCCGTTTGCGTAAAATGAGCCAATGAATGAATCAATGGTCTGAGAGGGTGGAGGCAAGCCGGCAACAAGTAACGCGCCATTTCGTTTGCTGTTTTCATTCATGAATGAATGGATGCCACAAATTGTTCAATTGTCTTTGGGTTCAAGAGGCCAAAAAGCTTGCTACGAGCTACCGAGCTCAATTGCGTTGGTCATGTTGGTCATGTAATGTCTTACGGCGTATACATGAGGTAATTGGTTTTTATTTTTTCTATTACATTATTTTCAAATTTTTATTAGCTCATTTAAAATTAATGTCCAGTTTGAAACATTTATGAAAGATAGCATTTTACTTATGTTTGTACTTTATTTCAATTCCCTGAAGGTTATTGAACTTTCACAAAACATAAAATATTATCTCAAGTCGTTTAAAGTTTAAACCATAACTTTGAAGTAAATAAAATTCCAAACTTAATAAAAACATAAGCCAACAAAAGAATCAGAAATGGTTGTTCAATTCAATAGATAACAAAAAACAACTTATGTCACGTGTTTTTTGGTTTCCCAAACGACTAAAAATAAGGTTTGTTATCGCGGCTTGAATGTTTTATTTTTTTATATATTTTTTTTTTTCAGCCATAAGTTTATTTAAGTTATAAAACGAAGTCCACGATTGCAACAATGGCATATTAGGCTTACTTTGTTTGGTTTTTTTATTTTTTATAAATCTGTGCAACATTTATTGCTTTTGTCGTTGCTTGCTTGAATGTTGCATGTGTTTTTGTGTGACTGTGTCTACTGTTTCCAGACAGCAACATAGAGGGAGTGAGAGAGGGCTAAAGAGAGAAGAGTGTTTGTTTATTAGGTAATTGCGAGAGCTAAACTCTGAGTACTTTCACTTTTGCAGTGCCTTGTACACCCCCCGATTTCAAATTGCAATACTTCACTTCAAGAAACTTTGTTGTATATTTTTACATATAGTATTTTGCTACCTATTATTTAAAGCTCACTCAAAAATAACAATGCGTACTAATTCGGCCATAAGAAATGTGTCGCTGCAATAAAAATAATGGCTTCAAGTCAGTTTTCGAATAATGATGGGCTTCCTTTGCCAATCTGAATATGAATAAGTAAATATTCGAAACGTGCCACCGAATTAAATAACAATATGATACAGAAATAAAACTAACAATGGCGTCAAAAAGGTCAATTAAAAACTAATAATAACAACAATGCGATACACACAGTCAAATCAATGCACCGTTAGCTATGCCATAATACGCGTGAACGAGAAGAAGAAGACAACATGAAAGGGTGTGAGAAAGAGAGCGGAGAACATTTGCGTGAGTACAAAGGTAGCTTCATTACAACAACAAATAATATGCATACGCTCATCATCATGATTATCAGCGGTATTAAAATAAACTTCATTAGCACACAAACACACACACACACACACAAACAAGCGCTCAGAGCCCCAGCAACACAGTGGGGCGTGTCAATTATCTGAACGTTTATTTTTCTATGCAATTGCAATTCCTGAGCAATTATATCAAAACAAATAATAAATACATTTGTATGTGTTCACATTGACGGTGACTAAAGGCAAACATAGATTTGGAAAAGAAAAGTCTGTAATAATCATTCCATGGCATTTCGCTGACTGCATGACTAATCGTTATCGAGGTTTATTGGCGCCGCCAAGCGGCCGGAGACCGTACTTCTCAGATAAGTGAAGTGAGAAAAGAAATGTGCTAAGTATGGGAGCGTAAGCTGTAAACAAATACTTTTGCAGCAACCGACATTAAATCGTTTCGAAATGTCCGAATCGGAAGTGAACACATTGTTCGATATTTTTGAAGGGAATTTTTTGTAGCTGCGACAGAGCGTTCGCTCATTAGTTTAGTTTTAAAATAGCTGTTTGAAAACTGACGCAAAGGTCATTTATTGATAATTTTGATAAGGAAACGAATGAATTATGGCGACAAAAACAACAAGAACAGCTACATTAAGTATATTTTATACGTTGTGTATGTATGTACATGAAAAAATTCTTTAAATTTGTTGATTAAGTTATTTGTGTTGACATTTCGCTTTGGGTTCCGTTGGCTCTCCTCCCTATTACTCGCTCTCAGTGTCAAATTTGTATTATTTATGCACATACATACATACATATGAACATTTGTATGAGCACCCCACCAGACATGCCTTAAATGTGAAACACATTGTGCAAATATTTGAGCAAAATAAAAAAAAAAATATGACATTCGTCTGTCTTGAAATATTTGGAAATGTGAAAGAAAGCCGAAAAGAAACTTTGCTGCCAAAGAAAAAAATTGAACTTTCAATTAAATGGTGTGTCAAAGGGTGCAAGGGAGGGAGACATAGGGAGAGAGAGAGAGTGAGGTAGAGCAAGAGTGAGTGAAATTTACGTTGAATTAAGTGCCATAATTTAAGCGAAGAGGCTGCTGCTGAGAAGAAGGGAGCAATGGTCAGACACAGCGAGCTGCAACAATAGCAAATTTTTTTTATTAAATCTACACAATAAAATGAGGCAGGCACAACAAGCACAATCACCAAACACACACACACTCTCCCTCAGCAGCATTTGATGTGGGGGCCATTTATTAGCGCTAATATCGTTCACCCCACTCGAAATGTCAGTGTATAATGTAACAACAACAACAACCACAGCAATGGCCACTGTTAATTAGGCTTGCGAGAAAGAGAGAGCGAGATAGCAAGCGCATGTTGAATGTGGCTTGAATAATGAGCGTGCGCAGCCTCAACAACAATCAACATTCAGCAAACAGTCAGGGATATTGTTATAGAAATGAAAACATAAACAAAAACAACAAATAAACACATTTGAGTGTGTGTAATAAAATAAATACAAGCGCAAATGTTTGCAACTAGTGCAAGGTGCTTTTTTTATATTTTTTTTGTCTTTACCACACAGCAACACTGGCCTACACAGTTGCGGTTTCTGTTTGATTTGGCAAAACAGCTGCTAGGGAAATTCTGTTTGGTAAGCTGCAATATTTAAGTAGCGCAGTTTATAGAAGTCATACACTTTTTCTTAAGTAAAAACTTTTGTGTTGACGAATGTACATATGTTCATGCTGAGTATGAGTTCATCTCCAGTAGATATCATCTAACTGGTCATGCCGAATGTCCCGTGCGCATACCCCGCTGCTGTCTCACTAACCACACGACGACAGCCCCCTTTTGAGTCATCTATCTGAGAGTTTAACGGGGCGCCGCTTTATAAGCAAAAGCCGCCAAATCCAACAACATACCATATGACATACATGTGTATGTGTGCGTGAATGGTGTGGTGAATTGTTTTTGTTGTTGGCTGGAAAAGTCATTGCATTGTTTGCAACATTGAATGGAATGGCTTTGCACTTTATTCAAATAAATAGTTTCTCGGCGTGTCTTTTGTATAGAAATTTAATTACAGAAGGCCAAAAAAAGAAAAAATTAAACCAGACAAGATGCGCTGCAATGCGGCTTCCAATTTCACTGCAGAGGTCAAAGTTGAAGTGATGGCGTCGCAACGCCTCAATGCACAACAACAAGTGCCACTCATCACGCACACACACACACACACACACACTTTCATACAAACATATTAATTGTGTATGCTTTTATAGAAAGAGAACCGCAATAGAATCATATGTACATATATACATATATCCATTGGAAGGCAGATTGATGGCGCCCCACTTGTTGGAGCCAACGACGCTGCCGCCAGCTTCGACATTTGGTTTCAATTTACTTTAAATTTCTTATCGCAATCGAATCAATATGGACATGTGCATTGCATAATGGCCATGATGAAAAACTGAAATCCGTTTGAGTTAATTGAAAACGCAGAGAAATGCACTTGGAATTACGAAACCCACCCCACTGGAAAGTAGTTCACAAATATGTACACAATTTTGTCCATGGCGTCGCAATTTTAATGCATGAACTAAAAATCATAATTATAATATAGAATGGAGAAAGACTAGAGTAAAACGCACCCAAGAGAAGTAGTTTAACCTCCGAGGCGGCGCGTTCGCCTTCAGCTCTGAGCGCCCGGTCGATGTTTTTCGAACGTTCGATGGCTTCTTTATCTCGTGCTGTACTCACGGCACAACCCATTTTGTTTTTTTTTAGTTTGTTTGCTGCCTGTTGACCAACTTGTGGTGAGGTTTTTTTTTTTTGCGTTTTTTGCGCCTTTAATCAATTAATTTTCACTCGCGATTTTCGGTACTTTTAATTAAGTACTGCAGATCGTTCGTTGCGTCTGCGCGTCGTCTGTACACTTTTTTTTTGTATTGCTTCTCCTCCTCCTTTCTCACACAAACGCATACACACACATGCACACGCGCACCAGGGTTTTGAGCCGACTCAAACGTAGCGGCCCGTTTGGATTTTTGCACTTTTCAAATCACTCACGCTGCGGTTGTTATAATATATTTAAGTTTATATAAAATTTGTATTTTATAATGCGAAATAAATTCTCGATTTGTTAAAATTGCTATTGTCGTTCGAGAGCGTGAATCACTTTTTGGCTGCTACTGCGGTTCTCACTCTGAAACTAAAAAAAACAGACCGATTGGTCACACTGCAAGCGATCGGCGCTTGTTGGTGCTGTGCAACGCAGAAAGGTTGTGCGTTTTGCAGCACAGCAAAGTTATGGGCAACTGTGACGTCACTAAGATCAACTGTGGCGCTGCCAGACTGTCAGACTCAAGTGCCTTACAGATTGCTGACTGTCATGAAACTTGGAATTCAAAAATGACTCAAAGCAGAAAAAATTAATTTAAACCGCCTATTGGCTATAAAAAAGTGGCAGGTAAAAGTAAAAGAATTTCTATCATATATCTGGGATTTTAATAGTCACATATGTATATAATATTTGAACAGAAGTTGCATATCAAAAACTTGTCCCTTATGGGCTGCACAAATTTTTGAAAATTGTATCAACATTTCAATATCAAAAATTTGCCCTTTGCCATGGATATGTTTATTGAAATAACGCAGTAAGTATAAACAAACAAAACATGCACACACACACGCACACTCACACAAAAGTATGTGCGGCTCGGAAGTGCACGGAGTTTGCTCAATATGCGCACAAACCGACCAAAAAAAAGTTCTCAGGGAACCAAAAGGCATACACATACATACATGCAAACATGCAAACACATATAAGCATATATAATATTTGCTTAAGCCTTTTGCATGAGAATTCCATTCTTTGCCGGGCGGTCAACTTTATTCCAACAACAAATGGCAGCTGTTGCAGTCGAAATCAATTTTTAGAAAGATTCTGGCAAGGTTATGAGAAGGAGCAGCTTTCCTCAACTAATACATCAACTGGAAAATGCACTGGAAGCAAGTTGGAGTCGCAGTGCAAAAGTTGTTTTACGTTGATGTCGCGGCGTGTCGGTGAGGACGTCACATGTTGAACTGCTGGCGTGGAGGCCATCAACGGGTCATGATTTACACATGTTTACACGAAGATTGGGGACGGTGGTAATGATGAGGGGGGCGATGCCAGCGCATGAATGAATGATTGCAGCATTTGCTGCATTGTTGGTGTTGTAATTTATCGTAAAATGTATAACGGCAGCAGCGGCAGCAGCATCAGCAGTTAGAGAATTATGGATTTATGCGGTTGGGAAGGGGATCGTGGAATGGCGTGAAGAGGAGCTGCAGAGACGTTTAACGCTTTGGGTGGTCCAATTGGTGCAATGCCGGCGCATGCAAAGCGCATGCCGTCTTCGTCTCTCTCTCTCTCTCCCTCTCTCTCTCTCTCTCTCTCTCGCCTGGCTGTCGTTTGCCTTCCATCATTCTCATTGCTGTCCGTTGTTGTTGCTCGTTGAATTTTATACCGTTTGCTGATGCCAACAAATTTGACGAACGTCGACGTCGGCGTCGGCCAAACTTCAATCGGCGTGCGCATAAAAACAAAAACCAAAGCAAACAACAGCACCAAGCAATAACAACAACAACAACAACAATAAAAGGACGTCAAGGCCTTGAAATAGATATGTGTGTAAATGTATTCGTTCGATCCCACACCTATATACACACATACAAACACACATACAGACGCAGTTTAGCACATGTGTTGCCAGATTGCCTTGGGCAAACTCAAGATTAAGATTAATTTCGTCGATAATTCGAAACAAACAGAAAATCAAAAAAACACTTTCGAAAACTTTGCGCATCGGCTTTTTATGCGTTGAAAGGTTGAACAGACACACGGGCCGGGCAGGGCTGGGCCGGGCCGGCTGTTAATCGGAAATATATACATACATTAAGTATAGCAACAGCAGCAGCAGCAGCAGCAGTAGCTCCACACTTATCTGAAGTCTGGAGACTTTAGACACTCAATTGATGGATGCATCGACCGCCCGTCGATCGTCGAATGCGTTAATTTGGGGTTAGATTTTCGGCACTTTTCAAAGCCATCGACAAGCAAGTCAATGGGCTGACAAGTACAAAAAAAAAAAAAAAACAAGTAAGAAGGCTCTAGTCGGGATAGCCCGACCAGAAGATACCCTGAACCCAGTTGCAGTCCTTGCATCCTAAAAGTATGCTTCAAATAATTATCACTTTAAACAAAACTCATAACTGACTTAACTTTACGATATCTCTGGTGTTTCATAACCGATTTGGACGAAATTTTGAGAAAAGATCTATCGTTACCCATTACACTAATCCCCATTTTTACATTTTCCAAATTCGATATTTTTTATGTTATCGATTCCATGTGTATATCGAAAACCAGAGTAGTTATCGATAATTTGAAGCAAACTTGTTCTGCTCATGGTATAAGAGAACTTATATTCGAAATCTGAAGTCTCTAGCTCTTGTAGTCTCTGAGATCTACGCGTTTATACAGACGGACAGACGGACATGGCCAAATCGACTCGGCTATTGATACTGATCAAGAATATATATACTTTATGGGGTCGGAGATGCTTCCTTCTGCCTGTTACATACTTTTCCACAAAACCATTATACCCTGATTTACCCATTTTATGGGTTCAGGGTATAAATATCAAAAAAGTGGATCGTATGTTAAAATAAACTGAAGAAATTGCCAAAGTTTTGGAAATAATTTTTGATTTGGGCATCTTTTCGGTTTTCAAAAGATATGTGACATTAGGAAACTAAGAATTCGCAAGACCTCTCTTTTATTATTTTTGGAAAAGTTTTGAAATTATAATAAATAAGTTACAGTCGATCATCCATATAACTGAGTTTTCTATACAACGAATTCGTTTCAAGAACCCTGCAATTTGGTTCAAATAAAAAACCAATTATTTAAAAAGAATTTTTTCTATAACGAAAATTTTTCTTGTCTCCTTATAAGGGATCCAACTTTACAATTAGAATTGTTCAATATGTTAATTTAATTTAATTAATAAGGAAGTTTCAGTTCAAATACTTTCTTGTTCATAGGTAAATTCCGAAAACAAACTAAAGGGGCGCAAAATCGTTAAATCCGGAAATATGTACAAGTATTTAACTAAAATTAGCAGCATTGAATTTGTTTACATTGAACAAGTAATAATTACCCAAAATACGGAGAGCGGAGAAAAGACAAAAATGTGTTGTGCACAAACACACACAAACGTATATATATATAGTGTGTGTGTGTGTGTGTGTGTATTGAAACGATCGATTGCTAAGGAAACGAAAAGGGGGGGGGCAAAAAAGTATTTAAACTATTGAGTCTTGGGCACATTGGAACGAAAAAAAAAAAGGAAGAATAAGCAAAAGCAGACGACAGAAGTGCGGCCCGTGTCTAAAGATTTAAGATGCTTTTTTTTTTGTTTACATGAAGAAGCGGTGGCAAAACCAAATCGGCCATACGGCTGCAACCTGCCCGGGAACGGGTGTGTGTGTGTGTGTGTGTGTGTGCAACCGTTTTGGATCGGATCAGCAGGAAACAAATATCAGTGGCAGTGCAATTGAATAGCCATAAAATTGGATTCTGTCGGTGGATGGGTGTGAAATTTATGAATTCCCGTTCACGGTGGGTTTGTCATGGCTTAAAAAGATCAGAGATCTATATAGAAAATGAGTTGGAAAACTTGTCAGTTGATGGAATGCAGTCTTGCCCAAAAAAATATAATTCATTCATAATTAGTTATTAAAAAATTTTTGAAAATTTTCACTTAATTTTTTTGGCAACATTTAACCGTTCGATTTGAGTGGCAACAAAGGCGTCCGTCCACATCATAAAATGTCCATGGAAATTCACAGATACCCCATACGCTGTCGGCTTTTAATTTTTATCACTCTTTCGTTTTTTTTTTGATTTTTTTTTTTTGTAAATTTTCTGTTAGCTTCCTGCTGCTGGCCAGCTATTTTTGCGCCGATTTTACTTGTTGCTTTATGGCTTTATAATGTCTGGTGAGCGTTTCGGTTTTATGATCTTTCAGTGCCGTAAAACCCAAAACTGATTCATGCCTCTCTGGCAGTTAAGCAATTTTTATATTATTTTTTTGTGAACTACTTTTAGTAAAGATGGCGCCAGTCAGCCGAGTTCATAAAGCTAACTGCAAGGAATGCAGAAAAAACATTGATTTTCCTCAAAAAAAAATCACTTTTTAGCTGGCGCTGGAGCTTTGCCATCCTTTGGAGCTTTGCCATCCTTGCAATTTGGATTAGTTTTTTGATCACCTGTAAGAGATAATGTTACGAGAAGCTCAAGTTAGGGTGTTTAATGCGTAATTACTAGTGTGAGCACATTTGGCCTTTTGAGGTGGCTTGGAGCTTGATCCTTTGCCTGACCCTTTGCCACCACCGCATTGATCCTGCTGGGCGCATCGATTCTGCTTGGCGCATTGATTCTGCCTGTCGCATTGATCCTGCTTAGCGCATTGATCCTGCTTGGCGCATTGGTCCTGCTTCGAGCATTGATTCTGCTTGGCGCATTGATCCTTCTTTGCACATGGGTCCTTATTCGCACATGGATCCTTCTTGGCACATGGGTCCTTATTCGCACATGGATCCTTGTTGGCACAGGGATCTTGCTGACATTGATTTTGCTGAGCGCATGGATCCTTGTTGGCACAGGGATTCTGCTGACATTGATTTTGCTGAGCGCATGGATCCTTGTTGGCGCTGGGATCTTTCTTACCACCTTTTCCACTCGCTAGTCGCTGAGAGTATAACAAATTCTCAGTCAATTTCAAGAACGAAATATTCATCAAACGGTGCATTATTAATTTGGAATTTCACAAAATAAATCAGAAAAGAAAACGGAAAATTTATTGTATTTTTTAACTAAACTCTATAGGAATTTACTAGCTACTGACTTTGCAGGCTTATTTGTCAAAATGATTTTCGAAAGTTTGAAAAGTGAGACTAATTATTGGAAATCATTCGATTAATTTGGGAAACTGACACATGTCGTGCGGCTGGGGATTGAATATTTTTTAGAAATGTTAGGTTTTGGGTTACACTATTCATGCTTCGAGCCCTGCTACTGAAACTCAAGTGCTCCGACCACACATTAGCCTCAATTTTCTCGCTGTTCGGGCTTCGGGCTTCGGGTTCATCAAGTGGACTGCGACGACAATGTCTCTCGGCGACGCCATGTCAAAATATTTGTCAGCGCCTCGATTTACGGCGCGGGGGCAGCGCAATTAGACAAATGCTGCTGCGTCAGGATGTCGCCGACGATTAACCCAAATTCAAATTTGATTTCGGACTTGAACACTTGAACAATACAAAACATTGCATTGGCCTTCTGTGATTTGTGATTTCTTTTCACTTTTTTGTCTTTGGCAGCATTGAACTGGAGGCAAAAATGTTCCGATTTGCAGGTGCGCTGAACCGCAAGGCCAATAAAAAAAAACCAAATTTCTTTAGCAAGAATCAATGACGACAATACGCGTCGATTGAAACGAAACAGATGCCAAAATGAAAAAGAAGAAAAGAAAACAATGAACCAAAGAACCGAAGAATATCGTAGCAAAAAAAGGGTGCCACATGGTTGCAAGTACATACATACATACATGCTACATTGATTTCAAGGCTTTTCAGCATTTATCACATAATCAGCAATGTTCCTATTTTTTCCATCTTCAAAGATTAATTACTGCTTGCAATGCAAAATAAATTTCGTAATTTAAAACTTTGGACCGAAATGTTCTCAATGTTGGGTGTTGTTTTTGTTGGTTGTGTTTCCTGTTCACCTGGCTGTGAGTCAACGGATTTTTTTTAAGTACCGGCTATTAAACTAAAAGCTAAACAATCCAAGTGCCCAAGCTAAAATGGCGTTCCTTATTCACTTTGTTGTTGGCTCAATGAAATTTTGGTGTTAAAATTTGGCGCAATTATTGCGCACCAAATGGAACGCGCAAGTCCATAAATTGTTCAATTTTATTGCGCCAGCATCGACAGCTGAATGGCGTTCCCAAAAATCGGGCACGGTCAGGCAACAATGGGGCGCCCCATCGCGCGCGCCCGCCTGTGTGTGTGTGAAAGCTTTTATTATATAAGTAGTTTGCATTTGTAGTTTGGCAATGGCATCCAGATCGCACAATAACTGCCAAACTGCTGGCAGCTGGTGTTAGCCATCTTGCGCAAAAGCCAACCAAGTCGGCCATTTTGTACAATTTGTAATTGCAAAGCAAAAGGTGTTTATGACCCAAGTGTGGCAACATTCACAGCAGCCGAAAGTTAAGCATTTTACTTCTTTGAAAATCAGAAAATCCATTTCATTTGTTGCTTAACTTATATGAGATTTAAGCTATATATTACTTTTAACCAAATGAAGTGTTTTGGAAAGTTAGAAAACAAATCTTCAGCTCAACCTAATTTTAAAAATCCTTTCGGAACTACAACAATGAATTCTTATTGTGTTTTTAAAGTATTTACTTTATGTATTTACTCAATCAGCTTATGGCATTTTAAGTTAAGAGATTTGTGTTGAATAATAATTTCTTTAGTTTTTGGGGTTTTCTATTTATTGCAATCGAAACGAATTAAAAATTAATTTTTCTATGTTTGTCACCACAAATTTCACACAAACAAAATTCACTTAACAGCTTAAAACTTTTCATAAATATTTACAAAAACCAAACACAATTAAAGTCGTGGGAAAAAACATCAGAACAAAAAAAAACAAAACAAATCTTATATATATTGTTTGTTTAACTAGTTGTTTATGATTTAGTCAAAATGCGTTCCATATGATTTTGGCCACAAACACGTGATTCAATCTCTTTAAGCGGCGGCATAAACACACAAAAACCAATAAGTATAATGTTGAAAATAATTAAGTTTCGAATACCAAAACTATTAGGTTTGTTTCAAGTTAGCAAATTGCATAGCAAAAGTATAAATATTTAAACAAGAGTCAAAAAAAAAAAAACAAAAATGTTAAACTAAAGACGGCATAGCTTGAGCCTCTCGTACACAAACTTGTTTAGTAAATATTTTGAATATTTTTCGGACTATTTGATTATTTATTGTACGGCGAATCAACAGTTTAATCGAGGGGGGGTATTGCAGGTAGAAAGAAGCTGCAATTGTTGTTTGTTTGTTGCCAGTTTGCCTGTTGGGGCATTGTTGTTGTAGGTCAGTGTGCAAAAACAGAAATGCGGCAGCCTTAAAGGCTTCATTATTATTGTATACAACTTGGGGTTTAGCTGGTTGTGTTTAGAGTGTGTGTTTAATTGTTAAATGTTTATTAAAACTACACTGCTATATACAGCACGAGGCAAGTTTAAACAATGCCTGGCCATGGCCGGCATTTGCTATTGTTTGGTATTCTTTTGCATTTACTTGGACAGAGAAGGAGCGAGAGGTGCAAGCGAGAGAGAGAGACGCGGATTGAATGAAATAATCTTTGTGTACTACAACTCAACTCAACTCAACTTGGTTGATGCTGCAGACGCGTCGTATACATTATTTTGTTTACAAACGTTCCATAATAGTAAACAATTTTGGCCATTTAATAACATTAAACATTAAATTAAAAGCAAAACAAGAAGCCCATAACAGCACCAGCAACAACAACAACAACGTCAGCAAAAACAAGATTAAGAGATAGATTGTGTACATATATGCTTATCTTTATTATGATTATATGAACTTGAAAAACTGAATGATGATGACGACTTTTGTTTGGGAATTCCCTCTTGTTTTTGTTTCTCTCTTTTGTTTGTTATTGGTTTTTTTTGTTTTTGTTTTAGGGATTTAGATCGAGACGAGATTTCGAGTTGCAATCAAAAAGCGACCGACCACACAACGTCAACATTTTTTAGGAATCCGCGGCAATGTTGGCGGAACTGTTGACCCAGTTAAAATGACGCACATCATCGAACTGTTTGGACTTGGTTGCTATAAATACAAGGCAACGTTGTCATGTCAAAGAAATATTTTTTTTTTTGGCTGAGATCTGTGCAAAAAATGTTCATGGAAGGCAGGCAAAATGATATTGCTTGTAGTATATAAACATTAAAAATAGAACATTTTTCCAAGAAATATGCCACGGCAATAAATAAAATTCAAATAGTTTTATTAACATTTAACATTGAATTGATTTTCGTTTTAGAAATTAGTATGAGTAATTTTTGGCTATTCATTTTATTTTTCTTTATTCCCAAACGAATGTCGTTTATTAGCCATAGGAATTTTTCTTTTGTATTTTTCCACACGCGGGGCAATTAATTAAACGGCCGTTTTAAACTGTGGCAGGCCAAAGGTGAATCGAAATTGCGTTGTGTTCGGTTTAATATCTGTATTGGCGGAGCCTGTTCAATTTATATCTCACATGCAACAATAAATTCTGAATATGCACAAAACAACCGCAAACAAGAAGTAATAATAATCAAACGTTAAAATAATTTATTGCCTGTTTGCAGAAAAATAGCCAAAGACTTTTTTTGTTTTTTTGCGTTTCTGGTGCAGATTACAAGAAACAAAAACAAAAAAGAATTTAAATGTTGCGCTGAAAAATGTTCAACAATTGCCCAATTTGTTGTCGCTATTGTTGTTGTTGTGTGGCTTTCCACGAAAATTCGGAGAAAATGGCGAGTGTTGTCTGCCCGTGATATATTTGCCAAATTAAATTAAAATATCTTTCGGGCTTGCACAAAAGTCAAATCAAGAAAACACAAAAACCAAAAAAAAAAAACGTAGCTAAGAAAATGTTTGGTTGTTGTTGGTGTTGTTGCCAGCAGCGCCAATCGTGCCTGACGAGTTCGACAAATAGAATTCGTTTAATGTAAACAAAACTCCGCCTCCGTGTGTGTCTCTTATGCGTGCATGTGTTAGTGTGTGTGTGTCTGTTTGGGGATTGAAACGTTGCCCGATCTCTTGGCACCAAAAACGAAAAAAAAGAAAACGCATTGCGTTTTGGGGAGAGTGTGAGAGAGAGAGAGAGAGTGAGACAAGAGCTAACGATGAGAGTGAGTGGCCTCGTCGCGCCATCGTCGTCACGGTCGTCGCGAGTCGCGAGTCGGCGTAGTGTGCTGACAGCAATGGCGGCACTCAGGGCAGCAGCAATCACACGCAAAGAGCCAGGTCCGTTGTCGGGGACCCGAGCCGATGGAACGACTAAATCAATTAACAGCTCGTTTTGAATGCCGCCAACAACGGCAGCAATCGAAATCAAACAACGGCTGAACACTTTCCTCCTTTCCTATGAATACGCTAAATGTTAATTCATTCGCAGTAATTTGGGTTTTGAGATCGTTTGAGATTTTTGAGATTTTTGATCATTTATTAACTGTTAACTGTGCAAGCTGACAGGCGACCCACATGCTTAACGGGTGGGTGAGAGATATAATTTGGCTAACGATTAGTCACATTATAGCTTAGAGGTTGTTTGATATTTTGTTTTTATCCAAAACATCTATGGAGTGTTTATCAAGAAAAACAATTCTTACTATATTCTATTCTTCTGTCTTTTTTTAGTAAACTCCATTTATGGTTATACACTGCCTGTTACTGTTTCATCTCTTATATTTGTCTTCTTTAGAATACCTTTATTGTAACCTTAGAAAGTTTTCTAGCTATGCCATTGCATCTAAAGCAATATTGAAATCTCGAATTTCTAAGTTAACTCGAATTCTCAAGACTTGTCTTTAGTTATTTTTGTTTTGCATGCCAATGCATAGACTGAGGCTCCAATGGCTCTGAATTCCATTGATTCGCATCGTAAATGCCTAAAGAAACGAGAGAGGGACCGAGAGAGATCGCGAGAGAGAGAGCTAGTCAAGCGTGCTAGCCAAACCAATTAGCTGCGAGTCAAATTGGACACACTGAGTGAACAAAAGAGAACAAATTGAGAATAAGACTGAGAACGAGCACGAGAGCGCGGCGCATTTGCGTAAGGCGTAGGCGAACCTAAAAAAAGAACACACAGAGCTCAAGTGGATCGACTCGCTCTATATAGAGCAGCAGTAGTAGTACAACAGATCATTCGGAGCAGCGTTAAGATCGTTGCTGAGATCGCAGACAGTTTACAGTTAAGCGAGTAAAGCGAAGCCGCACGGTCCTAACAAATATCGGAACGGAAAAAAATAAATAATAGTGAAAGCAACAAAAAAAAAAATAGCCTTCACTAACAAAGCAAACAAAAAACGCGTCAAATAAGAATTGAGAAAAGATCGAAACCGAAATACAAAAAAAAAAAAAAACAATACAAATAATGATTAAAAGTGAAGAAGTTGCAGCTGATATAAATAGCCGCACCATGGTCGTCGATCAGTTGGGTGGCTTTGTGAGTGCCTCGTCGCACTATCATCCAACCCACCATCATTCACATCATCATCCTCATCTGACCACACAGCACACACACCCACATCCACACCCATTTACACACCATCACACATCGTCGCATCTATATCGTGCTGGGAATCCATTGCCCGTTGGCAATTTTCAATTGATGGGCGGCGATTCGCCCACAGATTTGGTGGATGAGAAGCCTCACATTGGCTACATGGAACGCAAGTTTTATACGTCGGGCAATGTGACGCCCACCACCAACACCAACACCAGCAGCAGCACCACACACAATTACGGCTTGAGTGCTTTGCCCAGCATGGGAACACCGCCGGCATCCTCCAGTCCCATACCACCGTATGGTGTGCTAATGTCAACCCATTCTGTTGGATCCTTGTCACCGAATTCCAGCTCCAAGACACCCACCGATCAGGAGATGTATGTCAGTTCGCCGGTGGTAAAGCCATTGCAACTGCAGCCCATGAATCATCAATATGCTTCCACCATCAAATATTGCTCCAACAATACCATTCTGAGTGCCAATGATTACCATCAGCTGGCCATCCATGAAGCCGAGCATCAACAACAACAACAACAGCAACAACAACAGCAGCAACAGCAGCAACAGCAACAACAGCAGCAACATCAGCAGAATTCTCCCAACTTTCTTCCAAGGATTTCTTCATCACCCACACAGGTTATATCCAATGCCCATGGGCATCCGGGCATGTCTGTGCCTAACTTCTCCAGTGCCAGCTCCTCGCCAGCCAAATCCGAAACAATGCCAACAAATTCGAATAACAATGCGAGTCCCAAGCCAAGTGTCTCCAGTGCTCAGGATAGTATTACGCCCGATACGACCAAGAAATCGGGAAGTCGTCGTCCCGAGAAGCCAGCCTTGAGCTATATCAACATGATCGGGCATGCCATCAAGGAGTCACCCACCGGCAAACTGACGCTCAGCGAGATCTATGCATATCTACAAAAGAGGTGGGCTACAATTTCATACATAATACACAGAGAAAAATTATTGAGTGTTTTGTATAGCTTTGCTCGAAGCAATAATTATATGAGGATCAATTGTAGTGAATTTCAGTGTACTATACTTACTGTAAGTAATTCGTACATAGATCAAAAAAGATTCTAAGAATTCCACGAAAATATCTTCCTATGTTTCTATGTTCCTATCTTCTATTCGTGCCTTAATGAATAATCAACGACAAAATTCGCATCATTTGATTTTTAAATCATTCTAAATTAAATCGAGAACAATATAAATCTCTATGTGTCACTTTAATTCATCTAAGCTAATTGAATCCCGTTGTAATGCAATTGTAACCAAATAAAGCACTTCAGCTTTTGAGTTTCAATGTTGAATATCCAGTTACAGTTTCAATGACCATATGTTGGAGCTTAAGAGCTTAAAGTCTGTGCTCACTCCAATTTCGATAAGACATTAAGATAAAAGGGCTTTTCAAATCGGAAACACAAAGAAAGAAAAAAATAACAGTTTCTAAGAATTGTTAAAAGTTCTTATCGAAATACTTTTTAGCATAACTTTGAGCCAATGAAGTTATTTTGGCTCTGAATATTTTTTTCTTCTAATTTATTGAGATACATATAATTGACCCTTTATTTTTAAACTCCATACTGAGTTGGCATAAAGTCAAATTTAGTTTCGTCTAGACAATAGAAACTCAGGTTGTCGGGCTGTCCATAAATGGCACAATCGAAAATTGCATTCCCATGCTGCCAAATGCTCAAATGTCGAGTGAGAACGATTACCGATATCGACACCAACCCCGGCAACCAAACACCGAACAAACATCACAAGTATATATACATATACTATATATAGTAGATACAGAACCACAGGCATCTTATGTGTCGCTTGGGTTTTTATTTACTTGCCTTCAATATTATTTATTCAATATATTTTCCCCCCCCACCCCACCACGCCATTCCAAACCAAGTTGGGCGCATCCTTTTAATTGCTCATATTTCTCAGCGCTTGGCACTTTATAAGTTTGGATATATGTACATATGTTTGTATATACATATATGTATATATATAAGCCCATTCGGCGACATTCGCGATGAGCTCAAATGCGTGAGAGGATTTCATGCTGACGTCGTTTGTTTGTGTTTGTTGCCATGTCTGTGGTGTCCGAAAAGTTTTATAATTAAGGTTTTTTGTTGCGGAGACCCCTCCGTTGTTGGATTGGGTTATTGAAACCGTAAATAAATAAACTTGCATTATTTTTGTCTGCCTGCCAGCTATGAATTCTTTCGCGGACCCTATGTCGGCTGGAAGAACTCGGTACGTCACAATCTCAGCCTGAACGAGTGCTTCAAGAAGTTGCCCAAGGGCATGGGAGTGGGCAAACCGGGCAAAGGCAATTACTGGACCATCGATGAGAACTCGGCCCATCTCTTCGAGGACGAGGGCAGTTTGCGGCGTCGTCCACGTGGCTATCGCTCCAAGATCAAGGTCAAGACTTATGCGGTCAGTGCGAATGGTTTCTACAGTGGCAGCTACGGCGATGCAGGCCTGGTAAGAGTGAATCCTTTAACAATACCAATCTTTACTTATACTTGAATCGTTGCAGGATAATGCCAATTTCTATGCGACGCCAACATATGCCAGCTATGACTATGGTGCCGCTGCCGGTGTAGGTTCTTCGGCGGCGGCGGCGGCGGCACAGGGCTTCAGTGATGCCTGGAATGTGCATGCAGCGCATAGTGGCTCACCGGCCGTTGGCGTTGCCACCCTGCCCCAATACTCAAACATATCGTGCCTGACTTCGATGGGCAACAATAATCATCTCAATGGCTCGGCCACTCCGCCAATGGCTCACTCTGCATTGGGCTCCTCCAGTTCGCCTGTGGCGGCGCTTCAAAGTGATTATGCGCCAGCCGCCAGTCTCGTGGCGGCGGGCTACTCCTATGCAACAAGTGGCAGCGGCTTGGATAACGGTAAGTGCCCCAGTCAACCCGCCTGGGTGTTCATGTCAATCAGAGCTATCCAATTGCAAAAGCAGTGCTGCCCATTTAGCTGGTTTTTTGTAGTTAAATCTAGCTTGTTTTAAAGCGATAACTTAGAATTGCCAAGCAATTGTTTAACGAAAACGGCTAAACCGTTTCTTACGATCAATACATAATTTTAGAGTGAATTTCTTGCACTTTTTGTTTTGAAATATTGTAGAATATTGTTAAACTGGCTGTTAATTCAATTATGTTTTTATCCTCAACTTTGCCATAATTTAGCTTTTTTTGTGCCAACACTGTCACAAAGTTCACACTGCTTGTGTCTCACTCTCTGCGTGTGTGTGTGTGTGTGTGCGGGCGGGAATCATTTTGATCTCGGATTACCACCGCATTGAAACACATGGTGTTACTGCCTGTCTGTCGTTTATTTTTTATTGCTTGCACTGTGAATTTTAACGCCGGATCATAAAAAAAATACGCATTTTAATCGAGTATTTTGTTGATTTTACTCCTTTTTGTCTTTCAGGTCTGCGCTCCATGTCGCTGCAGCAATTGCCGGCATTGTCCTCCATACAGACGGGGGGGCTGACGCACGCCCATTCACAGTCTTCGCAACATCTTCATCATCATCACCATCATCATCAGCAGCAGCAGCAGCAGCAGCATCAACATCAACAGCATCAACAGCATCATGGAAGCATGACGCCGCCGCCATCGCAGACGGGCAATCATGCCATAGATCGTTCGCCCATCGATTTAAAACCGGTTTACCTGAGGCCGATGACTCCGCCTCCGACATCGGTGAACGGCGAATACTATGAGACAATGAAATATTGATATAAGCCTAGGGAGTTAGTTGTAGCTTTAGCAAAAGTTTTATTTTTACAAAATTACCTCAAAGGATAATCGAATTTTACAAATAGTTTTTTTCTATTTTGTTGCTTAGTGCACAAACTAATAGGGATTCATATCAAATAAGTATAATTTGAATAATAATTAGTAATAAATAAGCTAATAAGCAAATAGTCAAGCATTATTTGTGATCAAAGTGTTTAAATTTAAATAAACATTGCTCTAATACGAATAAATAACTTTACATTGTTTTACTCAATCAACTGAACATAAAACTAATTTTTTTCATTGAATTTTAAAGACCTTATATATAAGTTAAGTTACTTGGAAATATTTGAAAAGTGCGCCACTTTCTGTACAACTGCGCACGCAAGTTGCGTAGCATGAAGTTGGCTGCGCTGCATTGCATTGTGACTTGCAGGCAGTAGTTCACACCAAGCAGTGTACTGCTTGTGGTAACACTGCTTTAAAGCCATACGTTATATTTAATTTTATTTAGACACGAATTTTCAACAGTCTGGCAATATTTGACATACGTAATGTTCAACACAAAAATCAATATTAACTTCAAAACATTGAAACTGTGTGTTTATTTGTATACATAAGCAAAGATTCAAAGATTCTTGGTAAATAATTTCTTTCAGTGATTTTATTTCAAGTGTAAATTGAAAACTAGTTTAGTCTGTAAGCTTAAATTACTTTGTTTTCTTTCAATTGCCTGTTAGTATTTTAATTTATGCAAACTAATTGCATACGCATTTATAACACCCTTTTTGAACCAACTCGAGCAGATCTCGGGATAACACTTTGTGTTTGGTGTAAATACAAATTTAATTTTCAGTTACCAGCCCCTGAACATTGTTCGAGAGATTAGCAATCCAATTATTCAGTTAATTTTCTCACCTTTATGGGCAAATTAAAATCTCATCTGGAGTCAAATGGAACACAAAGTCCAAAGAGAAACCCAAAGCTGACCATTGTGCGAGCCGAGAGAAAAGCGGCAGAAATCGCATCAAGAAGTCGTCGCCATTGATAATTATTGCCAGACAGCATCAGGATGTATGAAAGGACAAAGACATACGGCTCAATCTTTTGCCAGAATCGTAAAACAAACACAAAAATAGAAAGAAACACAGAGAGAGAGAGAGAGAGAGAGAGAGAGAGAGAGAGAGGGAAGGAAAGAAAGAAGCGGCGAACGAGGTAACTTTTGAGTGAACAGAAATTTGACAGTCAAAGGATAATCGGGATTAAATCTTCTTGAAAAGTTAATGTTTACATACGCACCTACCGTTGGCGATGCGCCGAGCAGCAGCAGCAGCAGCAAAAAAAAGATGCAAAAATTATGAAAATATTGTCACAAGTGCACAGGACGACGCTAGCAGCGACAGCGGCAGTGGCCGGACAATTGCAGGCGGCAGCAATCAAAACATGCAATTGTCCTTTTCATTCCGTTACAAATCGAATCGGCCGAGAGTCCCCGAGTCCGAGAGTCCGGCGTAAGAGGATTTGTGCGTCAAATAAACAAACGAAAACAATGCCCAGGACCAGAAAAAAAAACTATGCAGCCGAAAACCCAACACAAATCGAAGATGCAGCAACCAGCCAGCCTGCAAAAATAAATAAATAAATAAAATGATTTGAACATTTTTATTTTTTGGCCAAAAATACAATACTATAAAGGAGAATTCTTTCATTTCATTTTACTTTGCGTTAAAGTAAACAATTTTTATTTATTTTTTTTTTTTTTAAATATATATTCTACCATGAAAAGTTTTTATTTATTTTATATTTTTGCGAAATTAAAAACGGTTTTTCGCAAGGATTTGAAACTGGTGAATGTTTTTATAGGCTGCATGCAGCATAGCAAATTGCCCAGAAATTTAGCAAAAATTCCAATTTATCTATCTAACTGTCCTGCGGTCTCAAAGGGAAACTATTTCGACACAACAATGATGCATCTCTTTATTTTATAAAGAATATTCATAGACAAATTGTATATTCTATTGCCAATTTCATTTTACATTCGAATCGTTTACACACACATACACACACACACACACGATCGTCTCGAGTATGTCGCGCGTATTTTGTTCCCCATATAAATAAACAAAAGTCTTGTTGGAATAACATGGCATCGAATATTTATAAAATAAACATTTAAACCAGCAGCACCAGCAAGAACAACAACAATAACAACAATAGCAACAGCTAGCAAGACATGTTACAGTTTTGAATGGAAATACCTCGAGACGGAATCGGATACGATATATATTTTTTTTTGATGAATGAATTCAGCGCTGTAATACAAAGATTTATCAATGAGTTGTAAACGAATCAATGGAAATTTGATGATTCACAAAATCAATATGAGCTGCAGTTTCTAGATATTGTCTTTAAAAAACTGCAACAGTTTGTTAAATATCTCAACTAGTTGAGGCATGGGCGCATTTCATATAACTTGATTCAGTTTTATAACATTCCTTTAATATTAACTTTATCAACAATTGATTGAGAGCAAAACAGTTTGCGGCGAAACAAAAGCAATTGCAAGGCAAAACTCAAGCATCGCTGCTCATTACTTAAGCAAAAAGTACACACCTTAAGGAAAGGAAAGGAAGACCAGCAGCAGAGTCAGGAACACCCACAACCAGCAGGCCATTGCTTTTTGGGCAATAAAAGCTGTAAAACCGCAAATAAGTTACACAAAAACCGCAAGACACGCGCGGCATAAGTAAAATCATCATCATCATCATTATCGGCAACAGGAACAGCAGCAGCAGCAGCAGCGGGGGTGGGGAAAACCGAGTGAAAAACAGAAGTCAGAGTCTCAGGTAAGAGACTAAGTCCACTGTTGGAAATACCCAATCGAATTCGGTTCGTTTTCATTGAGAATTCCCGCGGCGCGCATTAAAGTCTAAACATGCCAACCCAAAAAGCAGCCAAAATAAAAGTTTTCCCCTTGCGTGCTTAGGCATTATGATGATTAGCATCCGGTGCTGACCAGGAATTACATGGATTGTAGTGCTCAGGTAGTCCTGCGACTTAGCGCCGCCGCCGACGCTGTCTTGTCATGAATTTCCGCCTGCTTATGTCCATAAGACCGGAAGATTTTGCGACATGATTATGATTGCGCTTATGATTATTATTATGATTAAACCTAATGGCAGAAATTTCCCAAGCCAAACATACATACGACCCCTTCCATTTAAAACTCATATCCCACTCAACCCATATTTCCTGGAACAACATAACCAAAAACTGTTGTATCCACAACTAATCTGCTTAATTGGCTGTGCCAAAAACCAAAGCCCAAAAAAAGAACCAACAAACTATGTATGCATAATGAGTGCTCGAACCATCCATACATACGTATATACAAATCATAAATTTTAATAAGTGGCCAATATTAAGTGAACCCCCCCCCCTCCCCTTATCCACCCCCCAATCGCACAATCCCACCCGCAACCACACTCCATTCAAGTTAAGTCTGGGAAAATTGTCCAACGGCAGAAAGCCACCACAAAATCAGCCAGTGCAGTTGTGCAAGCAGTGCAATTCACACGCCATTGCTGGGCTCTTGCGCTCTCTGTCTCTCACACTTGGTCTCTTGGTGTGTGCAGTTGAGGCCACGCCTACCATTGGCTGCGCAATCGCTTGCGTGTATGTTTGTGCTTCTGTGTGCGTCGTCACTGCTTTATTGCCGAGCAGAGCAAAGCAGCGACGCTGCGTCGACGTCGCATGCATATTCATGAGAGAGCAGAGCAGCAGTGTGTGTGTGTGTGTGTTTGTGTGCGTGCGCATATTTCGCCTTATCAGCATTTTGAGGAGTGCGCGTTTTTCAAGCGAAAGATACTATTTTCCAATTTTTTTAAATTTTTCTTTCTTTTTGCTAGAAAATGTATTATTGTTGCAGCTTAAATCCTGTTTCTATGTCTGTGAGCGTATGTGCGTGTGTGTGTCCCTGGTTCAAGTGCCGTTAACTGTCTGATTAGGGCACTTGGTGCACTCAACGCTTTAAAATAAATATTATTTTTAGATTACTGCCAGTAAAAATACTAAAATCTGCCCAAAAAAAAAATTTAAAGGAATGGAAAGGCAAGAAATTGCTAAAATTTAATAGCCAATGCATTGCCATATGTTCGTTCCCTCTCTCCATTTTGACCGCTTGCACGCCCCTCACTCCAACTCATCGACATGTGCTGCAAATTGTCCTCTACACAGTTTTTTTTACCATCTCGTCTAGCCGCACTACCAATCCCCCTTCTTACAGCCAGTAATTGAATATATTTCAATGGCGGTGTCAACGTTCTGTTGAATGCCTCAAATTGAGCATGCCAAATTGCGATACGAAGCAGATTTCATTTTTGGCGACAGGCGCCACGGCTTTATTGAGTTTGTCACAAAAAAAGTTTTTGAGTTTGGTTCCAGAAATTAATATGTTTCATATGCAAAAAGCGTGACCAATGAACTTCAATTGCGTAATCCACATTTCACAAAATTATTTAACTCATTATACTATAGTACAGTCAAATTTCCACATAAAGAATATCCGTATTACGAAGTTTTCTTTAATAAGAATTAGTTTCGAGAAAACTGCAATTTGGTTTAATCAAAAAAACCCATTCTAAAATTTTCGATGTGAAGGGGTTTTTTCGTGTTCCCTTGAGATTCGTTACATGAAAGTTCGACTGTATCAAAATGTATATAACAGAAAGAGTTCTTGGCTAGATTTTAAGCATTATTTTCTACAAAAAATCTAGTTTTCAAATAGACAAAATGTTTTTTTTTTTGTTGGTATTTAAAGTCAAACATAAGTTTAGTTTTTAAGCCAAACGTTAGTTGAACCAATTTTGCAGCCATAGTTCGAATCTGAAACAATTAGATATTTGATTTAAAATCGACTTTCTAATTTTGAAATTTGATTAAATTAATTTAAAAATCAGTTCAATACTGAAATTAAATCTTTGTTTCAAAACAAAATTATTTTTACTATAAGTTAATCCAATTTATTCTAATCTTTTTTCCCGCTAACACTTAATCATATTTTGAATGAAAGTTCAACATTTTCTTACAGCTTTAAGTTTGATTAAACTTTCACTGGAATTGAAATGAAAAATTATTTTATTTTTTCTTTGTTTGCAATGCAAGAGATTAAATAAATATTTTCATAGGTCAAATGACAGACAAAATGGAGCGGGAGCGGGAGCGAGAGCGCGTTATACGAATCCGAGAGCTTGAGGTATACAAAAGCGCCATGAAATTGCGACTGGAAGCGGAGACTCTTCGATTGGGACAGACGGGCAAAGGCAAATACGCAAAAAATAACATGAACTGTGCAAAATGTGTGTGTAAAAAGACACACACACACACCAACACACATTCAGACACATCCAATGCCAAAAGACGAAAATTTGTTAAATCAGCAACGGACGATGGCGACGTCAAAAATGCAAAAAAAAAAAAAAAACTATGGAAAATAAAATTAAATGGAGTCGAAATTGAAGGAGCAAATGCAGCCTCATTCGAATTTCAAATGCAGCCAAGGACTCTCGAATCGGCATGGACCTCACATGTGAGTCAAGCCAACACTTGTGTCTGCAAAAGGCTCAAAGGTCCTTTATATTTTAACATCATCCTTGATTCATTCAGCTCGGCATCGCATACGAAAAATTATGTTAAAACAATAAAAATATTTGTCAAAATAATGCGATTGCGCCAATAGAGACAAATATTATTTTTGTATCAATTATCCAGGTTATCGAAATACGCACAAAGAGAAGGAGCGAAAGAGGGGAAGAACAAGGATGAGCATTTAATTTGCTGAACGCTAAAGCTGTGTTTTTTATGAGCTGCCAATTTATATTGAATGCAAATTAAATTAATTATACTTTTTTTTTTTATTCAATTATCAAAACATATATATATACATATATAAACTGTATAAACACAGCAAGTGTTTTAACTCTCACACACACACACAGACACACACATATGTATGTAAACAGAACCGTTAAAGATCCGTTGGTTTGAGTCACACATACACACAACACACACACTCACGCACATTTGCCCAAATAAACATATTAAATTTACTTTAAAGCTGACAAAGTCAATAAATATTGTTGAACAACAAAATATTGTTTCAATAAGCAAAAAAACAAAACAAAAACAATTTGTTAAATGTAGTTTGCAAAAACAAAAAAAAAAACGAAGAGAATTGCTTGGGCTCATAACTCACACAAAGACAAACAAAAACGTGTTAAGACAAAAAAAAAAAAGCAGCAAAAAACGCGTGAGAATATAGGGATAAAAAAGTGAGAGGGAGTTACCATAAAAAAAAAACGAGCTTTTGGTTTTTATCCCTTAAGCGAAACGGATGAAAACATACAAACAACAACAAACACGATTAACTTGCAATCTTTAATAAAGAGTTGTATGCAAGGTTAACTTAAAAAACTTGAATTTAATTTCTAGATTCTAAATTTTCTAATAAAAATACCCCATAAGCCCTGTGAATCAATTTAATATTTAATCGCATTAAACTAATTTAAAATTGTTTGAAAAGTTTTCTCGGCTCAATTCTTAAGTAACTTTGAATTCAACTTAAAATTCAAAACTTGCTTGCACTAAAAAGAAAACTAACTAAAAGCAGTTAACAAAAGCCACCCACACAAACACACACACATAGTTGATGATGTTTTTTATGGGCCTAAAACTTGTCTGCATTTGCCAGGTGGCAATCGAATATTGCGCTTCCTTTTACTCCTGCTCGAACTAGCAGGTTGTGTGAGAGAGTACGCTGCTGCAGCTAGCACTCTCTCTCTCGCTCTCTAGGCCGCATTTTAAGCATTAGTTTGAACAACATAAACAGAGCAGAGGAGAACTGAAAGGATATCCATCAACTATTTTCACCTCCAACATTTCCAAAAACAGAAAAAAAAGGAGAATGGGAATGCGATTTAACACACCGACCGCAAGGCGGTCGTATATGTATATACACTGTATATGTATGTATGTATTTATATTCACAAAAAAAAATCATGAATGGCGGCCACCTTGTGTGGAGATTGTAACTGTATAGCTGTGTGTGTGTATCGCTGTAGGTCTTCACTTACTGACTGGGAACTGGGCCTGCTGCCCGTCGGTGGTTGGTCACAAACACACACACACACACACAGACTGAAAGAGCACTGCTGCTGCTGCTGCTTCAGCTAGCGTCACTGCTCGCAGTCACAGTCGCTGCCGAGATTCGTTTCGTTGCCGAGCTGTATGTTATTTCAGTTACACAGATTCAGTATCAGACGTGTTACTAGCCCGAACGGTTCGTTTGCCGCTGCACGTCCGCTTTGCGTATTTGCTGCTTGTTGTTGCACAGACACACATACATAGATACACTGCTACAACTTGTTTTAAGTAAATATTATTTGAACAAATAGAAAAGAGAAGTGCAAAAAACAAAAAAGAAAAACCCCTCCAGTGAAGTGCGAGCAAATAAAAACAACAAAAAAATAAAAAAGTAAAAGAAAGAAAGCCATCAAAGTTCTTGTGCCTGACTTTTTCTGTGTGGCGGCTCAGTCCGCAATTTAATCAAAATATATATATAGTATATATCTAGTTAGTTGAAAAACTTGAGCAATAATGCACACGCTGTTCAGTGATCAGAATTCGTTCTCGCGCCATTATGCGCAAACGGCCGCCGGCTATACATCGGCCTCAGCTGTGGCAGCTGCGAGCAGCGCTTCGGCGGCGGCAGCAGCACATTATGCTTATGATCAGTATTCGCGTTATCCGTATTCGGCCAGTGCATATGGCTTGGGTGCACCGCATCAGAACAAGGAGATTGTCAAGCCGCCATATTCATATATTGCACTCATTGCCATGGCCATACAGAATGCCTCCGATAAGAAGGTCACCTTGAACGGCATCTATCAGTATATAATGGAGAGATTCCCCTACTATCGGGATAACAAGCAGGGCTGGCAGAACTCGATACGGCACAATCTCAGTTTGAACGAATGTTTCGTTAAGGTGGCGCGGGATGATAAGAAACCGGGCAAGGGTTCGTATTGGACACTGGATCCGGACTCGTATAATATGTTTGATAATGGCTCGTTTCTGCGACGACGTCGTCGCTTCAAGAAGAAGGATGTGATGCGAGAGAAGGAGGAGGCAATCAAGCGGCAGGCCATGATGAACGAAAAGCTGGCCGAAATGAAGCCACTCAAACTGATGACCAACGGCATACTGGAGGCCAAGCATATGGCTGCCCATGCAGCGCACTTTAAGAAGGAGCCCCTAATGGATTTGGGCTGTTTGAGCGGCAAGGATGTCTCGCATGCGGCCATGTTGAACTCCTGCCACGACAGTTTGGCGCAAATGAATCATTTGACTGGCGGCGTCGAGCATGCCGGCTTCACCGTCGACTCCCTGATGAATGTCTACAATCCGCGCATCCATCACAGCGCCTATCCGTATCATTTGAACGATGACAATCTGAGTGTGGCCAGCAGTCAGATGCATCATGTGCATCATGCGGCGGCGGCTCACCATGCCCAGCAGCTGCGGCATGTGGCCCACGTTTCCCATCCCCTAACGCCTGGCAATGGCAGCGGCGCTGCAGGTGCAGGTGCAGGTGGTATACAATCATCGGGCGCTTCACCCACAACGATCTCAACACCGCATGGACCGGCGCATGGTGGCTGGTATACGCCAGAGACGCCGCCATCCGAGCCAATAACAAATGGCAATGGTGCAACGACCAATCAAAGCAATACACCAACACATCCCAGCAACAACAACAACAACAATAATAGCATGCACAACAACAACAACCATAGTAGCCACAACAACAACAACAACAACAACAACAATGGTGTACTCACAAGCAGCCCAAGTTCAGCATTGGGTTTCCGGGACATGATCTTCGATCAGAATCAATCGTGTCAACTGGACACTGGCAGCCCGACGGGCTCAATACAATCGGCCAGTCCGCCGGCGTCGGCCAGTGTGGCAGCTGCCTCAGCCGCAGCGGCAGCGGCTGTCATCAACAGTCATCATCATCATCATCATCATGTATCGCATCTGAGCGGAAATCTGGGCAATTTGGGTCAATTGAGCAATCTCAGCCATTATCGGCCACATCATGTCGGCCATTATCAGGAGTATGGCATTAAGTATGGCGTCTAAATCTACTGCTAGAGTATAAGTAGGCAGGCCGCTGTGCTCTCTTGTATATTCCTGTGTAAATATATTTCCAAGCATGAATCACAGCAGCAGCAACAACAGAATGTATCTCAATGCTAATACAACATCTTATTATTATTATTATTATTTTTATTATTATTATGTTTAATCTTGTTTTTTGTTTTTCAACAATTTTGACAAATTGCGTATACGAAGTGTTGGCCAAGCGAGCGCATTTAGTTGTTAATTTGTAAAATGTACATCGTAAAATATTAGTATTAAAAAAATAAGAAATAATTAACTACCATTAACTAACTACTACTATTAATAATTGTTATCAAATTTAGGTCGTAGTTATGTTGTGATGAGTTTTTGCTACGCAAACCGTTTTGTCAATTTTCCCCAAAATCGAAAGAAAAAAAAATGAAAAAAAAAAACGAATAATAAAAAAACTAAACTTAACATCATCGTATGATAGTGAATCGCTTAGTAATATTATTATTATTATTAAAATAAACTAGCCTAGACTATTTAAGCAATAATAAATTATAAATACCATTATCAAATTAGCATATAATAACAATATGAACAAAAAAATTGTATTAAATGAAAACAACAAAAAAAAAATTATGTTAAAATATCAAAAAGAAAAAAAAAAACAAAAAAAAACCCCCAGTTGATTACGAATTTTATTACCATTCTTAGCCAGAATCAAAGTTGCACACTCCCGCATCTGGCATTTATTGAAAAACAGATTTTTTCCATTGAATTCGATCCAATACGCAAATTCCACCAACCAACCAGCTACTGATAACTAACAATATCCAACGATATCATATGACACAGCCAGAACAGAATAAAGCAAGGTAAGAAGAAGAGGCGTTTCTTGAGACTCTATGAAATATGACAATCGAATCGACTATCAGAAACATTTATTGCGTAAAGCTGTCTAAAAGACCATTCGGATCGAATATCACTCAAATGAATCAGGAGCAACAGAAAGTTCTGAATCAGCAGTAAAATTTCATTATCAAATTGAATTTCGATATGCGACTCTTTTTTTATAAACATGATGATCTCTTTTCATTGATGTATTACCCAAAGTTATTCTATATTTAAAAATTTTTATTTAAACTAGACAGGATTTTCTCTTTTTCTAAAAGCTTTTTAACTTTTCATTATTCAACGGTTGAATTTAATTTCTTTTCTTTTACAAAATCAATTTAAATACTTTTTGGATTGTTCGTTAAGTATTCCCATTTATCATTTATACTATGATAAGTTTTAGAATTCATTCCAAAGTGTCGACCAAAACAAATACTCGCACTTCTTCTCGAATTCGGTTTTTTCTTTCTTTTATGTATTTCTCGTTCAATTCACACTTTGATCAACTCAAGAACTGCTGTAAAATGCCAATTCTATAGAACAAAACAATAAAAAAGCTTATAGCCATTTAATAAAAAATACTTGGCTTTCACTTGGAACGCTCTAAGTAGCCAAACAACAATCAACCGTAAATTATAAATCTTTAGTTAAAATAACTGGCTAACAAATAATGGTGACGCCCCTAATTGCCAAACAATTGCACTTAATTGGTAGAAAGTAAAACACAAAAGTGGCATTGGCAATGCGTAACGCTAATGATGCTCAGCTTACTATTATTAGACATCTTGGCGCAAACCAGTTACCCAACCAACTGATTAACTGCCAAATAGTAGTATTTTGTTGTGGCTGCTGCTGATGCGTAAATTGTTGTCACGGTCTTTTCTAGTGTCTGGTGGAGTCTTTTGTGCGTCTGTCATGTTTGGATCCATTGTCACTTGAGATGCCCGCCTGGCGCCATAGCGGCATTGAAGCATTGACAGACAGATGGTTTTAAGCCAAATATATATATATATATGGATGTGGGCTAAACTAGTATGTTGAGTTGTCGCTTCAGTTTCAGCTTCAGCTAAAGCACGAGTTTGGCTAAGGGCCATTCGGCCATTGTTTTCAATGGCGTACACACACACACAAATACGACTTTACCAATATATTTCTGGGTGGGCATAGTTCATAGTCATCAACATATCATCTATACCACACACAACAAAGCGTTCAAGTGCGAACGGAAAGTGTGCCAAATAAAGTGGAGGAATTTAGGCCTAAAAGTAAGCTCGTTTCAAATCTAGCTTTGCTTTCAAAAAAAAAAAAAGTTGAGCTTTAATAATGTTTTTACGGGGAAAACATACATAGAAATTTACTATAGTAAAGCTCTGTACTTAAAACAAATAACACAAAAATCATGCTAATGAAATTTGATTGAGTTTTGAACAAGTTTTCAAAATAGAATTTTAATCATGTTTAAAAACTAAACAGATATTTTTTTTAAAGGAAACTTAAGTAAAATAGCGATTTTTATGAAAATTTTAGTTCAAATAAAATCTAGATTTGAAGCTTTGGCAAATACTTTGAAAATGACCAATGAAATTTTTAAAGAAATTTTACTCTCAAACTTTAATCACGCTTTCTATATCAAATGCAGTTGGGAAATAGGGAAATAAATAGTATTTGTACATTTTTCGACTAAATATATTCAGAATCTTTCTATAATGAGGATAACTATATCTCGTCGTTATTTGCAAAGGCTACAACACTTGGGTATTTTTGGCATACAAATAAAATCAGATGATAAACAAAAAGTATTTTCATTAAAAAGTCAGTTCATTCTTGACCAAGTTTTGATAGTGTGATATATGGGCCTGTTCCAACTTTGAGCTTTTTAGGAAATGCGAAAATTTTATCTAACTAACTTTGGCAGTCGGAAGTTTAATTTATAGTATCAAAACTATATAATCTAAACACCAAAACCTTTAACTTCGCTGATCTCTGATCCTTTACTCGATTTTGTGACTCTCTCTCTCTCTCTCTCTCTCTCTCATCCCCCCTTCTCTGTTTCTTTGGAACTTATCTTAGTATGCAAAATCAGCTATATTTCGATTTGATTCCAATTATTTGGGCTGTTGCGTTTGCTGCGTTGACAGAGTTTCTGAGTCCCTGTCCATTCGGTGTCAAAAGCAACAATATTACATGCCAAAAAAAAAAAAAAACAAAGAAGAAGAGCGGCGATAACTGAAAAGCATGCCCAAACAGCCGCTGTACGCAGATTTTTGCGGGTGGTCCAAAGAGGACACAAGAAAAACAACAGCAACAGCAAAATGTTGCACTGTTTGCTTAACGATAAGGACGCACAATACGTTCGCTCGTACTATAAGCAGATGCTGATGCACTAGAGGAGAGGAGAGGAGTGGAGAGGAGACAGAGGACAGTGCGCCAGGACAACAACGCTGCATTGTAATCAAATAATTTTGACAGCGAGAGGCAACCCAAAAACGCCAAGCATAAATATTGACAGCTGCTGTCCGGTTGTGTTGCGTCCTGGAGCCAGGCCCGATTTACATAAATATTATTGCAAGCCTAATTAAATGCAAGTATTAGCTGGCGTTGCCACCACCACCCGCGCCCCACCTCCCCGCTAACAGCTGCACAAGGATATTATGTATAAACACAAATGTATCAGTATCTATGGCATTTGTTTGCTTCGTTCACTGAGCAGCTCCTTTTTGCAATTAACGCTGCTTATTTTTCGCGGCAATCGCTGCTGCATGCCACTCCGCCTCCACTCCCCTTCACACCGCCTATACATATATGTACATATACATATTTATTTACTTGTCCAGTTTTGTTGATGACCTGTTATCATTGCCGCGTTATAACAATAAATTCCACTGGCAACGACGATGACAACAGAAGCGAGAATATTGTTGTCCTTGTTGTTGTTGTTCTTGCACGGTTTTTGCTGTTGTTTTGGCAGCTGTCGTTGCAATTAACCTGGCTATAATAGACACACACACACAAACACCAAGGTAGAATACAAACTTTATATGTTGCTTATTAAAAATATTGTTAAACTATTTAATGCAGCACCACAAAGCTCTGTGAAAATACTTTTATTTAATAATTGAAATTAAAACTTAATTTAATTAAAGTCAAGTTTCATCTCTTTTATTTTTTATGACAACAAATCGTTTCTAAATAAATACATCAAACAGAAAGTATGACTTTTTGTGCATCCCGAGAAAGTTTGATGTTCGGGTTCAAGTTTGGTAAGAGGTTTGGTTCGTGGAACATAAAAATATCATATACTAACAATATTGGGATATGTATTGATGGATTATTTGTGACTCCATCAAATCAATTTTCAAGATCAAAGAAAGCAAAAAAAAACCCTTGATTCCCCACTTTGTAGTCGATCATTGAACAAGAAGAATAATTAAAACAACAACAATAAAGAAAAAGGGGCAGCAGCAAATAAAATTTGATATGCCAAACAGAAACAGGGGGATATACCATACAGTAAACTTCCGCTTCCCTTTTGCCTTGTTTTGATCGAGTCCATAAATGGCCGAGTTTTTAGTGCCAACGATGTTGAACAACAACAACAACAACAATAGCAATAGCAACAACAACAACAAATGCATTTTTATGGCACTAAACAAACGTTTGAGAGGCGAATGTTTTCGAACACTTTTGAAGTTTTATTGAGTTATAAATACGCAAAATGGGCTTTGGAGTTGTTGGCTTCGGCTCTAAAGCAGAGCAAAAACTAAACTCGGCAATTTTCGAAATTTAATTTATGATCGATTTATGCCAAAAACAAAACAAATATCACCGATCATGCAATATGAAAAGCAAAAATGTTGAAAATACGAAAGCAAAAGAAAAAAAACAGAATCAGCGCCAGGCGTCGACATTTAAGTAAATTAGCTACGACAGCAGGCAGAACGATTGGGATGGTTGTAAGGGGCGAGAGGGGGCGAGATCCGGGAGAGCAGGCAATTTATTAGCCTAGGCTGACTGACGTCGAATGGCAACAGCAACAGCAACAACAACAACAACAAAAGCATATTGCAAAAATGTGCAACAACAAAAAACGTTTTTTCTTTGCCTTTTGATTGACTGTTGCGCTTGAAATGCTTTGATCTGCAACTGGATTGGATAGAAGAGTGAGCAAGAGATAGAGAGAGAGAGAGTAGAGGTGGATATATCGGTTTGCTAACTGACGCCAGCAGATGGCGCTCAATATTCTGGTGATTAAACGTCATCGTCGTCGAATGAAGCCATCTATCGTATGAACATTATTTGATTATTGCAATCTGATGTGCAGTTTATTTTGCTTATCAGCTGCTGCAAAGCAAAGGCTTTGATGTCACATTTCACATTTCGTATAGTATTAGCTCGTCAACGGTGTTGTAAACAAATTGCGTTTATGCCTCAGAGTTTTGGGGGCCATTTGATGCTGCCGACGAAGTTGTTGCCAAACCAGTTGCTGCGACATAAGCAAATAAATATGTATTCAGAATAGAATTCAGCAAGTTCAGCACTATCAAAGTGCCAGGCCGCCAACGACTGATCCAAGTCAAATAATCAACAACAAAACATCCATTCTCAAGATATGCTTAAACGAGAGAGAGAGTGAGAGAGAGAAATCACCCTGCAAATACTTAACAAAAAAAAAAAACCGATTGTTTATTTTTGAATTTTGTTGCGCGTAAATCACGGAAACGACTTCTTTCCAACTCGTTTCAATTGGATGGGTTCATCTTCTGCTGCTGCTGCTGCTGCTGCAGGGCCAGACAAATTGTCGACAATTTCCATGGAAGTGCCATAAATCAATTTCGAATTGTGTTTACAATTGCAATATTTGCTGGAATTCTAGCAAATTAATTAGCCATAAAATGGGAATGATTAGCGTTAGAATGAAAAATGAAAAGTTAAACCTTTGACCTATTTAAAAGCTAATTAAGACACGGAGAATATTGATTATTACTGTTAATTCAACAGTTTCAACATATTTTCCAAACTTACGTATACGTAATATTATTTTCTATGAATTAAATAAGAGCACAGTCTCACACTTCGTTGACTCGCACACATTTCAATTCCAATGTATGAATGAAATCAAAAAAATTAAGCCATTCAAACCGAAACGAAAAAATTTCGTAACATTGTACAGACTGGGCAGGGTAGGGGGATGGGGTAGGTTAAATAACTCATGTGGAGCACCCACGTGCAACAAATCGCAGCCAAAGTCGATTGTTTAAACAATTAACAATAACATAAATGAATGCATAATTGCCGGCCAATATCGACTGTGTGTGTGTGTGTAATTTCAACGGAAGCCCGCACCCCAAGACACCCGCCAGCGAGTCGTCAAGGAGATCAGCGATCAAGGCATCAAATCCAATTCCCGGTTAACAACAGGTGCACTTAGCACTTGGATTCATGTTGCGTTCGGGCATTGTCAAACGGTTTATAATAAGTGCAACGTTAAATAGTAGCTTGCTCCCGACTTTATATATAAATATTCCAGCCACAGCAACACTGGCGCCAAGGTGTTTATCGTCGCCTGCAAACTAAACAAACCGCAACCGGAATGCGGGGCAAGGGGATGATGATAGGATGTGGAGGCTGTTTTGGTTGTGAGTTCATTGCGCCACAGGCGAACTGCAGATTTATCGCCCATGGAGGTGGTAACGCATCTTGCACTTGGCTATAAAACAGACTCAACTAGTAAACTTGCTGCCATATAGCGTCTTTACACCGACTACAGTTACTCTCTCTGTTTAGGTCATATTTTGCAACCATTTTTCATGTCTTTGCTCGCCACTCCACATCCATCTAGTAGTTGCTCCCGATTTCTCAAGGCCTTGTTTACGGAAGCAGCAGCAAAAATACTTTTCATTGTAAATATAATAATTCGAATTGCAACAACAACAACAAGAACAAAACTCATTTGTAAATTGAATTGGCAGATAAATCTTTCGGCTGCATTCTGCATAAGCCATATGGCAGCTATATATCGCTGGAGGTGCTAATTTATAATTACGACAGCAGTTTTCAGTGCAAACAAAACACATAAAACGCATCGATCAGCCCTCGAATGAGTTAAAAACCATCTAATTGGCATTGTTGGCCATTTAGAACATTCGTTTCGAACCACCTCGATAAATATATTTATTGCTTTGTTTATGTAACCCAAATTTAACAACAAAAAATAACAAAAAAAATTATAACAGCAACAGCAAATCTATGAGCCGATCTGATCATAGATCATAGCAGACTATCTGGCAACGCTGTCTGGCAGCTTTCAGATCGATGGATATTAATTTGTTTGCAAACACATTTCATGCGCTTTGCCCAATTTGTTGTAAGTCGAAATGTATCTAACAGATACAAAACATGCAGCCGTTGAAGATTCTTTCTTGTATCTTGTATCTCTCTGGCCTCCTCAATGTCTGCTGCACTCATGCTGAGCGTCGAAAAGTCTACGATTTCCGTTCGTCGTATAAATCAACGAAAAAAAAAACTCAAAAAAAAAAAGATAACTAAAGCAACAACATTTCTACATTTTTATCGATGTTTTTTTTTCGTTCCCTCTCCCTCTTTCTCCGTGTACTTTATTTATTTGTGCATAATAAGTTTTTTGGGTTTGTTGCATACGAAGGGAGGGCGAAAGGTGGCATAGACGCCAGTTGCTGGTGCGTGGGTGGTGGCAGGGGGGGCGGGCTGAGATATTTTATGTTGTCGATATCAAAATACCAAAACAAATCGTCAGCTCGTCATTTTTGGCCTTAAAATTGGTTCTCGGTGCGAGAGCAGTCAACATACAGTGGGTACCAAAAATAAGGCACACAGTTTGATGAAGTTTGATAAGATCATAAGAGAGAGTAGTGAAAATATATATACATAAATGTTAACAAGGTAAGAACTTTTAAGCTTACAAAAATAAATATTATAAAACATCGCTTGATCAAAAAAAAAAAAAAAACCAGTCAATATTGTTTTAATTATTATATACGATTAATATGTATCGACAATATTATTTGCTAATTATATAATCTTAAAAGAATTGACCACCCAGCTAGACTTGCCAAAATGCATAGATTAGTATTTAAGCTCTTTGATCTTGCTAACGATTAATTTAAATATGATTTTCCTTACTTTTCATAAGATACTAACTCTTCTCCACAAAATAATTTATGTACAGCGGATAAATATTTTTTTGACAACACAGAACTAAACAAGTTCGCCTCGAGAATCAGTTAACAGTTCAATTAAATACCATTAGAAGCATACATTAATTTAGTAATAAGATAAAATCACACTATAAATTAAATCCCTTAGCCTCACAGAGAAAAAAAAAAATAATATGATGCATTCGTAAATAATTAAATAATTTCAATATATTTATGAAATTGTTTGTCAGTTATTACTAAAGTACAAAATAATGTAAATAAAATATCTCACAGTTGATATAATTTTATCCTGATGGTTTCACGGGTTTTTTTTTAACCTTTTTAGCAGTTCATTTACATTTTCACGTGCTTTTCTAACCTTTTTAGAACTTGCAATTATTTTACATTTTCATCTAAAAGATAACTTAACTTTACTCAAGTCACTAGCTGCTCAACTTTCACATTTTAACCAGCGGGCATTAACTTTTGCTAGGCAGTGTTTTTTTGTTGTTTTCTTCCAAACGCCAACCTGCTCTTCTCCATTATAGACATTGGGGCGCATATACATATAGCAGAGCTTATTTATGTACAAACATATGCAGTCTTGTTTGAGTAGCAATTCATTAATGATTTTTAAAATGCTTCTAATCGATCGTTTGGGCTATAATTAATGTCAGCCAACAGCAATTGGAATGTGTGTGTGTTGCATGAATATTGTTGGTGTTGCTGTCTGCGCCACTTGATTCATGGATGGTGTCTAAGATGGGGCGGTGAAGAAAGCCACCAAAACCAAAAGTAATCCTTATTAAAGTAGTAGGAGGGAAATATTTTGTGGAATGTGCCCCCCCCCCCCCCACTTCGGTTTTTTAATTTTATTACTATGCCAAATTGTATTTGTTTTGTGTTTTTTTTTGTGTTTTTTAATTTTGCTCATGGGATGTGAAACACTTGGTGCCGCGCTGTCTGCACAGGCCGCAGAAGCAATAATAATAATAAAAGCAACAACATTCAGCGTTGGCAATAATTGTAACAACAACAAACACACGCGTCTAGGCACTGCATATTTATGCAAGGGGCAACAACAACAACCACCAGATGCAAATGGAATATAACACAAAAACCATGCCGGCTGACTGAGGCTGTGCGTTGTTGTTCCACGTCTTTTGCTTTTGCATGAGAAAAGTGAAAAGTGAAAAGTGTTGAGAAAATGTTTTAAAACAAATGCCAAAGTCAAGACAGAGAAAGAAAGAGAAGGAGCGAGAGAATTGTTGCAATTTTTAACCAGTTTACTGAGCAAATATTTTATCAACATATTTTCAGAGACAACAATCAAATGTTTGTCTTCAAAATATTTAAATATTTACATTGTGAAAACAACTGCGGCGAACCGAAGACGACGCATGATGACAACCAACAAAATGCCAAGATGTCTCTTTAAGAAACTGCGAATAGCAGAGAATTTATTGTAGGTATTGTAGGGGTCTAGACTGGATGGGGTTGGCTACAGGTCAAGACAGGTAGCTGTTTGCCCAAGACAATTGAAATGTGTGCAAAAGCATCACTTGGCTATAAAGTTTTGAATTTGACTTTAAGAAGTTTAATCAAGTTGGCATTAAAATGAATGAATGGGAAAATTAACATCAAATTCAAATTGTTATAAATAATTAGCTGTCCGATATTTAACATGACATACACCAATATCCATATCCAATATCCAATACACAATTAGCTAAAAAACACGTAACTGTCAGACTAATTTATTATGCCGCAAATTGAGCTGATAAGCCATAAAAACATCTTAATACACCATATATATTTCTAACAAAAAAAAGAAAAGAAAAATATTTGAACGTTGCAAGCGGCAGTTGCAGCTGGGGAAATGTGTCGCGGTTAAGCAAACAAAACAACAAAAGAAAAACCAAAACGCACAAAAAGCGGATCAGAAGAGAAACAAAAAAATGTTGAGATGCAGCCAAGGCATTGAGTAAAAAAATATATAGATGACAGCGTGGGTTGCGCGGGTGAGTGAGGCATATTTTTGAGGCACATACACACACACACACACACACACACACACACATGTCATCAAAGATTTCGCAGTCAATTTAACAAGAAAAACAGAAAACGCCCATGAAATTATTACAAGGCGCGCGCGTTTCGCTGCAAGGACACAGACATCGATAATACTCTTTAACCCTGAAAGCATTACCAAAATGGAGCATATTAATTGGTAAACGTTAGTTGACTGCAAAAAAAAAAGACACAAACACACACACATACACACATATTTTAACAAGATTGTGGTAGCTGTCATATCTGTCAACCCTGGCTAAGTACAATGGGCAATTTCCTGCTGTTTGGCAAGTTTGATGATGCTGAAATTGACTATGCACTGAGACAAATATGTGTGACAAACTTATTGAACAAAGAAAAAAACTTTTATCAAACGCTTATTAACTTAAAGATTGCCATAAATTAAAAAAGTTATATTTTTTTTAGTTAATTATGCTAAAATATTTAATATTACTTCATGTTTGTTATTGAGTAAAAATTTCATGATAACACCTTATTTACTCTCTTCAAGAGGGCATTTTTATTTTTATTAGTTTTTAAATCTGGAAGTTTATTGAAAATTTTTAAAGCGTTTTCTTTGGAATCGCATATTTTGACTTATGACAGTCTTCAAGTTGACGAACATATATAATGTTATATTACAAGTAATATATTTATGGGACTGTTTGTTAAGTAGGATGAGCCAAGTAAGAAATTTTTAGTAAAATATATGGTATTGATTATTGAATAATCGTTACTAATTGAAATACGGACGAAAGTCATCAAAAAATACATAAAAAAAAGTGGAACCAAAACTAAAATATCTTATATTAATCAGCTTTTTATGATCTGAGATCGGCACTCCTCGGCAATGGCTTGATTTTCAATATTTTTTTTCTTTTTCTTCAAAACTTAAAAATTAATATGTAATTAAACTCAATCAAATTAGATCAACCATGTCACCGCAAAAAATCTTAATAATATTTTTTTTCCTCAAAAACCCTACCTTCCCTGTAAATAGGATGAATTATTCCTTTTTTCTGGCTCCAACCTAATCAAGCGTTTGGGTCGTAATAACATTGATGGTATAAGACTAAATAATGTAGGCGCTTTTTTTTGTTATAATAATAGGATTAGCTGTGTTACTTAGTTTTTCTCAGTGTATAAAATGCAGACACACACTGACAATTTGTCCTAAATAAACATTTCAACACCAACAACAACGACGACGACGACGAGTTTGACTATGTGGCAGCATCCACATCTCGGCGTTAAAGCGTTTCGAAAGTGGCGCGCGACCTGCATCGTTAAGAGTGCAGAAAGGGAGAGGGATATAGAAAGAGAGAGAGGTAGAGTCTCTGTTAAATTGTCTCCAGCCAAACGTACAACACCGTTTAACCGCAGCCCTATCTCTCTCTCTCTGGTCTTCCCCTCTGCGCTTCCGTTCCCCGTAACCGCTACTCGTTCCCGCATCTATTCCCATTCCCGTTCCGAGCACTTCCCAGGCAGCCAAGCGTCGCTCATTCGCCGTCGCAATATGCTAAATAAACATTGGGCCACGTCATGGCTTATTGAATTGTCACTTATGCCCGAATTTGAGTTTTTGTTGCCATCACTCCTGCTGCTGCTGCTGCTGTTTTCCCTCCCCTCCTTCTCTCTCTCGCTCTGTCTCTGACTCTTTGAGCAAATGTTTGTCACATTCATAATGGCGACTATCTGACGTTTCCTTTTGCCTTCTGGGGCTGCCAGTTGCCAGCCAAAGTGCTTCCATTTAATTAGTTTTACGCCCGGGCCGAAATTCAATTTCAACAGTTTGCAACTTTAAAAGGCTCATATGAGGCACCCTACTACTTTGATCAATAATCGATTTATGCTGTTTACTCTTAAACCAAAAAGAGACAGATGGAAGAAGGAAAAGATTTCAATTTGTGGGATAAAGTTTGGTTTGAGTTAAAGTAAAATTCAGTTTTTAATACAAATATAAGCTAGAATTTATGGAGTTTTAATATTCAATTTATTGCCATACACCGGAGGAGAACATTCCTGAACAAAGTTCTGTGCACTACAGTGGTTCTAGATAGAGGTCCTTCACCGGGCACCTAATTTTAAAGAGACAATTTAAGGAATTCAGCACACAATCCTAAAAATCCTTGGAAAACCATGAAAAAGTTAAGGGCAATTGATTTTCTGAACGGCAAACGTCAAAAGCGTAGTACCAACTGGACCTTCCATTCCGTTTTCATCAAAAAATGTATATCCTTTTAGACAGATATAAAAGAAGAAAATTTTGACTTCAAAATTCATACATATACTTGAAGTGATTTTCGGAAAAAATCTAATCTAACTGAAATTTGTATCATTTTGCTTTACTGTTTGGTCTGTACGTTGATAGCAGTCAGTAAGTAAGCCAATCAGTCGATCAGGGACAATGAGTGTATACTTTTTTCCTATTAAAATAAATATTTACACACAAATCATGCTTCAATTTAGCCAACAAATCATTTGATTTTAACGTTTTGCTTGTCTATTTTTTTTTTTTAAATATAAATTAACCTAGACATAAACACAAGCAAACTGATTTCAATTATGCACTGACAATTTAATTGAAATATTTCAAATCGATGCGCCATAAAGTGTTAGAACGAATCATTCACAAAATCAACAACAAAGAACAACAGCAACAAATAGAAACAACAAACATTAAATGGCAATCAAAAATGGGAAATGTTTCAAGCTTCATTTAAAATGTTATAAAAATCATACGCACCAGATACATTTACGATTTACGTATATGGTGCACTAAAAATGTATCCGGCGGATACATTTCAAATAAATAACAGCCAGAAATAATAATAATAATAATAATAATAATAATGGTAGTGAAGCGCAGAATTACAATTTGAAAATTGCATTTTCATGACTTCCGTTTAATAACAAATAAATCGCATAATCCAAAAGCATAATATTTTCACAATTAAAATTTCAAATAAAGTTTAGCAAAGCAGCTGAAATCAAAGCAATTACAACAACAACAACAGCCAGTGAAACAACAACAACAACAGCCAAACGCGCACATTCAAATACAATCAAATAAATTAGCACAATCGTCAAAATTGAAAAAAGTTACAATGAAAAAAAATTTATATAGAAATAAACGATTATTGACACAAACACAAAGCCAATAAATGATTTGTTTTACAAAGGCGGGGGAGGAGGGGTGGCGGGAAGGTGAAAATGCGATTGTGTTTTGCGTGCAAATAAACAACAAAATTAGCAAAATTATGCAAAACGATAATAAACACTAAAAAGCCAAAAAGAAATAAAATAATAATATCAATGGGAAAAGCAATTGGCGGCATGTAAAAAATCAAAAATCGCAAGAAAAATAAATACATTTTGCTCAGCAGCAATAAAAAAAATTCAATTTAAACAAAAAAGGAAAATTACACATTTCCACAGGTTGGGCGAGCGGGTTGGGCGGGCGATACAGGTGGTGCTGGGTGCTGGGTGCAGCAATTGAGCAGCCATTTTTCGATTTGCATTTTTGTGGGTCGTTTGGCAAACTTTTTCATAATCTTCAACAAGCCACAAAAACACAATAACAACAACAACAACATCAACAACAGTACTACAACTTTTTTACACCTTTTGTGGCATTACAGCTTGCTATCTCGCTCGCAGAGGCTCTCTCGCTCTTCCTGCTCGCTTTCTCTCTCTCTCTCTCTCTCCGTCTCACTCAGGCGCAGTTCACACCTTGGCTAAAACCTTAGCAAAAGTATCTATCGTGCATAAATATTTATGTATCTAACTGGGGCGTGCCGCAACAACAACAACAAGCACAATAATAACAACAACAACAACGAAACAAATTTGAGCATTCAGATGAGCGCCAAAGTTTCGCCAAAAATTTTGCTTCTGACTGGGCTCCGCCCACAAACGACCACAAAAAGAGCGCAGCGCAGCGCAGCGCAGTGCAGCAGCGCAGTCAACGTCAACGCAGTTGTACAATTGTCTCACACAGATACAAACGCATTTATCTGCTGCTGCGGCTGCGACTGCTGCTGCTGCTTAGAGCATTTATGAAACTAACCAGCGCGACAGCGCTGTCATCGTCGCAGTCAAAGCAAGCAGCGCGTCAACAACTCGTTTTGGGCAGCCGCAGCAGAAGCCACAGTCACCATATCCAGTGGTTACTTCAGTTGTTGTTGTTGTTGCTGTTATTATTGTTGTTGTCTTTGTTTTGACCAGTCGATCGCCGGTGCTGCCATTGCCATTGCCTAGTTCGTTTTCCGCTCGTTTTATGGCCGCCAGCAGCCAGCACAGTCCGCACATAAATTATACTTGCATCTCTCTGTCTGTCTGTCCGTCTGTCCGTCTGTCTGTCCATCCATTCATTTGGCTGGCTGCCTTACCTGTCGTCACACACACACACACATACACACACATGGATGCTGTGTGTGTGTGTGGAGCTGTTGCTGGTCCTTGTGTTTTGCCGTCGCTCTTTTTGGTTCGTTGAGGTGAGTTTGCTTTTGGGTTCAAAAACATTTATTTAAAGCAATGCTTTAATAATTGATATGTGTTTATTTTATTATCAAAGAACGTTCAAGAAGTTTCAATTAAAAAGTTATAAAAATATTCAAAGTTTAATGCTCAACGGATTAAGCAATATTCATTGCAAGTAATCAAAATATTAAATGCAATAAAGATTTTTGATCATTCATTTACAACAAAAAAAAAAATGTAGCTGTAAATCAAATAGATCACAGCTGCCGACCATTAAACCTCAGACCACACTGCAGGCAAAAAAAAAATTGCAATCGAGAATTGCAAATTCGCGTCAAATGGAAATTTTAAACCAATTAAAACAGCTGCTGCAGTTGCTGTTGCTTCGCCAACTCCAACTCCGACTCCGACGTCGGCAACGCAGCGTATGCGTAATGAAAAGAAAATATTAATAAATCATATATGACCAATCAATTTCATACAGTGCAAAAGATACAAACGCATCTGTGTTTAAAAGATTTTGACGAGAGCCGCCAACTGGCAGGAGTTGAGCTCGCTGAGAGTCGCTAAGAACATAGCCCGGGCACACGCAACAGAATCAATATTTAATTTATAATTAACTTTACAACATAAACAACAACAACAACAATAACAACAATGTTGAGACCCAGTTGCACAGATCTATGTACAATGTTGAACAGGCGCCGTCGTCACTTTATCTTTTTAGCACACACACACAAACCAACCGTTGGGATTTTAAAGCCTATAGGTAACACCAAAAAAAAATAGCAGCAGCAGCAGTTGAGGTTGCTCTCTTGACATTTTGGTTGGGGCGGGAATTTGGATTTGTGGCGGCTTTAAACGTTTGCCACTATGGGCAATTAACGCGCCCATACGCAAACACAGCCCTGATCCTTTAGACAAACAGTCAAACGGCCAGAGAGAACCAAAAATACAGAAAAAAAAAATATATATACGCAGCCGACACAAAATTGTTCTCTGAGCAAAAAGCATTCCGAGGGTAAGTTTAACGAAATGCGAGCAAAAGAGATAGAACATACACAGAAATGACAGAGCGAGAGAAGGTGCAACTTTTTGGGGGTGCTAATTGAAAAACTCAATATTTATCTACTACGATGTACGGCAGGCAGGCAACTTACGGGCTAGCATCAAATTCGTTTCTCGTTTAGAAGAGGGTGTTTTTTTTGTCCATGGCAGTTACTATTACAACAATGTCAGCCATTTTGTGTTGATGTGAGAAAAGCGCTATGTCAATCATAATAATGAAGTTTGAGCTTACCATGATCATCATTGTGGTGAACAAATTGTCATGGGAGGAAACGTTGTTGTTGTGAACTCTTGTAAGTAGAAATGGAACACAAAAAATCAGTTAAATAAACAGGAAGCCGAACTCAGGTTGTAATTGAACTTGGGTTGCATGCAACACAGGTAAAAAACCCACAAGTGTCAAGTGCCAAGGGTACTCTTCGAGCTTCGAAGAGTGCAAGCCAAATAAAAAAGGGCTGAGAAGTCTTTCAAAGTAAATATTGTATTGTAAAAGAAAAATAAACTTACTTATGAAAAGACTAGAAAATAAATATCAACTCTAGGTCAAAAAAAACAGTAAAAATAAAATATAAAAAATTTAATTTAATTTCAAAAGCAAGTTAAACAAAGTTAAGAAGAAATACTAAAAATCAAAATAAGTTCCAGTAAGGAACAGTTCGGAGTTAAGAAAAACTGTGAAAATTCAAACATGCAACTTTTTCTTAAAATCGCCTGACAAACTTATGTAAAATTTCCCGATATTCTTTGATTTCAAGTCCTTTATAACATCATTCTATTATTGAGACAACATAAGCTAGAGTTTTTTCATATTACCAATCTTGATTTATTACCAATATTGCAACTGACGCCACAAAATGTCAAAATGGATCTGATTAACATTTAGGCTTTTAATTTATACGCGTTCCTAGTATAAATATATATGTATGTATATAAACGTTGTGGCCATAAACTGGCAAACGTTCTGCAGTTGTTTTTAATGTTCTCAATGCAGTTATGCGCTCGCCTGAGTTTTATAGACTTTGCTCTGGCAAACCGTAGACGTTGCGTCGACAGTTTTTTCCCAGAAACAAAATCAGCCCCCTGGTCAAATGCAGTTACAGAGATACAGATACAGATACAGATACAGGCAAATTGTACTCAGCACTTATTAGGCGTTTGATATATGTATGTGAAAAATGAAAAAAAAAATAAAAATCCCTAGACGACGACGACAACAACGAACGATGAAGTTTGTTGTGGGCGTCTAGTAGAATGGGGCATGGTTAGGGCATCTGAATGTTTGTATTATTGTTGGAAATAAACTCTGATTTTATATTGTTGGCATTAATGATTTTGTTCCCCTAAATTTGTTAATTACCAGCAAACAAATTTGTGTTTACAAACCACGCTTGAGTTTTTATGCATTTTCTATAGAATTTTTGAGTGATTGCAGCGGATGGGAAAATGCTGCATGGTTTGTGAATATAAAACACAAAAGAATAAAAAATCTAGAACCGAAAATAAACTCAAGTGACTTAATTGTAACCTTCAACTTTCTTTTAATTTGCTTTAAATATTTAACTTTAATTTTTATGGTGATAAATATTTTTTTAACTTAAAAAAAAATAAAGCACTTGATGCGCTAATTGCACTCAAAAAGCGAAAATTACTGTGATCAGCATTAGTTTTAAGACTAAAGCAATGTAAACAAACAACACACACAACACAGCACAGCAACATCTGCTTAGAGGCGGGGAGAGAGAGGGGAAGCCAATATATCAATTACATGTCGATGTCGAACATAATGCAAGATATAATGCAATGCAGCATGCCAATGACTACCGGAAAACCCCAAACAACAACAAAAGCATTAACAACAAACATGGAAAAGTGCCTGCACTTAAAAAAATAGTTGACATACATATTAAAGGACCTTAAACTTAAAATCTATTAAAAACTTGAATTTAAAAGTCGATTTAAAAATTTAGGAAAATTTATTTTCTTTGTTTTTCAACTGTTTAAAGTTGATAATAAGATATTTATTTGCAACTTTAAGATAAGAACAAGTTAAATAAATTTCTTTTTATTTCAAGACATTTTTAACTATTTTTTATATCTAACGCAAATACATTTATTTTGTATTATTTATTAATATTCAACATTTTTGAAAAATTATTCAAGTTCAGCAGAACTTTCTTTGGCATTCCGAAAAATTTATTTTTTGTTTAAGTGTATTGATCAATGGCAGGAACTAGAAACAGATTGCGTTTGCGGTAGGCTGTCAGCTTCAAGTCAATCAAATCGTCAGTTTAGCTGCGCTGAAAAGCTACAAATGCCTTATTGTCAAAACAAACGGCAACAATTAGTTTACCAAATTACAAGAAAATATTTTTTAAATGCTCCACAAACACTATGGCCAGGCACACCACAACCAACACACCATGCCACACCACCACACAACAATTTGACACATGTCTTTGCAACCGATTTCAAGCTCCTTTCTTTTAAAGGGGGGGTGTGAAATGGGTGTCAGGGAGGGGCGATGGCTGTCACAAATGCTCTCGCTGCACAGTCGGAGTCAGTCCATTTGTGGCATGTCGCTACTACTAGCTGGCATCTGTGTGTGTGTGTGTATGGAGGAGAGGATTTACATGATTTCGTAAAAATATATCGTCCAGCACTTTGCATATGTATCCCTAGATCTCCCCCCACACTGCCAAATGTGTGCAGTGTGTTTTATTTCAAATTCACACGAACGGAGCACGCGATTTGGATTCCTTCTTCTTTTTGGTTTTTTTCTTCAGTATTTTGTATACAAAAGAAAGAAAAAAAACGAACATGGGGAGTATATCTCGTAAATTAACGGCGTTCCCTGCACCATTGTTTGCCACAGCCATAAAATAAAGTTTCGAGAAGCGTATAAAATTTATAGCGCCCAAAAAGAGCAAATCTGACAGCGAACACCTTACATCTTGTGATTGACAGGACCGCAGGGGCGTACATTCTCTATCTATCTGCTATCTCTTTCTGTTTTGTTGTATGTTGCCAATATTGTTGCTACTGTGTTGTTGTTATTGTTGTTATTGCCTGCTGTTGGCCTAATGCAATTCGCATTTCAATGCAATTTCACAGGCAATTGCCAGCCAAATGCACAATGGCCCTAAGCAGCTCACAGCTTATAGCTCAAAACTGAATTCCCCCGCCAAAAGAGCACACTGCCTTACCCTCATGCGCACGATTAGGCCCGATGTGAGAATCGAGTAAATTGAATAGTTACAGTTACACACACAGTTATTTAAGGTGCTTACATGGGTTGCTCTTTCTCTCTGTTTTTTTTTTTTTCGATTTTTCGAATTTTTTTTTTTTTTGTGCAACAATTTGTCTTGGTGGTGAGCTAAGCCTAGCCGCTGGCGAATTCTCCAGCGAATTCTCAATTCGTTTATTATATTATATCGAGCACTTGAATTCCCAAACCCTGGTGGTCCTTCAGCAACCCCTTTTCCTATGTTTTCATTCCACTTCACCCCTCACTTAACATAACAATGGCGTTGCGACTTCTTCGGTACGTTCGGCTGGGGCTTATGGAAATTAGCCCTATACACAGCCTCCAGCTCTCTCTCTCTCTCTCTCTCTCTCTCTCTTTCTCTCTATGGGAGAGAGCATTGTCTGCAAATTAATTCATTTATATGCAGAAAATTCGTTTTGCGTTGTGTTGTTGCGGACAATGTTACAATGTTATCAATTTGGGCCCAGCGGCCAATACTGTGGCGCAACACAGCCGCAAACAGCTTAAAGGTGTGTGTGTGGCCCAAAGATATTCAAACAGAAAGCGCTGGGTATAAAGTGGGTGGCTGAAGCGATAGAGTTAATTGATTGTGACTGTCTGTTTGTCTGTCTGTGGAGTTAAGGCTTAAGGGAGAGCTTAAATGTGTTGGCAAATGACAAAAGCCAAGAGCTGATTATGGCCCCATCAGAAAATGTGAGTTAGTAAACTATAGAAAATATACGATTATGCTTATGAGTTGAAGCTTAATCAATAAATATTCTTTTAAAGCTAGATGGCTAGCTAAATCCAGATTAAAATTATAAGCTTAGAGCAACCTAAGGAAATTTTTATGATCCAGGATTTCTTTTTATTCGTTCGATCTTCGAAAGAGTTCGTGGAATATTTGATAAGAGTTCCCCCCTTCAAAGTTCTGAACTTTCTTTCCGTTTTAACCTAACAAGAAACTCATGCATGTTTCAGCATATATTAAACCGGCAAAAGATCCTATAGCACGCCCTCAAAGTATTTGCCTACAATAAAAACCGTCACGAAAGTAACCCAAAACAAATAGTTAGTCCACTTAAGATTGCGTTTTTTGGTCAGCACCGTCTTAAGTATTTCCGCATTTGCAGTAGAGCGGCAAGACCGGAATAAGTGTAAGAAAGGCGCGACAAATAATTTCTATGCAATTTCAAGTGCATATTCAAATTACTCATACACACACATACACATACATACGTGTATATGTTAACTGCCCAAAATATTTGAATGGGCAGCAAATGGACCCCGTTAATGAAATATGACACTTGTTTCCCCTGCACTGCCTCTGCCTCTGACCCACAAATAATGTGGATGTTGTACTTCAAAAAAAAAAAGAAAAACGATGAGGAACGAAATCGAAGTCAAAGTCGAGTCGGCCTAACCCTAGTGCCTAGTGCCAGAGCGTGCCCATCGTCCGTCCAATGTCAGTGGTAATAAATATAAGACTCATTAAGACAACCCATAAATAAATGCAGCGTCAGTGGCATGACCAACAATTAAGTGCGAGGAGCGATCAACGAGGAGCTGTCCCAAGATCCAAACCAAATGGCAAACAATGTAAGAGACGGAAAGACGGGGGGCAGGCCCGATCGTGCTAAGATATTGATGCAGCTCAAACTCATGTAACATGAGCAAATTTACACTGTAAAGAAAAAATTATGAGCTTTATATAGAAAATAATCCCTGGCCTTAGGGAAAATGAGCGAGATCAGCTAGAAAAAAATGTTACAAAAATATATAATTAAACAATTAGTTTAAAAAACTGTGTTCGATTGCTTTCTCAGTGTATTTCTCGTTAGATGAATGATGTCTGGAAAAATTGTCGCCCGGCAGTCTGGCATGAATATCGGTGGCTATTGAATCCACTTGAGGCCAACAGGCGACAAATTTTGTTGTGCAGAGCCCAAAAATAGCATGACACTTGAATTTGGATTGGTTTTACAGTCAGTTTGACTGAGACAGGTTTTATGGTTACGCATTCAAAGTACAGACATACATACATACATAATATTATTTACTATATGCAGATGTTGTGCTCATGTTGCGTTTGTGAGGGAAGCCGGGGAATGCCGGGCTACAAACAAAAATTCCATTGAATTTCAATAGAATTTAAAGGGTCCAAATCCAAGTTCAAGCCAACTGCCACCGAAACAGTTCAATCTTATTCAGTTCATGTGAACTTTTACACCTGTGCAACAGTTACAAATACATACATACATATATAGAGAGAGTCTATTATAAATGTGTCCCGGGGCATGTTTTGGATAAAAAAAAAATAAAAAAAAAACAATCAGGCACAAAAAAACAAGCACATATGCAAGCTTTTTCGTCTCTCTCTCTCTCTCTCTCTTCCCACTGAAAATATATGTACATAAATATGAGCGCACCGAAAGGAACCTTTGATTTTACAGTCATCTACTCTTTGATTTAACTTTACGCAAAGGAATCGTCCCTGGGTGAATTATGGCTTTTTTGTGCTCCTCCGTCAATCGATTGAGCAATTTTGCGCATTGTCGCGCTTGTTCCGTAAGCAACCGGAGGCTACATGGCCGCGCCCTCTTTGTGTCCGAGTGTTGCCCCCAGCTTGCATATGAAATGATGTGAAGCACACACATACTGCCCATGTCCCCTGGCCGGTCGGCCAATATTTACAATCATAATATTATTCGCGCATATGGACTTGAGGTCGTAATCCATAATTGCTTTGCCTCTTATGCAATATGTGAAATAATTATTCTCGGGATTTATTTCTGTTATAATTGCCAATATACATATATATTCAATTTGATTTAAGTCATTCTTCTTATTACCGCAACGAATTTTAAATGCAAACACAAATAAATCAAGTATTAATCGGAACACATAAATTATGCTTAACGCATTAATGACTCTAATCATAACAAACTGTTCGTCATTTGATTGATCAACAGCAACCAAAACCCACAACGAAAGATATATCATTTGCCCTAATACACTTCAAATGAGCCCCACAAATTATAGGATCAGTGGCAAACCGATCCATGAAAGCATAGAGAGATATATAGCTTCCATTGCATCCGGAGGGAGACATATGAATCATATTGCCTAATGAATGTGTCTGTCACTCGCTGTCAACACGTTGCTTAGTTGCAATACCCCCTCTGATCTGTGATCATAGGGCACACTATAGTATGTTCATATACATATATGTAAATGACGCCTGCCGACTCCCAAATATGAAATGGAGCTGCCGCAGGGGCAAACTCATGTCGTTCTGTCGTTCTATCTCTGGGATCACAAAGTGTGAGCTATATTTAATACAGAGTGACATTAATGTCAGGCACAATTAGTCGTTTGGTAGCGCCAATGGCAGAAACGAGAAAAACGAAAAGAAAAACAATCAAAAAACGATAAACGAGGCAAGCAGAACGCGCCACCAGAAACAATTTGACGTGCCCCTGTAAAGTTGATACATTGGAAAGACGTTGATTATTTTGTTATTGCAGCTTTGGATTTTGATTCAGATTTTTCAATGCTCTTTTTTGGTTTTGGTTAATAGTTTGTCGTTTTTTTTTTTTGGAACGTGTGTGAACCGCTGAACTATGAAATCTTTTGGCCATGGCCTTTTGTCTGGCTTTGTTACAAAACTGGTAAACAAACAATTACACAACAAAGCAGCAGCAGCAGCAAATGGGCCACAGACACAACTAGAGACACCTACCAAAAAAACTACCAAACAATGGAAGACAAACTCAAGCACGGTGGCATCCCCCTATACGATCCTCTCATAATCAATTGTGCACCCCTAATCCCAGCCAGCGGCAGACAACTCAATATAACATTCACTTTTATTTCAATTCTGTGTTACAGTTTCCATTGCTTTTGCGAATTTGCCGCCGCTGCGCTTGGATTGATCTTCCTTTAAACTACACATAAAGTTGGAATTCTGTTTCTTTTTTGCCCAAGGGGACTTGGTTCTCTTTGGGCTTGTGTGGATGTAGTATGGTGGCCGGTGCCAGTGTTGGTGTTAATTTATTTAAAAAACAGCGCCACAAGTTTTCAAGGGGGAAATTTATTCTTTTGTTTTTGCATCGTTGTCGCTTTTTTTGCTGCTCGGCGCGTGGTATAAAAATCCAAATCAGATAAAAGATATTGTACTATGTGTTTATATTGAGAGTAGCACAAACGATGGCAATGTGCAACAGTGGTCAATGATTGATATTTAATTGAGTGAAACTTACTATGTAAAGATTATTCTTTGATACATTTACATTAAGAAACATGGAAAGTACAATTAGTAATTAAATTAAATTAAGAAATGCCATGCATGTAAATAACTCTTTTTTTTGGGTTAGAGTACAGAGTAGAATACCTAATAACAACCCCTAACCGTTGGACATTTTTACAATTAACAAACCATTACTAAATTTTGAAAGTTTGATTAAAAATACTGCAAACACGTTGAATTCTGATCTTTAACTTCAAGATCAACCCACTGTGCATTGATTTGCCTTACACAGCCAAGTAATGGTAGCTCCAACAGTGGCTGCCACATAAACGGCTCGGCGGCGGCATAGATCAAAGTGTACTGCAAAACGGTTAAATCTTTTGAAATGTGCGCACTTTTTGACACCCAATTTGTTTAGAAGTGTACCTACCAGCCCCCAATACACACACACACACACAAACACATCTATCTATCTATTGCTGTCGGCGGGAATGGAAATAGTAAAGTGATCATAAAATTGAGACGTGGCAAGGTGAGAGAGTATGTACTTCCACTTTTTTCTGCGAATTTCATTAATAAAAATGTCGAAAGTGTAAAGTGTGGAACGTGCAACAGCACCCACCTCTCTGTCCCCCCAAGCACTCACTCTGAGGTAAAAACAATCAAACGAATTTCCATTTGGCCGTTGATTTTTTTTTTTTTGTTTTGTTGTTTTAAATAAAAATTCAAAAGATTTACAGCCCACAAGTAATTCCACTTAAATTGCTGTAATATTAAAGGCAAGTGCGGAACTAAGAACAGGATGAGAGGGGATGGTAACTCATCATTTCATTCATAAAAACGTAGCAAATGCTTTTTATTTTCCATATAAAAATGCAAGAGGCAATAAGTTTATTTGGCAAAGGCTATAGCCGGATGTTTACATTTTGGCTGCTTGGATGCTACCGGCGGCAATCCATAGCCAAAGTAAGCAACGTGTGAAATGTGTGCTGAGGATTAGGCGATTGTGATCCCCAATCCTTGGCCAAGCAAGTTGCTAAGTTGGTAAGTCAATCCTCGGTGGCTGGATATTTCCATTGCTACTTTCCTGCCAAAAACCAAAGTCAAAACATACGGTTTACGTTGGGAAATAGAGACACGACCAAAACACAGAGGCTGGATTTATTTGTACAAAATGACTTTGCAAATGAGATTTCCGAGCTGACCACCGCCGAATGTGTCAATATTATCATGGGCCAGGCCTATGCAAACATTACCCCGCACCCCTACATATTTACAATGTATGCATATCTCACACAGAATGCCACTACTTGGCATTGCTACCTGCTGTGTTCGAGGTGTGCATAGTTCGGTTAATGTCCAACACCTTCGCACTTGAAGCAACGTGACCTGTGGCCACGATAACAGATTTTGTTTTTTGGCAGTCGAAAAATTATGAATGGATGGCGTTCCAAGTACCAAATGCCAACCGATGTACATGCACCGATAATCGATGTGATTAGGCCGTGTCGTTAACTACAGTTACCCCCCAGACGATCGATCGGTAATCAATAATTTTGTATAATTCCCTCAAAAATACTCGGTGACGTATTTAGACAACCACTGACAGTCAAGCAGGCTCAAGATAAATAAGAAACCAAAACTGTTTGCAGCAAGTCGAATATATAATACTCTTGCATATCAAACATATTCGACTTTTTTGTTTCTTAAAAATCTAGTTTAAATCGATTAGTTTTTCGCATTATGGCTTTGAGAAGGTTTTAAGCTAGAGTCCTTAGACTCAAAACAAACTAAAAATTAATACTAAGAAAAACTATCTTAAACGTCACCAGCCTTATGAAAATCTTCATGTACTCACATGTTTATCAGAGGGCAAAGAAGCGTCTTAGTATTAAATATAGCTGCATGACACGGCATAAACATAAATATCTTTAACTCTGGCCCCCTTCCATCAATCGATACGATAGAGAAGGAAATGAGCTGCACTTAAATGCATGCGAGAAAACCACTCGATGCCAACAAGTGGATAAGAAGCCACCACCACGACACAAACGATGCCCAAACGAACTATCAATGTCAGTGAATTGGCAAAAATACAAAATTTTAAACTCAATTTGTATGCAGGCCAGAGTCCGAGGCACCGAGGAAACCCTTTACTTGACACACCTCAACAACGGCTGAGGCTCAAGTGGAAGCATCCACACACACACATACACACAAACACACACAAATCGTTGTCTGCCGTTGCATTAATGTCTGATGATGAACACCCAGTTGGCCAAGCGGTCCTCAAGCGAAGGGGGCTGCTAAGCTGCTGAAGCATGCGTATCATCAGTGTGCACAACAAATCTTAATGATCGTTAAGGCCGTGCGAGGCGTTGATGACGCGACCATGGCGATGATCAGGCACATTTTATATAACCAAACTAAATGGTGCTGAAATCGATCCAGTCCATTCATTGATTCCATTCATTTTATGCATTGCCCCGAAATGAAGTACTCGAAATGCTTTGTGTAATGATTTTGGACTGCATTGATCTTATAGATTTTTCGTTAATTTTATATATTTAATGTGTATTATCGTTTACCATCCGCATACATATATGTATTCAATACTTTTGATGCCTTCCTCTTAAAATTAAATACAAGCAAATGAGTTTGGATACGGAATTTGGATTTGCAGTTAACAAATTTTGAGAATGCGCCACCTGAATCAATATATTACAATACAAAGTGCATAATTTATAAACATAATACATACATATATAGAGATATAAAATATATGATAACTTGTTAGAGAATAAGTATATAATAACATATGAATTGCTTGTGTGTGTATGTGTATAAGCGCCGATTAGCTGTGTTAGTAAATACTTTTCGATACATGCAACTAAGTAGGCAATACGATGCCATATATGTTTTCCGTCTTTCCCGTCTTATTGCAAATTTTTATTTAGTTTTTTTTTTGGAATTTTAGTTGTAGTATTAAAGCCACAATTGCGTCTAAATTACGATTAAGGGGCCTGCATGCGGCAACGCTTGTCTTTTTACAACAATTTACTAGTTTTTGTTTCTTTTAGACTTTTGTATAATAGATTTGTAGATGCTGCTAGTTTTCTGGGACCGAATGTTTAGTTCTTGAATTGAAATACGAGTATCAAAATAATGGCCAATAGCACTGCGCTCAAGATGGCAACCATTATTAGTTTCTTCTTTCGTACTTTGTTCTGCAAAAAATATACAATTTATATATAGTAAAATCAAAATTTTTGTATGTGTTGCATTTTTTACCCTGTAAGAGCTAGCCTTGCGCAAATTATCAGTGCCCTGCGAGACGAAAATGCTTGTTTGCTCCACTTGGGACTCAATGGAATCGACAGTTAACCCCTGCTCGTAGACCATAGCACCTAGATTCTTGTAGATTTCGTTGACCCCAACGATATTGTTTTCCAGCTCGCGTATGGCACGCTCCTGTTCCTCAAGCGCTTGGATGTCCACTTCATCTTGCATTTGCGTTTGCATTTGCTGCTGTTGTTGCTGTTGATTTGATTTGCGATTAAAAAAGTTATCCTCAAAGAAGGATCCACTGTCATTGCTGCTGGCATTGGAATTGCTGTTGTTACGCGTCGAGCCGGGCGGATGTGCAATGCTATAGTTATGGGCGCGCGCCTGATGCAATGCATTTCGCTCAATATCAGCTGTCTTGCGTTGTATAGCCTGCCAAAAAAAAATATCAATTAAATAAAATGACTCACTGTTTTGTTCTGCTTATCGCTATGCTGTGGTTCACATACCTGAAAGGCGGTCAGTGCCGCTGTGAACTCATCAACCAAACGATCGCGTTGTATTTTTAAGTGTCGCTCCTTGCACTTGTCCACCTCCTTTAGTTGATTGTTTGTATCGGTCACCAGCTGCTTGGTATAGGTCATTAACTGATGACTTTGCATAGAGAACATATTTATTAGTTGAGTTCTACACAATTTATTTATAGCTATGTCTTTTGACAGCAAAGGCAGAGACTTACAGTTTCTTTTTCAATTCGGGCGAATCTTGTGGTGTGTTCAGCTGATTAACCATACGCTGCATAGTGGACACTGTAAAATGCAAAAATAAGATTAGTCATAGTTTATATGCACGCCTTCATACTAATGCTCACCATTTTGTTGGACTTTTTGTATACTTGTCGCGATTATTTGTGCCAATCGCTGAAAGTCAATCTCACTGAGGCCTCCTCCGCTACCACCAACGCCACCTACGCTGAGGCCATTCTCCATATGCTGTAAATCCATGCTTTCGTACACAGACACCTTGACGATAAACTTTTCAATGTCTTGAGAGCCAGTTGTTATTGCTATAGATTTCCAAAAGATTGATTTGTTCGCAATTAAATTAAACTGCACACTTATATCATTATTTGCGTATTAACCAAATACACCTGTAATGCGATATATTCTGTGCGTCTGTGTTGTTTGATGTTTTTACTTTCGCAGGGGAAGTAGTCTTTGTTTTATATTTGGCTTATGTGTCATAGCACCACTTACCGTGCTTGCTCTTTTCCTCCTATTCAGTGACCTTTTGCAATCAGATCTTTGTCTAGCGCATGTCGATTAAATACATTTGCTTGCGCACACAAACAATTTTCTTTAACAATAAATTTTGCAAGAAATTCGTGAATGGATAGAGATGCGTATCGATAACTGAAACTAGCGATAGGTGTGACCGAGTTAATAAAATAATCGGTCTAAAAGATGTAAATCAGTGTTGCACAACGTATATAAAAAATCAATTGCGAAAAGCCATCCGCTCTAGTTTTTCTTTTTAAATAGCGGCTGACTGTTTAATGGTTGTTATACAAAACACGACTAAAAAGCATGATAGCTGAAAGATAAATGACAATAAAACAGTTGAGAATATCTTTTTAAAATTTACAAATATTTCAATATAAAAATGTGTATTTTATTCTCTGAGTGGTAAGTAATTGTTTCAGATAAATTAACTCAAATGCGATTAAGACCTGGAATTAAAGTTCCCTAACCCCTAATCTTAGCGTTTTCTGGTAATCATTGCTGACTCAATTACTAAATGTTAAAAAAATAAGCATGATGAATATGATAATTAAACATATATTTAACGCATAAATATTTATATTGCCCATATTTACTTTTTGTAATTGTAATTCATTTAAACTCAAGTATTTTACTATAAGTAGGAGCTAATGTATGGATTATTAAAAAATAATGATTTAAACACTAGATAGGCTCATTTTTGTATTTAATTTACCACATTTCTTTGAAATGTAGTTTGAACCATTTATTCAGGCTTTAACTTAAAAACCGGTGCAGTTGCAGCCAACAATATAGAAAAGCGGTTTTAATTATCTTTCTAAAACACGCATCTGAATGAGACTTATACATATTTGATTAATTAGCCGGGTTTGTGATGCAGGTAGCACATTTAATAAGAATGTGTTTGTTAGAATTTGAGAGCGCTGAGTAAACGTTACTAAGTAAGACCGGTATTTGAATTGATAGCAACTTTATATATAACGTTCGTCTTCTCAATTAAGCGCTTTCGATCTTATGCGCTTTTATATAAATACGCACGTAGTCTCTATAATGGGGCTTAATCAGTTCTCAGGCGCGGCGGACTTAAAAACTCTGTCAATCGACCGCAGTCGAAAGTTTATTTCATTTGAAGTTAATCAAAATTCGACAATCGCTGCTACAATGCATGCTTTCTGGTTAACGCTCTTCATTCAGATTGCTTTGTGCTATTGTCAGTACACTTATGGGCCAGGTTCGTGACATTTAACGGTGTGCCACATACTTATGCATAGTAAAATATCAAAGCTATAAACAGTGAAAGCGTTGAGACACAATTGATTAATCGAGTGTTTATCAGGATTTTTTTGGCAACTTAAAGTGATTTTTTATAAACTGAAATTATAATTCGTTTTGTTTTTGTGCTTGTTTTGTAGATCCAACATGGAATATTCGCTCTACAGATCAGATGAAAAGCAAGGAGTTTTGGTTTGACGATGCCCAGCGTACACTTTATGAGAAGCTCTCAATGCAACCTAATCAGTATTTGGCGAAGAATATAGTCCTTTTTCTAGGTGATGGCATGTCCGTTCCAACAGTCACAGCAGCTCGAATGTACGATGGCCAGCAAAAAGGAATACTAGGTGAACGCAATCGTTTGGAGTTTGAAAAGTTTCACCATGTGGGATTGTCAAAGGTAATTCCAAATTGTGTTAATTAACAGAAAAAAAATTCGTAGTCTCTAAAATTATATTAGTTCAGAGTCAGTGGCAAAGTCATTGTAGTGGAAAATAAGTGACTTATTTTTATTGTAGACCTACTGCGTCAACAAACAAGTATCTGACTCTGCCTGCACCGCCTCCGCCTACTTGACTGGTGTAAAAGCAAATTATCGGACAATTGGTGTTTCTGCTGATGTGGAGTATAATGATTGTGCAGGCGCTAAGTTGCCCCAAAATCGGCTGTCCTCTATTGCCTCCTGGGCAATGCAAGCACACAAGTCGGCCGGTTTGGTGACTACAACTCGAGTAACTCATGCCAGTCCAGCTGGAGTATATGCACACACCTCAAATCGTGACTTCGAAAGCGATTACGATGTTAGTGATTTAGGCCAGAATCCTAGCGACTGTCCGGACGTTGCACAGCAACTATTGGACAAAGTGGGTCAAGGTTTAAGAGTGGTGCTGGGTGGAGGCACTAGAAAATTTCTGCCCAACACAATGACGGATGTGTATGGCAATGTTGGCGAGCGTCTCGATGGCCGAAATTTGATTGAAGAGTGGCAACGTAGTAAATATTGCAATGCGCAGGTTGTCTTTAATCGCTCTGAACTGTTAGGAATCAATCATTATAATACGGATCATTTGTTGGGTTTGTTCAATGCTTCGCATCTTGCATATAATTTGGATGATAGCATTGATACGCCATCGCTTGAGGAGATGACTACAGCGGCAATTGAAGTGCTAGCAAAAGATCCTGCTGGCTTCTTTCTGTTTGTCGAAGGAGGTCGCATTGACCATGCCCATCATGAGACTAAAGCCAAAAAAGCTTTAGACGAAACTGTGCAATTCTCGAATGCTGTTCGAAAAGCGAGGCAGTTAACTAATCCATGGGACACTCTGATTGTGGTAAGTGCCGACCACGGACATACTATGACTATTAGCGGATACCCGGACATAGACAACATCATAACCGGTCTTAGCTCAGAGCTGAGCGATGTTGACAAATTACCCTATGCAACATTATCATATGCCAACGGTCCTGACTATAAAAGGTTCTTCAACGTTACGGCTAATAACGAACTTGAACGCGTTGATCTCCGTTTACTTAATATCGGTGATAAGGATGAAAGGTATCCACATGGCGTGCCGATGGCTGAGGAAACTCATGGCGGTGGTGACGTTGCTGTATATGCTATTGGTGTGCTATGAATTATTCTAATTAAAGTCTACATGTGTGTTTATTTTAAATTTTTATATTTCTAGGTCCCTGGGCACACTTGTTTAGTGGTGTTTACGAGCAAAGCACAATACCTTATCTAATGGGATATGCAGCTTGCATTGGCCCAGGAATAACTCATTGTGATTCCAGGATTAAGCACACTTCAGATCCTGAATCCAATCCTTTGTATACCTAGTAAAGAAAAACAAAATTAATTTAATTTTCAAGACTAATGAATGCCTCACTACAATAAATTATAAATAATCAATGCAAAATCAAAATACATTCTAGAAAAATTATATTTAAAAAATCGTTATTTTAATTTATAATATTCGCTTGAGAGGTGTTAACTATTGTTAAAATTTCAATCGAGTTGCTATTAAAAAATAGGCCATTACTTTACTGTTTTAAAAACCCGTTAAACTTTAAACAAAGACTAGTCACAATTATTCCAGAAGCTAGTGTTAAAAAAGGTTGTAGCGAAATTAGTGCTAAGAGTGGCGTTCTTGGCACAGTTTTTATTCACAAAACGGTCACTTTGAACAACTACGCCATTTTAGCTGTGGCTGCAGAAAATTTTTCGCAACATAGTCGAAAAAGAACTTTGTTGTTTAGAATGTAAATATATTATATGTGGAAAACGCATATTTGTAAAACATAATAAAAAGTGTAACTTGACAAATACGGTCCATACTTGCATTTGTACGAACGCCGCACGCCGGTGGCTGCTTGTTTGACTGTACGAGCGGCTTGTAATTGTGTGCGTGTGTGTATATAAGTGAAGAAAAAGTGTGCACGGCACCGCTAAATAAGTTGTTCGCGTGCGGTTAAAATCAATTTTTTTTCGTCCAGTTTACGTTCACGCAACCATGGCCGATGGCGTGGTGCTGGACTTGTACGCCGAAGATCTGGACAAAGATTTTTCCGGGCAAGTTAAGGTAAATATTACGACTACCATTTTTTTGTGTATTTGCATATATAAAGGGGGTAGATTAAATAACATTATTGATATTTAAGCAAATATCAGTAACCACTTATAATCTATATATATAAATCGACCTCTTTAAGGATGAATTTTGCATCAAGGATGAATTTGGTGGCGACGGCGTTGATTTATACGATGACATCGGCGGCCCCAACGAGCCAGTTTCTTCAGGCGGTGGCTGCGGTGGTGGCACCCCCACGGGAGAAAATTCTTCCGGACCCGGATCCGTCGACGGCTCCTCGAGCATCGGACCAAATGGAGTTTACCATCAGGGAAGTGGTAGCCAAACTCCAACGATGAACCGACGCTACCAACTATATGTTGGCAATCTTACCTGGTGGACAACTGATCAAGACATCTCGAATGTACTGCGCGAAATCGGCGTCAACGATCTGCAGGAAGTCAAGTTCTTTGAGAATCGCGCTAATGGTCAATCCAAGGGCTTTAGCGTTATATCGCTAGGCTCGGAGTCCAGCCTCCGCACCGTTCTTGACCAGTTACCCAAAAAGGAGATGCACGGCCAGACCGTGGTAGTCACTTATCCGAGCAAGCAAGCTCTTACGCAATTCGAGAGCTTGCAAAAGACACGTCCAGTGCCGCCACCACAGCAAAACGGACCACCACGTGGTCCCGCACCACCAAATATGGGTGGGCAAATGCCGCCGCACCCCGGCGCACCTCAGGGTGCTCCGCCTGGACATGCGCCACGCATGAATCCGAACATGCAGCCAGGTCAATACCGGCCACATATGTCGCAGGTGCCTCAAGTTGGACCTAATTCTGGACCTCCACGAATGCAGGTAAGCGTACTGCTTTGTTTATGGTTTTTCTACCCACTCATTTAGCATTTCGTAGTCGTAGTTTTGTTATTTGATTTTTATCAACAAATTTTTTAGAGCTCTTTGGGTCGTCAGCCCGCATTAACAAAACCACATTTATATTTCTTTTATTTTGGTTAATTTTAACTCGTATAAAATTGTTCTGAATTCCAAATTCTAATATAATATTTTTAAACTAGTAGGAACATAAGTTATTTTCATATTTCTATAAAGCAAAAAGCGAACCATAATATTTTCATATTCATTAATGTTTACTTTACTTTTGTATCCGGCAAATGAAAAACTACTGATATATTTTTCTATGCCTTCGATAAACCAATTATGTATGGGATTAAATAAAAATCTTTTACAGTATTTAAATATATTTAAAAAAATAATGTATGTAATTACGAGTATTATTTAAAAATTTGTCTTTTTAGTTTTTGGAAATAAAATAACTTAAGGCAATTTTGGAAAAATGTTGATTCTTACTTAATTGTTGTTTTTGATTGTAACAAACTATACTTTTTTTGTTTTAAAACTTAAATATTGTAATTTTAGAGCAGTTTCTTGTATCAATCCTTATGCATAAGCCTTATTCATTACCTTTTGTTTTACGTGTTATTTAGTGCAAGCTTTAGTTAAAACACTTTCATAAATATTTTTGAAATAAATCTAAGAACTTCCTTATTGAATTTTACGTATGATTTTGTGAATGTGCTGCATTATTTTTCGATCCGTATATATCTTTGTACCTCTTATATTCTGTATGTCCAATTTATAAAAAATACAAATATAATAATATATTATAATGTTTATGTATTACGCTTTATATTTATATTCTATTCCATGTGTATTTTGACAACGCTTACGCACACTTCAACACAACAACAACAACATTATTTACGTAATTATTTAGCCGCCAATGCATCAACAAGGCGGTCCAATGGGCAACCAGCAACCGCCGCCCAGGTATCCGCCGTCGCAAGGTCAATGGCCAGGTCAACGTCCCGGTGGACCCCGACCGGGTCCACCAAATGGACCACTGCAACGACCACCAATGGTAACAAATAACTAATAAGCACGAAAATTTCAAAAAAAAAAAAAAAATGAAAAACGCTTTATAAAACAAAAAAAAAAGAACTTATTATAATATACTAGACAAACGAATCCACAACTAACCCGATTTAAGTTAACTTAGTAAACAACATAAGATGGTCAAGTTCCTTGTATTCAGAACATTCAAAGAACAGCACATGATTGTAACTTGAACACACAAACAAACCATAATTATACAATGAAATATTTAATGCAAATATCTACATATTCACAACGAATCGCCATCCATATACATATACCATATACCGACCACCAACTGGCTGAGTGGAATATTTAACCCAGCTTTCGATATCATTCAAGCTTTGTTTCCTAAATTTTGCGCTTTGCTCTTTGCAGTTCCAAGGTCCAATGGGAATGCAAGTGCGTGGTCCGGGACCGGGTCCCGACTGGCGTCGTCCACCAATGCATGGTGGTTTTCCGCCGCAAGGACCACCGCAGGGTCCACCTCATATGCAGGGTCCGCCACGTCCCCAAATGGGTCCAGGGCCACCGCCCGGACCGGGTGGACCGCATGGCGCTCCCGCACCGCACGTGAATCCAGCATTCTTTAATAACCCTGGTGGACCACCGCCACATCCTGGCATGGGTGGACCACCACATGGTCAGCCGGGTCCACAGCCGGGCATGAATATGCCACCACAGCACGGACCCCCGCCACATTTTGCACAGCAGGGCGGTCCACGCAATCCCTGGCCGGGACCACCACAGGGCAAACCGCCCGGCTCCTTCCCTGATCCCCAAATGGGACCACAGCTAACAGAGGTTGAGTTTGAGGAAGTCATGAGCAGAAATCGCACGGTCAGCAGCTCAGCAATTGCCAGGTGAGCTTAACATGCAAACAGTTAAAGAATATTATATTATTATTAAGTGTTTTCCGACCATCATAGAGCTGTATCGGATGCTGCAGCTGGCGAGTATTCGAGCGCCATTGAGACGCTAGTTACGGCCATTTCGCTCATCAAACAATCTAAAGTGGCGCACGATGAGCGTTGTAAGATTTTGATCAGCTCACTGCAGGACACACTGCACGGTATTGAGGCCAAGAGCTACAATCGGCGCGAACGTTCGCGATCACGTGATCGTTCACATCGCAGCCGGCAACGTCGAGAGCGATCAACCTCACGCTATCGAGAGCGCTCACGTGAGAGAGAGCGCGATCGTGATCGTGAGCGTGAACGGGAGCGTGACGGAGGGTAAGTAATGATTAAGTATTCATGTTAAGACCTTATTATAACCAAAAAACCAAAACTTATAAATAACAGCAGCTATCGGGAACGTTCGCGCAGTCGTGAACGCGAGCGTCCACCGCCGGATCACTATAGAGATGACAGGTAGTTGGTATTGCTCTATGTTGATGACATTTAGCTAATAAAAAATATACAATCTATGATGTAGCAGCAGCCGCTCCGCACGTCCACGAAAATCGCCAGAACCAGTGGTAGCAGAAGCCGCCGAAGCACCGTCGTCTAAACGTTATTATGATGAACGCGAACGTTATCGCTCTTCGGATCGGGAGCGTCGTGACCGGGATAGGGATCGTGAGCGTGAGCGCGAACGTGATCGGGATAGGCGTGAAGAACATCGTTCAAGGCATTGACTGCTACACAAGCGAAAGCATAATTATTAACAAGAAGAACAACAACATACACACCCCACATAAACAGCTCGTAGACACACTTATTAACAAATTATAATGCAGCAAGCTAAATGCCAGCCACATGGTTTAAATTTCTGATTTATATCTAATATAACCAATACGTAGGATATGAATACGGCATAACATACTAGTTTCTCCTAGACGTACTAAAGTAAGTCGAAAAGTTGACAAGCATCGACGACACTACACACAATTACACACAAGAACAAAATCAATCAATTAAAGGAAGGACTGCCACATCTACGCAATTGAACGGCATGATCCTGCACTTTCCTTACACATCCTATCCATTAAGTCGGCAACGCGGGACAAGACGCTGGTAGACGGACAGCAGCTACAGACAGAAATAACTTCAATAGACGTCTTCACCGCAGAATTTCAATATTATTGTACTTTAATATTTCGGTTTATTTAATAAAACATATATCTATGAAAAACCAAACTAAAAAAAAAACAAAATATTGTTCCAAAAACTATAATACCCAAACTGTTTTGCGTTGTGTGTCTTTAATACCTTATAATACCAAAAATAGATTCATAGTTTACGAATTGATATATATATATATTAAAAATGTATAACTACAACGCATTTATTCTAAAAAAAAAAAAAAAAAAACATTGTTATATTAACATATGCATCTTTTGCAATTTGCAAAGCTTTTGCCAAATGAGGCCAAGATTCGTTATAAGCGCAACTGTATTGAAAGACTATTCCTTTTTTGTAAATCTTGATTCAAGCATTTATTTAAAGTTGACTTCATTTGTGTACAATTAAGCGAGCTTATTGTGAGCCTGTGTCGGAGTGAATCCTAGTTATAAATATTGACTGATCTTACCAAATGGATAAGTAATGTAGAGTGATGATATTTATTAATATTATGTAAATAAATTGTATGAATGAGTATTTTGTATGCCTGTGACGATAATTAGACTATAAATCTTTCGTTATAAACTTAAAAAGGTGTTAACAGCATTCGTCGTAGAATCGTCGTTTAAACGCGATCACGCTTTAATGTAGTTGCTATGTAACATCTTTCCTTTACTTTTATTCTTTTAACTATATTTTTATTTTTACAACGTACACAAAACATTTTGTAAATGATATTCTCAATACTTAATGATTGCTGCACTTAACAAAATGATATTTATGTAAATTATAGTTGTCGACATATAGTACCTGTAACTTTCTTAGGACTGATCCAACACGAAGTATTACGAACATAACGGCCGTCTATTACCGCAGTCAAACTTCCATATAACGAATGTCAAGGGGACAAAAATAAACTTCGTTATATAGAAAATTCGTAATATTAATTGTTTTTTGATTTAAGCAGAATGCTGTGTTCTGGAAATTGAATTGAATTTGTATCGTATAAAACTTCGTTGTGCGGAAGTTTGTAATCGAGAAGTTTGACTGTACTTATAAGCAATCAAAAATCTTGTCTTGTACAATTTTAACTGTGATTTCAAGAGTAACTGAACAAACATACTATTTACTGTAAAGCATGAACAACTCAGGTAAAGTTTTATATATGTATTTGACGTTCTAGCAAATAAGTACGCGTCTTGTCTATTTTTGAAAATAACAAGAAAAAATTCATATTTATGTCATCCATATTTAAGACTAATCGTCATTTTTTAAATTTATACTTTCGATTATTGTTTACAAATATACGCACATTCGTATACGACTGATCCTTTTATACTATTTAGAACTAAAAACTTTGACCCGAATAACCCAAAATAAAATATACAAACCAATAATTTAGTAAGAAGGTTTCGTTAAAAGCTTTAGTCTTTCACAATAGTAATTTTTCCTTTACGCTTATTTAATTTCAAACATATAACAGTTCTGATCGTTTCATCAAATCAATTTGTTTGCCACCATTTATTGGGTATTGAAACAGCGCGCCGACAAAATAATTTGGTTGTGTCACTGAGAAGAGAGTTTAATTTTAGTTCTCTTCTCAGTGGCTGTGTTGAAAAAGACGATGAAATGATTATCTACACAACAAATGGTCACCCTATCATCTGGAAACTTCGGTAAATTATTGTGTTATCCAGCACTACACTGCAATAGACATAAATATAGGTGAAATACAGAAACGAAAAAATTTTATCGTAGTAGTCAACGTCGTTTAATAATCAGTCAATCTGATAAACAAGCTCAGTCAAATTTAGTTCTCATTCAGAACTCCTCCGTTTGATAAAAAGTAAATCTTATCGAAAAGTTAAAAGCCAAGTTACATTATGGCGGATACTGCACAGTTTCTAAACGACCGTTTCCAACGTTTTAGGAGTGGAATTAGCCAGCGCTAGTAAGTATATATACTTATATATATATATATGTATGTAAATTCGCAAATTAGTTCCGAATCACGGGTGCAGACGTATGATACAAAGGTCATCTATGCGCTTCGTTAATATGTAAGTGCTACCTGCGAACACTTAAGCAAGCACCTTGCCCTACGCCACGATGAGGCTGACGTGTTGTTTTAGTGTTTGTCCACATCAACAGTTGTTCGAACTAAATCAATAATCCTTGAAATCGAATTGTACACGTACACAGACAGCCCAACTGATGTCCGTTTTTATTTTTATAGTGAGCCGTACGTGCGTCAGCATCTGGCCAAGGTGTATATGGTGCTGGCAAGTACTACCGCTGCAACTGCAGTGGGTTCACTTGTCCAGATGCGTGGATTTCTTGATTTAGGCATGCTAGCGGCGATTGCATCGCTGGTGCTGGTGCTAGGACTTCATTTCTATAAGGACGATGGCAAGAACTATTATACACGCCTTGGAATGCTCTATGGCTTTGGATTTTGCTCGGGACAAACTCTAGGACCCCTTTTGGGCTACATTTGCAGCATGAATCCAGCAATTATTATTACTGCTTTAACTGGAACGTTTGTGACTTTTGGCTCGTTATCGCTGGCCGCTTTACTGGCTGAACAGGGAAAGTACTTGTATCTGGGCGGAATTTTGGTTAGCGTCATTAACTGCATGGCTTTACTCAGTTTGTTCAACATGATCTTTAGATCATACTTTGTTCAGATGGTATGTAATATAATTTATAGTTTATAACAGTGCTTTATATAATTATATTTATTCTTCCGCAGACTCAATTGTATGTCGGCGTCTTTGTCATGGCCGCTTTCATTGTCTACGACACACAAAACATTGTGGAGAAATGTCGCATGGGCAATCGCGATGTGGTCCAACATGCATTGGATCTATTCTTTGACGTTTTGAGCATGTTCCGCCGTTTGTTAATTATTTTAACACAAAAGGTGCGTTATTGAAAATGATTTTAGTTTTAACCAGTATCTCGGCGCTTGTTTGTTATTTGCTCAAATTTGTGCCCTATCCTACAGCTCAAGAGCTTCATGGTGTGAAAACCCGCCAATCAGTTAAATAATCTAAACAAACATTGACTAACCTTGAACTATCTGCATAAAGAAAAGAATTTAATAGATAAGAGATTAACCTATCGAACGGTATGCCGCTTTATGCGTATACCTATATTTCGTACATCCAAGGCAATAAGTATACTTTCACAAAAGTATTTAAAGTCTCCAGTATCCAAAATTTTTTAAAAATATTTTCTAGCATAAATACTGAATTAAGTACTTTATATTCTTTGTTGGCAGTATATTTATTTCCAGGCCTACGAAAAAATAATAAATATTTTGATATCTGTTTTGAATTTATTTTTTGTGAAACTATATTTATAACCTTGGTATTTTTCGATTAACATAATGTTTTAATTTATCTCATTTTCAGGAGGAGCAAAAACAGGCCGATCGTCGCAAGAGGAAGTAATATGGAACCCAAACTTTTGACACGCTACAAATTAATTGTGTTAAAAACATATTTTAAATTTCGAAAACCAAGCGTTGTTATTCTATTTGGCTTTAAATCATATAATATTTGGTACACATGAAAACCATGCAAATCAAAACCAATCAAGTCATTCAATAAAATTCACATCCCATACGACTGTATACATAAATAACTGTCGCTTTAAATCGTATACTCTTTATATCTATATTTCAATAATGCCCTGAAAAGGTACATTCTTATGAATTTGTTTGTAAACTTTATGATTCATGATGGAATATTTATTTCGGGTTTAAACATTTACTATGTAGAGTATTTATATAAACAAAATAAATGATGATTCAATAAACAACCATTTTCCTTGATACTCACACTCTTTGCCATTAATAAAAAAAAAGGACAACAAACACATTCAGATTGCACGCGTTGATTGTGTCGAATAGCGGATCGATTATATCAACTAACAAACCAGTTTAATTAGGCAAAGTGCTAACTAGAAACTCATAATGCTACAATACGTATCAAATATTGAACCATTTGTGTTTGTTTGCGCCAAAGCGAAACATGTCTCAGTCGATGACTCTAGTGAAGCCGTTGCTGCTTCAATTTCAGCAGCTATTTCTGTTATCCAAATTGTTTGGCGTATTGCCACAGGATTTGAGCAAGTTTCGTCGCAAGAATGTACTAGAAAAATCGCGTAATGGCATGTTTTATATGCTTGGTGTTTTGATATTTTATGTGGTGCTGTATAATTTGTTGATTTTTACGTTTAGTGAAGAAGATCGCACCTTAAAGGCATCTCAAAGTAAGTAAAAATAAATTAATTTATTTAGCTATGTAAATATTTTATTTCTATAAATGCTATTCTTTAGGTACTCTGACGTTTGTTATTGGCCTCTTTTTGACCTATATTGGTCTCATAATGATGGTCACCGATCAGTTAACTGCGCTTTTAAATCAAGGAAAACTAGGAGAACTCTATGAACGCATCCGCGTTGTGGACGAACGTCTCTATCGGGAACAATGTCTAGTAGACAATAGCTGCATAGCAAAACGGATTCGTATAATGCTCGTCATGACAATTATTTTTGAGCTTTTTATATTGCTGACGACGTTTTTAAAACTGGTGGATTATTCGCAATGGCTATCGTTGCTCTGGATTGTAACGGCAGTGCCGACATTCATTAATACTCTGGACAAAATTTGGTTTGCAGTTTCGTTGTTTGCGCTAAAAGAACGCTTTGAGGCAATAAATATCTTTCTAGAGGATCTAGTGGCCGAGCATGAAAAACACCAAGCCTTTCTAACGACTGATAGTAGTAATGATGCAAATGGAGTTCAAACTGCAGATAGTTCCCAATCCGAGCCACCGCAATACGATGCAAATCTTGAGTATTTGTATAAGGAGCTGGGCGGCATTGATATTGGTTCGCTGAGAGGCTCGGGCAGCAAAAACAAAAACAGAGTGGCTCCAAGTAAGTAATCCAATTGATGTATACACAGTTCTGTAAGTAATGTTTTATGTTAGTTGCCCACTCGTTGAACTCCTTTGGCGAACACATTCCACGCAAGCCGCATCTAACAAATCCCAATCATATGATGAACATGGCGCACGACAGTGAATTGAGCAATGCAACCGAAGTGGAGGATAAACTGAACAACCTCTGTCAAGTGCACGACGAGATCTGCGAAATAGGCAAGGCAATGAATGGCCTCTGGAGTTATCCGATTCTTTCGCTTATGGCTTACGGTTTCTTAATATTTACGGCACAACTATATTTTCTGTACTGTGCCACTCGCGCTCAGTCGATACCCTCATTGTTCCGGTCGGCAAAGAGTCCATTTATCACAGTAATCGTCCTGGTCTACACTTCGGGAAAGTGCATTTATTTGATCTACTTGAGCTGGAAAACCTCGTTGGCATCGAAGCGAACTGGAATCAGTTTGCACAAATGCGGTGTAGTTGCTGATGACAATTTGCTATACGAAATTGTGAACCACTTGTCGCTGAAGCTACTCAATCATTCGGTGGACTTCTCTGCCTGCGGCTTCTTTACACTAGACATGGAAACGTTGTATGGTGTTAGTGGTGGCATCACAAGCTATCTCATTATTCTTATACAATTCAATTTGGCGGCTCAGCAGGCCAAAGAAGCAATACAATCGCTTAGTAGTGTCAATGACACGGCGGGTTTAGTGGGTGCTGCAACAGAATTTTACAATTTCAATTACAGCTCTACACTATACAGTGCAATGACCACCACAATTATGTCGCCATCAAATTAATAATACTCATATATTCCTAGTTAATATTAAAATTTTAAAAAAGAGCACCTTTTTGCACATTTTTTCAAACAAAAATCAATTAATAAAATCACTCAGCAGTCAACGATTTGTATTGAATGCGCGCTTCTTGCAGCTCGCTTAGCAGTTGCTTAAACGTTTCATTGGCGCCATCGTAGTCCAAAACGGCTACACAGGAGATCTGAGCGCGCTTATGTAGTGCATAGGATAATTCCCGTCGCATTAGTGCGAAGCAGTAGGGCACATTTTGCTGCTGGCAAACGGACTTTAACTCATCTATCGTAGCATCCAGGCCGCCTACATAAAACAAGGTTAATAACTTTGCTATAAGATTTGCCTGTGTTCTGATTCTTACCTGGGCCTGGACACTTTTCACAGTCAGGCGCCAAAAGCAGTAGTTTAACTTTTCTAATACGCAGCCTTGACAATGATTCTCGAAAACCCACAACCAGTCGAAGATGTGCGCGCGCTTTAATTTCGTTGTTGGCATAGGCTCGCTTTTGAAAACGTCCCAAATCACTCAGCAGTAGTGTTGAGAGCTCTTTAAGGCGTGCAGTTGTGCAGTTGTCACAATAGCTATAGAGAGATATATGTATATACCTTTAACACAGTTGAAGAGCAAAAGCAGTGAGTGCAAACCTTCGAAACCGCCGGGAATGTATAGAATGGACTGACGATGTCTCTGATTTCTTAGACTCTGTCTCATTTATCGCAAGATTCTCCAAGTCGTTGATTACTTGAAAAGTGCTCGATTCAACTTTAGGCATATACAAATTCTGAACGCTTGTTTCAATTAGTGGTTCTACTTCGATGGACATGGAATTAAATGCCTGTTGCAGTGGCTCAACGCATTTTGTGTTCTCATTTTTAGTCTGTCGCAATTTACGATAGTTCTTTATAGTGCGTTTAAGGCGAGCCACACGACGTTTTGGGTGCAATCGCGTTTTTCCCTTCCGCTTGTTTTGTAAAGCAACACATTTTCTCTCAATGGTCAAGTGCGGGCGTCTTTGTTTGTTTACCTTTTTTTGTTTCGAGCGGGGCACAATTAAAAAGTCAAAAAGTGTACATTGTTGTGTATTTTTATGTTTGTTTTTATACTTGGCACTGCGTAGAATCTTTGGTGGTGTTTTTTCATTATCCTTTTTTATATCATCATAAGTTTTCTGATCTATTATATTTATTTTATCAGATCGTGCCATTTTAACAAACTGTTTTGGCTGCATTTGCACTATTGCACAAGTTACAGGCACAACTCAAACTATATCGATAGTTTTTATTATTTTTCAGCCCTTATGCAGTTTGTATTTGGGCACACTTATTAACGACTGATATTTTAAAAACCGCAATAGGTTAATAGTTTCTTTTAAATATTTACTATTGGCTTAATACTTATAAGTTCTATTAGCTATTTACAGTTAAACTAGTTATGGCTTAAAAATATCAGATAAGCGAAATTTTCTTTTTAAAAACGTACCAAACACTTTTTGTAGGATCAATGGAAACGCTTTAAATTCAAGCAAGAGTCTTAAATAATCATAAATTTTTACTTCGTTCGATAGATACGTGCATATCATGTAGATCCCTGAGTCGTGACAGTATTATATCGCGCTCCTTAACAAATATCTCCCAGTATTTCAAGTATTGGCTGACGTGCTGCAACACCAGTTTGCCAGCAAAATCCAAACAACTGCGCGCATGCCGCATGCGTTGCCGACAGCTGGCCAACACAACGCGCAACTGGTGCTCCGGCTCAAGCTGTGCTAGTATAAAGGAAATTATATTTGGTGTGTTCGCTCGCACATCAATGGGAAACACCACCGATTCGATGGGTCGAGATTGTGGAAACACAAGTAGAGCCGGTGTCTCTGGCATGGTTAATTCCCATGGCAAGTCATTTGACTGACTATCGAAACGTATAAAGTGCAGTTCAGGGCCGCGCATTAAAGCTGCCACCTGCATCACCTCCTGTGACATGACGGCCGATAGTGCGCAATCCGGTCGGTGGATTAGCACTACATTGGTTGCATTGGGATGCTGAAGTGCCCGAAGCAGCAATTGGCGATTGTATGTGTGTATATAGGTTGTCTGACGAGTGGGGACGGTAGTTAAAAATGAGTTCTTTTGCAGTCGGGGTAGTGACCTGGCATAGAACTGTTTAATGAACTCCTTTAGTGCCAGGTAGGAAAACAATTGTTGCTGCGGCATAACGTGTATAACCTCCGCCGCAGCATCAACTATAAAAACCTGCACAGCAGATGGATCTTTCTTACGCTGCTGTTGCTGATCGACGCCTAGCTGCTGAAGATAGTCACGGTATTTAGTCGCATCGAAGACCACGACGGCGAGGGAACGATTGTGAGATGCTTGCTCTGGCGAATGCTGCCACATTAGTTGACCGTATTTGGCGACCAGCTTGGCTATCCCAATCTTCACGGCCGGTGTGCCTTGTTGGGCGTGCGTATGCGCCAAACAGCGGTTACGAGTGTGTAGCGCCAACAACTGTTGTGTCTCAACCTTCAATTGGTTATCGTAAGAGTGCAGGGACCACAGATAATTAAGATAGCCATTAATGTTGTAGTAGTTATTTAGCGTCGCTGCGTTAAGTTGTAATAGACGATAGCTATGCTTAGCTAGCTGTTCACCTCGATTAAGTTCTCTTGGCATTTGCAAGAGCGACCATTTTCGCATATTACGCGTTTCCTCCAGTTCCTGCAGCTCGTACTGCTCGCAATCAACGTTTTCATTTCGCATCAACTCTTCGCTAACAAGCGGGTGCTTATGTAGCCGCACTCCTAAAGCCAACACAGGCATGTGACGGGCCTTGATTGCAATCTTTACTGGCGTACCATAACCAGCAGCCTGTAGAGGATTGACTTTGGGGCGCACCCAATGCAGTATTTCCGTTGGCTGCCAGCCATTTACATTCGTTTTGTTGTAGCTGTGCAGACCGTGGCGGTTATCAATGAGCACCAATTGGGGCAGCGATAACTGCTCGACTTTAAGCATTTGTTTGGCTCTCTGGCCAAAAGTGACCGCAAAGCGTACATTACGCTCCGGGTCAAGTTCTAGCCAATGCAGAGCTGTAACTACAAAACGTCTGTAAGCCAGACTATCTGCCGAGTCCAACAGCGCCAGAACAACGGCATCAGAGATCTTCCACAGAGCGCCTAGCGCTGCTGTGCTATGTACACGATCGATGGGCTGTATTAGATTGTTCATAAATCGCGTTAGATCTTCGAATTGCCATGCGCCATGGTACTGCAGCCTAACAAGGCGTCCATAATTCACAATCAGCGTCGGCCACTTATCCGGATATCCACCATTTAATGCCATTCCGGGCAGCTGTCGATGTGTGCGACTGCAATTGCACTGCATATGCCAGCAATCGATGGCACCGAAGGAAGCGTAATCCTTGTAGTAATGCGCCACGCCATTGTATACCAAACGTGCCTGTCTGGCATCGCTCGACCACGACACGTAGTAAAACATTAAAGAAATCTCGCCGGCTGCTTCGATTTCGGTGCGCACCTGAGGCACACTACTTGTGGGGCACTCACTTATTGCTGATTGAGTTAACGGCAGCAGGACGATACCCATCGAAACGTAAAATAGTAAAATCATTATAATAATAAAGCGGGTGGGTGGGTGCCTAATTTAATATTGAATTCGACAACGGCAACGCACACTGAACACAGCTGCTTTACGAAATGGCCGCTTTCCAACACTGTACAAATCGTTTTGCAAATATGTCGTGACTTTTGTCCAAAATTAAATTAACTTCGACAAGATAGTTTAAATTACTTTTAATGCTTATTATTATAAAATTAGCTGTTTTTTTATTTTTTATTGAAAAGTAATTTTTATTGGTAAAAATTTTATAAATGTGTCAATACAAATGTATAGTTTGCATAGTTTAAAATATATAGTTTTGTGTAAATTGTGCAGAAGTTGTTAATGTATATAATGGATATACTGTTTACATTCGTTACCAAAAGGGTATAAGTTCATTAGAATCAATCTTACAGTAATAAGACACTTGGACGGCAGACATTTCTTATTGAGATTTCGTATTTTTGAAGGCACGAATATTTCAGTTTTGATATGGAATGATATAAAGTTCAACTGACAAATAATTATAGCTAAATGTTTAAGGCACTTTGTACTGCATACTTAAATGAAATGTGCAATGTTAGCAGACACAGTTACATATTGTGTGGTGCCAGTGAAATAGTTAGTAGTAGTGAAATCAGAATCTTATGAATGTAATTGTTAGTTAACGTGAATATGCATAAAAAGCATTAAGAAAATAATATATGTATTTGAAATGGCGATACGAATCAAGCATAGCTTATCTCATGTTCGTAGGTCTTCTCTCGCATATCATCATTATCAGGCAAAGCATGATGACGCAGCCCGCAGAGACGCGGTCCCCAGCGAAGCATGACAATAATGACACCTATAACGAACAGCGATAGGGCCGCAACGGCGGGGTACAGAAAATATAAGGCCATGGCTTCTTAAATATCGCTCTCCCGCTTCTGAAGCTCAACGTATTCTTCGCGCTGGCGCTGTTGATGTAACGTACGACCTTCTGGACGCGGAGGACGCTGATGATGTGGCTGATGTACAGGCTCTAAATCGTCAACAGATATGACGACTTCCTCGGGAAACACTTGCTGGTGTGTTGTTGGCTGCAAATATTATTATAATAAGTACTCTTCTGAAAGCATATCATGGGGATAACCACTTACATGAAAACGATCAAAGTAGGATGCGTCCTTAAGCTCAGTAAAATCGAGAGGTGGTTGCTTGTGTGGCGTCGAAGACCAAATGGAAACTAGCCAACGATTGCCTGTGTGTCTGTCCTGCCAGTACTTGCGATGCTTGGAGCAGCAACCCAAGATAATGTTTAATATAATTATAGAGCCAAGTACAACCGTGCAAATCGCAATAGTCACATAAAACGGCTTATAACTGCCGTAGATGGGACCAGTAAAATATGGATTATTTATGTACGCTTTACGCTCCTCTTCGATTGTTGACATAGTCTGGACGGAGTATGGGCTTTCTTTGCTTATGAGTTTGTGTTTTTAAAGACGTCAATGACTAATGCAGTCGCTGACCCTTTTCGTTATTAGCCGCAAGCTTTTCTTTACGCGATGCCGTATTATCTGCAATCGAAACGTTGACGGTACCACGTTACATTCAACCCCAATAGGTATAGTTTACACTTAATGTGTCACATTGGGCGTGGCATCAAGTGCCGCGTTGCCTTGCTGACAACAAAATATTAATTAAATTGCTGGCACTTACCATTTGCGCTCAATAGGTTGCAACTGCGAATCGAATTTGAAGCACTTTAATTCCACTTTAAAGCGATGCATATGCGCTTCTTATTTAAAGTTTAATTATTTTCCGTCTGTGGAAATGAAAACAACGCCCAAGCCTGGCTCACAATTTAGTACAACTATCGATTCTTAAGTTACACTTCTGACGCTACCATCGATAGGTGAGTACAAATATCGATTAATATAAATCGTGATTTAAATCATAGTTATTTCTTCATCTTATGTACTAAAGAAATAAGATTGATTTTAAGTAATATCTCATATTTTACTGCATTTTCAAATAGTAAAATAAGGTTTTGTAATTAATAAAGCAATAACGTAACATTCAAATCATGCTTAACATATAAAAATAAGATGTTTGCAACCAACGAATTCCATTTGCATGCTATTCAATAGCCAAATTGCGGAATATCTCAATGTTCGTATACCAAAAAATTGTCGTTTTGCGTAAAATGACGCGCTAAAGCACGGCCATCATCTGTCGGCGTGCTAAATGCAATGCGATCACGAGATATTTCAGCTCCCAAAATCGTGTGAGATTGTACAGCGCGTAGCAATTTACTAGCGATCCTCCGACGTCGATGCAAAGGTGAGACCCAAAGTCGCGACACCCCACAGCTGTGCGGAAGATAAAACTTAATGTTATTAATCAATTAATTCGACTTGAATGCCGGAGTTACCTGGCTTCGAAAGTATCGTCGCTAAAATAGTCGATTCCATCGATTTGAATGAAACGATGCGCACGGTCTAGGGGCTGGACAAGGCATAAGCCAACGATTTGCTGCTTGCGTACAGCAAAATAGGCGACAAACGTCTTTGGTACTATATACGAAGGACAGCCTAATTCCTTATCTACGATTCTGATTAGCTCTGTAAGTCGCTGCATGCGTGTAGCTGGCGCTTGTTCATTAAGACGTATAATGCGTCCATCGACCGACCAGTCCGGATAGACGGCTACAATGTCCTCATCTATCCAGCCTTTGAAGCGTAGTACATTCACGGAATTGTGATATTCCCGATGCAATTGCTCTTCTTCGGGCTCGTGTACGGTATAGACAAGTCCACACTGTTGACACTGTCTGGCACCGAACGCCTTTTGTCCCGCATCGATTTGAAACTGTTTGGAACCACAGGCGCTAGCCATTAAACGTGCCGTCGGATCCAACTTGCGTCGAGTTGAACTCTTTTGTAGCGGCTGCAATCGCTGGGTAAAAATGGGAAACAATGAGGCCGGTGTGGTTACTTTGTCCGTTGCTGGACCAATAGCGAGTTCAGGATCTTTTTCCGTTGTTAGTTCTATGTTTGGTGCTGATTTTGTGGACCGTGCTGGGTCATCAGATGGTGGTTCCATGTTAACTATTGCGTTGTCGCACTCAGGTACTTCTTGCAGCTCTTCCTGCTCCGCATTAACCACCATATACAGATTATCAATTATTCGCGTGGCTTCTTCCTGGTGATTGTCTGGATCGGCTATGAATATTTTAAAATTCTCATCCGTGCAGATGTTGTTGCTAATCAGAAACTCGAGCAACACCGTTTGCTGTTCAATTATAGCGGGATCGTTTGTCTGGTATGGTAATTGTTGGTGATACTTTGCATAAGGATCTGGCTGCACATCTTCATCCGGCACTGCCTGCGATTGTGGCTCAACGGCAGGCGCAGACTTAACAATTTCGCCAACGACGGTAACATCCATATTACGTAGTATTGCATCAACGGTAGCCTGCTCCGCTGAGAATATTGTAGACGATTTGACGCGCACTTTCCGCTGCTTCTTTAGCGGCGCCTCTACTAAAGAAATCCTTCCCTGGCTAACACAAGCGCGTATGTTATCTGTTATTCGGACCTCCATGCAGGTGCTGCTGTGGCGTCCAGACTTGAAAAACTTGCGTTTACTCAAGTCTTCAGGTTCCATATTTGGTGATGCTTCAGCTGAATGACGAATTAACGGTATAACTGGCTCTAGTTCCATCGCTGTCCGGGTAGGACTTGATCCATCGAATTCTTCTTCATCACTAAGATCGGAAAAGTCGTGTGCTTCGGACGAGATTGGTACCGCATCCTTAAAATTGTTGTTGTTATTGTTGGCATCGTCAATGAACAAAGTGCTCATTGGTTTTGCCATTTTAATGGGATCTTGAGCGCGGCGCATGGTTTCGTGCACCTGTTCCACCTTTGCACGTTCATCTCTCTTGCTAGTTATCAGTAGACGTAACTTCTCGTTTCGTAGTGATCCCAAAATGTCATCAAAATTTGTTACTCCACCCCAAGGACGCTGTGATTTGCGAATCTTGTGCCGCACGCCTTTATTGATACCCAGAATGTGACGAGATGGAGGCGAAATAGTCTTAGGCTTGACAGCTCGTTGTTGTTGCCCCTGGCTCTTGCGCGATGATTGGCTTTGTGAAGCACCCGAGAGTCGCAAGACAGAGCGTGAGGTGGAAGCATGTGAATAGAACGCAACTGTTGGTATACATTCATTTTGCAACTTACGCTGCTTGCACTGCGGTGAGTCTTGTGAGGAATCCAATATAATGACATCTGTTGACTTTTGCGGTCGTTTAGTTGCTTGACGAGAAGGAGTTGCTTCATCTGAGTCTGAGACTGCGTTGCATCGTTGTCTTTTAGGTGTGCGTGGACTGGAACTCAGACTAGTGGCTGTGCTGCTAGTGCTGTTAATTCGCATTGTTGTGCTAAACAAATGCGGTAACTGCTCTTCAGTGCCCACGGATACACCACAGCCACGTGTCTTGGAAGCACCCTTGTTTTCTTTATCGGTCTCGGGTGAACTGCTGGTGCTGCTCCGCAGCAGCCGCATTCTATAACTTTCTTTATCGGCCTTTTTTTCTAGCAGATTGTAAAAATTAGTTGTTGTTTCGCCGTCTCTCTTAGACTTACGTTGATGTTTTGATTTCAAAGGAGTTAGGCCCAACAATGGATCTTCAACATCAGCATCGACATCTATTTGATCAAGCTTGCAGCTGCGGCTGCGAAATAATTGTTTTTTGCGCTCCGAAAGTCGTGGTGTGGCGATTCGTGTGGGACGTGTTGACCCTCCTGTTGGTGTTTCCATAATTCCGCCAGTTTAATAACAATAAAATAATATTTCCCGCTTTTTTAATAAGAGCGCTAATTCAGAATGCCAATGTTGTCGTGGAATCTCAATGATGTATCCCTGAAATAAGTGAATCCGATAAGCTTACCAATTTTTATCGAAACTATTTTTTGCTTTACAGGGTTGCTCAAAAAAATATTTCATAACATATCGTCGGCGATAAAATACATCTCCAACAAATACACACGAAATTTTGCTGCTGAAAAGTTATTGAAAAATTATATAGTTCTTGGATAAAACAAAGAATTACCTTATTCTTAAAGTTGTGTGTGTACAAGCTCACAGGTAAGAAGTCTTTAAATATTTAAAGAAATTTACAACAATTGTGGCCGTCCTGCCGCTACTTCTACCACGGTCTCGTCTAGTCTCCGCCGTGTCGCCGCCATCTTGTTTTTAATATTGTGTGCATGTGTATAGATTTTACAGTGAAAATGGGACGCGTTCTTACCTTTGTTGACATATATTTATCTGCTCCGACTTAGTTTCTCTACTACCCTACTCAGAATCAAAATGAAAAATTGCCATGCTTCTTCTTTTTCACTTTGAGGTCGCGATCGCCGTATTCGTTGTCTCGCCGCTTTCCTCGAGGCTGCGCTGAGTCAAAAACGCGTAAAACAAAATAACACGGACAAGAATCGCGTACGTTCGTAACGCACACAAGCTTCCCTAAGATATTGATATAACGCAAGAACCGTGGACGACGCCGTAGCCGAAACCGCCGCCGTGATGCCCGGAGCAGGCACGTTCAAGTTGTTCATCGGTAATCTCGATGAGAAGACGCAGGCAACCGAATTGCGTGCGCTGTTCGAAAAGTACGGTACTGTCGTCGAATGCGATGTGGTGAAAAACTATGGCTTCGTTCATATGGAAACCGAACAGCAGGGTCGCGATGCCATACAGAACTTGAACGGTTATGTTTTGAACGATAACGCCATCAAGGTGGAGGCCGCCAAAAGCCGACGCGCCCCAAATACGCCAACAACGAAAATCTTCGTTGGGAATCTAACCGACAAAACGCGGGCGCCGGAGGTGCGTGAATTGTTTCAGAAATACGGCACCGTCGTCGAGTGCGACATTGTACGGAACTATGGTTTCGTCCATTTGGATTGTGTCGGTGAGGTGCAGGATGCTATTAAGGAATTGAACGGTCGCGTTGTAGATGGCCAGCCACTTAAGGTGCAGGTCTCAACCAGTCGTGTGCGCCCTAAGCCGGGCATGGGCGATCCGGAGCAGTGTTATCGTTGCGGCCGTTCCGGTCATTGGTCGAAAGAATGTCCACGTTGGACAGGCACCGGGGGACGCGAACCACCACCACCGTTAAGCGCTGGCGGTTACAGAGATCGCATGTACAGTCGTGATCCGTATCCGCCACCGCCGCCTCCATTCCTGCGTGATCGTATTATGGACGGCTTTAGGGTAAATGCGAACAACAAAGCACAATATAGCTTATCTCGAATGGTCGCTTTAAAGAGTTTACTGCTTAAAGACTCAGCATAAGATGAGTTAACATATTCAGAATATTGGTTTTAATTTGATTACATAACGAAATTGAATAGTTTTTATGTGTATTTTGTTCCTTACTATGAAGTGAATTAGTGCACATTATGCTACTAGGAGCAGGCAATAAATTTAATCGATTGAGCTAAGCTCCTTAAGCAGTTTACCTTCAAAAACGACCGCGAAAACCCTAAAAGCATGTGCTAGCATAAACCATTGATTGTGCTCAAAACGGTTACCTGCCATATTCTAACTGTCTTTCTTTGTACAACTACAGGATTACGATTACTATGACCGTCGTTTCGAGGATACACGCGATCTGTACGAGCGTCGTTATCAATCATCACGTATGCGAGACTTCCCACCGCCGCCGATTTCGCGTCGAGAGCCTATGCCACTTCCCCCACCGCTGAGCGGCAGTCTACGCTCCTGCAGTGTCTCACGTGGCTACGATACCATGTTCAGTCGGCGTTCACCACCGCCGCCACGAAGCAGCAATGGCATGAGTCGTTACGGGTAAATAATTGCTAATATTTTAAACGAGCTTCTTATTCTGATTATTTTTTTTGAATGACCAGCTCACCATCACCGCATGGCTACGAGGACTTCAGTCGCGATTCCTTTGACGAGCGTATGATTTCGTCGCGTGGCATGCGTGGTCCATCACCTCCAGGACGCCGTTATGCGCCCTACTGAGATGAATTTTTTTATTACAACGGCAGCAGCTGAGTACCAGATGCTGCTATTTGTGGTGCATTTGCAACAACTGCACCAACGTTTCAACCCATTAACACCTATAACGCTTCCCGCGGTCAAGCATATTGGCTTCTGTATTGGCCGCCAGCGCATTATCATTATTATCAGCATATTCAGCAGTTTCCGTTTGTTGCTGCTACCGCCTTCTTATACAGATGAAAAGAAAATCATCCAGCCCATCACGGCATCACTATCATGTAATACATATATAAATATAATCAAGCATTTCTGACTGATAGTAATGTTAACAATTAAATGTGTCTAGCTCGTGACAAATATTGTCTTGCACATTGTATTTTTCGCAATACTATTTCATCATAAAAAAAAAAGAATAATTCTTAAAGGAATACTACTACAATATATTGGATTTTTACTTTAAGAATAAAACTAAATAAGCACCATTATTTGTTTGTGCTTTGTGGCAAAATCAATAAAACTGTGTATTTGATAAATGTACACAAATAAAAAACATATTGCATATAAAAGTCAATAGCAAAAATATATATATATTTGTATGTACTCGTAATTTATAAATCACTATCTAAAAATTCAAAAAGAATGTGTAGCTTAAAGGCAGTCATCTAGTTAATATTGCAACACAAAAAGTTACTACGCCTGAGACGAGGTTGGTTGTATTTTTATCGCCTTGGACTCGCCCAGAAGCTCATCCTGTTCTTCGTTAATTGGCGTAACGGACTCACTAACATTGTTTGTAATAAGCACCTGCATCGCAACTGGCGGTGCTGGCTTCTCGAATTTTGGTGGTATAAGTAAGCGGCTAAATAGATTGAAACGAAGATGATTAGATAATAAGTTGAAAAGTTTAACAATAACTTACTTGCTGCACAGCAGCCAGATCATAGAAATGAACATCATAATCGATGTAAAACCAAATGTCCAATATGTGCCCAAACGTGTGTAAATAGAGCCAACAAAAACGGGACCCATAACACGGGATAAACAGCCTGAGCCAGTCATCAGGCCCATCCAAACGCCTTGTGGTCGCGGACCAAGCACCTTAGAAAATATTGTCTGTATCAGTGTTACGCCAATGGGATAACCCACCGATGTCAATGCAAATCCAAGGATGAATTGTGTTAACGTTAGCGCTGGCAGATCTGGACACCAATCCTGAGTTGGTGGACAGCCCAAATAGATGGGATCATTGTTTGTGAGATTTGCGCTGGCATTAAAAGCTATGGCCAGCTTGGGCGGATCTGGTCCCCAGGGTATATACAAGAGTCGCCCTACGACCATCAAAGAGAAGCCACCCCAGATGAGCACATAACGCTCGGCAAATAGCTTGCACATCGGTTCAATAAGCACAAATGTGACCAATGAAATAATAGCTGCAATTGCCATAAATAGTCCCATATAATAGAGTGCTTCTTCGTTGGACCAGGCAAACATGTCCATGGTGAGTGAGGTGCCCAAGCTACAACAAAGTTATGTAAAATAAGAGAATTGAATGGTTGGCAAGACTTACGTTTCCAGCAGAACAAAGTTAAAGACAAGCACAAAGAATGCCACAATCAGGGTCCAGGCAGAATAGTAATTTGGTTTAATGGCCTTCCATGTATCACGCTCCGAAGTGCCTCCCTGCAACACCATAATCTCTCGAACGGCAATCTTATGTTCCTAAAAGAAAATATATGTAAGTGAAAGCTGCTGTATTAAAAATAGGAAATTACCTGAAATATGCCTGGCAAAAACATCACAAAATTAGACATGCTCATAAGCACATTGATCCAGCCGGAGGTGGTGTACATGTTGATTTGCATATTGCCTCCAAACCATGCCACACCCTCGCGACCCAGTGGCGTCACTAGTGCCTGCAAACCCGGACCAATGATGAATCCAAGTACCTGAGCTAAGGATACCATGGAAACAGCATGGGTTCGCTCGCTGAGACGAGTCGCTGCCGAAAGATAGGAACGGCACAGGGCAATGTTTGCCGAGCTGACACCGATAAGGAATCGCGAACCAAGCATCCAATACTTTACGTTATCCACAAGCTCCAGTGAAGAATACACAGCACTGGCCAGAGTAAAAAGACCCAGCGAAAGGAGCAGTGGAAGACGTATTGTGCCCAGTTTGTTGCCCCACCAACCAAAGATGGGACTAAAAATCATTTGGCCCAATGGATTCGCTGCCACAATCAGACCCATAAACTCTTTGCCCGCACTGGGATCTAGCTACAGAAATGCTGGTGTTATATAAACATAATACACATAATCTTAAAAAAATTTTATCACGGACCTCGCTTAGGAATGGCCAAATTCCGGTTAATATTATACTAAAGCCCAGCGCCATCAAGAACATGGTAAAGTAAATGATACGCACGGAACGCCAACGTTGTGTGTATTCCTCCAGCGTTTCCAGACCATCGTCAAGATCGGCGGGCAACTTTGTGGTTTCCATGCGTGCGCGAAGCTTGCGCAACGCCTCCATAATGTGTCTGTGAATACAATTGTTGTTCCTGTATTTCCTTAGTGTTACCTTTTCTGGCACATGCTGTGAAAAGTTAAGAGGTGGTATTCTGTTCATGATGATAAGTTCTTTGTAGTTGGTGTGAGATATGGGTAAATATGTTAAGTGTTTCGATTAATAAATCAAATAATATCTGGCTTGCTTGGGGCTAGGGGTTATCAACAGTATCTGGCTTGCTTGGGGCAAGGATTATTAACAGAAACAGGTGGTCCAATTTTTTTTTTATATAGTATTATATTTCATTTATCCACTGAAGCTTAATATGCTAAATATTTATTTGCAGAACACTTTAATTTGGTTTAATCAAAAAACAATTTTCTTTATAATGAAGTTTTCTTTGTTCTCTTCAAATTTTATTAAAGTTCACACAACTAGCTGATTAATAAATTATTTTGTTAAATTTTGATTTTTTTACACCAATTTTCGTTACCGTTTTATGTTTTATTATTTTAAGATATTCATTTTAAATGCAATCAAATAGATTTTAATACTAAATTGTTCAACTGCGGACAGTGTTTTAATCAGTAAGTTTCCAAAAACATTTGGACATTAAATCATTCTTCTTCTTGTCCACCTTATCACAATACTCAGTCGCAGACTTAACACTTGCCACTAAACAAATGCCAACTTCTCAGCTGTTTTTATATTTTTATCACCAAACTAATTTAACTGCTTATCGTTTAGTACTGGCAGCTGTATGTGTTTGTAAGTATGAATGTACTGGTTTACGCGCTTTAAGTACTTTTCGTTGTATTAGTTATCTTTTATCGCAAGATACTTAAGCGGTGTGCTTAGCAGTAAAGTTGAGGCTCTATCATTTTATTTCACGGTTCTTTATAATGTGAATATTTACGGAATGCATTTGTGACTTTGGTAATTAACTTATTGATGTATTTCGAGAAACTAGCAGTTCAACAGGTGCATTAAGTAGGTGCGAAATTAATTTGACAAACATGCATAATATTTACGTTACACATAAGTAATATCGTATATTTCACTTGTCACATTCATTGATTTCAGCTTTAATTGATTAACAATCTTTAATCGACTCTTCCAAGGGGGGGTCAAATGCACTACTCCATTCAGTTTAAGCTATTAATAGTAACTCAAAGCCTAGCTGGTTCACTTTAAGGTTCAACGAGCTCGTGAATTGCTTGCATGAGTACGCACAAATATTAACATGGCACTGATTGTATCTTTGGACTATTTTATTTATATATACATATGTAGCGAACTGTAACCTACATACAATATAAATACATATATATTTACTTGATTGTTTTTATATTTTTTACTGCATACGTAAAAAACAAACACACGCAGGCTTGATGGCACATATGTACATACATACATATACATACATATGTACTTATTGTCATCTTCTGTTGGTGCCGAAAACCACCATAACAAGTGGGGCTAACATAGCAGCTGAGTGATACAGCTATGTGCCAGCTTTTTTTTATTTTGTTTCATGAACTTTGTTGCACTTTGTAACGTTACAAACACAAGCACGCACAAACTCACACACACATGCATCGAGAAGGAAAGCAAAAATGCTCTCTCTTTGCGTTTTAGGCGTCGCATTGCTTGTGTTTTTGTAGATGATGATTTTTATTTTGTTTGCTTCTTATTTTCAAATTGGTAACTACCTGTTGAAACGCTGTTTTTATCAATCTACGAGGGACAACAGCTGAATGCACACACTGTTCAGCTCAAGTGATCAACTCAACTGGAAACCGTTTTAGTTTGTTGCCAACATTTCAGCAAGAAATCTTTCTCTCTCTTCTCTCTGTTTTCGTTGGTTTCTATAAATAGAAACCCTATAGGTATGCATAACAAATTATTCCAGCTGCTTTTTCATCATCAGCTGCAGCTTAAAAGTATGCAACAGTACTTGTTTATATGTTTCAAAAAAGCTAACGTTTATTATCCATCCCAAATATCGCAGGACAGTTTAATTTTGATATATATGTTGTTTACACGATTCTAAAACAATAAAACGAAAATTAGACAACAGAGGAAAAAGCACACATTTTCCATAGCACAGAAATATTCATCCATGAATTCTTAAAAAAACAAAAATGTTAAATGAGAGTACATAAGTTTACAGGCAATAACATTCTATTGGTGTCCACGCAAATGCTTCAAACGTTGCTCACGTAGCTCACGTTGCTGACGTAGCCAGGGTAGAAGCAGACCGCCAGGTGCGAGTGGAGCCGCCGGCATGGCAAAAGGAGCACGTGTAACGGCATTAGAAATTGGAACAATTTCGTCATCTCGTTGGCTGTCCTTGAAGCGGCGTCGAGGCTCACGATCTTTGCGCTTGATTTTCTTGGGCAGCACATCATTCATAATGTTCAAACTAAACATATCGCTGTTTTCATCGCCGGACATGTGAGTAACCGTATCCTGAAGCACGCGAGGAATACGTTCTACTACTTTTAGGGCAGCACGAAGCCGCTTGGAAGCTTCTTTTTCGGCCTCTTCTTCTTCAATTGAATCGCGTCGTATTTTCCGACTTTTATTTATTTTTCTGGAACTTTGACTGTCTTCAATGGTCTGATGACGTTTGAACAGCGGCGATGGACGGTTCAGAAGAGGAGCTGTATGTTCAAGGAACCAGGGCTCTCGATGCGGCATTGGCATTGGATCTGCTGCCTGACGCTTAAGTGCGGCAGCCTTCACCTCACGCTGCTTCTGACGCGTGCCCAATGGCGATGGTTGCACCAGCGAGCTGGCGAAATCATTAAACCATTCCAAATGATCAACCGAACGCTTTTGACGTCCAAGCTCTGATTTATTTGCATTTTTCAATGGTGCATTCAAAGCGTTTACGAACAAAGCAGCCTTCTTTCCACCTGATTTTAACTTCGATGGTTTGTAGATGGTTATTGTGCTGCGACGGTTACGTATGGTTTTAGTGTCACTGATGCTCTTCGTTACCAATTCCCGCTTTTGCTCAAACTGCTGGGCGTTGCGCACAAAGCGATTGCTACTGGGTCCCTGGATAAGGATCTCGAAGGGTGTATTTAGCGTGCGTGCATTTTCCTGCATGGTATGGATACATTCCGTATCCGAATCTTCGTTATTACATTCACATATACATTCCTCACCACAATAAAATCCCAGGCAGCCGCAATGCTCACACAGCGCCTTACAATTACGTTCGTGCTTGTGCTCCACAAGGGGATCGTCATAGTTGGAAGTCGATGTGGATGCTGTTGTTGAAGTCTCAATTGGTACATCAGAAGCGGAAACGCTTAGTTGGGTAACCAGCACCAACACCATTAATAGAATGGCGTTGGTGCAGTAATTAATATTGTGTTGATCCAGTTGCATTATGTTTCGAACTCCGCCCCGGTGTCTTTACAATTCGTTTGTGGCTAAGCATTGGCGACACGCTTTGGGTTTTATACGCTGACAGGGTGAAATCGTAGATGCTATTTTAGTTTTTCGTAGCTACCACTTCGTGACTGTCAGTCGAATTTTGATTTTGATTTGTTTTGCTTTGCTGTTCGCCGGAATTTTGTGCTGACAACGTGCACCGTGTGATCTTGAGACATTTTCAATTGGGCACATATATGAGCAACTGTTATTAATATAAGTAATTAAGCTGTTTTCTTTTTAGGGCAGCTAAGACATTCGTACTAAATATACATATTCTTATATAGATTCGACCAAGGTCGAATTCTTGCACTTGAACTTTCTACACGCATTACTTTGTTTAAATATTTATTACAAGAAAACCAACCAAACAAGTGTTATTAACAATCTGTTGTTTCGACTTAACGACGCTTTCCCTTGTTTTTCTTGCCACCGCCACCACCACCAGAAGCGCTAGCTCCACTTGATTGTGCCTGTGGCTGCTGCTCATTCGGTTTATTTTGTCGCGTTTTCAGCTGCGGTATTTTGCTGGTCACATGTCGCATGATGGACTCACGCGTGGAAAAGTCGCTGTTACATAGTGTTCCGTCTACGTTACGCAGTTGAACGCGCACACGACCCCGGAACTGCAGCTCCCTACTTTTTTCGCGGCAGTACTGTTTGTTTTCCACAACAAAATGCAAGTTGGACACCGAGAGAACGTCGCGAATTTCTACATAGGTTGGATTTTCAACGCAATTTTCTTTGGGTAATCGGCGACCCTCCTGGCGGGTTTTTTTGCTGTTGATATAGGCAGGATATATGCAAATCCATCTATGAAACAATATTGCAGGTATTATTGTTGTGCCACATTAAATTTATGATATTCTTACCGTTCTACGTCGCTATGTTTCATATTGGGGTGCCAGTTCATGCGTACGGGCGGTGAGCCAGCCATTGTTGAAATGTGTTTACTAACAAACAAATTAGTAAAATCTTAGGAAAGTTTACTTAATTTCCACGCAGGCACCTTGCCATGTTATTAATTTATTTATTGTTATCGATACCTCATTGACTTTCAGAGCTGCGAAAGTGTTGCAAAACGCCTGTCGATTAACAAACATTAAGGGTATTCTGACATACTCTTCGTCTCAAAAACTACATTTTTTGCACACCCAAAAGTTTAAATAAACTAAATATATTCGTACATTTTTAAAATTTTTTTTTATTAACTTTTCCTCTGAGTTCTCAGACGATATACCCATCAATATTGAACCTGTGAAATTATAGCAATACTATCGTATGCAAACATATTGGGATGGAATCGAATTTAAATCATCGATAAGATATCAACAATCTTCGTCAGTCTGTTTATAAAAGGTCCGACTGTTGTGCTGCTCGTTGAGTCTGTCTGCAACTGACTGTTTTCAAGTTAACCACGTAGAGCGGCCAATCAAACAATTCTAGTCACGCGTATTGAAAGACTCGGCAACACTCCATCACCGCCTGCATCGCCACCCACTATCGTGGACAACAATCAACAAAAACAAAGTAAACGCAAACGAAAACACAACACGCGCCTTACAATGGACGAATTGAATGGCATACTGCAAAAAACCAAAGATAAATCAACGCAAAAGGAGCAGGATGAGGTAGCCAACTCACTCCAAAAAAATCCCAAAACCAGTTAACTGTTAAACAGCAACAGCTACGATGTCACTTGAACTTTGACATTTTTAAGCTGTCGACCGTCTGGGTTGCTGGCCAAAAACACAAACCGAGCACTAACCTTCTGCGTTTACTTTTCTTCTCTTCTCTTTTCTTAAAATTTATTTTTTGGTTTTTATTTTGTGGCTTATTTGCATGCTGTTGACATCGCCCACGCACACGGACACAAACAAACAGATTCTGCTGCAGCCCTTTACATACATACAGCAAATACCTGGCAAACAGTTTCGCTCCGAGCTGGCCTTGGCCTTCAATCACTGGTTGCTCATACCGGCCGAAAAGTTAACGCAGATTGGCGAGATTGTACAAATGCTGCATAATGCCAGTTTGCTGTGAGTGAATATTTTATAATCATGTATTTTAATACTTAACTATTAAGTCAAACGTATTGCATTTTGCCATTCTTTATCACTTTATTAATTGATATTGCATTGTGATCAATCATATGACCTTTGCCTAATTCGATATATGTTTTTTTCTTTAAACTGCACGTCTTTAATGCCTGAGCCATCACCTTCACCTCGTCATCATCATCGGGGCATGTTTTATTTCATTTCACGCTAACACATTTGTTTTGGTATTTACATATGTTTGTTATTGTTGTTGCACGTCGTTTGTTGCTTTGTTTACGATACGAACTTTGTTCCAAATTTATTAGCGCGTAAAATTTAAAAAGTAAAACAAAACGAATTAGTTTCCTGTTAAAGCTCAAAGACTATATGCTGTATACAACTGCAATTAAGCCAAATAGTTTGGAAATGTGTTTACCAAAACTAGTAAAAGTTTCCGAACTTAAAATTGTACATTTTAATGCATTGACGCCCTAAATCTGTGTTGTCTATTTTTGGAAAATTATTTGTTTTTTTGTTGTCTGTAAGAAGATTTTATATATACATACATGGACTTGGTGGCAATTTTAAATGTATTGAATATATGTTTGTAAATATGTTTATACATATTTTATATTTTACTTTTGCATTATCATCATTGTGTGTGCACTTAGCTAAGCGAATTTGTATAGAACTCTCATAGATGACTCACATTGTTAGCTTTCACATATACACACTTGCCACAGGCATTGTTTGTTCATATGTGTGTATGTTTGTGCACATTTTCGGTGTTTGCCTCAGAAATCAATTCCAAAATATTAATAAAAGCCCGCAGCGTTCTGTTTATGATAAGATTTCAATTGAATTCATTTGCAAATTGTGGCTATAAATTCACTGAAATGGAATTGCATTAAATATTTTTATTTCTTATTGTTTACAAAACGTAATGGGCGGCTGGATTGAATTGTATGTACGTAAGAGCATACACACAATAAATGGTATAGATAGAGTATAAAAAATGCGCAACAGTTAAACTCTGAACTCCATCAATTAAAGTGTCTTGCAAAACTATCAAGCGTTTCAATTGAAGCAATGTAACAAGATATGCCATATAAAGAATTCTGTGACAATAACTGGCTGAGTTTCTATAAATGTACAAGTATATATGTATACGATTTCTTTGTATATGTTTGTTTGAAGCTATCAGCTATTTTGTCGTTTTCATTGTTTGGCTGTTGCCTTAAACTTGTCATACCCTTGTTATGGATATTCTAACTTAGTCACAAAATGTGTTATGCGTTCAAGAAAAACTTGACAAGCCTATTTAATGTTTACATAGGAACAATTATTAGGAATGAACCTTTTTTGAAGAGTTATTTGGGTTTCAATAGTAGCATTAACTCAATCTCAATATCAAATAATATGGTTCGTAAAAGCATTAAATATTCAACTATCCCAAAGCTATAAGTTTCGTAAGTTTTTTCATTTCTGTTTTTTTTTTGTCGCTTCAATCATGCACGCTAATCCCGTCTCTTTGGCACCTGTCGCTTTGCCCATCCGCCCCCTTCACGCAACGCTCGTTATTCAAATGCAAATGTGTTGAAATGTCCTTAATGCTGCTTAATATCCTGCATTGTTCGCTGGCACCAGTTGTTCTGGGTGGTGCTGTCAGTTGAGAGCTGTTATCGCTGAGCGCCTCCCATAACTCTCCTGTGCCCACTTACCGGCTTATAAATGGCCTCCTTCACAAGTCTCTGGCTTGTGTTTTCTTTTGCTTTTTTTGTTCAAATGCATTTTCATATCGACAAAAACTTGGGCTTTTTACAACTATGCCCAGGCGGCACTCAATGGAGATGAACAGCTTCAAAGGCGACAGCGGCGTCATCATCATCATCATCATCGTCATCGTCATTGTCAGCTCCTCGCATTGTCATTTAGTCAGTTTGTCGACAGGCATTGTCACAATGTTAAAAACTCTTGCAATGCAACATGCTTGCGCTGCCTGCCACCCCCGAACTGACACACACTTTTGCAACACCCACGCCCCCAGCCCCCTCCCAGCTCTCTCCACCCGTTTGTCGCTTGAACGCCTTACGCCTCCTCAATTCTCTTGAAATGTTTGCAGGCATTCGCGCGCGGGCTTGTAAACATTTTTTAATTACGCAAAATGTTGGCTATCCAGTTTGCCAGCAGGCGTGTTATTTAAGTGATATGGGCTTTAAAGTTAGTTGAAATTTATGTACATTTATGTTCATATGTTTTTGTTTGGTGCTAGTGTTTAGTATACTACGAGGGTTGCTTTAACTACATATGTATGTATATAAGGCCATTGCTTTGGGGACAATTTGTTAAAAGGCTAGCAAGACTACTTAATGAACTAATTGATCCAATCCCCTAAATAGCTACAAAGTAATAATATTGAAAATGCTTAAAAATCGTTGTTTGTTATGCTTAAATTCAATCACATTATCATTATTAACTTTCAACGTTATTTTGTTCAAATCGTTGTGTCGTTATATAATAATGTCTCTCTCGAATAATCTGTCTTTCAACTATTCTAAGCTCAACACTTCTTTGAAATAAAAACACTTAATTCAATATTGTATTTTATTAAAAAAAAAGATACTAGTAGATTAAAACAACGAATAACACAAAACAGATAGAACAAATTAACTGAGTGCCAAAAAACGTATTTGTGTTTTTAACACTAACTTACAGCATTGATGATATTGAAGACAATTCGATACTTCGCAGAGGTGTGCCAGTGGCCCATTCTATTTATGGCGTTGCCAGCACAATCAATGCGGCCAATTATACCCTGTTCCTGTCTTTGGAGAAGGTGCAGCAATTGGGACATCCAGAGGCAAGCGGATAACATTCAATCAATAAATCAATAACTTGTTGGTTAATTTTAAATGTTTTGTTATGCGACAGGCGACAAAGGTTTATACGGAACAGCTGTTGGAACTACATCGCGGTCAAGGCATGGAGATTTACTGGCGTGATAGTTTTGTATGTCCCTCCGAATCTGATTACAAACTGATGACCATACGTAAGACTGGAGGCTTATTTATGCTGGCTATACGCCTAATGCAACTGTTTAGTTCCAACAAGGAGGATTACACAAAGTTAACAGCCATTTTGGGCCTATATTTTCAAATACGTGACGACTATTGCAACTTGAGTTTAAAAGAAGTTCGTTTTATTTATACACAATTTATTGCGTGTGCAATTATCTTATAATCTTACCTTTACAGTATACGGAGAACAAAAGTTTTGCTGAGGATCTTACTGAGGGCAAGTTTGGATTTCCAGTCATTCATGCAGTGCGTACACAGAAACAGGACAAACAGGTTTTGCGTAAGTCCTTGAACTTACCTCGCTAACGTGTTTTTATTGCTCACAAAGCTGCTGCTGTACTCTCAAATTCTCAGATATTTTGCGACAACGCACGCATGACATTGAGGTCAAGAAGTACTGCATTAGTTTGCTGGAAAAACTTGGCAGCTTTCAATATACACGCAAAGTGTTGGAGTCGCTTGATGCAGAGGCACGCGCCGAGGTAATTACTTCCAAACTTGTTACTTGTAACCCTTTTGCAAACAGGTTAATTTTGCGTTTTGTTTTACCTGCGTAGCTAACACGTCTAGGTGGCAATCCCTATTTGGATAGGCTGCTTAATAAGCTGTTGTCCTGGCAGACTAGTGATAGCGCCAGCATAACACAGTCGAACCAAATCAATCACAACAATGTCACACGCAGCCCCAACCAGAACACGCTCAACTGTAATTAACAGCCAAAGAGGCAGAAGAGGGAGCAGTTGTGAATTGCAAACGACAATGCCAATGCCCGTGTCCGTGCCCATGCCCGAGTCGCCTCCTCTTTTGCTGCTATTCCGAAAGCAAAGCAACAGCCACAGCAACAGCAGCCGCACCACCAACCAGCATGCGTTAGTGAACCATTGTTGCGATTTTTGCGCAAATTGAATATCTTTTAAGGTTTAATTATGGGTTTATTTCACATTTATGCCTCCCAAAGCTGCTACAAAGCAAACATTTTGATCTTTTAGTTATTTATAATGGGAATTATGATTTTGTATTTGAATACAAAATAGTATATTAATATATATATATTTGTAAACTTACACAAGCAGCAGCCTTACAATATAAATTGTTAAGCCAAAAGTTAATTGATAAGCCAAGCTTGTGAAAAGCTATCAGAAAGCCATAGCACAGCTTCCCATGAATTTGTTTGTTTTTATTTTAAGTTGGTTATATGATAGGTTTTAAGTTGGTACTAGTATGTAATTATATAAGATGTTCCTTAATTTTGACTGTTGTATTTCTAAATGTATTTTATATGCAAGCAATGTTTTTTCGAATTTCTCAATGTCTTATTCTTATTCACTTTGTATCGAGAAACATACTAGACAGTTAATATGCACTTCCTTTATTGTTGTTGTTCAATTTTACATTTGTTAAAAACGTTCAGCAATTAAGAGAAGAATACAACAGAGTATACTTTTATGTATTTACTAACAAATTGTTAACGATTTAAATCATAACAAAGAATCTTTGAAACCATATTTAAAATGATAAAAAAAAAACAACAAAAAAATGTTAAGATATTTGCACTGCACAGCAGAAATTTTTTGCACTATATATATATACATACATATGAATAAATATATTTTTATTGTATACATGGCACGTTAAGAGAGACAAAAAAAAAACCAATACAAATGCTGAAACACACGAGATTTATTGTGTTTGAAGGGAGAAATGTGGAGAATTTATTGTGCACGCCAAAAAATGCATCTAGCAAAACCTATTGTGCGAATAATACTTACTTATACATATACTATATTGTCATACACGAAAATATATTTGAAAAATTTAAATAAATATTGTATTTATGCAGTTTGTATGTTTTTGTTAAGTATTTCATATATTTAATATTTATTTGTACACCTTATTTTAGTACATAAATTTTAGGAGTCTTGTTCGATCATGTCCATTAGCTGCAGAAATTCCTGCGATGTGGCATCCACTTCCGCCACTTCTTCATACTCCGCATCGGCGTCATCCTAAAAGAATTTGATTTAAAAAAAAACATACATTTCTATCAAAAAAATATGAACTCACCTCGAATCCAAAGCAGTTACTAGCATTGATCTTGGGCTCACGTTTTACTACAACTTCATTATCATCGTTGACAAGCTGAACAATAAATTGATCACCGTCACCACCCTGCAGCTCCACGGTAAATTCGTTGGCATCTGGCTCCTCCTTGATGCGAAATGTGCCGCCCGAATTCTTCATCACGCGCTTTAGACGAGGTACTTTAAATTGACGATTAATTATGACAGGCCTACTGGACGAGCTCTGCTCGCGTACTCCTTTGCCAATCGGTTTCTTAACGTTTCTCGTATTTAGCTGGGGTGGTGCACTAGTGTTCAAAACAACGATATCGTTTTTAATTCCATCTTCCTCCTGGTCTTCTAATTCTTGAATCTCAGTGAGCTCATACTGCTCATCAATGCCAATGGACATGACATCGCTCTTGTCCAACAAGTCAATATCATTGGTACTTGCTAAAGTCACAATGCTACCGTCCGGCTGTACGCGCACATTACGACCCAATTTCAGCTTTATTTTCTCTTCGCGTGCATTTAACGTATCGTCGTGTGTCTCCATGTGGCGCATCAGGTTACCCTTGTGGGTAAAAACACGAGCGCAGCTGGGGCACGAGTGCACTTTTTCACGCGGCTCCGGCGGCTTATAGTCCTCGTTGTGAACCAGATTAACATGACGACGAAGCAACTGACGCTGTCGAAATGCCTGAGAGCATTGATCACACTTGTAGGGTTTACTGTCCGTATGTATCAGCATATGCGAATCGAGATGGCGTTGAGATACCGACGCATAGCTGCAAAGACTGCAACGAAAGCACTTCTCTCCCTCGTGCGATTTAATGTGCAACTTATACTGATAGCGATCGGGCAGCTCCTGGCCGCAGCGCCTGCAATTGAGCGGTTTCTCTGAGGTATGCATGTTAGCCATGTGTGTGCGCAGATCTGCCTTGCGGCCGCATGTTGTGGGGCATAGTGTGCACTGAAACACGGGTTTATCCACAACGCTGTGGATCAATTTGTGCGCCTTGAGAGAATTGGATTGAGTGAAGCGTGACTTGCAAATGTCGCATTGGTATTTCTTCTCGCCTGTATGTATGACCAGGTGACGCTTCAGCTTGAACATATCCTGTGACGCGTAGGTGCAGTGTGGACACTGATACGGACGCTCGCCCGTATGGCAGGTCATGTGACGTCGAAGCTTGGTTAATTCAACGCTAGCATAACTACACTCGGTGCACTTGTGGGGTTTCTCCTTGGTGTGCTTGTAGCGTGTATGGCGTACTAGTTCGCCACTGGTGGTAAATGCGCTCTCGCAGAGCTTGCACTTATGTGGCTTATTGCCCATGTGGGTGTTCAGATGATTAACCAGGCCCATATTGGACTTAAAGCCGCGCTCACAGATCGAACACTTAAACGAGAGTTCGGCGTCGTGAGAGCGCACATGGCGTGAGATAAGGAATTTTTTGTTTGTCGTATAGCTGCAATGCGAGCAGGCATATTTTTGAGCAGCAGCTGCATTGGCTACCGCCGCCGGCTTTAACTTGTACTGTCTGCCGCTGAGCACAAAATCCACATCTGCTTGAGTGGATGATACGTTGGCGGTATTGTCTTCGAATTCGTACACCTCGTCATCAGAGTTGGTATCTTTGTTTGTGCTTGGATCGATTGTTGTTGCCGATACATCAATAGAGACCGTGCTTTGATTCCCAACACTCAGATCATCCAGATACTCAACATCTTCCAATTTTTCAATCACAACTTTGTTTATGAGCTCTGTCTCTGGCTTTTTGGTTTTGTTTTTTGCTGAACGTAAATAAGCTCGGGGCGTGCTCTCTTCTGATAATGTCGACTTCATGGACGTCCTTTTGGTTGAAGCCGGGCGAATGTTAACTGCTTTGGGTGTTTTTTGCGGAGACGGTTCCGTTTTGACCTTGGCCGGACGCAGGTTTATAGCTGTCCAAAAGAAAAACAATCATCAGCTATGTAGCACTAAATTATATTATACCTTATACCTTTGCCAGTCGCACTGTTTGCTTTGTGTATAATAATTGGTACGATTGACGATTCTGTTGCTGCGGACGCGCTTGACGTTGTTTTTGGCTTTAGTTTCTTTTTAAGCTGTTGTTGTTTCTTAGGTGTGGTTTTGATATAACAGTTGCCTTCGTCGTCAATAAAGTACTTGTCCTCATCGTCATCCCCATCACCCTCATCGTCCTCCTCTTCCTTCAGGTTTTTTTTCTCACCATCGCAATTTGGCTTGACATCATTAACATCAGCGTTGCTCTCTTCAATTTCCTTGTGGAAATTAGCTAAGAAGGACTGCAAATCCTCTGAATCGGAGTCGCGCGTGCGTTTTGACATTCTGGCTGCAAACAATCACAAAGTTTTATGAATTTGAGCGCCAAAAAAAAAAAAATCACTGCGTTCTGGTGGCGACCTACAGCGGACATTAAGCGTCCAGCGACCCCAAGCGGCTATTGATTTCTCGCAGCCTCAAACTACAGCTGACAATGCGAGCAAACCAAATATGTTTCATTAAAGTTTAACTTACCTAGTTACTTTGTAAACTTTAACTTATAGTTTTGCAACGTTTTTGCACAAGTAGCGTCTTTCCGACAGTTGTATTAACCATATAGCTAACTTCTAGTGCAAAGAATTTCCGTCAGAGGCGAAACAACAGCAGCTGCGCAAAAGATGGCGGAACCGTGCAGAGCTGCCACTTAGTTGCAATAATAGTTAACATTGCCATTTTGAGTACATTGTACAACATTATTTCCTTGGCGCGTAAATGGCAAGGAGAGGGTAAAGCGAAATTTGTTTATTACTTACTAATGGACAAACATTTAAAAACCATGTTATGCATGGTGATTCCTGAATTAAGCATACTCAGCATTTTGCAACCACAAACTATATAGAGTATAAAATATATTTTTAGCTTCAATACAAATAAAAACAAAGTACATGTTATTGTAATTGTTTTACAATTTTTAATTTGATTTTTATTTTTTTCAACTATAGCTTTAAAAATATCTATAAATTAGCAAAATTAATTACTTTTGAATCCCAAAATTTTGATAATCAGTGGTGGTGCGTGATTTTGTAGCGAGTAGTGTTAATACTCATTGACCCACCAAAGATCAAGGTCCATCCAGTGAAGCAACAAAATTATTCATTTTTCCCAAACAGTTTTTGGTGTATAATACCAAAAACTAATTTTATTTGGCGTTATTAATAAGTTACAATTGTGAAGTTTTTACAAAATCGGCTTACATTTGTCAAATATTGGTATTATTAATAAAGTAATGTTATGTTTAACTAGTAAAATTTATAGTTAAGAAGTTGTTTGAATAAATCTTACCTACAAAACTGCCTTAAGCCCCATGTCGTGTAAATTTACATTTTTAATTTTATTCTCATATAAATATTCAACGTCCCTTTTAATGCTGTCAAAAAATAAATCAACGTTAGACACCCAGTTATTTTAAAATATACATTTTATGTTTGTTATTTTTTTTTTTTGGGAAATAAATGACCAAATACTCACATAAAAAGCCAGTTTGGTTAAGCCCGCATCATTTCTGTGTACGTTGGGCATAATAATTTTAGTTTGAGAAAGAAATTAAGTCAAATATTCAATTTGCATTGTTATAAGTAGCTATATATGAAGCTAGTATATGTGTGGTAGCTTTTTGAGTTGTTGTTGGTTTTTTATTATTTATGAAATACGTACGGTAAATGTGCTCATCGAACCCCTACAATCCTTTTACAGCTGCAGCTTGACGCATACGTACCAAACATTTTTTGATGCTCTAAGTATTTATTTTTCTATCGTACTATGTTTTACAATATATACGCATACATACCAAAAACAACAAATACACAATCCCAATGATTAATAAACGGCGGCTTAGATGATGAATACGTACCCAAAAGCTATATCGGCTATGTCTATCACATATGTTTATTTATGTGGTCTGCAATTAGCGAGATCCCTAGACATTTTCAAAAACCATTAAGGTTGGACGATTTAAAGTTTTTTTTAATTTGCACTTAATACGTACCCAGCGTTACGGCTGCAAAGTGACTTCAAGTAGAAAACGCTTCAAGGTTACAATTTACAGTTTTTATGTAAGAGATAAAGTAAAAGCATTGAATGAATACGCTTACCCTAACTGGGCCGACAATATATAGTCCAAATACGCACCACAGCTGGAGCAGCGCTGACAGAAATTATAAATTTCAATTTGGGTTTTTTTTTTCGAATTTCAAGACTGTAAATATGTATAGGTAGTGTATAAATATATAGTCGGCTCTCTGGCTCTACGTACCGTACCAAACACATACAACGAAACTTGCCTCGGGCTGTTGTTGAAAACTATTAGATTGTTTGTGGAATTTTGCTTATTAATTTAAGATTTTCAGCTTAAAGTTTTGTGTTCATAATATTTCTGTTTAACACGGATAAAAATCAAAGATAAGGATTATTATTATAATTTTTACAAAAATATTTGAGTATATCTGAATCTATGGTGTATTTAATTCATTTATTAATTTTATAATAATGTGAATAGTTTGTTTTTGTCTGTTCTATTGCTGTTGTTGTTTGGTTGAAGTAAATTTTATTTTGTTTTGTTTTTTCTATCGTGTTTTTTTATTATTGCTACGTACGTGTGCTGGACACTCTGCCGTGTGTGTGGAACCTGATTCCGCCTCTGTTCTGATTGCTTAGCGACGATAGCGTTCGCGGGAGAAGGAACGTCGTCGGTTGCTAAATTGGTTGTTATTATTATTGTTGTAGTTGTTGTTGTTGCGACGATCATTGCGTGGTGAACGATCTCTTGAACGGGAGCGGCGTCTGTCATTGCGACGATCTGGTCCACCACCACCACCTCTGCTGCCACCATCTCCACCACGATATCCACCATCTCCACCACGATTTCCACCATCGCCACCCCCACCGAATCGTCCTCTGTCGTTGCGCATATTGCGATCTCTGTCACGACGGTCATCTCGTCCTCTATCGCGATGATCACGGGAACTGTTACGATCACCGCCACGCTCATCATTGTCCCGTCCACGTGGCTGGGGTGCACCACCACGTTCACTTTCAGGCTCTCGAGTGCTGCTGCCTCGTTCGGCACTCCTCTCATTGGATCTGTCTGGCTCTGCATCACGTTGTCGCTGACGCTCCCTGGAACGGGAGCGATGAACGCGCGAACGTCGATCCAGTTCACGTCCACCTACAAAGAAGCGACTACGGCCACGGCTATCCTCTTCGCGATCTGGTATCTTACCCGAGCGCTTCAGTTCGATCTTGCGTGGTGCTGCTGTCTTCTCTAGTTCGATGAGCTTTTCGCGTATGGTAAGAAAACCAAGATGCAACTTACCACCAAAGTGGTCCGCCAGACGTATGTCGTTGTCGTGTATTCCCAAATAGGCGGAGCACACCTCGCAGACGCGCAATTTTTGCTGTTGGTAGGTTGAGGCAGGCATTGAGGTTCTGTATTCATGCTCGGCTTTGATTTTCTTGCCTCGCAGCTCGTCTATTTCCTTCATCAGTTCCATGCTGTCTTCTACTTCACCAGCTTCACCCAGGGCCTCAGCTTTGGCCAATTTTTTGCCAATCTCTTCTGCCAGCGAGTGTACTGCGTTTGCCTTTTCAGCTACCTCGGCTGTAAGCTCCTCCTGCGTCTCCTTCAGTCGTTGCTTGGCAGAGTCTGTGCGGCGATCACAGTCTGCGATGAAGGCCTGCAGGTGCTCCATGGCCTCAATATCATAGTAGTAGTCACGCGACTTGTTGGCACTCTCGTAATCTGCACGAAAAGCCAGATCATGCACTTTGGGACACTCACCAAGATCCATTCGCGTGGACGCCAGTATGTCGTGGGGGCAACAATCAAGCAAAAATGATTTGCAGACGCGTGCATCAGAGAATTTGAGGCCGCGACCGTCGTCACCGTTACGTGTTGTGCCCATCAGTTGGTCCAACATGGCTCGCATCTGATCCGTCGCGGACATTTTATTGTTTGGCGCGCTCATTGTGCAGGCCGGTAAAGAAATATTTGCTTTTGCTTTTTGTTTCAACTCGATTTTAATAAGTTAAAATAAAAGTTTTAGAAGAGCTGTGTGAAAAGCGTTCGATTGAACAACTCATTAAACTGAATGAACGAACTAAGCCCAAGCTCACCGTTCACCTAGTTCTTAATAATTGGTCACACTGTCACTGATTTTAATGCTAAATTATTGATATACAAATTTTATGTTAGAAATGAGACTTTTGCCAATTAAAGAAAAATTTCAACTTATATTTATATATTTATACTGAAAATTCCGATTTAACAACAAAGTAGTTAACCACTGTTAACTGACTTTCATTTTAACAGAGTCACTGGATCTTGACTATGTCACGATTTCACCACCAAAAAATATCGGTGTTTCGTTATCATCCCTGTAAATATTTCGAATGATAATCGATATATCGATGCGATAAACGTTTGCAGTGGCTTTTTGTTGTTTATTTGGTTGGCGTGATTTTTGTTTTAAAAATTAATTATTTTGGATTCAAATAGAGAATGTCCGATGATGACGATGTCCAGTACGTTAAGCGACAGCGTACGCTACACTATGGTTCACTCGAAGAGACAGAACGCAAGCGTCAAAATGCCGGAACAACGGCGTCCAATGCCGGCACAACGCCGGCAACAGCAGCAGGCTCAGCAACAGCAACAACAGCGCCAACGCCTGTCGTTCTGGATGACATTGAGTCTGATGAAGATTCCTATGAAGAGACACACAAAAAGTCCAATATCAATTCAAAAGTTGCTATGCCACCGCCCACGGCTGCATCGTTAGCGAATAAAATTGACGATGACTACTTTGATTTGGAGACGGAAATGGAACGGGACAAGGTTGCGCTCCTCGAGGAGTTTGAGCGGAAAAAGCGCGCGCGACAGATAAATGTGTCCACCGACGATGCGGAAATTAAAAACAATCTGCGACAGCTGAACGAGCCCATTTGCTTCTTTGGCGAGGGTCCAGCGGAACGCAGACGCAGGCTAAAAGAACTGCTTGCCAGTCTAGGCGAGAATGCCATTAAGCAGAAACAAACAGAGGAGGAGGAGCGCAAACTGCAGCAGCGCGAACAAGAGGCCACGTGGTATCACGAGGGACCAGAAACATTGCGTGTGGCGCGTCTCTGGCTGGCGGACTACTCGCTGCCACGTGCTCGGGATCGTTTGGAGCGCGCGAGAGAAGCACAAGACGTGCCTAGTGCAACGCGTGCCGGTCGAATGGTCGAGATGCAAAAGAAGCTTCAATCACTAGCACCACTCTGCTCCCAGGTAGGCGATACGAGACCAGTGAGCAGTATTGCCTTCAATCAGGATTCTTCCCTGCTAATGACCGCCTCGTGGTCGGGCTTGTGCAAGCTCTGGAGCGTGCCAGACTGTGAGCTTAAGCAAACATTGCGTGGTCATGCTAGCTATGTGGGTGGCGTTGCTCTGCGTCCGGGTGTCAAGCTGGATGAACAGAATGTGGTAGCCATGGCGTCAGGTGGTCACGATGGTGCTGTCAAATTATGGGGCTTTGGCAATGAGGAGTCGATTGCAGACATAACCGGACACATGCCCCATCGTGTATCCAAAGTGGCATTCCATCCATCGGGTCGCTTTTTGGCCACGGCTTGCTACGACTCTTCGTGGCGCCTGTGGGATCTGGAGCAGAAGACAGAGGTGCTGCATCAGGAAGGGCATGCGAAGCCGGTGCACTGCCTCAGCTATCAATCGGATGGCAGTGTTTTAGTCACCGGTGGATTAGATGCATTTGGACGCGTTTGGGATTTGCGCACCGGTCGCTGCATTATGTTCCTTGAGGGCCATTTGGGTGCCATTTTCGGAGTAGATTTCTCGCCAAATGGATTTCACATAGCAACTGGATCACAGGATAACACCTGCAAGATCTGGGATCTACGTCGCCGGCAGCCGGTCTACACAATTCCAGCGCACACAAATCTCATTTCGGATGTGAAGTACCAGCAGGATGGAGGAAGCTTTTTAGTCACCTGCTCCTATGATTCGACCACCAAGATCTGGTCAAACAAGACGTGGCAGCCGCTCAAAACGCTCCAGGGTCATGATAATAAAGTGATTGCCGTCGATGTCTCGCCCAATTCACAGTATATAGCAACGACATCGTTCGATCGCACCTTTAAGCTGTGGTCACCAGATAGTTGATTGTATTCCACACTCAAACATATATGCTTGGCATCGCCTGCTTAATGCCCCCAATTTGTTATAAGCTCAATTTGTATTTACTATTAACTGTTTTTCGTTGACTCACAACAGACAATAGCCCAAAACTCTTTATACATTTTTATATCATCTTTCAGTTTTCTAACACAATTTGTTATTATTTAATTAGGCAAAACGAATGCATTTCGTACATCTAAGTATTTTGTATGAAAATTGTTAATAAACATAAAACAACTTTTTGGTACAAACTCATTGGACTTGCTTCAACAGCATATGTCTTGATTGCATTTAAATGTTTTTTGCACTTAAATTTATTGTCAACTCTAGCGGCAAAAACATTGTTTGATTGGGCCGTCTGTTGAATTAGCCTAGCGGCAAAAACATTTTTTTTGTTGGGTCATAGTCGAGTTTCGAACCCAGCGATTTGGATGAATTACCCTAGCGTCAAAACTAAGTTTATTTTGATAGGCGGCATACTGTTCTCAGTATTATAAATTGATGGAAATAGATGAAACCATGACATTAAAATTGTCTTTAGGATATTTTTATTTCCTAGTTAAAAGATGCCGTATCTGTGAAATTTGTTTTGCTTTAATGTTAAACATAAAGTAAATCTAAATGCTGAGTCTTGAACCTTTTAAGATTAAATCGGCGATATTAAATAATCCGATTTAGACAAACAAATGAAACTTGATAATAAAAATCCTAAATTAGTTAATCGCTTCGCATAAATTTATTTATCTGGTTTTGCTTTAGTTAATGAAGACGAAAGGGAATACCAAAAATTATAAATGCTATACGTATTAAAGTTGATTTTTCTTGAGATAAAACCACAACCGCAATCTGAATTGTTTAGTTTTCATGCTTAGTTGACGATGCTTAGCCGATAATTGAATAGGCAAATGTTTATAGAGATTTGCAATGCTATTTATATTTGTTATTGTTTTGCGCTTAACACATCTTAAATGCAAATCAGATAAAAGATGTTGGAACAAGTTTAAGCTAACATTGCCAACGACTTTTGTATTTTTTGTTTTTTGTTTTACATTTTTTATTTAAAGGTTCCAGTTCAGGCAACGGCCTAAAACTGAATTTAGTTTAATGTGTTCATGTCGAGTTTGAATTTTTACTAAAGGCTTTTTTGGGGCCGAGCAACAGGTGCACTTATTGCAGCTAATACTAGTTGAATAAAATGGCTTTGGCTGATATTAAGAGATACGCTGTCAATAAATGTACATTTGTGTGTGTTTGGTTCTTTTGTGCCTTAACTTTAAATAAGCGAAAAATAAATGAAACAACGCATGTGAAAAAACTGCTCAATAACCAATTGAATGCGAGGCCAGTCAGTGGCTCGGGCTATTAACCAGATTACATGACGGCTCAGAAAACTGCACTGAAAGCCGTTTAAGCCCGACAACATCCACGATAACAACACCAAACGGAAAGTGCAATGAGACAGCTGTAGAGACAAACAGTGTGAGGGGTGGAAGGGATGTAAAAGGGCAATGCCGACAACAGCAGCAATAACAAATAGGAGTGTCCCTGCAGAATGTATTAGACTTAAAGTTACCCTGTGAAAGTGAAAATGAATAAAAATTCAAGCCTTTGACTATTGTTTCTTGACACTTGTCTCATTCAATTTTCAAATGAATAAAGGACACTTATTTATAAACATTTTAGTTAATCAAAGTTTTAAATTATTAAAACCCATTACAGGGTGTCAAAAAGTAGCCAAACAGACGAGACAGAATGTTCTGGCATGCGGCCATCAAAGAGGGCGGGGGTAGAGGTAACACAATCGATGCCGGCCAATAGGCACCAGATGGGCGCCGATGTTGGTTGGCTTGAATAAACAATTGGCAGCCGGCAAACAAAAGCAAAAAAGGACTCAAAGATGACAATGCACATTGCAACAAACAAACAAAAGCACAAACAACGATAAAAGCGCAGCATGTTAAATTAAAGTTTTGCATGTGTAAAAAACAAGCTGATAAAACACAGACACATCCACACCCACACACATTGGCTGGCAATATTACGCATACACCACGTGTGACGGCAACACTGCTGCTGGCGCCAACGTCATTTGCCAGCATACTAAGTCTCTCCCTCTCCTCTCTCTCTCTCTCTCTTTGTATCTCTCGCCGGCTCTTGAACGTCAACAACTTGTATGAATGTGTTTTTGCTATTTTCTGGCATTTTATGTTTATGCCTAACGCCCCATCACACCCACCCCTTTGGCTATGGGCCTAGCAACCCTTAGCTTAACTACTTTTCAAATTATTCATAGAATTTTAAATAAGGCACACGCGTGTTCAGTTAATATGTTTGTTTATAGATTGTTTTTAGTTGCTTTCAGGTTTTGCCAATTATGCTTAGTTTTATTACTTAAGAGTTTCTATAAATATTTAAATACCTGTGGGATTCGAGCAAATGGGCATTAGTATGCTCATAACTTGTAGCTCCCCCAACAAAACACACACTATAATAATTTTATACTCCTTTTTGTTATAGTATACTGTGTAACGTTATCTAAAACGGAAGTGTTTGTTAAAGTAGCTTTTTTAAAATAAATTCAGCAAATAACTTATTTTAATTATCATTAATAATTCTATATAGTTTAATGTGTTTCACAGAAATCAGCCGCTAACGCCAGCGTCAGCGCCAGCTCCAACATCAACGACGTCGACGTCAGCGCCGCAGTTGTTGTGCTGCACACAGGCCCAATGTTCGTTCGGCGCTGGCGCTTCAGTCTCAGTCTGTTTTGTGACGTTCAGCTGGTCGCTTCGTAGGCGGACACCGCACTTGAGAATTTAAGTGCGCTCAACGGTTTTAACGCGTGCGTTCGTATTTTTTGTGTTCCTGGTGTCTGTCTTCTTTGTCCCGTTCCGTTTCTCAAAGTGCGCGTTGCAGTACAAGAATTTACAGCTTATTGTTTCGATTTCATTTTCGTTCGAATAGTTGCAAAAGTGTGTGTTTGTGTGTGTGTGTTGTTATGCCGGCTGTTGCTGATTATGTGGGCACTTGTCCGTTCTTTTGCTGCGTTTGCTTTTGTTTTATATGTAGCATTGTGCATTCATTTCTTTATTGCAATATTTTCTCAGTCAATTGTCGCATCTTTGTTTTAATATTAACGGACGTCTGTCAGCAGCTTTTGTCTAAAAAAAAAAAACAACATAAAATGCATAATTTATAAACGTCTATTTGACGTTCCAATGCCAATGCCATTTCCTTGGACTCTTTATTCCATTGTGTGTGTGTGCGTGTGTGTCGCGTTCCTTACGTATGTTAAATATCCCATGGCCAATTGCTAACCATTTTCCAATAAAAAAAAGGATTTATTTTGTCCATTTTTGCAGCAGCGTCTGCCATGTGAAAAGTGAAAAAAAGTTAACAAAAAAAAAAAATAGAAAAAATAACAGACAGTGTCAAAGTCAACCGCATCCGCATCCGTGTCATTATCTGCGAGACGTCTGACAGCTTTACGGATCCGGATTCGGAAACTGCTGCCCAAAACTATGCAGCATTAGGAACACAGCGACACAAACAATCAAATTTATAGGATTAAGATATCAGATCAGAGCTGAGGTAAGCCAAAATGATCAAAAGCCTATTTATATAAATTACCTTTTTGGAAGCTAATTTTTTTGGTCACGTAATTCGTTTAGCCTTGTTAATGGATAAAACCACTTGAAGTCAGTTACCGTAAAAACAATTTATTGAAGAGGGGGCAGTTATGGGTTTGGGGGATTTGGCTTTTAAAGACATTTGTTTTCCTACCTATAATTGATATTTACCTAACAAATAATATACGCTGATTTTATTTTCTTAGCTTATGCTAATTTCCCGTATACGTATGTATGTTTATACTATATCTGTACAAATAGTCGCAGCAGCTGCAGCATCGTTTGCTGATTTCGCACGCTCCTATCAATTCATTCATTCATTCAAAAAAAAAAAAAAAAAAAAAACAGCAAACAAGCCAAAGACAGACAAAATACAATACTTACTAAAGAGAGAGAGACTACAACCAGCTGAAAATAAATTATGCACATTTAAGAGTACATATTTGCATTTAAACAAAACAACTTACAATACAACTCAAATAGATAAATGTTTGTATATACCCTGTAGCGATTCGTTTAATATGCATCATTTTTTTTTTTTTTACTTGTACTTGTTACTTTGTTATTATTATTGCCATTTGTTATTACAAATCTATATATTATTTATTTTAGTGTAAAATGTAATTTATTGGTTTTGTTTTTAAGAGCTTCTGATCATATAGAAACTCATAATTATTGTCATAATTTGCTATTGTAATTTTTATTGCATAGTAAAATTGTGTGCATTTTTGAATTGATTAACGTTCTGTTAACAAAACAACATTTCCTATATACTTAAATAATAATAAAAAAAAAAAAACAAACAATGGACCATGCAAAATATCGACAATAAATCATTAACTCTGATTGTTTGACAAGTGTTCGCCAGAAATATTTTTATATACATGGATTTCTTATCGGTTAAACCTCGCTTAATATATATATATATATAGGGTATAATGTATAAGCGTATCGGAAGCAAGCTTCGACGGATGCTCGTAACTGTGATTTTACGAAATCTTAAACGATTTACTACGCCCATATATAAATTTACATAAATAGATAACAATATTGTTTGTTAATATTTGCTTTAAATTTGTTGTTTTCAGAGATTTGACAATTGTGCAATTGCTTAAGGCATTCATTCAATGTGATTGATTCATTTCAGATACTAACTGCTGAATTTAACCTGTTATTAGCTTACACGGCTTAACTACCATGCAAAACATCAACATTATTGTTCCAACATAATTGCTTAATTTTGTGTTAGTTTGGCTTAAAAGTTGTCTAGTTTTGTTGCTTATAAGAAAACTTGTTTCAAATTCATTTCTAAGCGCCAATGCATTTTTTGTTGTTATATTTTAATTAAAAATGTTACTTGTACTTTCGCTCTCTTTGGAATTGAGGGTTTACTGGAGCAGGCCAACTATGAAAAAAAAAATAAAAAACAATGTCAGTCTAACATATTTGTGACTCCTGTGCGACATGCAACACACAAAATTGTAGGCCATTGTTGGCTGCTGTCTAATTTGCTCGCAGCCAGCAGCATTTGTTAAACAAATGTACTTTGATGTAAGACACGTGATGAAACATCTGTACAAAATGTCAACAAAAAAGTAACAAAAAGCGAATAGCAACAACGACTGAAATTAGTTGGATGTTGATTTCAGGAATCCCCGGGGTTTACATCTAGAAACTTCTATACAAATAAACTGTGCTTGTGCCAATTCACAAAAAAAGGGTGCTTCGATCCGAATTCCCCCCTCTTCAATGTGTTCTACGTGCCGTGATGATAAAAAATATCAAGCAAAAAGAGAGAAAAAAACTAGATGCTGCTCGTAATATTCACATTAAGAACTTGACAGCATTATGAGTCAGAAAATAAACTCGAAACTTGTTGAAAGCGCACAAATATACAATTATAAAATTAACATTCAAATTGGCGCGCTCTGTTTTTTTTTTTTTTGGTTATGTGCTCGATGACACTTGGCTAAATGCTGTCACGCCCCTGAGGGCGGGGAGGGGATGATGCTAAGGACTGAGTCAGCTAAAAGTGACGACAACAGAACAATGTTGTAATAGACAAATGGCGCACGGCGTGCGCCTAGAATTCAACAAGCTACCAATTGGGTCACATCTGCATGTGACGAGGTTAAGAGTGTGTGTGTTGAGGGGCAAGGTAGAACTGCGTTATATTCAAATGCGAAACATGCCAAGCAAATTGGACAACTTGTTGCATGGCGCATTCACAATTCGAATTGACTAAATAACACACACACACAACACCCCGCCACCATGTTAATGCAATCAATTTGCAAAAGCATAGCCATAAGCAACAAGATAAAGAAAAAAACAAACAAAATACTGCTGAGCCTGCAGCTAAATTGCTACTGTGTATAGAAAAATGAAAAACGATAGCAAATAATAATAATATGAGCCTCAAGTGCAGTTGTGCATAATAGTATAACTGGTTTTGATTTTGGTGAATCAAACATTGAACCATTCAATCGTCCGCTGGCAAACATTGTTTGCATACATAAATATTTAATTTTATACATTATGCGCATTAATGTTGTGAAAAGATCGAAATTATGCACAACTTAAGCGTTGAGTTATTTTTTTGTTAGTTTTTTTGTAGGCGTATTAGGACCTTGATTAGTGTCAGCTACAATCTGCACTTTATAGTTTTTAATTCCCACGATTAAAGGTGGGCGATAATTTAATGCAACCAAAATTGTTTTGTAAATGATTTAGCTTTATAGATGAACTTTGATAGAGTTTTGTTTCTTAAGTAGAAATATTTCAATCGTCGAGAGGTCATTGCTTTTATAAGAAAACTGACCATATTTTCTTCGAATCGGGCAAAGCTTTAAGCATAAATTTTTAGATTATTGGATAACATTTACGAAATAATTTTCCGAACCGTTCCGTTAAGTGTTTTAGTTTGATTCTTATAAAGTCAAACTCTCTTAGCTCAACTCTTTTATCTTTATATGTAGCTTTCCTTTATGGTAATCATGTTTTGACTCCTTCCTTTAGTTTAAGTTTGTATTAATTGAAATTAACTTGTTCGAATCGACAACATTGAATAAGACATTTTCATGGTTATAATCAACATGTGTGCATAATAACTCAAATATGTCTACGCTTGCACTATGTACAACTACTATAATATGAAACAACTCAAATTTCGTTTCGATATGGCATTCCATAACGAACTGACCTTCACAAAAGCGAATGCTTATGTATTCATGCTTCACTCCTTTCCTAGTTCCAGGCATTTTAAACTGATACATATGATAGTAAGTAAGTAAATAAGTAAATGAATGTGAATCTTCTTTTGTTTTTGTACGCAGAACTGAATTTTTTGTACGGCGAATGAATCGAACACATTGGAGTTTTGTTTATGCTTTAGTACTTTGGGGATTGCAACCATGTCAGCCTACGCACTTTTAATTCATTCCTCTTTGTTTTGTTGTTTTTAAACAATGGGCATTGTTTAAGGATATATCCACTTTATGAACGCCTTTAGCCACAATGCAACGACAGCCGTAAAACAAAAGAAAACTTAAAACAATGCTTGTAAATAATGTTGTTGCATTTAATAAATACATAAACTTTATTCGCATATCGTTTTAAATACTTGTAATTAAATATTTGTGAACTCCTTTTGAGTTTGCTACTCTAAAAGCTGTCAGTTGTCGCTCGAGTGTCATTTAATTGGCCTTTTGCATTTTGTATACAAAAGTCTTAATAATAGGTAGTTAATTTATTCATAACGTTTAGTGCCGTCACCTGAGCAGGCGCCGTTGACTTGACACGCCCACAAAAAAGTGCAACAAAGTAATTTAAATTCGTATTTAGTTGTTATTGAAACGGTGGCAAAACAGCTTTGAGCGTTAGTTAGTTAACTTACGAAGACCAGTTTAAAACTTTATTTTGGAAGCTAATCTTTTCGTTTGGATCGCAAGACAATTAGCTAAATGACTTGGCAACGATTCGGACCGGCTCTCAAGCTCAAGCACCCGTGCCAAAACCTAATTAATTATTATGCATTGTGAGTGTGTTTGTTTGCTGTTGTGTTGTCTGGCGCCTTTTAATTTGGCGGCATTCCAACTTGGCACACAGATCGACGATCGATTTGAGCGCGCTTTTGATTTCGATCGATAAACGCAAATGTTGTGTAAAGTCAGTAGTAAGTAGTAGCTGCGATTGATGCTCGCTTTTTAAATATATTCAACGTAAAAAATAAAGCCATAGTAATTTTTTGTTTGTAAATTGTCATAAATCTTTTGCATGAGTTTTTTGTTTTGTATTTATGTGTTGCAATCTATGTGACCCAAACGACAACTTGCGGCCTCTCAGCTGCAAGCGATTGTGGTTGTCCTCCAGCTAGTAGATATGTTTGGCTTAACTAGAAACATTTATGCAGGCAGCCAGCCAGTGCAATTTATGCGAGTTATGCAAACTCATTTATTGGACATCAATTTGACGTAATGGGTATTAGTTTCGAATACATATAATTTGCGAACTTAACTTGTTTATCTGAGGGAGGGACTCGGTTATATATATTTACATTGTCAGCGCAGTCATTAAAAGTCCACTTATCAAAGCCATAAAATGGGCAATGCATCATTTTGTCACCATGTGAAAATGATAATGTTGTTTGTCATATTAGTCCAAAATAAACGTTGACAATATGCAAATGTTATGAATGTATCAATGGATTGATTAATTATGTTTATTTAAGGGTTTCTAGTAAAGAGTTTCTTGTGTTGGAATGGAACTCTATTGTATTGAAGTTCAAAAGGGCTAGGCGCGAACATAAGCTAAAATTCATTTCATGTAGCTGTCAATTGAAACATATTTTCAGAATTTATATACATATCTACATATTTTTGATGACTTGTCGTTTGAAAATGACCGCAGAAATATGCATAAAAATAGCGCTAGTGAAAAACTGTAAAAATTATTATTTTTAATCATATGCTCATCATAAATTCCCATTTAATGCGAACTCTTACATAACATAACATATGTATATATATATATATATATATATATATATATAGTATACAGTTATACGCTTGACTACAAAGTCAGGCGGCTTCTGCAGGCAATTTTCTGCCCGGAGAAGCTTTTAAGTGCCATGCCGCCAGTTGTCTGCTTATCACATAAATTACTACAGATGCGTATACTTTTCGCTGTACACAACACGTGTGTGTGTGTGTGTGTGTGTATAGCAGCATATTGAAATATAAAAATAATCTATGAGTTGGAAAGAAAAGCAGCACATTAAATCATTTCTATTGTAATCTTAACATTTTTTGATCATCATCATATAATATATACTTATGCATATAAAATGTAATGTATGGAAATTGACTGTGACTTTGCTGGTGACAATGAACTAAATACAAAAACTCAGACTCATTTTTCACGCACATATTTGTTGGAGAACATCATGATGTCTCTACACGTCATTTTGCAACGCTTCTTGTTGTGTGTGTGTGTGTGTGTCTGGGAGGCAGATATACTATATTCGTGCTTCGATTTCAATTAAGCTCCGTTGACGACTAAAACTCTTGACTAACTTATTGGCTCGATGGCATAATGTCGTGTGTGTGTGTGTGTGTCTGTTCCCTACTCGAATTGTGTATGTGACTTATCGTCACCCATCGTGAAATAACTTCCGTTTCCCACTCGACACAGCCTCTGATTCAAGTCTAAACACAACACAGACACTCCATTTCTCTGTCTCTCTCTCTTTCTGTCTCTAATGAGCCCTGTAGGCAGTCAAGTGCCACTCGTCAACTAGATGCTTGACCCTTGAAGCAGGACTCCCCAACTGATAATGTCCCTGTACGGCTTTGGTGCTTTATTTCTGGCCTACCAATCAGAACCATCAGCCAAATAAGTATTCACTTCCGTAGCTGGCTAATAGAATTTTTGTGCTTATTTCCTTTTGATTGCCAATCTACTCCAGTCAAATGAGATTCACCATATCTATTTTGGTTGTGTTTTCATTTCGCCTTCAATTCTTTACTCTATACATATGCTAAGGGGCTTTGCAAGCAGCTGCAACACATTGATAACAGGCCTAAAACCGCAGCGAGTCCATAAATAAACGTATTACTGCTAGCCAGCCTGAGGCATTTGGATAGCGCCTATTCCTATTCGCAATGAATACACGGCGTATGATCTATTTTGGCGTTTGAAAAATTATATACGAAAGAACAATTTTAAGACTGGTTTAATCATAGTTTGCCAAGCTAATAAAATCCTTAAAAAATACATTGGGTAAAGACTTAAGCAAGAAGCGTTAAAAATCGATTTATGCATTTGAAATAATTGTTTTTATTCACCTCGATTATTGATTATAACAAGATTATTCAACCGCACGGCTGTTGGCGGATTGTACCCAATGCAATGTATCTGCCACTTTGTTTCATATGTTTGGAGGCGCGTTCATTTGGTTTGCATAATTTTTATACATTTTGGAATTTGGAGGAGGCGTTGACTATATATATTTGGACATTTCAACGGCAGCATTTAATGAACTTTTGCCCCATTTCAAGTCACAATTAGCTTGGCTGACTGCCAGACGACAGCCAGCTGACTACTTATGTATGCCTATACCAGCTAGTATATCAGACCCTGCACGCAATGCAGCCAAACATCTAACAAACAAAACGAGTTGGAGCCCTCATGTTAACCTTGAATTTTTAGTTTGTGTTTTTTTGGCAAGTCAACGCACTGTCTGAGTTTGAGAGTTAAAAGTAAGAGTTCAGCAAACCCGCATCTGATTGGTAAACAAAGTTGAAAACGAAAAAAAAAACCTGAGAAGATGCCCAAAATGCAATTGGCAACAACAAAAAAACAGAGACTATAAATAACAGCATCAGCATGCCACATTATAATGACAGCAATAAAGAACTTGATGATGACTCGGCACACACACGCCATTCATAAACATCGATGCCTGAATATTTCAATCCGCAATAGCCAATCCTTTCCGCCCGAACATTCATTGAACTTCTTGTGAACTGTTTGCTGGTTGCGACAACGTGTTGCACATGGCGGCCGCCTTGCCACAGCACTAAGTGCAATATGAGTAGCACTCCTCGCTTGAAGATTATTTAAATCGCCACCAAGCGACGACGACGACGACGACAAAGATGTTGGATTCTGGCTCGGGTTTGCTGGCAGCTGTTGCGCCTACAAAACAAACAAAAAAGAAAGGGAAAACATTTAATTCTGTAGCGGGAGCTGCTACTGCTGCGGCTAATTACCGAAACATAGCTGCCACAAAACTCGAAAATATATATATGTATTTACAGATAGAGTCTGGAGCTGGATCGCTTTGTGCCATTTTTTTTGTTGCTGTTGTTTTGGCTTTTGTGTTTATAACTTGATTTTGTTGTGCGCTATTTTTGCGATCCGCCGATTCCCTGTGTTTTGCTAAATAAACTGACTTTTTATTTAGTATTTATGCTGCTGCATAGAGATTTATGTCGTCATGCCTCAAAGGGAAATTAACCCACTTGCAGCAACTAGTATGCAATTTTAAACAAATAAACCTATATAAATAAATGTTTATTTGTACAAATGAATACACTCCTCAAAGAAACACACACACACACATACAGCCATCATTAAATCAATATACGAAACTATACTTAGGCGTTATTGCAAAATAATCAAACATAAAAAATTGGCTTAATGAAGCAATCACGATTATTGTTTTAATCAATTTTTTATTTCCTGATAATAATAATAATACTATGTGCAATGCGTGGGCTATAAATTGTGTTCTTTGAGTTTCAGGTATTGAAAATTCGAGTGTTTTTTGTCTTTATTATTTTTGAATTCAACCGAATGCGTAACTCGAGCCTTAAGTTTGTTTGAGTTCTAGGAAATATACGAAAACAGAAGCAATTAAGCTATTCAAATTAAATCAAGCAATGAAATTTTATGCTTTCAATACTGAGAATGAACCAATAGTATTTTTGAGTTTTGAAATCAAATTGTTTTGCAATTTACTTTGAACATCTGTATGCTGTATGAGTTGCTATGCTGTTCATCGAACCGGTTTCGGCAATTTACGGTTACGATGATTATAAGAGTGCTTTAACATGGGTTTAATTATTTATTAGCACTCCTCAAGCGTTAAGATGCTCTTAACAGGTACAAATATGTGTGCAGATATCAAGTTACCTTAATCGTTATTCAGATTGACATAGTGCAAGTTTATGGTTGCGTGCAACAGTTGGAAACACAGCTTGAACCTGGCTCGAAGCTATGTACGGTTTTCATATGCGGGCTGATTGGGCTAACCAACCAGGCAACAAACCAGATATTAGCCAACTTAAGGCCACTTTATTTATGCAAAGCTCTTTGGAAAATATTTCCACCTTAAATTCGAGGCACTTAAATTGTTAACATGCAAAACAGTCAGAAAAGCATGTGGCAAGTGTCAAACTTGTTGATGTGTTCTGCGTGTGTGCAGGCCTCATAAAACAAAAACAAAAACAAATGCAAAGAAAAGCGAAGAAAACAAATAAAGTCAAATTTGCCATGCAAATCCTTTAAATCAAACGAATTTCTTCTCGAACAAAAAAAAAAAAAGAAGGGGCAATAAACGTTAACAAAGCAACGAACAAAATGACAGCTCATTTTTTGGGCACCTCACCCCTTAACTTAACCACACCGCCCCAACACCGATTGCAGCCACAATCAGCCCCAGAACAGCAACAGCTGTTGCGTGGCACTACAACAAATTGGAAAATATAAAATCAACAGAGCTAATAGTTCACTTAGGGGCAACAGCTCAGCGCGCAGCAGCGTGGCGGGAAAGGGCAAGGGGTTGCTGTTGTTGTTGTTGTTTGGTTTGACATACTGGCACACATTTGCCACGCACCCTCCCCCAAACAAACTCACACACACGCGTCGCCCCTTTTCATATTGAGACGCTTTACTATTGAAAATAAATTTTTATTCGATTTTCTTTTTACTGTCGCCTCGGCTTATTACCATTCTTGGGTCTTCTTCGTTTGCTTCTGCCGGTTGTTTTTTGTTTTTTGTTTTTATTTTTTTTGTTTTTGTTTTTTGCAACGCTTTGACGACTTTCCGATTTGATGTGAAAGTGCGTTGATTTTTATGACTTACAGTTTCCGATCTAATGGAAAGCATCTATTTTGATTTTGATATCAAGCATTTGTTATATTTGATTTCAAATCAAATTTCGGTTGATGGATCGCATATGGCATAACATCGAAATCAAAAATCTAGAGTACACACAGCGGCAAGTCATAATGCCTCATAAATTCATCGAGTGTTAAATTTAGATTGTGTTTTCCGCTTGACAACAAAAATAACGAGTCTTTTAAACAAAACACATATAACACGTAATATGCTTTTTGGCCACGCCTTCTTAGCTGGTGCTGTTATTTGTAGGTTAGGCCCTACTAATCGGCGTTACGTGCGATCCATCCCAAAAAACATTTTCCACGCTTCTTCCTAAACCCAACTTCTTTGGGGCGCCTTGGGCATGCCGAAAGTCTGACAGAGACATGTGCATGCCTGGGCGGGCTATGTTTCTGTGTGTGTGTGTACTGCATAAATGTTGCCTCATTATAATGTATAATCCAAGTTTAGAGAACTCTTTAAGTGCTGATGACTAAGATTAACACAAATGCCGCTTCAAATTCATTAACTGTTTGGCTTGACAAGTGTCAAATTTAGACGCATTACTTGATGATCTGTTTAAGCTAGAAACGACGAGTGACTTCGAATATTAAAATGTTAATATACATTTTTATAGTTAACAAAACATAAGTAAAATGTTCAACTAAAGCTTAACGTTTGCTTCACAGTAAGCTGTTCATCGTCATAATTATATTTTGACATTTTGTTCGAGTGAAAATGAAACAAATTTGACAATTTCCGAACATCATCAAAATGTTATCAAATAAATTTGTGCTTAATTAATAGAACGTAACACTTTTGCTTTACGACACTCACAATTGATAGTCATTTGCATAGAGGCAGACGCAAATATGCGTCAAAGTGAAACCTTTCCTACCCCCAACACTCTATGCCCTCTCGTTTGTATATTCATGCATGAATGTATGACATTGTAGCATTCATTTGGTGCTTATGTCTTGCTTCTGTTCTTGTCATGTTAACTTGATAAATATTAATTGTTTGCCTGAATCCATCCAGACAATTTGAGGTCAGCAACAAAATTTCCGTATGTAGTATGTGTGTGTGTGTGTGTGTGTGTGTGTCAAAAGGCGCACATTAATTTGTATAAGATTATGAGCCCCGAAATAAGTAAGTAGCAATCGTATGTTTGGAGTTTGTTCACAATTACAATTTAAATATCGGCTTCTGGAATGTTTAATTACCAAAACGAGCTCAGCCCTAAATAGCATAATGATTTATTGAGTGGTTTAAATGGCAATTACATATATTGTTTAATCGCACTGTTGACAAATTTTGTTTATGGGCAATTTGTTGCTTGATCCCATTGACTTTATGTATCTTTTTCAACTTCATTTTCATAAACTCTACCATCTGGGTGTGTCTGCTAAAAACACGTTCGCTTATCTTTAGCTCGAAGGTTTTTTATTAAAATCTGACGAATCCGACGTTCGGCACCACTTCTAATTGTCATTAATCTAGACATAGGCTTGACTGCAAGCCATTGTCTCGTCATATGTTTATAACTTGCTTGCTTGTTGTGCCGCATGTGCAACACAGTGACGCATTGACGTTTTTGTTTTTGCTTAAGCCTCCCACAATTTGTAAACGACCACAAAATTGTTTGGCTTCTAGCTTGCTTCCTGCGGTTCCAAGGGGCGTGCTAAGGCTACATTGCGGTGTGCTTGGGCAAAGAGGTACCGAATCTACCCACAATTCCTAATTGCAAGTGCAGTCTGAAGGCGCTTGCAGACCTGCAGCTGAGCAAATGACTCTCTGCGGGGGGGTTTCTCCGGAACTCGTATTACCAATGATTGCGGCTGGTAGATGAAGTGTCTGCGGTTTCCTAAATGACCTAACAGTAGAACTGAAACACACTATATTTTTTGGTGCTATATTAAGCAAACTTATATAATAACTCATTCATAATATTTTTTTTTGTGTTTGACTGCTTGTAACTAATCAAATCTATTCTTCTCTTTGCAGTTTCCCAAACGAACACAATGCGTTTGATTTCGTTTATCGGTTGGCTGGTTCTGCCCTGTGCAACTTCAGTTTTTGGTTCCATTGAACTAATGGGCCAAAATATTAAAGGTAAGACTCGTAAAAATAAACGGCTTAAGTTGTATATGAAAGAGAACAAAAAACGTTGCGTGCTTTTAGGCAGTTATTGGAAGTACAATGACACAACTGTTATCACTGCATACTTTTAAGCTTATATTATTTAAAAACGCTACACATTATTTCCAGATGCACTCGGTGAATACATGCTGACAGACATAATGAACAGCAATCAGTATTCTGGAATTGATTTTGTGGAAGCAGAGGATGGCTTTCCAGCCTTCAAATTTCTTTCGACAGCGGATGTGAAATCTCCGTTTCAAGTGGTCTTACCCGAGAAGCTTAATGATTTTGCCATATTAATCACCTACCGACAGAATTCCCTTAAGGGTGGCTATCTGTTTAGCGTTGTTAATCCATTGGACACTGTGGTGCAATTGGGCGTCCATCTCTCACCAGTGGTGAAGAACAGCTACAATGTTACCCTCGTCTATGCACAGCCCGACCAGAGTGCTGGCCGCAAACTGGCCAGCTTTGCGGTTACTCATGTGCCAGACAAATGGAGTTCGATTGCATTCCAGGTGTACAGCGACAAAGTGGTCTTCTATTACGACTGCAAGGTGCACAACACAACATCGGTGGTACGAGATCCATTTGAGCTGAATTTTGCATCCGCTTCGGTGCTTTATATTGGACAGGCTGGCTCCATAATTGGTGGCCACTTTGAGGTAAGTTCGTACGGCGGCCAATTTGACGCCCTCTATATTTCTAATAATAATTATTGTAACACAAGCAAAACATAGCAGCACACATGTTCTCTGTACTTGGGGGTCGAAGTTGAATTGATTTGTTGTGTTTTTTATGAAATTTTAATGAGCGGCACATCAAAGTCAAATGACCATATGCTGCACTTAAATTTTGTACTCGAACTTTTGGGCAAACACGCAAAAGTACTCGTAAGTACAGCAATCATCTACTTGAACCAACTTCAACAACTAACGGTTGTGTTGAAATATCAGCTTCAAGAGCTTTTCAACATACCAATGGAATTTCACCATGGCAGCCTTATAAGGCGCCACTCTAACACGAAGCGGCCATATTTGGCAGCTAGAAATCGCAACTCATTTCGATTCAATCAGTTCTCTTTGTTTAGCTCAACTAGCAAGTACTCAAGGGTGAGTTTGAGATTGGACTCAAGGCTTGCACGCTTTCGTTTGTCGCTGTCCTCTCTCTTTCTCTCTCTCCTTGTTTGGTATTCAGCGCTTGTAAAGGACGAAGTTGTTTTGTGTTGTCTGAGGCAACACGACAACGACAGTTCAGCAGTATTGGTCCTGTGCATGGTGAAACAATATAAAGGTGTTCTATTCCGCTGTGGCGGGGTACTTAGGTTTCGAAGAGAGCAGTAGGCAAGAGAGAAATAAGAAAGAGACAGCTATGACTTCATATACCGCACTGCTCTTGCTAGTGTTATTGTTAGCTGCAGCAAATGAAAGAATTTGAAATGAAAATTATAAAACAAATTTGTTGTCGGAATAAATTTTTTAAATAACTTTTTATTTAACAATATAACTAAAAACTAAAGTAATATTTTTAAATATTTTTTGTGGCCCATTTGCCTTTGTTTTTGCTTTTGAATTCTTATTTTATCATTCAAATTTTTTATTCTAAATTTAAGCCGCAACTTAAAAAATTTTTTTTTAATTTTTTGGTCTAATTGGACATATTGTGTATTTTTAAGAAATACTTTCTTTAATGTCCTTGCGCGACATATACAACAATATTGTCTCGACATTTTCAAATATAAAATCAACGAATTTTCCGCAACACAACTGCTCACTTCAAAGTATCAATGCATACTGACAAAAACTAAGTACCCCGAAAGAGAGCAGGAATGCGGAATAGAACACCTTATAATTGTTTCACCATGGTCCTGTGTATGTTTGTCTGTGTCCAGTGCTGTTGCTGTGATTTGGCTTACAGTTTTGGGCCTGGCCGAGACGAGTGCGTTTACCTTTTCAGTCGCGTTCGGTGCCGCAAACTGTTAACATGTGCGTACGGCAGTGTCGACGCTATTGCATTTTTTTCACACTGCCACATCCAAGCTGAAGTCGCGCTCCAACTCGGGAGTCCTGCCTCTCGTACCAAACTCTCGTCCATCGTCGTTGTCGTTTGTTTTATATCGTGCATGCGGCGGCTATGTGTGAGCCCCAAGTCAGGCATAAATGAAGCCATTGTGCGAGTTTAGCCGCAAAAATTGAAAGTGATTTATGCCATTATGTTTGCATAATGTCCAAAAGTGAACCGTGAACTGTGAACAACGCCAAAAAAGAAATAAAACCACAAAAATAAGTCGAGTCAATTAAAATTCAATTATGCGTTTAAAGATGAAGGCAAGATGGCGCAAACGTTTGAAATTGCGACCGTACACTTAGCTGCCGATACAAATGGTAGTACGCAACTGCTACAGCTCTTCTCGACCATATCATTCTGAACATATCAACGAAAAAACAACAACAAAAACAATATTCGTGCCGGTGATTGTTGTTGCGCGCGTGTCCTTGCTGCAAATCGCGTGCAGTTGACTAAACTAAACTGCCGACTTACAGAGATTTTGTGCAAAAATTAATAAACTTAATAGACGAGTATTACCTTTAACCCCAGCCAATTACAAACAAAAACCAGAAAAAAATTCCCCCCTCTGCGCCCAGCTTGGGTAAATAAAACGGAAGCGCCGCGTGAAAAGAAATCACAGAAAACGAAAAAATTTTAAAAAATCAACAGAGAACAAAAATTTGTTTGCACGCTGAGCAAATATTTACAATTAGTTTGGCAGGCTCGCGGCTTTACCTCGGTTTTGTTGCTGCTGCTGTTGTTACTGTTGTTGTGTTGTTGCAATACACACAATCTTAGTGTTGTGCTTATTGTCTTGTCGCGAACGCGTCTGTCATATCAAGCGTATCAAATTTTAACTGTCGTCGTTTGTCGCCGGTCTTACGAAATTCAATTCAAGTTGAAGATACAATAAACAACAAAAATGTAAAACGCACTGATGCCAACAAAAGAAAAACCGACTGTGCGAATTTGTTCAAATGAAAATCAATCAATTGCACAATGCAACAAAAATTCCATGTGTTGTGGTGTGAACGAGAAAATTAATTGCGCTCAGCGGGAGCCAAGTTAACAAACGCCAGTTGCCGCAACTGTTGAACACAGATAAACGCATACGTTTTGGATTTTATTTGTCGTTTAAGTCATCTGTTCGATTAAAAAACCAAACAAAATATATTCTGTCATTTGTAATTGCAAATGGGTTCAATAAAGTGCATAACTTCAACGAAATTTTTAGCAAAAAAATTATAAAAAAAGAAAAACTATAGTTAAATTATCTGTGATTTTGTCAAACATATTCAATATTGAAAACATACATATTATATACAAAAATTTACACGTTTACTAACTACGTTTTGACTTTCATATCGTGTCTCTCTAAGGTAAATAACACTACACATATATGCCAAATATACATATATGGTATTGCATATATACTAGTTAGCACTCAGCTGGCATTAAGAGTACAATGGGGCAACCAACTCACACACGAATGGTTTGAATGTCGCAGGCTGTTGCCTATCCAATTGAGCATTGGCTGCACATAATTTATGAGGCAAGTTGCAGAGCCATATGCTTGGAGGCAGCGGCTTCCTGGATGAGTTGAGCCATATTTCGCTTTGGCCCCAAATCAAAGGCAAACTCATTAAGCCAAAGCGTAATGCTGCAGCAGCAACAAATACACATAAAAGCATATACACATACATCTCTTACACTCACTCTCGTCAACGCATATGCATATTAAAGCAGCGCTCTATGCTGCTTATGTGTGGTTCGTATACGTAGTATTGTGTATACGTTAAGTTCAGTTTAAGTGGTTTTTTTTTTTCTATTTACGCTAGCTTGCTCCGCTTTTATCTAAACCGTTTTCGACGCTAGGCAAACGTGATTTATATATTTTATTTTATTTCAAATGTCTGCATTGAAACAAAACATTCAACTTACTTTGACCATTGACGGCAAATGTACATATTGATTGACATCACGTCTTTCTAGCGCAAGTTAAATATATAGTAGCTACATGACTGAATAAACATAACTTATGCGTTCGTCACTGGCTCAGATTTTCCACACACACAGACACACACACACACACGTGCGCTCACCTCCTAGTATACCCAAAAAAGCCAATTGAAATTTGGTAAATTTTCAGCTTTTGGTGTGCAGTCAGTGCGTGCATTTAATTAAATGGTATTACGCATACGACATTCAACAAAAACAACAACAACGACTCCAGGACTTTAAATAGTTGGCATTTATACATTTTGTGGTAGAGTAGAGAAGCTTAGTTCAACTCGTGTTGCATACGTGTATATGTGTAGTCATAAATTTACATTGTGTGTGTCTGTTTGTACGCGTGTGTGTGCTTATGACGTACATTTAAATATCAAAATTTTATTGTATATTTTGTTATTGTTGTTCTTCTTGTTCTTGATGTTGTTGTTGTTAACAACGTTCGCCCCAATATCCACAAAATGGACATTAGTTTGTAGTAATATGTAATTTTGATTTGTAAATTTTATCAATTTAGCTTCATAATAGAAAATGTTGAACCATTATGTTGACACAATTTAAAATGCAATTTAAATGTTTATTCACATATTCCATCCAAATTGCCATCAGACAGCCCCATAAATAAGTTGTTTTCCCTTTACCGCGATTGTGTAATGCAATTAGGATTTTACTAGGCCTTTGTTAATTATAAATATTTTAGTTTTCAATTATTTATTTGCAAATCGGTTTTTGTGACAAAGCTCAAAGCTGTTAAGCAATTGATTTTATTTATATAGAAAGAAAAGCCCCATTTAAATATCTCTTAGAGCTTAAATAAAGAACTACAAATAAGAAATACTAGTAAAAAAGTAAATTAAATTCTTAGAGTAACTAAATATATAGTTGCTATGCTAATAAGCAGTTCATAGCTTTTCTCTCATCTAGTTAAACAAATTGACATAATTTACGTACGAAAATAATGTTTGTTATAAAGTTTATTAAGTTTCAAAAGTTCTTGCCATTTGTTTGCATGTTTTCCTTCCTTTATTGCAAATATGCGAGCCAGATATAGATGCTTATAGTACTACGTTCTACTTTTATTTGCATTTATAACTCTTTTATTGCTAATAAAGATGCAGCTTGTTAAATTATAATACATTTTGAGCGTTCAAAGGAGTAGGAAATTGTTAAGCCAATCAAAAAGTCGAAGAGAAAACTATTTTTATGATTTTATAGCTGGCTCGATTGTGGTCTTTAGGCAAGGAACTTGGCAACAATATAAATAAACTATGCAATCGTTGGACTTTAATTATATGACTTGCGAAGCGGTTAACGCCCCAATCGCCCAGTTGTTATATAGTCAGGAAAATGCGCTCCATTTGGTTGGCTTCTTATTAATTTAACTAGCATTTTATGTGCCCGCTGGAACGCCCACGCATAACAAACGCACACAACTATAACGAGTGTCGCATTCAGTCATATGTGGAATGTGGGGCAGCTTGGTGGTAATTGTTGAATAGGAGCCAAAGGAGCTGCTATCGATCAAACTCGGGCATGTCTGATGGGTCTTTAGACATTTCTTCTAGTGACTTTTTATTGTGCTTGCGTCTTATTAAGGATTCATGTGTGACACATGTTTAAGACTTCCCAACTCTGCTCGTGCTCAGATAGAGAAAAACTCATCAGTTAGTCATTGTTACTGTCTGCCGTTTGAATCTGACACAAAGGCATGCCAAATGAAATTATCTAAAGCGGAAGTTTGTCTCTCTCTGTGTGTCTGTGTGGGTTTTGCGCGTTGCTTATTAAAAATAACATGTCAAAATTTAGAAAAGAAAACCGCACAGCAGATGAGTAGACATAAAATAGACACACACAAATCTGTATCCCTGTGTGTTTTTGAGTGAGTTGGGTAATCCTTTTTTTTCAAACATGTCGCCCCATTATCTTCATTAGGCGCTAACGTTTAAGTCAACGAACCAGAACGCAAAAAGGTTCTTGCAGCTTTGCCCCTGTACTGTCTGTCTGTCTGTCTGTCTGTCTTTCTGTGAAGTATTAATATTATTGCTTTTGGTCACATTTTTGCATTCAACGGCTTACATTTCGGGCGCACAATGACAACTTTTGAAGCCATTACTCATTTTGGCGTACTTAATTTGGCAAGAGGATATGAAAATTTCTTATCGCCTTCATTGCTCCCGCGGGCAATCGTCTTTTTTTTCTTTTTTTTCGGGTTTTTTCTATATATTTTTTGTGTGCGTAGCACAAGTTTGCCCCTTTTCATTACGCGACTAAAAACGCAGTCGGCAAAAAGTCCAAGTAGGTAATTTCATTAAGAAACTTGAGCCGTGTCAAACTTTAAGCTTAAACTGCTACTGCTACTGTTGTGCCAGTAACTGTTCCCGTAACCGTTCTTCTTTGCTTCCAACCATCGAACTTTAATGCTTCGTGAAGAGTGCTTCTAGCGCAAAAGGCAACAGCAAACTCAGCTCGAGACCTGGGCGCATATAAAAAACTTTCCTTTTGGCTTTACTCTTTTGAATTTTTATTTTTTTTCGTTGTTTTTTTTTTTTGGCACACAAAAAAGTTTGTTTTACACCACTGACTCAACCGTTGACTCAATAACTGGCTGCCATTTCAGAGTTGTGTGTGTTTTGGGTGTGTGTTTGTGTTTGTTTGTGTTTGTGTGTGTGCTTTTGTGGGTGTCAGGTGTTTGCTTGGACTGCTGGTAGACAGACGCGATTATCGTAATTATGCGCTGACTGTAGCATACTTTTGTGCGCGCAAAGCTTTTCGCTTAACTGCTCGCTGGATGCGTTTATATGTATAAATAAGTTCACTTGTGTGTGTGTTTGGCAACTTTTACCGCAATTATGTAGGTTGAAAAGTTGGCGCTCGGTTTTTTATTTAATTTTTTTTTTTTGAGGCGCTCGCTCGCTTACTCAAGGACACGCGAGCAACAGCATTACGGGCAACCAACTCAACTCAGCCATCGCAGGCATTCGGCTTATGCCTTTATGCGCTCTAAATAAAAGGAGACCGAAACATCTTAAGCATGTGCCCAAAATCTAGGCAACGCATTTTTCGTTTCTATTCTTGCCGCTATTGCTTGCCGTCATGACGTGGCTATTATTCAATATTTTTGGCGCAAATAAACTTGTTGGCAGCTTAACTTTTCATAAAGTTTTCTTTTCTTCTTGCTGCCTGTTATTTATGTTTTTTTTCAACTGTGCTTGGCTTCTATTTTTCAGCCGCCTCTTTTGCGCCTCAAATCGGTAAAAAACCCAAAAAAAAAAAAAGTGCTGACAAGCAATGAAAAAGAGAGTGGCGTAAGAAATTAAATAAAACGTGTTACATTTGTGGGTTTGGGAGTGTTGAGGCAGATATGGGCATATTGAGAGATGCGTGTGGCACACAAACGCTTTGGCAAGATTAATACGTGCCACAAAAGCCATTAGGCAGCCTTCAGTGGCGCCACAGGCAGACGCAAACGCCCAAGGGTCAAACACATTTAAGCCAAGAGCAACAAGAAACCATTCAAACCATTTCTGTGTGTGAGTATGTGTGTGTTGGTCCTCAAGACTTAACAACCACAACCAATTAATATGCCAATTCAAACAACTCTGCTTATTTTTTACAGGACTTTTTACCATATGCTATTTATATTGTAGTGTTAACAGTGCTTTCGCAGTGCGTGTGTATGTGTATGTTTGTGCGTGTGTGAGTGAAAATCGTGAAAAAAAACATGGCAATGGTTATTTCAACGCGCGCGAAACTCGTGATAACCGCATTAATACTCTTCTTCCTGCTCGGCATCGTGCTTGTGACGGGCTCGACAAAGGGTTGGTTCAACCCAAATCGTTTCAACGGCGAGCGTGTGGCAGCCAGGATACAGGTAACTAAAAACTAAACGACACCCAAAACGCAACAAGTTTTGTTCGTTTCTACTTACTGGCAAATTAATTATAGTTAGTTAAAAAGTATTCCAACCACAACAATAATTAACAAAAACCTGTGCGGCTGCAAAACAAAAAAAAAAAAAAAACTTTATGTTGTTTTTTAGTTTTAACTGTAACTCATAGTCACAGGTTAGGCTGTAGCTAAACTGTATAATTTGTAATATGTAATGTTTAATGTGTAATTTGTAATGTAAATGCTTTATTTCCTGCCCCATGCCACTTCAAATCCAAACAAATGTCTCCTCAGTGACTGGGGGTGGAGTTGTTGGAGGTTTGCGGCTTATGCGCCACCAACACGCACCAACAAGAGAGGCCACAATGTGTTAAGACTTTGGCTGTTTGAAAACATTCGCAGCGCAAGCGCTTGGCAAATACTACAACACAAAAAGCATAAAATAAATGAAGCATAAATAAACAAAATTCCTTCACTACACGAAAGCAAATAAAGTTTATTGTGACAAATGTTTCATGACAGACAACCATTTTCCTGCTGTCCTCATGTGCTGTCATATGAGTGCGAGCTTGTATGCATTTGTGTGTGTGTGTGTGAGTTAAGGTATGCGGCTTGGCTTGACCAGGTGAATTAATGCCATGTGTATGTGTGTGTTTAGAAATGTATAAATTAAAAGAGAAACCATTGTAATTATTCGAAAACATTAGATGCGCTTGACATTCTCTCTACACCCTGAGTTCCACAAGATGAATTGACAATAAATAGCTGACAAAAACTTTGGAATACTCAGTGAGGCTTATAGCTACTCCTTATAAAAAATCATCTAAAAAAAAAATGGAAAATTTAAAATGTAATAAAAATGTTGAAAAGATTTAAAATTTTTTTATCTCTTTTATTATTATCATTATACTAAATTAAAATAGCTCCTTTTCTCTAAATTCAATTCAAATTGCTAGCCTGGCGCTTAGATTGTAAGTGAAATGGATTTATTTATAATTGACTTAAGCTGAAGCAGCTTATTTGAAACAAGTAGAAACGTTGCAGTCGGACGCACCCGACTGCGGTATACTCGATACCAGTAGTAAAACAGATTAAAAGAGAGAGCTGATTGCAATGGTGTGTGGATACGGCAGGGGTGTATGCTGCTGCAGGGGTGTATGCTGCCTCAAAGATTGTCTGGTGCAGATGGGGATGCCAAAAAGCTATCTTCCTTCCAAATTTGGTGATTCTAGCTCAAAGTTAGAAGAATATGGTGGATGGTAGGCTGGGGGAGGTATGGCGGGGGGGGGGCTTGGCATCAAAATTTTAGCTGAAGATCTGTGTATGATGTCAATTGCTATCCTCATACCAAATTTGGTGACTCTAGCTCAAAAATAGTAAAATTTGGGGGAAGGGGGGATGGGGTTGGTAAGGGGGGGCGTGGCATCCAAACTTTTGCTGCAGATCTATTTATGATGTCAATAGCTATTCTCAAACCGAATTTGGTGACTCTAGCTCAAAGTTAGTAGAATTTGGTAGAAGGGGGGCTGGGTGCTGGGGGCTGGTATGGGGGGGGGGCGTGGCGTCCAAAGTTTTTCTGCAGATCTGTTTATGATGTTAATTGCTATCCTCATACCAAATTTGGTGGCTCTAGCTCAAAGTTAGTAGAATATGGTGGAAGGGGGGCTGGGGGCGGTATGGGTGGGGGGCGCCATCCACTTTTTTTGGGTTTCTTCATCACCTATCTTGGCCCCAAATTTGGCGGCTCTAGCTCAAAAAATGTGGAAAATATAGGCGTTTTTGATTTCAAAATGCAGGGGGCTCGGGTTCAGGGGGGGCGCGGCTCCAAAACTTTAATGCAGTTTTTTTGGGATTGTTATTAGCTATCTTCCTACCAAATTTGGTGACTCTAGCCTTAACGCTTTGGAAAATACACGCATTCCCGTTTTTAGTGAAGCATTGGGGCGGTTTGGGGCAGCTTGGTCAGTATGGATTGGCGTGGCATCCAAAGTTTTTATGCATTTATTTTGGGACTATAATCACCTATTTTGGCACAAAATTTGGTGGCTCTAACTCAAAAACTGTAAAAGATATAAGCATTTCTGTTTTTCAACTGCGGGGGGGCTGGGGGCGGAATGGGTGGGTGGGGCTCCAAAACTTTGATGCAGTTTTTGGGGGGTCGTAACCAGTTATCTACCTACCAAATTTTGTGACTCTAGCTCAAACACTATGGAAGATACACGCACTACCGTTTTTAGCGAAGCGTTGGGGTGGTTGAGGGCGGATAGGGCAGTATAGATGGGCGTGGCATCCAAAGTTTTAATGAATTGGGTTCGAGATCGTTACCACCTATCTTGGTACCAAATTTGGAGGGTCTAGCTCAAAACTGTAGTAGATATGGGCATTTTTAGTGTTAAACTGCGGGGGGGCTGGGGGCGGTATGGGTGGGCGTGGCTCCAAAATTTTTGATGCAGTTTTTTGGGGATTGTTAGTAGCTATTTTCTCCCCAAATTTGGTAGTTCTAGCTGTAAGGGCTTGCGAAATAGCTGGATCTATCGATTTTGCGTTATCGAGTTTATCGATTTGCCAGCCCCCTAGTTATCGTAGAACTCCAATCTTGACACTTTAATTTACTATGCCATAGATAAACAGATTTGCAAAGTTTGAAGTCTCTAACTTGAAGGGTGTGGAAAAAAGTTGCGAACATACAGACGGACAGACGGACAGACGGACAGACACCATGACGGACATTGCACAAACCCAATATACTCTTTACCTTCGGTATCGAGTATAAAAATTGTAACATTAAATAGGGTTGAAAGAAAAATGAATTGCTGCAACCCTAGATACACTTATTAGGCCTTTGGGAACACCATCCGAACTCCCAGCAACTTGTAAATGTGTTCGGGTTAAGTTTTGTGCACCGGGCGAATGCGTAACATAACCTTTCAACTTATTTGCGAGCACTGATTACTATCTCTGTCTCGCTCTTTGGGTGTATGGTATGTGTCTGTGTGTATTAACAGGTGGGCTTATGTTACGCACAAAAGCCCACTCGAGTGCCATTTTTAATGGTCTCTAATGCCGAGTGCAAGCGTTTGTGTTTGTGGCCATATTCGATATTTGATACTCAAGCGAATATTTATCTGTCTTAAGGGTTGCAATTAAAATTTATGCTTACGAATTTGCAGAAAGGAATATGATATGACGAATGACTCGAAACAGATAGATTTTCACTTAAATCGTATATTAAATCAAAGATCTGCAAGATAAGAAAGTTTGTTTTGCAAACATTCTTTAATGAATATGTATTATTTGCATGCGTATACTTAATATTATGAACGCCTCCCATTGCTGACACCTTACTGGGCGTGCAAAGGTAACAAAGAGCACAATCAACGCCATCGCCTAATACCTGCATAATTGTTGTGCTAATTCTCGCCCAGCACGCCCCGTTAATGTTTCTATTGACACCCAACTGGAAGCGGGTGCGGTTCAAGCAGGACAAACCAGACCGAACCGTCGTTCATTTAGGTTGTAGTTACAGTAAACTATTGCTACAGTGTGCACTGCTTTGACATTGTTTACGCTCACTTATGGGCTTGGCTCGGCTCGGCCATCAGCTGCCAGTGGCAGCTGCTTCGCGTCGTCTGCATAGTGATTAAACTAATTTAATGCAGCTACAAACCACAAACAGCGTCAACAACAACAATAGGGTGGCAATAAAAAAAAAGCATTTAAAACATTCAGAGTGTCGCATGAGAAAGGACATCGAAGTCAAAGCTCCAGAACGACAACCAACACCCAACACCCAACAGCCAACAGCCAATGTACCTTGACTCGATCCACTTTTTAGCTTAGCTTGGGAAAGTATAGTAGAAAGAAAAAAAAACGAAACAAAGTTTTTACAATAAAAATCTAAATAAAAGCCTGAACCAACAACAACAACAACAACAAAAACAACAGCACGGCAACGACGCGGCAAATGCTAATAAAGTGATTTCTGCATGCTGCCTGACCCCCTTTGGCCTGCTACCCATTTGACACGCTAACAGCAAGTTCATTAGCAGCAGGCAGGCAGGCAGCTAGCAAACATTACAAATCTCCTTCTTGTTGCTGTTGTTCTTATTATTATTGTTGGCTCCTAGTTTTTCACACACACACACACACAGTTAATTATGACTATAACTCGAGGCGAACGAGTCAGGAAGCTGGAAGGGGGGGCAGTTGGTTGGAAATTTATAAAAGTTGCACGTAGATTGACAGGCAATTTGTTATTGTATTATACTGAGGTGATTATTTGGACGCCACAACTTAAGCCCTATTGACTAACGTGGTTAAGCTCTGTGGTTGCTAGTAGCCACCACTATTACAACAAACACCACAAAACCGATGCGTATGCCATTAGCGACCAATTAACCAAAAGTGAATTTTAGCTAAAAGGCAATTATTGTAAATGCAATGAATTAGAATCGATGGTCGATGGTTGATAAGCTCTCACTTTCATAAGTTGTGGGACACTAAGCAACCTCCTGCTGTTAGTTTGTGACCCGTTGCAGGTGCTGCACGTTTAAGGACATGTCAAAATCCGTTGATTATTGAATCTAATTGCTTTCGAAACATGCCACAGCTCATACGCACCATTGTACAACACATTCATGTATGTAGTTTGCTGCGGCAGGAGTGTTCAATAGACTTGTTTTTCTTTTGTTATGCTGTTTTGGTTGTGGGTATATCTTATCGGGTGCGTGTTTTGCAAAGTGGACAATGTCACGCAACTGTATATCAGTAACATGACCATAAACAATGCAAAAATGTCAACCGGAAATGGCTGCAACTATGAAAACAAAATTTGAAAATTTTCCTTTAAATTAAAATGTTGTTTGCCAAGTTGAAAGTGAAAGGAAGTTACTCAATTACCGAAGGTAGCACTATAGTTAATATAGTTTTTTATATATAAAAAGCAACGATTTAGCATCAATTTGGCGATGTTGAATAACAGAAAATGTTATGCTTTCTTTCGTATTGAACTGTGTCAAATATAAAAAGTAATGTCATTGTGATATAAGTATCATCTGGAGCTGTGGGCATTGTAACAAGATATACTACGTAAGCGTTACAAATGTAACAGTGCTATATTAGTAGTACGTTGCGCAATCTTCTCGTTGCTTTCTTTAACGTAACTGGCACACCATTCCTTCACACACCCACACACACATACACTCTCTCTCAGCTGAGCAATAAAAAACTCAAGAAGAAACACATTCCATTTAGATTTGCAAACGGCATTCGCTAGTCATATATTTATGAATGTATGAATGAATGTTTGTAGTCGCAATTCGTTGGCTACTCCCGCAGCTCGTAATAAATAATGAAAGTATCAAAATGTGTGCGCTTCTAAAAACAACACAAGGCCAGGCCAGGGGAAACGCTAGGTTGGGTAAATGCAAAGAGTTGGCCCCAGAAGTAAACAGAAGCCAGTTAGTAACTTTGGCATGTTGCAAGTAGCAAGTAGCAAGTCGCAACTTGTAGTAGTTGTCGACTACATACATATATATGTGTGAATAAACATATGAAAAACTATCTTCCGTTACGTTTATGATAATATTTTATTAAGTCAAAAAAGTGTGGGCTAGGACGTGAACACGTAACACCCCCGACGCGACGCATATATAGTATGTATGTATATAAATACGAATTGCGTACTTGCTGCCTAGGAAGTCGAGTTGCCTCGCCAAGCATTCGTTCATCTATTATATATTTATTGTGGCACGAACCAACTTGACATGCCTGCACCCTATCTAAGTCTCAACCCTTGTCTGGTATGCCCCGCGGTCACAGATGTTGCTGCCTGCCCCCTTGTTCCCATTAAAGCCATTCTCGATGTCGTAGATAGCGTAACTTTTGCAACAGCAGCAAAAGCAGTATATGCGCTGACTTTTGTGGCTTTTGGCAGTGATAGGCACAACAAAGTTTTTGTCAGCTGTTACTTCAACTAACCCCAACCCCACCCCTACCCACCGTTCGCTCGAAGTAAACTTGTTGCATTGACAGGCAAAACTTTGAGTGCAAGTTGCCGTACACCGATTTGCCGTACACCGTGCACTGCTGCATGTCAAAGATAACAAAGATCGAAGGAAAGCTCAACTGAACTTTAAAGAGTCGGGAGGGTGCATTATTTTTGCAAATTGGATCAAAAACAAAGCAGCAACCACGCACTTTTCAAAGAGCGCTATCCCAAAATCAACCTCTGACCACAATATAAATAGCACTGATTTGTGCACACAAATCCAAACGAGAATATAAACCACATATGTTTGTATTTTGTATATATATAGTATAGTTTGGGTTGTCGACTAGCTGGCAAACCTAAAAGCTTAGCTCAACCAACCATACAACACATTTGTTTATTATGAAAATAAAGGTGGTAGTGCACAGGAGTTTGGTACACTCCAAAGAATAATGTTAAACCAGTTAGAATATAAACAAAGTATTTCAATCTTCTTTGTTTTGTTTTTTTTTTTTGAGTGCATGAATGTAGCAGCTGTTGTTGTAGATATGTGTGCTTTTGGTTGTGCTCTGCCCACAAAAACCCTAAACTGATGACACACTTCATCGTAGAGGTTTTTTGCGCTTCTAGCCCTTTAGCTCCATTGCTGCTGTTTTGGAGCTGCGTTTCCGCCTGACTGGCGCTGGTGCTCGAAGCAACTAGCTGCCTGCCTGCCTGCCTGCCCGAAGAGTGTCGAACAGAAAGGCACAAGTATGTCACCAAGAGAGAGAGGAAAACAGAGGGTGAGAGAGAGAGACACGACCTGTCGTACTTAACGTTTTGAAACTGTTCTCTGTACATGGCACACAATATTGACTTTGAAGTATAAAAAGCTTTTCTGGATACCCCCAATACACAAGGGGTTGGACGCTTTATTACAGCCACAATTGAAATCAAGCTCGTAGAGTGCCGGCGCATACGTATGTGTGTGTGTGTGTGTGAGTGCTGTTTTGTATAAAACACAGTATAAAAGAACTGATTTTAAACATTCAAGTCATGTTTCTAAACGGATATTTTGTTAACAACATTTTTCTCATTCAAATGCGATTTTACTTTGAATAGAGCTCAAGAGTCCTCGGTTATACGCTTTCGAACTGCACTTTGCATTATGCAACCATTGAAGATCTTTAAGCGCTTGTGATTATCGTTGTTCGTTGTTTGAAAGAAGTTCAAAGACTTTTCAAAGATCATCAAGCTTTTGCGATGGAATATAAATCACGTTTTGGTTCAACTATTTACGCCTTTAACTTCCAATCGCTGCTACGCATCATATAATTGCAGTTTGAAGAGTTCTGCATAAGGTATATAATAAGGTGGTGCTCCTTTTGATACACCCGAGTTTGAGAAATGTTTGATTGCGTATTCACAACGTTTGCCCGAGTATATTTGTATTTAAACTAGGGTTTTACCCAAGCTGTCTAATTCAACAAAACTCTAATACACAGATAACGTGTTGGTTTATGCAAAATGCAATGCAAAGTGTGTGGCTGATGTGTCTTAATGTGTATGCGTGTGTGTGTGTGTGTGTGTGTGTGTGTAAGCATTGCTTGCTTTAAACTAATTGTTGCTGGGCGCTTTTATCAAATGCTCTCCGCCATTGTTGCATTTCCGTTTGCCGTTACTGCAGCTCCTTTCTGTTCGTTTATTTTTTCTTTTCGGCTAGCATAACCCACGTACTTAGGCTTCTATGTGTATGTGTGTGTGTGTGTGTGTGTGTGTGCGTAGTGGGTGTGTGTGTCTATGCATTGTTTGTGTTTCAGACACAAATACAAACAAGTAGAAACGTTGCAGTCGGATGCAACCGACTGCGGTATACTCGATACCAGCTCCAAAATTTCTTCCCAAATTTGGTAGTTCTAGCTGTAAAGACTTGCGAAATAGCTGGATTTATCGATTTTGCGTTAGCGAATTTATCGATTTGCAAAGTTTCAAGTCTCTAGCTTGAGGGGTGCGGAAAAAAGATGCGTTCATACAGACGGACAGACGGACAGACACCATAAGGGACATTGCAAAAACCAATATACTCTTTACTTTCGGTATAAAAAGCTTAGCCTAATACAACTTAGGCCATCTGTGGCTCACGCAACACCAAATCGCCGATTGCCGATCGGCTTGCAAATTCCATGGAGCGTCTGGCGTCTTTCTCTTAAGCTAACTTTGGTTACGTAACAATTTTCACTAAAGAACTACTCCAACAAATCTTTTATTGATAGTAAATTTGTACAAGTTATGTTTCTGTTGCGTTTTTGTTTTTGGTATTTTGTGAGATGTTGATCAAAAAGTTGTTTGTATTAATATGTTTAAGTTATTGCCATAGTCCTTTGGTAGTAGTTTGAGATGTTTTAATATGTTGTTTGTTAATTGTCTAAGTAGCCACAAAAAATGTATGCGGCAAGTTTCTTTTATTTTTGTCTTGGGGAATTAATATTGCATCGTGTTTCTTGTTTATTCGCATTCTGAAACTAAATTATATAAAACCAAATATTTAAATTAAATCGAAGATAAAAAGGGTTAAATAAATCAAGATACTAACCTTCAAATTAAAGCAAATGCTTTATGGATCCGGCTGCGGCTACCTTTGCAGCATCAGCTGCTGCGGCTTCTGCGGCTGCCTTCCAAGCATTTTTTTCTGCGCGCAATGCAGCTACGGCTGACTTCGAAGCTCTTATTTTAGCGCGCTTAACAACTGCGGCTGCCTCCGAAGCTCTCTTTTTTGCGCGCACGGCAGCAGCGGCTGCCTTCTTAGCAATAGCTGCTTTCTCCTTCGCAATATTGGCCGCAATTGTATAGGAATCATAGTCTTCTTCGCTCGAATCATCAGACTCTTTGGGCATGACTTTGGGTTCGGCAACTTCCAGTTCATCCCATTCTTCTGCTAGCATCTGCTCCGGCTATGGACATACGTTATATACAGACATACATATATAGTTTACATACACAATATCACTGAACTTTCTGAACTACACTTACTGGTGAAAAGACTATAGTGGGTGATTTTCCACAACGCAAACTAGCCACGAATCCATCGTGATGTTTTTGCCACTCTTCGGGCGTAAATTTGTCGGGTCCCAAACGCGTAACGGCCTGCACCCACATGCGCGCAATGTCTTCATAACTATAAACTGACATTTTCGAAAAATAAAATTTTGTTCTTTTTATTTGATATTTATTTATATATTAATTTTAACTTGAAGTGGAAGATACGAAATTTACAAAAAAAAAATTATTTTATTTCATATGCTATCTGCTATTCGGTTAAGACTGTAACTCGAAGTGAACGTTCGAAAGTTTGTAGTCCTATATATACCTAGATGTGGAAAAACTAGGGATGTGGAAAAACTTCGATACACATTGCCGATTAATATTCTATCAAGAGTGCGTGCTTGGTGAAACAATATTAAGGTGTTCTATTCCGCTGTGGCGACGTGTTTAGTTTTCGAAGAGAGCAGTGAGCAAGAGAGAAATAAGAAAGGGACAGTGGAATAGAACACCTTAATATTGGTTCACCATGAGTGCGTGCAGACATCAAACAATAGTCGATGTATCGTGTTGTATTTGACACTTTTCGATAACATGTGTGCCATCGATTAATTGCTCAACTTTCGTGACATATAAAATGCAATTGTAGTTGACTTTCGTGTAAATGCTTCTCAATAGTTCAGTGTCGTGCCCTCTTTGTTCAACATTGTATTAAATTGGACGCCGCAACTAAACTTAATCTCAGCTGCAACAGCTGTCCCAACGCAGACGGCAGTAGCTCTGGTGCTGTGGATCAGAATTTGTCAACAACAGAAATTGTTTACAATGGCTTAATCAACACGAATCTGAATGTTGGTCAGGAAATGGAATTGGCAGCAGAGACGCCCTCCATATCCCACTGTGCGTAAATGCATTTGCCGCCTTCATACTTAGATTCACAAACGTAGACTCATTAAAATTTGTAACTTTCCATTCAACTAATAGCGAACGTTCCGGCGACTGAAAAGCTGCGACGCTTCTGCTATTTGGGAAAAGTGGACGTACCCGTTTAAGTACCGCAATTATTTGACCTGACCGTCAAGTGCATTGTGTGGTGATGTCAGCGAAAGGGAGCGAACGATGAAACGTTACTTGCGCTGCCCATTTACCTGTGAACGCGCAGCGATCACAAGCACCGTACAATAATGCACAGTGACAAGAAGTTGTTCTTGGTCGTCGAGTTTTCGAAGCGTGTGCAGAAGCTTTTGGAACGTCCGGCATTTGATCGCACCGTGCGCAAAGCTGTTGGCGCATGTCGTCGTTGAACGATGGCGACAACGCCAGGCACTTCCTTATGCTAAAACGCTGGCCCTTTAATATACTTTTTGTTAATAGATTGTAAAACGCAACGTTTTTGCTAAGCCGCCAAGTTTTATTCAATGCGTTAACAAACGATCAAATGAGAAGAGGCTGGGGCTAAAGGGTGCAGTTTTTTAATTAAATAAATAAAAACTGTGGAAGGAATAGGCGATTGCGATTTCCAAATGCAAAATTTGTATGCGATTTTTTGGAGGACGTCAGTAGCTATCTTTTTACTTTGGTAACTCTAGCTTAAAGGATGTGGATAATATTTAAATTTATCAATAACCAGTTATCGTGTTTCCATCTCCCCAGAAGGCATAGTGGGGGAGTGGAAAATAGTTCCGTTCATACAGACGGACAGATGGACGGACACCATGACGGACATTGCACAAACCCAATATACTCTTTACCTTCGGTATCGAGTATAAAAACAGAATGAAAACTTGCAGCTTGTCGGGATGAGCACAGAGACGTAAAGAGTCGGGGAACTTAGTGACCGTTCTGCCTGTGCTGTCGGGCCTTGTCGAGGAGCGATGGGGAGTGTTGGTTTGGCAAGGGGAGGTAGCAAGCAAATATGTTGGCGTAACAACTTTCCAGATTTGTGTCAGCTCGTTTGAGAATTAGTAGTAGGTTTTAGCAAAATTAAAAAAAAAAAATCTGTCACATTTGTGTGGTTGGCATTTGCCGTCTCATTGTTCTGCCTTTGCCTTTGCGTCTGCTGCCACAGTTATGCATATAGACTAAAGGAGACCCACACCACACACACACACACACACACACACACACACACACACACACAGAAACAGTCATATAGTGCTTTTGTGAATAAACTCACAAATGTGTGAAACGAGAGTTCGGCCTGGGTTTATTTTGTTGGTTTTTGAGGGATATTTTCAATTATTTATGCGCCACAAAATGTGCAAAGTAATTTATGCAAATTATTCAGTAGAAAGCAAAAAAAAACTTCAAATAAATTGAAGATGAATCCCTTTTCAAACGGCCGCCAAGTGTCCAAAGTCAAGTGCACAAAATTAAGCTCTGCACCTGCCGGATGCTGCTACCGGCTGCTGCTGCTGCTGCTGCTTCTTGTGCTTCTTGTGCTTGTGCTGCTGCCGCAATTTGGCCGTAAAATTTTATGTTGCTATAATTTAGCCTTTAAATCACACAACACAATAGGGGAGAGTGGGCGGCGGAGGGGAGAAAGGGACAGGTCGTACCTTGGCACACGCACTTAAACGGAAATAAAATAAAATTACAAAAAGTGGGCAACTTTTTTGATGTAGCGATTGTTATCCTTGCTGCTGCTCCTGGCAAACGGCTGACAGAAAGTGATTTAGAAACTATGCCAATGCTTCTAAAAGTAACCCTCGTTGGTGCTGACTGCTGGACGGGTGTGGGGGGCCATTTGTTTGTCGAGTCGTTTGGCAGCCATAAAGGTGAATTTAAATTTGGTATTTTTCATGCCGTCTCGTTTTCATTTGTACCATTTAGAAAATTTGCAATTGAAATGTGAAATGTTAAAGGACTTCATTCAGTACAGCTTTTTGACTTGACTTGTTTACAAAAAACAGTTAACAAGACAATGCCATAATGCAATTTAAAGCGCGAACGCATCCGAAATTCAATTCAATTGCACAACTCAACAAACACGTGCAGCCTTCAAGTTACGCAAGCTGTGTAACATGCAACACTCACACTCACTCAATGGGTATTAAATGTTTGCAGAGATGCTTGCGTGAATTTGCTAAAAATTGCAGAATGCCGTTTACATATTTAATGCGCTCTAACTGGCTTAATCAGCATTACAAAGTAATTAGACTTAATACCTTGTACTTGAACGCGTGCCGAACATACCTACAAACAAACAAACAAACAGACATATATACATTTCTAACCTGCCCCATTGGCAGACACAGCAATTTTTGTGCCACAAAAGCGCTACGATGATGCTGAGAATATTTGTAAACTGTTGCGCGGCAATTTGCATGGTTAATTATCTATTAACCTGCGCATAACTTTTATACAAACGGATAAGTTGGGGGGGTTAGACAGGTGAATGCTGTTGCTACTTACTCGTAATGCCTGGCTATAAGATATTAACACCGCACACACACACACACACACAAAGGCAAACAAGACAAAAAATGTATGTGTATATCCGGTTCCGCCTGCTGTGTCATTGTCGCTTTCGCTATCGTTGTATCCTCTCATTGTTGCTATGTAGATTAATATACCATATAAGAAATGAAAGCGCATCGCACAGACATCAACAACAACAACAGTAAAAACGGCGAAGGGGAAGAGCAGCAGAGCGGTAATAAAAACGAGTTATGCTAATCTTAATGCGACGCCATTTTCAGTTGGCATTTCACATTTTAAAGCAGTCCTTTGTTCTCGGCTGCTTATGCTGCTGCTGTTGTTGCACGCCGTAAATTATGCTTATTAAATATTTGTGCTTAATTAAAATTTCATTTTAACTAGTACATAACACAGCTGCCTGCCTGCCTGCAACTGGCAACATTTAGCTGACAGCTGACAAAGTGAGGTCGAAACCAAGGATTTCAGCCAGCTTTTTTAGAAACAACTGCATTATGATTATTTTTATTATTATTATATCTGCAAGTTTGCAAACTTTCAATCTCAGCTATAAATGGCAATGGGCATTAAAATTTAAAGCTGCTACAAATTAAAAGACATACAAAAGACAGCATTTAAGCAAAGCATATTGTCTTAAAGCTCTCCAAAGACAGCTTATCTTAGCTTTCATTTCAGTGTAAAGAAATGCAGCTGTTATTTATTTAAGCTGCAATAAAAAGTGGGTCATAATATTATAAAGAAATTAAAACAAAATGCTTATACCGTTTCACATTTATTGCTTGTCCTATTGAAATCTCTTTTTAATTAAGATATTTTGTTATTAGATTGTGCGACAAACAAACATGCAAAACACGTGAACAGCACATCAAGTTGAGCCATTTGGGCATTCAAAGGGAATAAACTAATAAACAATTTGAAACCTTTTCGCTTAATTTCAAAAGGGTTTTCGCAATCGTCTTCAATCGATCTACATTATTGACACATCTTTGACAAATTGCCAGGCCGCATGGATGCCGTTTTGTGGACAATGTTCTTTTATTTTCAATGCTTTATTTTAATATCAGGAACGTGTTTGGCATTTTTAAAGCGAAAAAGTAACGAAACGAACTACTTACCAAAGGGATGGCGCCTTAATACCTTTCTATGAAAGCTTCTGGCGAAGCAGGTCAACGCTGTGGGTTTTGTTTTGTTTTGTTTGTTTTACTCTCAATGCGAACCCTTGTCAAGTGCAACCTCTTTAGCCCCGCCTTCTATCCGTATGGCTTGTCGCAATGCTGACATGCATTTCTGGCTGCTCCCCTGGCATGTCCTTGCTCCGCTTTAACGCCTTCACTCATACTGCTGGCCCTAATTATATGTGCTACGGCGCCCAAGACAAAATCAAATGCACACGCCACTCACATGACTCTCACAGGGCACACACTTACACTTACACTCATACACACAAAGTCTTTTTCACTCTCAGCCTGCCGCTCTGTGTGTCGTAAGTTTTAGGCCCAGTTAATTGCTCATGGCGCCACTTGACCGAGCTACTGCTGTCGTTGCTGTTGTTGTTGCAGTTTAGTTGGTTGACAGCCTAAAACTGCCTCACCTACGATCCACCATGGAAAGGACAGTAAAGGACAGTATAGTAGACAGGATTTTACTTCTGGCTGAATTTTGATTATTTAAAAAGAGAGACTCAACTACCATTGTCTGTGCTTGACCCTCTGCTCCCCACTCCCCATGCCTCACTCCCACACTCCCTCTTGCTTTTTAATTTGCCCACGGCATTTTTTATTCTGTCGATGCCCCATAGTCCCATGTCCCTTTGTCTGCTTCGTTGCTTACTGCTTAATGTCAGTCCCAATCTGTAAAAGATTTCGCTTTGATGTCCTCCTATCAGCAGTTCATCGCTCTTCTGGCTTTCGACCTCTCTAGAAAAGGGTTCAAATTGCAAGTACTCGTAAAGCCATTGTTAACGATGCTCTTTGCTTTGTTGTTTTTGCTGTTGACTTTGAATCGCATTCCCAGGCGACAACTGAGATACTAAAATACTGTCATATAGCTCGGCAATAACAACTGTCTCTGAGTAGGTCATGACCCAAGTCTGCCAATTACTTAAAATAATGATAACATTTTTCAAGTGTAATGCATTTTAATAAGAAGAACGACTATTATCTTTTTCATCAACAATCTTCAAAATATAAGAATGTCCTTCAAGAAATGCATGCCAAGGCGTCGCAAATTGGTAGCCTTTAAAAAATTGAATGACTTGTCAACTTTCTAACAACTTTACTAAAAGTTTTGGACTTGACAACTATTTCTTTTTTAATGTTAAGTAATAACAAATTTAGCTAAGAATAAACGAAATGCATTGTCAAAAATGTATTTGACTTGTGGTAATTGATAGGAACGCCTGTGGTCAGCCGCGTCGTTGTGAATGTCATGTATCAGCAGGGAGCGGAAAAGGCAAACGGAACGTTCCAAAAATGCCACATTCAGCTGCTTAATTTCCGTTTCTAGTGAATTTCTTTGCCAGCTAATTTTGTTGCACAAACACATTTACCCACAGAAAGAAGAAAGAATGGAATGAGCTTAAAAAAACAAAACTGGGCCACTTACAAATAAATAAGTAGCTGTTGTGTTGGATTTTTCTATGTATTTCTTTGTATTCGAATGATTTCGCTGGAATGGCAAAAAGCATTTACTTTAAGCGAAGCCTAAGAAGAAACATAATTGAATCGAGAATGATCGACTTTTAGATATTCTTTAAAAGAAACAACTTGAACTTGCATGTTTGATAAAATGTCTATGATCGCAAAGAGTTTTTGAGACTATAATATACCCTTTCAGCCTTTAACAAAAGCAAAAAGCCTTAATGTTCGCACTCGGCGGTTTAGCAAACGAAGCAACAAGCCAATGTGAAAGCTCGCATCGGAACACAACGGAATGGAACATAGCCAAGCGCTTCACTTCAATGTTTATTGGCGGCCATTTAATGCATTGTACGTCTGAATATGCTAAGAATATTGTAACCACAGTTGTCCTGCTCTTGTTCCTGTGGCTTCTTGACTATTTTGCCTACGACTGTTGAGCATATTAAGCCATTCTGAATGCCGCTTGTACGCTTTTAACCCGAAAACTCAACGGCTCGGCGTCTCAGACACAGAAACTTTGAACATGGCATGCATAAAAGACACCCTAGCCCATTACTATCAGTTACAGTCAGTGTGCCAAAACAACAACAACAACAACAACAATGACTACTGGCTGCATTGTGTTTGGTACTGTGAGTGTTTGCTGCCATTTTTATTTCAAAGAACCGGGAAATAGGGCTTATGGCAAATGTGCATTCAGTTAGACCCTATCTCTCTCGCTCTTTCGCTCTTTCTCTCTGTATCTTGCGATATTGGTCTATTTCTGAACAGTTTGTTGTCTGGTTGCCTATGCAACACAGCATTGCCATTGTCCGTAGTTCATTGTCTCGTTGAGCTAGGTCCTTTACCGTCTGCGGTTAGCATTTCTACAGGCTACTACTACTGATAGCATACCACCATTTCTTCTCATCCTTTGCAGGTAATGCGAATGTGTGTGCCTGTGTTTGAACACATTATGTACTTATGTGTAATGGCTCAAACCCTTTTCCTTCTCGGTGTCACGCCGACAAACTTCCCGTTTTCCTTTTATGAGTGAGAGTAGCGCATATTAGTTAGAGGGTGGCAAGTGGCAAGTGCTATTTGCAATTAACATCAATAATTAATTTCGATTTACAGCAATTACAATTGCCATGGAACCAAGAGACAGCCCAGCGCTGCATTAGCAAACCAATATATGCATTTATTTAAATGATGGACAAATTGATTGATTTATTATACAAATTTATTGATGCATTAGTTGCAACGGGATATACTAGACTGTGTGCATGTTAACTGCTTTGCCATATTGATAAATGTTACAATAATTATTATAATCGCATTATTTATACATATGAATGTTGAACATGTGTTCGGATCTTTTGTACCAAACCGTATGTATATTCCATGTACACAACAGGGCTATTTAGAAAAAATCTATGTTTATGGCAATCCGGATGCCATAACAATACAATGCATGTCGCCCGCAAAGCCAACGGCGGCAGCCTTGCCAACGGTAAGTTCAACAATAGCCAGCTAAAAACCATTAAAATGTTTTCAATTTAATATTAATTATGAAGCAGCTGCAAAGGTTTTCTAGTGCTTCATATTCAAAACTTTTAATCATGAACAACAGAACAGCTCATTTAATTATCTGAGCAGCATAACAAAAAAACAAAAACTAAACATAATTAAATTTAAATAATATTAAAGCGCAAAATTCATAATTATTAAAATTTAAATGAGTTGCCTTTTGTGTTTTTATATTCTATTATTACTTATAATTTTGATATTTTAATTTTTGTAAAAGTTGGCTTTTTATTTATATTTATTTAAGAGAGTTTAAATTTTTATTGCTAATTTAAAGGATTTGGATAATGAAATATCAACCGAGTCGGACCAAGATATTTTAGCATCTGATCAAGAAATGGTATGCTTTAGATTATTTTTTGTTTTTAGCTTTCCATTTTGTTTATGATTATTATTTTGTTTTTTGTATTTTTATTTGTGGTTGTGTTCAGAATCCCCCACCTGATGAACCAGCTGTTGATGAGGATGACATAACAAATGAAAGTTGGTGGGACTCGGCAAATAATGAGGTTTGTTTGCGTTAAGCAAATTTGTTAAACAACCAGAATTCAATATCGATTATGTGAGGCAATAATCAATTATGTTTTAATATAGACATTGCTTTAAATGGTTAAGTAAATATTGTGATCAGAATTGATTGCGGAATTGCAGCCGCAGGTTGAGCAGAATTAATAAACATGCCAACAACAGCTAATTGCACTTTCCAAACTTTTTAATGAGTTTTTAATATGCAAACGTCACTAATGTTTATACATATATATCTGTTTAACGTTCCGCCCGCAGGCAACTGACATTTTCGACGACAGTGGCATGCAGTCCCCCGGACAGACACAGTTTACGCACGAAAGACGTAAGTTCTAACCTCCTGAACGGACTGCTTGTCCGGTTTTCTAATTAGCCAAGCTGGCCTAATGGAATGACTTTTGTTTTACCCACTGTTAATGTATCTTCTATCCTCCGGCAGCATTACGCGGCATCAAGGGCGAGAAGGGCGATCGAGGTCCCAAGGGCGATAGTATACGTGGCCCACCCGGGCCACCAGGCCCGCCGGGCCCCAAAGGTGAAACGCCATCGTATCCGCCTTTCATCGAAACACCAAGTGCGGGGGCTGTAAGTATTTAAATTGACTCACTCGCACTCATTTCAGAGTTTGGCAGCATAAATATTTGCCAGCCAAACATTAATATTGACCACTATGCAAACGCAGCTAGCATATTGGCAAATGCAAATGCAACTACTACTACACTCAGAAAAATAAAAGCTTTATCATTGCCTTAAAGTAAATATATGTATTTCGTTGAACAAAAAGCTTTGCCAAATTAATAATATATTTTTTTTTTAAAGAAACAAAAGTATGGTTCGCCTTTGGAGCACTTTCAATGCAAAGGCATAGTTTTTCTGAGTGTAAAACAATTTCGTTCATAACTATTAAATGGGTTTTTTTTTTCGCAATTGCAGAAATACACTGGCGAATGTACATGTAATGCGTCTGATATCCTGGATGCCTTCAAGGATAATGAAACGATTCGTGAACAGTTGCGCGGTCCACCCGGAGCGTCGGGCAGGGATGGCAAAACTGGTGCCCCTGGACTTACCGTAAGTACTCAATTTATACGGGTGAGAGGTCCGAGGCAAAAAAGGCAATATTTGACATGGATCTAAAGAATTTTCAATTTCATTACATACATCGTCTAATCTTGAAGAGGCAATAGAGAGATAGTGAGAAGAATAAGTTTAATAGGAGTGCGATGGTTATCGTCTGCCGGTTACACACACACACACACACACACACAGACACTCATGCACATACTTGAATGCTCGCTGCTCTGTGTTATTTCAAGTCAAACATCATAATTTCCAGTTTGCGTGTGTGTGTTTGTGTGTGTGTGTGTGCGTGTAACCGGAAACGAGAAAGAAAAAGAAAGGACGTTAACGTGCAAAGAGGAAACGAAAATTTCTTTATACGGCAGGCAGCACAACTCAGGCTTAAACACTTATCCACTTTAGGAGCGGGCGCTACTAGCACTCGTTATATTATCTCATCAGCTGGCAACGTCTTTCTCAATCTATAAGAGTTATATCTACGACACAAAGAGACGATTCCCTCATCCGGCCCCTTTGTGTTAGTTTGCCATTTCATTCAATGTGCTGCTTGTGTGTGTGTGTGAGTGTGGGTCAAAGGGTATATCCACAATGCTACAACGAGATGTTGGCCTCAACATCCACTCGACCCGAAAGTGCCTGACACGTTGCAAAGCCAAAGACGACTCGTTTACTTTTATGAAGCTAACCCAAAAATATATAAATATCTTCAAGAAAATACAAAACATACTTGAAAGATCTTTAGTTTAGCTCTCGCTCTCTCTATGCCATATGCATTTCATTTAAAGTCACACACTCACACTGAACAAAAAAACCTCTAACTTATTGACAATGTGCTTAGCAACCTGTGGAACGCCGCCTCTCCAGAACGTTGCAATATATCAAAAGAAAAGCGGTATGCAAAAATGTGAAGAGCACAAATACATTTTGCGGCTAACAACAAAACAACGATGAAATTATGCCTGCCCCAAATTCTATACAATGGCTCCAAAAATACCCGACTAGGTTGTCGTCTATAGGCAATGATTGACTGACCCTTCTATCACACTATCAAATTGCTTGCAGCTATTTACAAATCCCAACCCAACCCAACCCAACCCATTAACAGTTACCCAGAACCCACCCAAAATGCTTGAGTAAAATATTGCGAGCTGGTGCGCATACCGGAAATTCCTGCGACAATTTTGTTGCTCTACTGCTAATCCCTTAACTAATGGCAATTAATTTAAAAGACGACGATAAGCAACAGAACATTATAACAACAGCAGCAAGAACAACAGCAACAACAACGGCAACTACTGCAAAATTTAACAATGTACAAAGGACAAGAGAAACACACGAACAATCCGATAGGCGAACACAACACGCAAATGGCGAACAGCGTGACCATTTTGCATAAGATTAAGGACATTGGAAGACACATTTTTTTGCTACAGTTTGCAACACCCAAGTATACAAAAATAAACGCAGCCTACCAAAACCGTTTCAAACTCAAATTCCAACTAAACCTTAAACCTCTTGGGCCTGGTCAGCTGGGGCTCCGTAGATTAATGAGCTTGGGCTAAAACCCAACGATTATGTAAATCGACCACAACCAGTTAAAGCCAAGACTCCCCCGCCCACATATAGTTTAACACACTCGCTCTCGCTCTCTATCTTTAGACATATAAATACCGTATATAGAGTCGCTAAAGTAGACACAGACGTAGACGAAATCGTAAAAGTAGATGTAAATTTAGTCGTACTATGTACATATATATGTATATACGCCCACCTAATGTGATTTATTTCTTGGTCGCCGGCGGCGTCGTTTTTCTTTTTCTCTCTCTTTTCTACCGTCTTTGTTCATATACAGGGTGCCACTGGTGTCACGGGCGCTCGTGGCCCGGAGGGTCCGCAGGGGGAGAAGGGTGAGCCAGGCGTTGACGGCATGCCCGGCGTCATGGGTCCAACAGGACCAGCGGGCCCGCCTGGCTTGCCAGAGAGCTACGATGTAAGTACACATTTATTTCGATTTACAATTTAATTATAAGTATAAAACTTCAAAATACGATTTTTTTTTTTAACTATTCAAATGTTTTTTTTTTTTTAATTTATGGTAAAAATATATTCCCTTTTTAGTACATTTTACTACGTCTTAAACTGTTTAACATATTGAAACTTTAACATGCGTTTATTAAATCTTGTATTATAAGGCAGTTCAAATATTTAATTATTTATTTCAATAAACTATTATTATTTATGTCCGTCATCTATGTCACTTATCCTAGAGACTTTATTTTCCAGTTTTTTTTAAATTGACACAACTTTATTATTTTGTTTTCTTAAACCCTACTTTCTTCAGTACAAATGATCGAAAGAAATCTAGAAAACATTAAGATCTCGATACAAGAAATCTTCAAAGCTCGCCGCTTAATTCTAACAATTATCAGTTACTAACAAAAACCATGATAAGCCAGAGTCTTATACAAAATAAGCAAGAGTATTAATTGTTTGGCATGCCGAACATACGAATAAGTTATTTAACTTTCGATTTTGATTTTGATTTTTTTTGGGTTTTTGGTAAAAGATTGCAACATTTATCGTAGACCTCAACAGTAAAAAAGTCGCTCGTCCGTTTATCTACTATATCTATATATCCGTCGGATGCTTTCAATCACGCACGTTTTGCCCCATCCAGCATTTTGTGTAGTAAACATCGGTCATGTTTTGTTGGCCACACAATTTGCCTAAACCAATTTCCTTTTAACCCAAGCGACTAACTGCTACGACTGCACCTGCACCGTGAAAAATTGCTAGCTAGATTTTTGGGCATGTCAGGCAGGCTCAACCACGTTGGTCGTTGTCGCAAATGGGCTATCTACGCTAATAATCTTAAAGCCACAAAGTTACAAAAACAACAACAACAACAACAACACCAACAAACGCTACATAAACATCTCGCAAAACGTAAGTGTCCTGAACACGCAAACCGAATCAGGCAAACCCATAGCCACCCAGTCCATTAAATTCCTTCACCAAGAAGGAGCGCTGCCTGCGGGTTTAGTGATTCAGGTCCTTTTGGAGTGCTGGCATGCCAGCTTGTGGCAATTATTGTTATCAGCGCATGGTGCGCAGTTCACGCGGTTAAACGCGCTAACACGCATACTCAGATACTGTCACACACACACAAACATTTGTCTTTGAACCCTTTCTCTGCTCTGCCAAGCGAAAGTTTTTATTTTATTTTTTTTTTGTTTTTGTTGTAATTTTGCTTCGACTTTATCAACACATTTCAACGCCGTATGTTGCCGGCTTGCGCGTTACTCTCTCGGTGTGTGTGTGTGTGTGTCGGTGCGGTTGAGGTCGTAATCATTATCGGGCGGTTACGGTTATGAGAGTGTCAAGCTACTTATGGCTAACGCGCCATTTAAATCAGACGCTCGCTCAGCTTCAGCCTCCCTATTGTGTTTATACGCTCCTCGCCGGTTCTTATCAACATCATCGCAGCATGACATTTGTGGGCTGTAAGTGTCGCACGGGGAAGGGTAGAAACAGAGGCGGCGCGTTTTCGATTGCCTTGTTATTGTTGTTGTCAAACATGTTGACCTTGTCAACATAGGACAAAAAAGCTTTTAAGTTTATTAGAACGACTTTTGATTGTTGACACGACGCGCCAACTTTTTCAAAACGTTTATAGACATGGGGGAATATTTGCATATATATTTGCATACGTGTTAAGTATGTTTGAATGTTTGTGAGGCGAATTTGTTTTGGTAAACGTTGCAATTTTTGCTTTTTTTTTAATGCCATACAAACCTGTCTGAATAACTCCTTATTAAATTGAAATCATATAATAATACGCTTTAATTTCACGCCCATTGTTCTATATATTATTATAACAAAATCAAATCGTACCACAAAATATGTATTCTTGTAACAATCAACACATAAATAACAGATAAATTGGAATCCTACCAGGACTTTCAAGGTATAAACATTTAACAATTTCATTTAATGTTCCTAATACTTAACAACAACAACAAAAATCAAGAAAAAAAAATGCAAAACAAAATAAATTTACTTTGGGTAAGCAATGGCCGAAGAAACCTAATGGACTAGAACCCCGTCGGCGTCATTAGTCCCAAAAAACATTAAGAGCCGCCTAACGTACACTAACAAAAATACACACACACACACATAAACATATACTCTAATACAAAAAGGGGCGCTTCAGATCATTAATCAAATTTCCGTAACGGATATATGTATGTTACAATAAATATCCTTGTTGTGGGCCATCAAAGGTCGCCTGCTGCTTAAAAAATTCTTCTGCCCCCGCAAAAAACAAAAAAAAAACCAAAAAGAAAACGTTCATGTATCGAAAAACGAAATTGTACAACTAGCAAATATTTAACAAATTACTGTGCTTACCTTCCACACCACACAACACATATACACGAACAAACATACAGGAATCCTTAATGGGCAACTCGATGACCGGCCTACGTAGCTCCACCTCAACACAGGCAGGACCAAAGGGAGCTACCGGCGATAAGGGTGAAGTCGGACGTCCTGGAGATCGCGGTGAAAAGGTAAGTCATTTCAGTTCAAATGTACTATTAAGTGTTTTGTATGATTGTATACTTATTTTCTATCCGTATAAGCATTATAAAGTGTGTGCAATCAACCTCAACATTGAAGTGCTATATAATGACTTCTGCTTTATTGATTGCTCAATTGATTTTTTTGGCACTTAGTACAACAAACGAAATAAAAAGGCAAAAGCTTGAATATGAAAATCAAAGCTCGTCACGATTTCCAAAAGTAATATCTTTTTGATTATGTTCCCATTGAAAGTTTCACTCAAACAGCAAATGTTTAACTTTTCCAAATGATTTATTACCTAATCTCATACGCTATCTTTTATTAGCAGCTATGGTTAAAAAAAATATTTATTCGCTGTCTGTTTCTCACTTGTCATACTATTTGTACTTCAATCCCATGAAATTGCCATCATTTGTGTACCATTTCCTAGATTTATTGCTTTGCATTCATTTGCGTAGTAGGAAGTCCATAATTTGAACGCATAAATTTCTATCAGCCACCGAAATCCCTTCGTATACGAAAAGTGGATGTCGCCACATTTCATGTGTTGCCCGGAACAATTTGTGAGCGTTTATAGCTCATTTGGTTGCCAGTTGCCAGTTGGCATGACATGTTAGAGGTAGGTGCTTTTCAGTTTATTAGAAACCGTTTAGCGAAGAAGCTCTTACCCCAAGCAGCTAGTCCTTCAGTCAGTGTCTGGTTTTCTTCCTCTGCTGCCTTGCCATCTTGTATTCTGTATTATTTGTTTTTTTTTTTTATAATAAGTTTTGGCCATTTCATGCAGCTCATCCTGCTTAGACGGCGCTTACTTCCTACCCATTACGCTTCATGCTATTTAGCAGCTTAGAATCTCTGCTCCCCAATGCAGCACATTGTGTGTATGTGTTCGTGTGTGTGTGTGTGTGGGTTGTTGCAAGTGCTGGACCCCTCGTTAGCGAGGGTCGGCGTGCTGGAAAAAAGAAATGGCGCGCATATTTCTTTTATGTTTAGCCTCAAAAACTTTAAGCTGCCAACACATACTTGCACATATATAATATGTCTGTCGTTTGCTTGGAGGAGTGTCGCACTTGGGCTGGACATGGACCATGACAGGAGTTTGGGATTCGGAAGCTTGCAACTAGGAACTTGGGAATGGGCGTTTTACGTATTGTCAGCCAACTTCCGGTGAATGCTGCTACACTTACTTATGCTGCTCTTACACCTCCACATTCTACATGTGTGTGTGTTTGTGTCAAGATTTATTCGACCTTTGATATATTACATAAGTAGTACACTGAAAGTAAAATATGCCGTGGAACTTAAGTTTAATTCAAACTTAAACAAAATGTTTTTTGTGAAAAACTTACATTGATTTTTGGATATCTGGCTTAAAATTATCTTCTATAATAAAAAAGTTTGTTTTTTTTTAAACATGTTTTGAGTTTTGTAATTGGGTTTTTTCTTAGTGTACTAATATATATGTGTGTTTGTCTTTTAGGTGGCCTGTAGCAAAGTTTTTGTAGGTTCAATCTTAGTAGTTGCCAGCCCGTCTTTTGACACGCCCCCCTTCCCTCTTTGACTCTCCCCGCTGGCGAACCACATTTAATCGGGCGTGAAATAAAAAGAAATTATGCAAAAAGCTTTAAGCTTCTTGCCACAGCTATAAATCGAAGTAAAAGAAGAAAAAATCGATTTCGTTTTTCTGATGAATTCACGCCCAATTTACAAATACACACACACACACACACACACACACACACACACACACACACACACGCACACAGCAACAACACCCCTATGCCAAGCAAGCCAACATAAATTCGTTATTGCATTTGAAATTGGGAATCTTATATGAAAATTAGCATTTTAAACGTATAAATACACGCACAATTAGCTACATTTCATTAAACTCAAAAGACATTTTACGACCCAGGCCATTCAGCTCATTCCACGCATTAGGCTTGCATTCAAGACAGCCACGAAAGCAGTCGCGCGTACTTTGTAATGTCAAAAGGGAAATGGGTGTGGGCATGTTTTGGGGGTGTATGCGGGCGGCTTATTAATTATTTATTAGTTAGCATCAAGCTGCCGATATGGAGCTAAGCCCTGCAGCAATCACCACATACAGGTTTAGGTCAATTCAAACCAGTCTCATAAACAAACACACAGCACACAACACACAACACACTAAGGGCGCTCATTCGAAAACCCCAAAACCGTAAGACCCACACAATGAATACTCTGAGTAGGCGCGCGCAAATTTATGGCAAACCATTTAAGGCGCTGATGATGTGGAAGACGACAACGGCGAGAGAACTTGGTTCGAGCGAAGCAACTCTGAACCACCCACCAGCCGTTTAACAAACTTTGACAAAGTAAAGAAGGCAAACCGAAGCAGAAGTACAACATAGAAGCAACAAGATACATGAATGACACACTTGAAAAAATTCAACTACCAGATACTACAAAAAAAAAAATATGAAGTTATGTTTTAAGCTGAAAAGAGTTTTTAAATATTGCAATAAATGTTGCTAGTAGATTATTTCATTCAATTATTTATTAATTGTTACGATAAAGAAGTTTTATATAATATTAAAATTACAATTGTTAAAAGCGTTATGTTTTCCATAAAAATAATTTATTTGCTGCACGTTATCAATATATATGTAGTTAGGAAACTAAACTAAAATCGGTTGATTCACGTCGATGTCAGATATTTTCAATTTGTTGGAAGAAATATCAAGTGTTGACACATTTTCATTTTTCAAGTGCAAAAAATTCGGCGTTGATTTTTTGGTTGGGGTAAAAAGAAAAAAAAAGAAACTCAAGCGACTCTCGTCTTTTTGGCAATGGTTTTGTGTTTTCGAGCTTGTCACCAGCATTGCATACATTCAGGCGCATAAATTTATATGCGGCATGTGTAAGTGTGTGAGTGTGTGCGTGTGATTGTGGGGATTGTGGATTTTAGAATTGATTTGATTTCAAAATGAGTTTGAATTGAATTTTTGCCAACGACAAAACGTTTGAAATTGAGTTTTACGGCTAAATTAGGCCTGAGTGCGTCCCCACAGGCCATGTACCGTATATATAATACCGTAAATCATTTAACGCACACACTCTCTCTTCTCTGTGTAGGGTCACAAAGGTGCACATGGACCCGCTGGACCCAAGGGTGAGCCCGGAGCGCCCGGCCTACCCGGATTGGCTGGCCAACCGGGCGATGGCAACGGCACCAAAGGCGAACGAGGCGAAAAGGGTGAGAAGGGTATGCGTGGTCGGCGCGGTGGCAGTGGCGGCGTAGGACCAATTGGACCGCCTGGCAAACCCGGACCCATGGGTGATATTGGACACTCGGTGAGGCACTTGAAACTTTTGCATCCATATTCATGAGGCGAACTTTCACTTTTGGTCGTTTTTTGGCCAAAAAGCGCGAGCTAAACACAAAATCCAACGGCGAATTCGCATTTAAATTGGCGCACATAAAGCCAAGAAGAAGACGAAGAATGCGCAATTTGGCTTGAAAATAAACTCAAACGAAAAAAGTATTTTAAGTGCATTTTCATTATGGTTATTCAGGACGCGAAAGGCAACCGTGCACTATTCCAATTGCAGTAGTCGTAGTTATCCCAGAATTTCAGTTTCCAGCCATTATACTGCAATAACGGTAGCAGCAGCAGCAGCAGCAGCAACAACAACTAGAAACTATTACAGTTGTAGTATCTCTCTTTTAACAAAGGGAAAAGTTTGCTTTTGGCTTTCCTGCGCGCTTTTGCCAAAAACTGGCATCGTTTACCGCCTCTCAAAATCAAAGTAAAGCAAAGCAACGTATTTACATGAATTGCCGCACCAAAATGAAGCCAAAAACGAAAGTTTCACTCAATTCCTGGCACACACGAGCGGCAACAACAACAAAAACAACAACAACAACAACAACTAACAAGAACAACTGCTATAAAGCCATACGACTACAAACAAAATAGTTGCAGTCTCTAAACTGCAAAAGTTCTAAAAAAAATTTATTTTTTTTTCGTCAATTGTTCAACTTGGTTTTATTCCAGAGTTAGAAACGATTCCTGGCAGCCGTTATTATTCTGCTGCTATATCGCTTAGGCAGCAATTTAAGCAAATCTTTTTAAAACCTTAACTTATGCTTTTCTGACATTTTTTAAAGGGTCGTCCTGGCATGATCGGACCTAAGGGTGAAACGGGTGCCAAAGGTATCAAAGGAGATTCGGGTGGACGCGATGGAGTAAGTCTAGAATGCAAAGTTTTTGGGATAGCTAAACAGCTCTCTGTTCACCTATCTATTACAGACAAAAGGGGACAAGGGTGATCGAGGCAGTGATGGACGTGATGGTTTGCCAGGACCACCTGGTTTGCCTGCCACAACTGGTGGCGGCGATGGTGAAAGTGGTGGCGTTCAATATATACCCATGCCAGGACCGCCAGGACCGCCTGGACCACCTGGCATGCCAGGACTATCGATAACTGGACCCAAAGGAGAGCCAGGCATGGAATCACGCAGCAGCTTCTTTGGCGATGCTTCGTACTACGGGCGACCAGGTGAGTAAAGGCAACTTTACACACGGTCAAAATCTAATATATATTGTATATATATATATGTATATATATACAAATTATACTTAATATATGTATAGTAAGGTGCCCGTACCATAAATTAAAACTGTACATATAAACACAAAGATTTAAACACCTACACAGACACACACACACACATATAACTAGCATTATTTCCCAAATCAATTCCAAATCATTTTTGTACTGTACTCATAATAATCCAAGGTGCGCGCTCATCTTTAGACGAACTTAAAGCACTGCGAGAGCTGCAAGATCTGCGTGATAGACCCACAGATGGCACAGCTGGTAATCCATCAAAACCAAATCAAATCAATCCAATCACTTTTTTTTAGCTGTAGTCCAAACTTTATCAAAAGCATGTTGCATGTAAAAACAAAACAGATTCTTTACTCTATGAAGGTACATTTTTCATGCGAACAAGCTTATTAAATTGTTGGGCTCATTATTTGCATATCATCATCATCATCTCGTTTGACGTGTAAACATTTTGCTTAACATTTCAACAACGTCATTATTTAACTTACCAAAAACGTTAATAATAACACTCAAAAATACGAATCATACGAGTTAATACTACTACAAAATAAGCTGTTGAACTTATTCATAGCTTTGTGAGTGCGTATGCTTGACCAAAAGATACCCAGCAATGTTGTACATACATACTCATTCAAGTTATAGTACTATATTATTACTGTTTAACTTTTTTTTTTTATAGTTTTTATAAGTGTTTAGAGTACATAGTTAGTTTCGCTAATCAGCGTGCACCGATTCAAATGTAGATGCAAGAATGTAGATAAACTCTAAATCGATGTTTAACACGCATGTCTCGAAATCATCATTTGCAGAGCCACCGCGACAGACGGCACACTCGCATAAGCATGAGGAGGCTCCCTTGGGCATGGGCTTGGGTGTTGGCGAGGAGTTGCCTTACTTTTCCGCATCATCATCGAACATGAACATGAGAATTGTGCCAGGTGCAGTTACCTTCCAGAACATAGATGAAATGACAAAGGTACGTTGCCCTCACATTCACACACTAACACACACACAAGCATAAAGTATTTTTGAAGCATTTATAAATTTAGCAGCGCATTTTTCATTTTGAAACACATTTAAATTTGATGTGTGTGAGTGTTTTTTTCTTATTTTGTTCGGTTGTTTGTTTTCAACAGAAATCGGCATTGAGTCCACCCGGCACCCTGGCCTACATTACCGAGGAGGAGGCGCTGCTCGTGCGCGTCAACAAAGGCTGGCAATATATAGCGGTAAGTGGAGCTCAGGTTCTAGGATTGGGATCTGGGATTTGGTATCGAATTGTTTTGGGCTCTCGTGGCACAAAGCAAACAAGTGCGTCTTTTTGTTCGTGCGTTTGTTTATTTTTTCCACAAATTTCACAAATATGGCAAACAAAAAGTCCTTGGCGGACGCCATTATTTTATGAAACCCGCCCAACCGTTCTTTATTATTATGAAAATATGGCTCGGCTCGGCTAAACAAAACAAAACAAAACACAGCAAAACAAAACAACAAATAAAATGCAATAAAAATTGAAGGCAGTTAAAAGAAATAAAGCGAAGGAGAACGTTTAAGGATCAATGTTTGTTTATTTTGGCCTCTTGTTTTTCGGCCATAAAATAGGGTTTTGTTTGGCATTGTCCTTGTCTTGTCTTGTCTTTTCTTGCCTTAGCTGGCTGGCTGGCTGCTTCAGGGTATTTTATTTGCACATTAAATGTTGCAGACGTTCTGACTGATTGCCAATGGATCGAAGGATGTGTGTGTGTGACCTGTTATTCAATTATATTGACTCGCGCCTAGCTTTTCACTCAAGCGAGTTAACGATACAACAAAAATATTACGTTACACTCCTAAACGAACGAAAACCCAAGGATGTGGGTGTCAGCCAAAAGGCAATTCGAGTCAACCCAGTTGCTAAAAGGCATTTTTTCAGTCAGTCAGTCCGTCAGTCAGTCAGTCAGTCACACATTCTCTCTGTCTCTCAGTCAGGCAATCACATAACTCGGAAACTTTTATTGACACAGAATTAAACATGCATATGTGTTGCCTTTTATCCCCATTTTTCTCCCCAGCCCTGCAATACAAACAAACATATGTACATGTGGCTGGGCAATAAAACGTAACAGGAGATTAAAAATAATATTGAACGGAAATGGAATATTTTATTTTGGCTGTAGCTGAATTCGGCACTCGGTGCATTACTCAACACTGCCAATTAATCTTGCCTGTCGACTCCAAGCTGGCATTTTGCCCTGGTCAGCACGCTCTTGCTTGTGAAAAACGAAAAACGAAATAAAAAAAATAAGAATATAAATATAGAAAGGCAGCTTGAAGTGAACACAAATTACACCCAAAATTGAACCATTTTGCAATAGCTTGTTACACATTAAAGTGGCCACAATTTGTGAGCCACAATTTCAATTCCTTGGCTTTTAGATCGAAGCCAATGCTTTATTAAAAAAGAATTGCATGATTTTCTGGCCAAAGAAGCAGAGGGAGAGTTTGATTGTGCTTAAACTGTACGATACATATTTCCCCAAAAACTGTTCAAGATTCGATTTCCGCTTCCGTTGTTGCAAGCACAAAGCCAATAGCATAGCCAGAGGAGTGCGGGGTGTGGTCTGATCCTAACAGAACCATCTATCCACCATAGTCGAATACGGCTAGCTGTGCATGACATGTCCCATGCATGTCCACTCAAAAGTCGACAACAGGGAATTGAAAATGTATTCGTTTATGCTAGGAAACAGGAGACCTGATATGGAGCTCAAATCTCATGCCTTTGACAGCAACATTCAAATACTTTTGGCAACAAAACTTGCACACAGCTTGCATCTCTTCCCAGTCACCCCCCACCCCACCCCCAGAATATTAGTAGTAAATCAAGCAAAAGCTCATTGGCACCAGTATAAAGAGGGCTGCCATCTTTTTCGTACACCAGCAAAAGGCATCTGACTAGCTAAGCCCTTTGCTGCATCAGTGGTGACATTCTCCTCCTAATTAGATTTCAGTACACGAGTCGACTACTTAAAGTTCAAAATAGTAATTAAAACTTTTGTCAGACGGCGAATCGCACAGTGTCACGAATTCATCAAAAATTTAATATTAAATTCGTTAAAATTACATTGAAAGCGAAATTTACATAGACTTTATGTGATTGAATGTGTGTACATAAAAGTTGACTTGAGCTGTTAGAAAGTTCCTTGGAATTTTGCTTATCCGTTTAGCTGTAGCCTTAATTTATGCATTTTTACTTCATTGGGCATTATGTCAAAGTTGTTTGTTAATAATCTTATTGCTTTTGCAGAGTTCATGTCAAGTAATAAAATATTAAGTAGCTAAAGTATTTAAAACTAAAATCCGGTGGATTGGGACCGAAGTTTAAAATCTGGCAGCAAACAGATTTGCGCACAGGTTTTGAATTATTGATTAGACAGAGCTTTTGGAAATTTGCTGCCAAATGTTGGCTTGATGCATTCACTTTTAATCAGAACTTTTACTAAATTCTCATAAACCTTTCTGTTTGACAGCTGGGCACTTTAGTGCCAATTGCAACGCCAGCACCGCCCACCACAGTGGCGCCATCTTTACGCTTTGATTTACAATCGAAAAATTTGCTGAACAGTCCACCACCGTTGCTCAACACACCGACGGTAAGTGCTCTCTAAAATGTTGTCAAATTCCATCTAAAATGCATCCACATACAACTAAAAACATCTATCTCTTAACTCTTTAACATTGTGAATACGGATTTTATGCAGTCAACCAAAAATTGAAAGAAAAATACTTAATTCAATTAGCTTATCAATATTGTAACTGAGCATAAGAGCCGTTATCATATTTCTCATTCTGCCAAGAGTCATTGAGGGCACTTTAATAAGTACTACACACGACAATTATAATAATAGCTAAACACTCATATAACATATATATACCATATATAATTAACATTTAGCGAAATTTTAAGCAATTCAGTTAATAAACACTACTAAAAATCATTTATTATTAATTGTTATTAAATGCAGTTTACAACCGCGCCCGAATACGAAACGGTAATTAAATTAAATATCACATTCTGAATGCAAACACAATGAGAGAGTGCGAGACAAAAAGTTATAAAAATAAATACATTTCTTGCCAACACGCACAGACACTCTCTCATTCCCACACACATACGAGTACAAGTAAATAATTTGATTTTGGTTTGGTTTGGTTTGGTTTGGTCAATGAAAACGTTTCTAATTAGTGGAAATTGCATTTTGAGTTCTGTTCTGTTCTGTAACGTGTGCCGAAACAGTTTTTGTAGTTTTGATTGAAATAGCTGAGTCTTCATTACAATTATCAATAATATATCTATGTTTATGTCAGATACAAAAACACGCTTTTTTGTTCTTCATTAAGTTAAAATTTGTGAAGTTAATGCTTTAAGAAATACAGCTCAACTTCCAGTTGAAAGTTAACTTTTTGTTGTTTTATGTTTTTTGTGTGTGTATCCATTCTCTTGACTATTGAATATGAAAACTGTCTTTAAAAACTTAAATATTTATACTATTCTTACGCTCGCGGAATCACAATCAAAATTAATTGGATAAATAAACAATATGATGAACAATATAAAATGATAAACATTACGTATACGTAATTATCAGTGGTATCCACGTATGGTGAGTTTTTTTTTTATATGTACAATTATAGACAAGGTCCATTTAGCAAAGTTTGAACTTAAGTTTTTAAACCCTCTTATAGGTTTTTTTGGTCTTTTTTGATATGTTTAGCTATCTTTTACACTTTCTTATCATTTTAACAAGCTCCATAACAAATTGAATTTTTTTTTTTTTTTGCTCATCTTCAAGTTGGCTAAGCAAACAATCCGCAGCCATTAAATTCTATATTAATTGGATTTCAAAATGCTTGACATAAATTCCAAATTAATTTTGTGCCTTATTTTCTTTACTTCCATCCATTCCATTACTGCTCTTTCGTCTTCTACTTCCTCTTCAAACAATATAGCTTCGCGTGGCGGCACTCAATGAGCCCTATGTCGGCGACTTGCAGGGCATTAGAGGAGCGGACTTTGCCTGCTATCGCCAGGGCCGACGCGCTGGCCTTCTGGGCACATTTAAGGCGTTCCTCACCTCCAGGTAAGATCCAGATTTAAGTGTGTTTGTGCGTGGGGTGTGTCCTATCTGTTGTTGGATTTTTTTTACGCGTATTAGGCATGTTTTCTATGTTCAGTTTGCCACTGGACAGCGTTCTACTTGACTTGACTCGAGCTCGACTTTGAGCTGGCATTGCTCATACGCAGCGTTCATTAGGTGGAATATAATCTTGGTATTTGTAGCGAAACGATATATGAAAACAAAAGCCCCTAAAAAACCATTTCCTTACACAGCGTCAGGCGCACAGAGGCAAGCTAAAAGAAATGCCAGAAAGAAAAATATAAATAAATAAATGAAGGCATATATTGTTCAAACGGCGCCGAAATGTAGCTCTAGCATATACATACATACATACCTGTCTGCCAAGGGGAGACTTAAGTCCTTCTTAAATCCCTCGCAGATGGAAGTTTATTTACTCGCGTTTAATTTGTCGAGACACTCCAAGCTCCATGCTGACGTTGAATGCTTTTGTTAATTTTTTAGGGTACAGAATCTGGACTCAATAGTGCGTTCAGCCGACTGGGAGCTACCGGTTGTTAATACGCGTGGCGATGTGCTCTTCAACTCCTGGAAAGGCGTCTTTAATGGTCAGGGCGGCTTCTTTTCACAGGCACCGCGAATCTATAGCTTTAGCGGCAAGAATGTCCTCACAGATCCATTGTGGTAAGTTCAATAATCAGTTGACACGAAAAAATTTAATTAAAACCCATCGTTTTTTTTCTTACAGGCCATTGAAGCTTGTCTGGCATGGCTCGCTTCCTAATGGAGAGCGCTCCATGGATACCTATTGCGATGCCTGGCACTCGAGCTCACACGAGAAGTTTGGTTATGCCAGCAATTTGCTGGGCAATAAGCTGCTCGATCAGGAACGTCAGCCCTGCGATGGCAAGCTGATTGTGCTCTGTGTGGAGGCGCTGTCGCAGGATCGGCGAAAAAAACGTGATGTCAGCAGCAGTAGCAGGTAAGCTTGTGTGTGTGCATGAGTGGATATGGCATGGTATTGAAAAGCTTACACGTCTTTTATTGATTTGGCATTAACATTTTTAATGGCAACCAAGTTCGAACTTTGCTCATTACAGTCGCAGTCACAGTCGCAGTCACAGTCACAGTCACAGTGGCAGTCGCAGTAGCAGTTACAGCGACCAGGCGGCGCAGGAGGTGGAGTTCCACACGGCCGAGGAATATGCCGAGCATTTAGACAATTTACGGCTGTAAGACGCCTCACCTTCCACATGAATAGGGCAGGGAATTGCTGGGAAAGGGAGAGAACGGTAACTGTAACTGTAATGAGAATAATATAAATACCAATAGGAAACAATACTACGATACAAATGTGAACAACATTCAACACTACAACAATGTCATTCTCATAAACACATACACACTCACACATTTACACTTAGCACACACATTAAATGTAAACGTAAATCATGGCCATGCATATAATCAGCGAATTCCAAACTAAAACCAAAAAATACTCAAGTAAGCGAATGGATTAACAATTGCATAGTTAAATAAATAACAATATGAACTAACTTACATGCATACATACATACATACTTAGGGAGATTATTGGATAATATTATGTTTGTGACAACAAGGCAACAAGCATTTTTTGTACGAGCGAGCTATGTTTTCGTATTTGTAGACTAAAACTTAAAAAATAAAAATAATAAAAAAACAGAAACTACGCTAAGATTTTTGTAATTAAGTCACAGCGATGGCAAAAAGTGCAAGGAAATTATGTATTATACTGCCATATTGGATATTAGTCACCGACTTGAGCTGGTCAAACGCTATCAATATTTTTGAGACCCAGCACAACGAAAAATACTTACTGGCCAAATTAGTCCCCTATCCGTAGTACAGCAAAAAGATATACATTTCACATGGCTGTATGCGTACGTGTATAAATGTATTTTGTCAAAGACTTCTAAATGTGTAAATGTTTAAGATACGCAACAAAAACGATAACGAAAACATAATCAGAGCAAACAGAACAATTTTAAAGATCCCCCCCCCCCCCCCCAACCATCTTAAAAAACAAAACACAAAAACCAAGAACGTTTTTAACTATTTGAAGCATCGGAATCCAAATGTGCATTATGTTTTATGCCAATCCCGTTTTGTATTCAACTTACTCTTAATGTAGTCCGATTTTCTACACTGAAATACTCGTTATTAATTATAAAATGAAATTGAATGAACCTTTTTTATACATATGAGAATGCAATAGATTAATTGTATTGTAATTATTGAATACCAAGTAATGTTATTTATTGTAATTCTAGGACGAATAAACTCTAAACAAAAAAAAAAACAAAAACAACATTTGTATCAATATAGTTAGTTGTATAATTTAATTTGCATTTAATTAATGCATTTCCAAGCTACAATTTTGTAATGTAATTAATTGTAATTGTAAGCGATTGAGCAATTATTTTTAATAAATATTATACAAGTAAAACGATATTTGCTTGTTTGGGGGATTAAGTCACAAATCCCAAGAAGTTACTGAGTGCATACATAAAATAAATATACAATTTACATTTAGTAAAATCAAAATAAATACTTAAATGCCCTCTAGTCGTAAGCCTAATAACTTCTATGCATATAGCAAATGCATATAAAATAATTATACATAATACAATTACCTATGATAAATAATATAGAATAAAATTTAAATTATCAAAGCCAAATACCAAATATTTTCATTTCATTTTTCCAGCTTTAAATTGCTGCAAACGTTTTTAGAATATATTCATTTATTAGCGAGCCATAAAGAAAATGCCACCTGGATATTATTGCTCCAACATTCAAGGCGGATTAAACTCGAAGAAATTGCTTTGATCAATATTCGTCATTTAGGTTGAAATCAATTTTCATTTCCATTTTAGATTCCCAACTTGTAGTTGTAGACAGACAATCACTAAAAAAAACAATGCAAAGCAAATTATCTTTTTTCTTCTTTGCCATCCATTTGATTACCAATTTAAATAATTTTTCACTTGAATTAAAGCAAATGCTTTCAAACAGAAGAGCGCCATAAAATACCACAGCAGCTGCCACATCCCTCCAACCCTTGGTTCTATCCACTTCCATTGCGGGGGCATTGATGCTTTATGAATTTCAATGGCAAGCAACATAGTTTCGTCTGCGGCGGATACGATGTGGTCGCCATTTATACAGATACAGATGCAGATACAAAGCAAACGGCTGTAAGGTAGCCGAAAATGGACTCGAACAATCGGCATACTAACAAATAAACACCAGCCAAAGGGAGAACCAACAATTGCGATTGGGACTGGTTGGTGTAGAAATGTTGTATTTGCAGCATTTAGGCACTTAGGCGCAGAGCAATCAAACCCGATGAACAGAATGAAATTTTAATTTAATGAATGAATACAAAAATATGTATATGTATATGTATATTTATTTTTGATTAGTTGATTAGCTGTGAAAGTCGGCCAATGGTCCTTTAGACGCTGACCCCAACGGAACGATGAGTTTTTTCTTTTGGTTTAAATTGAATCGAATTGAACTTTACAAAATTGTTGTCTTTTGTAGTCAATTGCATTTTCACTTTTCAATTATAAGATTCGAGCACTTTGGAAGCAAACTTTTTAAATTCCAGCCGTGCGCCTGACAATGTCATTCATCATAACACGTTTAGCCGTAAGCTTATTAGATTCCACTTTTGTATCCAAGCGTGTTTACAACTTTCTTTGCTTGCTACTCTGGTTTTTTGTTCTTCTTCTGTTGGTTTTCTTTTTCGATTTGTAATTTGTTTTTTTATTATTTTTTATATGGACTAAAACAAAACTTGCGAAACCACACACAAAATTACGCATTTGGCATCCTTAAAGAAGTGGATCGCTGTATTTGTGGCACTCCCCCCCGCACCACACACACACACACACACACACACACACACACACACATGTGCATATGTCACGAGTAAAAACAATTTATCATTTAGCTTATCAAGCGAGGCCTAACGTCCATTATTTTTGCGGACGCTATGAGGAGAATTGTTTTTTGATGATAGCCATAGCCCCAAGCAAATGTTGGTTGGATAAAAAGTTGGATAGGCTGCGGGGTTGGGTAAGGGGGCAAGCGAAAGCAGTGCAAAATGTAAATAGCAAAGTGAAATGCCTCAGAAATGATTATTGTTGTTGTTGTTGTTGTTGTTTTTTTTTAGCGATGCGTGCCGGTGTGAGTTTGGGCTGTGATTTTGATTAAAATACACGGCATTGTTCCAGGTTTTTTGTACTTGAGGCTTGTATGTTGTTGCACGTACTCAAAAGTCAAATATTGGAATGCCTTTCGCTTTGGGGCACACAAGTACGTCGACTATGTGTTTGCTTCCACACTCGCTAGCTCTCTCTCTCTCTCTCTCTCTGTCTCTGTAATAACCGACTCTTGCGACTCCGTGCGGCCTGACCCGAACGTGTAACTAAAAACCAACAATTATGCATGCCAAACCGCAGAAACCGATGCAACGGTGGCAGCAACGCTAGTTGCATTGGTAGTGGCAAAGGTTGTACCATCATTGGCGACGTCAACAGCGACAGCCACATCAGAATTTACATAACTTTGTATGATTTTTCAACAGCACAACGCCACAAAATCATTCAAACATGCACTCAGCCAACACAGCAGTAAGAGTAACGTACTGAAAATACCCTGTAAAAGGAATTGTAAACCTTGTACATAATAAATGGGAAAATGTCGTTGTTCGAGTCGATAAAGTGGTAGAAGCAGTATTATGAGTAAGAGTTATACTTTAGCTATTTACAATTCTTGAAGATTTAATATTGTTGTGACGTTGCACAGCATTTATGATGCACCAACTGCTACTTCTATATCTATTATAACAGATATAATATGACAAAGAATAAAGCTTTTATATACCCAATAGCTGTGAAGGCTATAAATGCAGCTATCCGCTCTTACACTCGAAACATGCATAGTGTCAGTGAGCCGTCAACATTTCAACTTGTCATGCGAGCAGACACATAAACCTACACACACACATGACTGCATACCATACACACACACACATACATTCGTATGGTTGCAAGGCGAAGACGTTGCAACGCGCGTTGCCGCTGGCCTACCTTCAATTTGTCGGGCTTCACCAGGTATTCGATATCATAGCTTTTGTTGCATACTTTGCAGCGACAGCAACAAAAACATGAACGACAACAGTAACGTATTATTTCAGTTACGTTTTGCGGAAATGCAACTGAAAACTTGCAATTTGTTTGACGTTTAAGTATTTTCATATGAATTTATAATGCCTTGGACTTCAACACCTGCCTCTGGTATTACCATTTTGTTTGTTTGTTGTGTTTGTTTACTTGTATGTTACAACGTTTTATGTTCTTGTCGTCGCTTTCTGATTCAAAGCTGAATCGGGTTCAACTCAACTAAGCTATTTACCATGTGGTTTATTGGTATTTTAATGGTATAACTGCTCACACACACACACATGCACGCACACGAACATGCATCATGGTGGTACTACTACACACATGCGTATTTATGTTATGCCGCCGCAGTAACACACAAAAAGGTAGCAACTTTTAATTGAAAAACTTGAGCACTTACAACTTGCCGTCAGCGGGTAGAAATTCAGAAGCGTGTTCGCTGCTGTTGGTAGTTTGGGGCAGGGCGTGAATAGAGCCAGCGCAATATATATATTGTATTACCGCGCTACACTCTACACCTACACACACACCCTCTATTAGCAATTGTATGAGTAACAGTAATAGAGAGCTTCTATATATGAGGAAAGAGTGGAAAAGTTGATGGCAAGGTGGCAAGGTGGCGTTGTCGCCGGCATTACTCAAGTTGTTAGCAATGTTTACAAACACAATAAGCAAATACGCTGACGATAGCGGCAACAGCAACAACAGCAACAACATTGAGTAGAATATCAAAAGCAACAGCAACAAAACGAACGACAAATGTAAGCGATTCCTTTCAAACCCAACGCAGGTGTTGCCGACTTAAAGATGTTGCTGTTTTCTGTTTACAGAGAAAGTTTTTTTGTTGTTTGTTGTTGTTGCTGTTGTTGTTGCTGGTGCGTGGGCTGTCGTTGACTTAGGCGTGTGTTGGCGAATAGTTATAGTTGGCACTGTCAGCACTGCAGCTTAAGTAAAGTCTGCCAGCGAACGCAACGTGCGAATAAGTTTTTCATTTTGTTGCCAGGACTCCCTTGACGAATATCTAAAGATTTTACTTCAAAATGCTCTACAACAAGGGCAACTTAGTAAAAATCCCTGGTACCCCAAATTTTGGTCATTTAACGAAAAAGTTACAAAAAAAATACTTTAAACGCTAAATAAATTTAAATCATAATTTTTGCCAAAGAGCACGCTTATATCATTAAAACCGCTACAACAATCAGATAATAAATACGAAAGTTGTGTAAACAACAAACAATTTTTTTATTTTGCCTTTGGTTTTTGAGCAGCGGCTAAATGTTGAAACATTTGTAATTACACCAAATGCATTGAGTATCAAATCAAAACTGTAAAGCTTTCAACTATCAGTCATTAGCTGAAATGGTTTACACACACACATACGTACGTGTGTTCTGTAAGCCAAACAAACAAAATATTCAACGGCAACGGCTGCATAATTTAAATTATGATTTGGCTTTCGTCGACTAAATCTATTTTGAGGGAGGCGTAATTGGCATTCGCTTAATGCCACGCATCCATATGTACTATATCCAATGTAGTATATATACTCAAATGTTCAACCAACAACAACAACAGCAGCAATAATGCCACACATGCAAATTGCACCTCTCTCGCACAGCGGCAACCGCACTGATTATCGAGTGTCGACAATAACGCAGTCAGCAGCAACAGCAACAGCAACAACAACAGCAGCAACAACAGCAGCAGCGTCACCAGCTAATGCCGAAAGCCACATGGCTCCGGCCCTAACTCCAGCTCCAGCAACAGCTCTAGCATATCATATAAACCATAAGCCTATTAATAGCCCCTGTCTGCGATCAGACAAACAATTAAAATTGACGACACTTTTAAGCGTTCAACCAGTTTCCGCTCCCTTATGGCGGACTTGCCCCAAACTACAAGCACACCACTCACTCATTGTTCAATTGGGCGTAAATGTGCTGTTGTTGTCGTTGCTGTTGATGTTGTTGCTGTTGTCGTTGCACAGCACGTGCCGTCCCTCTGTTAGCCGGGTGGCAATTTACCAGCTCCCTGGGCATTACAATTAGTTTTGGCCATGCTGTTGTCGCTTTTGGCCAGCACATATGCGACGCTATTTTTATCAGCGTGTGAAAGATTCCCAAGCAGCGATTGAAAGCTTTTTGTAAACATTCTCATACGACATTTAAAGACAGTAAAATTGTATTTATAGCTCAGAAGAAATTTCTTTTGCTATTCAGTTGTTATACCATATAAAAAGTATGCTATTCAAGCTTCATTCATTCTTAAACCATGTTAGGCTTTCATAGCTGTTTCCGGTTTGTGCATGTCTAAAAGCTTTTCTAAGCTTTCAAAGAGCTTCCGATAGGAAGTGTTAACAACAACCCTTTTGACTTGCTTGAAGCTTTTGGTAAGCTTACTACACTTAAAGCTTTTCATCATTAAAGCTTTCAACTCACACCATATTCCTTGAACAAACCGCATTTCAAAAATTCAAATATTTGTGTAACGTCTGAAATTTTATTTGATCATAATAAATAATGCAAATCCAAAGCATCAAAATGTAAATTTTAGTACTTAACAATACAAATATAAATATTGGGCTGTGGCTGCCGTTAATTTGCTAAAGTTTGTTATTTAAAAAGTAGCCCCAAATCCCATCCATAAAAATTGTATAATCGCGTCGAAATTGTTTAATAACTTTATGTTAACGCCATTTTGATCAGTTTAGAGATTAGTATGTATGTAAGTATATATTGGGTATATAAGTATTGGTATATTTTTGTTGTATATAGTATATATAATGTTAATTTGGTCTTTGTTGTTTAATTCCATTACTCAATAATACTTTTAAGTTAAATTTTTTAAGCTTAACTTGCGAAAATTGTTGCTGTTGCTTAGGTTAAATTGAAACTCGAATCTACTGCCCATAAATTCGGTTTAACGTTATATGGTAAGTACTATGTATTTGTATATTATGTATGCATGTAAGTATATGTTACTCATATGTTATCATTGTATATGTTTAGATTTAAGCATAGATTGGCTTGAAATACTTTTTTCTTTAGGTTCGGTTTTTTACGGTGTACAAAGTTTTACAATAGAGTTTTTCATTGGACCAGAGTTTTGGTTTGCATTTTGATTTTGGTGATTTTTGGCTGATATGCAAGTTTAGAGTTTTGATTAGATGCTTGAAAAATGTGCGTAAGAGCAAAACAGTGATAACTTCAACAACAATCAACAATAACAATTAAATTAACTATGCACTATTCATTTCATTTCAAACCGAATCGAATGACAAGCACCAATTCCCAATACTTCATAACATTATTGTCGCCTGCATTTTTTATTTGTTTTGTGCTTAATTAAATTTAAGTCAGTGTGCCATTAAAAAAAGGTAAACAATTCATATTGTATTTGTAGAATAGTTAATGAGTTTTTGGTCTTTTAACGGTAGTATTTAGTTTGGGCTGAAAATTGGGTGGAAACTGTATTTGCTTATGCATAATACATAATCTATATATTAATAATTTAATAACAATGCGAAAAATGCAAAATATTTATATATATAATATTTGTTTTCTTTTTTTCTATTTTTTTGCCTACGCCACGTACGTGTGAATGTATAATGTATGTGCTCAAATATTTACATTTCATAACAAAATCACACAAATGCTGCGTTTAAAATTAAGATCTCTCTCTCTCTCTCTCTTTCTCTTTTGATTCATTCTGGCCTGCTCACTACTATCACAAGAACGCCAAGTATCTCTCTCTCTCTCTCTCTGTCTCGTTATCTGTCTCCTGAAGAGTGCATTACATAACTGTGCAGCGATTCCAGCGTGATGTATTCCTCACTCCCTCGCCACCTTCATTCAAGGCCATCGTCTTGGAGCGCATCAGGTTGAGATCGGTGCGAATGCTGGGACGTCTGGCATTTGGCGTGACAACACCACAAGCATCACTGAAGCGTCGTTTGATGGACAATGCATTCTTCTTGGTGCCACCAGAGCCAACAGAACCATGTGGCGGTAGTGGCGATGGTGCCCCAAACACAGACACCAGACGTCGATGTTGATTGGGCGTCATCTCTAGTGGCAGATTCGATACGGTGAACAGTGCATGGAACAGATCATCGATACGATAATTTTGTTTAGCTGAGCATTCCACGAAAGTGCAGCAGTTATCCTGGCCAGCTATATAGCCCATAACCTCATCCAGCTGCACGGTTCTTTTGAATTAAATAAATAAAATAAATATTTAAAGAATCAAAGAAATGTAAAACGAGCTCACTTGAAATCACGATCACATTTATTGCCAGCTAAAATCATTGGTATTTTTGGCAAACTTTTCTTTTTGAAACCGGAGCCTGGATTAAGGGCCGCCCATTTGGTTTCCAGTATATTCTCTCTCAGTCGCACCACCTCCTCAAAGGATTCGCGTGAATCCATGCTAAATACCAATATAAAGAGATCGCCTGCGAATGCAAATCGAAAACAGCAAATGAAATATTTAACAATACTTGATTAACTTAATGTAAATTTATTGCATCGCTATTGAGTTTGTCTAAACACATACAAATACTCAATACAAAACAAACAAAGCTCGTACATGTGAGTAGAAATAAGTGAGTGCCAGAGAGCTTGCAGCTGTGCCACATTCTTATGATAATATATAGCACATTAAATAGCGGCAGACACTTGGCAGCTTAAGTGATGAAACGTGCATTTGATATGATTGCGGCGATTGACACATACGCACACACGCCCAAAAACACACACACATGTGTGGCTTACCCGTTAGAAATGATAGGCGACGCATTGCGGGAAACGGATGATAGCCAGAAGTGTCCAAAATATCCAATTGAAAGACCTCATTCCGTATGCGATACAATTTACGATGAAACTCCTCAATAGTTGGTGTATATGCCTCTTCAAACCGATTGCCAAGGAAACGTGCCACAATCGATGATTTTCCGGCGCGTGAAGAACTACAAAAAGTGGACAGAGTTAAAAGAGTATCAAATATGATTTAAGTAAAAAGTCAACAGATATTGCAAAAAAAAATTTACATGCTGCAACAAATGTAGCATACTTTTAGGAGCACACAGAAAAATGTTTCGAATTTCCAATGCGTTGGAATCGTAAGAAAGTGCTTCCTAGATTCAACTTATCAAAGCAAGTTAACTTTATTATTTGTTGCTTCTAAGAACTACTTACCCGAGCATTACAAGTCGATAGCAATTCTTTGCCGATGGCAGGCTGTCATCGCATAGCGAGAGACCCGCTCCTGGACCATAGATAAAATCATCGGCCTGCTCGATGGCATCCAGATTGGAGTGATGCTCCAGAATATGTGCCTGTTGCAGCTCGGCGGTGGTAACAATACGACTACTGGTTACGCCACCATTGTGGCTACTACTACCACCCGGCGCATCCTCCAGAAAGGTAACCACATGAGCTGCCTGCGGTGGTTCATCGGTGGGCGTTGATCGGCTCGCGTTTGCTAGCTGATTGATATTGGCTTTGTTACGTGCTCTATTGATGCTATTACTGTTGTTATTGCTGTTGTTGTTGCTGTTGAACGGCGGCTGTGGTGTCGGTGTTACTCCAGACTCATTTAGTGCAACATCAACGTAGTTGTTGTTGTTGCTGCGGGCGCAAAACCAAGTTTTGCAGCGATACATTTCGTCTGTGTCATTTCCGCCACTTTAATGGCCAACTGCCTTTCTCCACACGTCTCCTCTTCCTCCAGCTCCACTCTACGCACGCAACCTGTTATCACGCATACGCAACGTGTACAACACGGAGCACAGAGAGAGAGTTTTTGCCTCCTGCGTGCACTTGATTACTTATTTTGCGACCACAAAATTCGTTTTAGCTTGCGTCGTCCGTTCGACAGTCAGTTTTCTAGTTTTCTAGTTTTCTGTATGCGATTTGCATTTGCAATCTCTCAACTTTGTCGTCGTTTGTCACAGTTTGTCGACATTTGCATATTAAGGCTGTGTGACTTCGATTACAGGACCTTTTAATAATAGAACTTTTGCTGCCAGCCTGAAGCTTATGCTGTTATCCAGCTTTATCCTCCTTTAGCTGCAAAATAAAGAAAGAAACCAACTCGTAAATATACCAGGTCAGAGTCCAAAAAAAGTAACTGCTCGAAGAGTAGATACTTTATAATCATATATCAATAATCATATTCAAAACTGTTACAAAATTTATAAACTTAAAGCAGAAGCTTATTTCGACTATAAAATACAGCTGCCAGCCAAGGCCATCAGTGTAATTGCATGGACACGGGCTATTCCGAGCGAGTAAGCGACATAAACATCGCGAATACAAATTTCAAATTGACTAACTGGCTGCACTGCGCTATCGTCCATTAAAAGGGCTCTCAGCCAAGCACCATTTGGCTTCAATAATGACTATCTTGTAGCAAATCTAATTAACTTTGTTTTAGCTTGCTACGTGTTTGGGATACAGCACAAGTAGCGACACCGTGCCACGCTGCCTCCTGCGGCCATTTTGAACATGCAAGCAGTGAACGGTATCAAACCGGAAAGTGTTCAATGCAGCAAGTGCTCAGCTCAAATTTCGCCATTAGAGCAATTTTAAATGCCCAGCCAACGATGCTATTGAGATGAATTCGTTTGGAAAATATGCAAGGAGCACCACAAAAATCCGCCACACAACAATTTAGTGGTGTGTGCTTGTTGTAAGTGGTGTGTAATGCATACTAGCTCGTTAGACCAACGACCTTGCCCCATTGTGCTGTTGCCAACAAAAAGCCATTTATAAAAAGACACCACTTGAAATAATATCATAATTGAATTAAAGTTTTTCGCCTTCCTCCCCCCTCCGCATTCTCATGAGTGTTTTGATAAGAAAATTCGCAAATTACTTTTACTAACCGAAACGTAACGAGAATGCCTCGAGACAATGATGACATTTGAAAGCGACTCACACACACACACACAAAAGCCAACGAACCTAACACAAATAAACAAACAACTTTAAAAAAACATTACGAGAACTGTCAAATACCCAGCATCTTGGTGAAACGTTGAATGAGCGGAAAGAAAGACGTTAAATTGCAATTTTGGGCAAAATAATAAATGTTTAATGAAATGCAGAAAAATAAATATTTTTACGCCTAATTTCTCAGTCTACATTTTTACATATTATTTTTTCACTCAAAGCACTTTATTTTTTTTTATTTTTTTTTTTTTGGCAACGCACTCTATTTACTTAAGTACGCAATTAGGAGGAGAATTCCAAAGCACATGGAACCACACTTGAAGTCACATTTACATACATACTGTTCATTGCAAATGAGATGGTTTTTTTTTATTTTTGCAGGGCATAGCTTAAAAAAAAAAAAGAAAACAATCAACTAAATGACTTTGTACATTTAGCTTGTGCACCTGGCTAGGAAGCTTGTAAGAAGGCTTTTCTAGCTACGTCTAACATACATTGAGTGCTTAAATGAGAATCAAGTAAATGTCTTTACAGATACAAAGTATATGTGTATATACATATGAGCAAAGATACAATGCATTCGTCTAGTTACGAACCCCGAATAACAATTGATGTCCTCAGAGTGCACACAAATTATTCAGAGTTGCCAATGTCACTTAGTTGCTTGGCTGTGCCACATGCCACATGCTTCACAAATGTGCTCAGCAATTTCTCATTTTTGCTTACAGTACGTGCATATAAATGCGGTGCAAGGTGTTACAGCCAGACCTGCCACAAGTTGTCGAACTATCGAACAAATGCAATTGACACCTAATCTGGCGCATACATCCGCTTTTTATGTGCCCGAACGTGTTGGTTAGCCACAGGCAGTCTGTGCTCAGGGCTCAGAGCGAAGATAGTCAAACACAAACAAATTTATGAGAAAAACATGTGTGCGGTTTTAAACTGAATAGATAAGACCTCTACGCTCTCTCAGACCGCAAACAAGCCGGCGACATCAATAACAGGCCAAACAGAAAGCAAAGTCGAGGGCAAAAAGAACAAAAAACACTCATAAGAGATAACCAATCGATGCGGAGAGTTGAGCTAAGTGTTCAAATTGTTGAGTACAATTCCAGGGGTTATCGGTCAGTATCAGGCTTTTACGAACAATAATACACTTAGGAAAAAAATTTGACGGTAACTTAAATGATTTAATAAACAACAAAAGTGTTTTTTTCTTGAAATTGAATTTTGTATATCATTTAAAAACAATTTAATCTTAGATATTTTTTGATTTTGGTTGCAGCGTTTTATAACTTTTCGTTGAGTGTACTTATTAAAGTACCTGTGAATTTTGCTGCGACACAAAATTCAGTTGAGCGCTGACAAGCGCCGAATTAGAACGCCAATTTTATTGAGTCCTCCAAGCAGAGAGTAAAACCACAGAGTGCCAAAATGTCAGCAACACCGATAAACAGCGTTGCTTCCTACATTGAGGTGGAGCAAGCTCCAAACAGCCAACGGCAGCAGCAACAAACTTGTCCAATATATGGCAAGTGTCGCATTCGAAAGTTTCTGAGCACAGCTGCCATTTTTGTTGCGCTTTTGCTTATCGTGGCGGCCATTTACATGCACTTAATTCAAAAGCATCGTCTCGGGCGACTGCATTTCGATCTGGCAAAGATAGAAGAGAATGATGTCAGTGAGGTGACGCTTCCGTTCGAGGTGGTCACTACACCGAGCATGGGTAAGTTCAATCGCAATCTACTGTTCAAATAATTATGTTAACATTAAGATTAAAATAACACAATTAATATTTTAACTCATGTGTAAAATCATTATGTGATTTAAACGCTTTTTACTAGTAGACCAAAATGCTTCGAGATAATGACGAAATCATACATTACAGCTGCACTGGGAACACAGCTACTCAGCGAGGATTGTCTGTGTTGTATTGCAGCGACAGCGACCGGCAATAAGCCGGCAATGTGCGGGGAATATCCGTGCAGCATCTATCGCATTTCCCAGCCGTATTGGCAGGATGCAATGCGAACAGCGCAGGAACCGAGCAGAGAGGGTAATGTGAACTCATTGATAAACTGCCAGTGGGTGAATTTAACTGGCTTCGTTTGACCCACATCAACTAACCCGACTTAACATCATTTCAGATTATGAGAGTTGCGTATCGGATCCAGAATGTGCGACAGAGACTGTGCGTGGATTCATAATGTCCTTTGCAAGGGATTGTGATGGTGACGGAGTGATACGGTGTCGGGATCACGTAATGCTGCACCAATTGGGTCCCAATGGCTGCCGGCAAAAGCCACTGGCGGCTATATTCCAAACACGATTGTCCGAATGTTTGCGACTGAAAGAGCTTGAATAGACAGACACTGAGTTAGAGAATGAGAAAATGGCACTAAACTGTCCTCGTATGTGAAACATGGCTTTTATTGATTGTCGCCACGGGTGGGTTGCCAGTAAAAGGTTAGCATAAGCAAGGCCAGAAAATCATGAAACAATAGCAACGCGGCCAACTTGTCATCGTTCAAACTGATTCGCACTTCCCCATTTCCAAGAATTGCCTGCACATGATACACCAGGATCTGCATGTGGTAAATGGTGCAAGTGAGTGCAAATGTGGTTGTGGCATGTTAGTTATTGTTGTGTGTTGTGTGGCGGTTGGTGACATGTTAAAGACTATGGTCATCAAAAACGGCAAGTATAAAAATAAGCAAGTCAGCCTTACGGGCAACAACATAATGATGATGACAACAGCGTACAAGAAATAGGGCCAACTCAGCTCAAGGATTATGTGTAAGCTGACAACACAGATGCTAAACAGAAACATGCAAAATTCCCACAGATACAACATTTTCACATGCTTGGTGATGTCATACTGGAAAGTAAAAGGGTTTGTCACTTTAACGTTTTCTATATAAATGTACATATATTTTATAGCTGCACTTACATTTAAAAAGAAAGCTGTTAGCGAGGCTAAAACCATAGTTAAAGTGACGCAAATGTAGCTTATCAACAGATGAATCCAATTTGTTCTAGCAGCAAGAACGGCTGTTGCAATTACCAAACTCTCCACAATAAGCAACGTTACTAACCAATTTAAGCAGGACAATAAGCGTATTTCAGTGCTGGCAGCAAAGACCCACTGGAACACCAAACTCATAAAAAACAACAGCAAGAATGTTGATTCCTGACTCTGAATTGGACTGTCCTTCATGGACCTGTAGATTTGGCGGAACATAATTTGTGGTCAGAATACATTAAAAGATTATTAGATTACCGCGGATGGAATACAACCAGTAGTACCCATTGCACCAATGCCAAAAGCTGATAGATAAAAAACTGCGCAAAACTGCGACAAGCAAAGCGTCGTCGAGCTTTGGCACTCTCAAACTTGAGGGGCACAAATTTGAGTCGCGATTGAAACATTTTAGCTAAATAATTTAAAGTGAATTTTTAGACGAAACTATAAACAAAGGCTACGTGAGACTAAAGAGGAAATTCTTGCCGTTAGTAAGTTTATAGCAAAATTAGTTGTATGCGAGGCCCATACATAATTGAACCTTAGAAACTTTTTAATCTTGCAGCATGGCGCACAAATTGAACGTCACAAGTGTGTAATAATTAAAAGTTTACGCAGCACTTACAGCATTCAGACGACATCCAGCACAACCGTGCTACGACCCTTTGCCAAAGTTCAAAAGTTACTTTTCAAACATTGTGTATTTATTTATAGTGCAGCACACGTTCTTTGTATGGGACAGCAACATTTCTATGCGATTTGCTTCGATTCAATTGTTGAGTCCTTAAATACACATGTTATTTGTCCCTGCGTGAAAGTTTGTAAGGCAAACAACTTTAATGCATTTCTTTTCTTATTTGTAAAGCTCTTCCACAAGTTGTTGCTTATGAACGTTTTCATTCCAAAATGTAGGAATTAAATCAACTGATTATATAGCTAAGTATAAAATTGTTTAATGCCTGCGGTAAGCTTTATGTGCATATTTATACTGCGTTCAGTGGCTTTGTTTATTCCTTTGAGAGTATAATGTATGACACCGCAGTGCGTATGCGTAATATTAATAGCCATACGCAACAGCGATATTCCATTTACAGCTTTCGTAGTGTAGTTTTCTCCAAAGGTTTATTGCTGTGGTTTTGTGCAGTCAATTTGCATAAAATGTGCTGTTTTAGATTCAACTATTTTGATTGGCTTAATCGTAATCATTCAATCGCATGACAAGTGTAAATAACATGATTTAATCAAATGCAAATGGCCAGGGTACTAATGATGGTTTTTGTACCTCATTCATATTCAGCACTAACGAATTAACTAATTGCAGATGTTTATCAAGAGCTGCTTGTTTTATTATTTTTTTTTTAAGAGATAAATTCGAGTTTGGCTGCTTGATTGATTAATGGTCATTTGGTTTGCTAGCCAAGGACAACAAATTGCGTTTAAATGCAATTAAGAACGTGGTCTAAACTCTCGCCATAAAACGCTGGCATCGAGTTTGCTGTTCTTTTTGGTCGAGAGGTCCTTGTCAAAGGTGTTGGTCTGCATCAAATCCCACAGATTGACGTTTGGGCAAGCACGCACACGGCTCAAATTTATTGCTTTATGGCAGCCACTGTAGCTGTGGTGTAAAATAGCTGGAATGCTGGCCAACTTGCTAAAAGAATTTTATTTTATTTGTTTTTTTCGTTTCTTTTTACCAGCTGCGTTCGCTCCATTTCGAGCTCACTTTTCGTTTTTTTGTGTGTACATGGCAAAGTTGCACTTGCTGCGAACTTTTACTGAATTTGACTGCATTTTGCATGTACTCCCCGGCCCGATGGGGCCCTCAGCCACTCCCCGTGATGCCATCTCTTTGCTCATGCATTTTTAGCGTTTTGCTTTTTGGCAATTTGTTTGCCGAGCGTGTGAGAGTGCGAGAGGCAAAGATTCGGGCAATGAAATTGTAAAAAATGTATAATACTTTTTGCCTTGCATACTAACTGGATTTGTTATATGAAATTTATATGAAGTTTGGTGTACACAAAGAGTCAAATTGGTATGCAACAAAGGCATTAAGATGCAACAAACTGGCATTTGTCAGAAGCCAAGCACTATAAAATGCTTGGACTCACTGACTAACCTTTTGATGTGTTGAAAATAATTACTTTGAATATTAAATATTATATTTTTATATAGAATTAGGCCTATCAAAAATATTTCTCTAATTGATAAATATTTTTTATTCATGCTCTTTTCTGTTGCTGTGAACCATTTATGACTTGTTGGGTTCCTGTATTGGCTAAATTGCCTTCCATAAAAAAATATAGCATACTTTCAGGAGCACATTGAAAAAGGTTCCAACTTGGCATATTCTTAAATAGTTTTTTAAACGACATTATGTGAATAAAAAATTGATATTTCCAGTATTTAAAGGCAAAGTCTTAATAAACAATTAATATACCGATTTGCTGGTTAGTGTATTTAATTGACCACCCAGTGGCTCTCACAGATCGTCGGCAATGAGCCACTTAATTATGTATACACCAGAGATTAGCCACAATGTTGGGTCCCCACTGCCGGCCACAGCACATAAATCCTGAACAGCGTCCCCTAAGCTTTAATGCGCGTATTTAAATACGCATCGGCAACGAAACAGCTGCTCGGCACCAAAAACAGCAATAACAACGAAACTATGTCAACTGACAGAACGGAGGATTTTAGTGTCTTTGTTGTGGCAATGGTCTGAAGCTGACTGCTCAAAGCTAAGGCGCTTCATTTATTTTATAGCCGCTGAAAGAGGTACAGAGATAGAAATAATGAGAGAGAGAGAGAGAGAGAGAGTAAATGAGGGATTAAAAGAGCCGTGAAACCTAAGGTCTACAAGCGTTCATTTTGCGGTTGGTTTAGGTTGTTCGTTTTGGGTTTAGCTTTGAAGTTGTTGCTAGATGTGCGTGAGCAAAAACTTTTGATTGTCTAGCCATGCACTAATACACATACAAAAATCTGAACAGAGTGCACACATATCACACATGCCCGTGTGTGCTTCAGTGTGTGTGTGCTGCCAACTCAAGTGGTTAAACGTGAAACTTTTATAATTAGAGTTGCGGTGGGCGGCGCATTGTGAAAACAATTTTCTTAATCTTGGGCGCATAGTTTGCCTTTTCCTGACTGCTTTTTGAGCTCCTGCTGCTGTTTGTGTTTTTGCCTTATTTGCTGATTGCTTCCAGTTTGGTGGCTTGCTGTCATGGTATTTGCCTTCATCATGATGCAGCAAAGGCCAAAACAAATATCCAACAAAAATACTCATCAAATTGGCAACAATGGCTTCCTCCTGCCACCAATCACCAACCAACTTCCCCTACCCACTGCTCTGCCATTTTCGTGCTAAATAAAATTCATGAGCCTTTGTAATAAAAACATCAGAGCTTCACAGCGACGGTCACAAAAGACTCACAAGCACAACCAAAACATGAACAACGGGCTCAGGAATGGAGCAGCTGTCACCACTTGGCAATGACAATGGCACCCTCGAGAGAAAAAGCGAGATATAAACAGCGTGCCACATAAATTCAAGGCATCTTTTGTGCAGTTCCACAACATTTTGCATTCATTTAATTTCGCTATTATCAAAAATAAAAAGGCTTTGCGCTTGATTGAAGTTTTGATGGAATGCCTTTGGCGGACAGCGGCTCAATGTGTCGCAAAATTATGCGAAACTAAGAAGAATTCAACAGCCCACCAATGCCCAAACAGTAGATACCCTTTACCAAAAGGGCAAAAGGGCAACGGGCGCAAACTTTCAAATTCAACAATCGAATTAAATATTGACACCCAACACCCAATCAACAGAACAAATTGTGACCGAAAACGTTAAAGCTAAAACTGTAGTCTAGTTTTGACACTTTTATTAGATAAAAGGAACTGTGACATGATTCCAAATGAACTTAATCGAATTTTCTGATTGCGCTTTTAACAAATTGGGAAAGTGTTATTAATCGAAGTTGTAAAATTGTTGTTAATTTAATTTTCGAATTTTAGTTATGGCAAGGATACGTGCTGAAAATGTTTATCGTTGTTTTACAGCAGCTATGTTTTTATGCTCAACAAAATGAAACATCAGTGAGCGGTTGCAAATATCCGCAGGATGCGACGGCTGTCAATGCGATTATGTCAACGCAATCAGCGAATGACGACCCTATTAGCCGCAAAAACAAAAAAACATACACATTTTCCTGTTGTTTTCTGACAATTTGCGTTGCGGCTGTTGCTGACATCGTTTGCAAAACACACAGATACGCCATTTCCTAATAATGAAATGAGAAAAATCATATCAAATACAAATCGCTTGCTTGTTTGCGTATCAATGAAGAAATAGCCTTTATTGCATACATGCTCGTGTGAGCATTACGCACACATGAACACATGAACACATGAACACATGAACACATAAACACACAAACACCAAAGAAAAAAAAAAAGCGATGACAAACAATTTCCGTAGCTCCCGCCTTCTAGCTTCCGTTGTTGTGTATATATATATATATATATAAATGTATATTATTTTTTTTCTTTATGGGCTAGTCCAAGGTATATATTTTTTTTGTTTTTATACTTTAGTCAGGTCACAACATTCATGTTTATATTGTAGAAGTATACATTAATTATGGCTATTTACTTGGACGTCAGCTCCAGCCAATTATGTGCACGAAATGGCTTATTATGGCTACATATAAACATGTTTTATGTGTACTATGTAAGTATGCGTGAGAGTAGATATGAGAGTTGCGGGTGTCGAAATCGGCACACCAAATGGCTCTCAAAAGGCCACTTTCAGTTTGTGCCCAATATAAAAGTAACAACAACAATCCATTTTGGTAAACAAAAATAGGCCATGTTTGCACAGCAAAGAACAGCCTTAGCATTTGTTCCGATCATCCCTCTATATAAATATATACAAAGTGTACATGTTCTTCTACAAGTCCTAGATGATGGATGGTTTTATAATGTGCCACACAAAAACTCTGGTGCTTAACCCAAAAATCTGCCATCTATGCCCAGCTAGCTGCTCGTGGGACTGTTGCATTAAGACTTTTGGTTGAGCTGCTTAAAAATTAAAAGCAATTTTGTATGAATTTGCGAAAGTCGTTGAAATAAAAATATATTAAAGCACTACCGCAGAAATGCGCTTGTTTTGCTTGCGTCTCAACTAAAAGTGCTTTCGTTTGATAATTACACTAATTGCTGCCCAACCAGACAAGGACTTGCAAAATATATATATCTATGTGTATGTGTATGTATGTATGTATATAATGCAATAATATAGTTGCTGCCATCTTTTGTGCAGCTGCCAACCATCGTTTACTTTGTGGCTGATGTTGAATAGACTATTAAGATATTTTAAGAACTGGATAATTAGTTTGAGGTTGACTATTTCTTTAGGCAAAAGCTTTTAGTTTGCTTTAATTGTTTTAGCTCTTGCAGGATAATTTTAAGAATCAACACATTTATAATCGTTTTTTTTATTTTCTGTTTTTCCTTTTCATTTACGGGTGTTGGTTCAAATTTTGCCTGCAGCTGTTTAGCATATTGCATTTAGTTTAACATTTCAAGCTTAAGACATTGCTTAAATTAGTTTTATGTTCCCTTCTTTTTTAGCTGCCAGAACAAAATAAAATAAATAAAATAAAACCAAGGGGATGGGGGGCAGAGGTAACGCATCACAAAAGCCACTTTATGACCAAATCAATCCACATAGTTCCCGCTGAGAACGAAGCATAACCTTCTTGGGTTAGGCAAACAATTATGTAGCGCAGCATGTAATAATTGAAATTGCTACGAATTTCATAATATTGTACAGTACATCTGTATAAACAGACATAATATATTTCTACAACATTTCGCACCCAAAAAACTTCGAACAACTGTTATTGTTCTTGTGCCCAAATATCAAATGCCTTGCGACGGCAACACATGTTGGCAAATCACAACAGACAGATACACAAGCAGAAGAAAACTGGGAAATAACTTAATGATGGGCTGTCAGCTATCCTTCCTACTCGATTATAAACGAAAGTATGATTATTGACTGGTTATTGATATTCTACTTAAATGGCCATCAATTTCATGTTTTTTTTTTATGTAAAACCTGTGCAAAAAAATAAAATAAATGGCTGTCAATCTTTATAGTGTTTTGACTAAGAATGATTTATAATGTTTATAGAAAACAACAACAAAAACAGGGTATTGAAAAAACAGCAACATCTGTGTGGCAACTGTCACAATGGACCATAAAATCATTTTGGCAAACATGTTAAGGAATTGTTGAATGGAAACAAAAAAAGAGCAAGAAGGCAACAGAGGCGTGTTTTTCTATCTAAGGAACTTCAGTTCACAACCAACTTAATCGTAACCCAACCAAAAATCGCAAAAGGATGTGTGAAAGGCGTTGAAAAGGCGTGTCAATCGCGTGATGGAAACAAAAGGATTGTTTTGGCGTTAAAGGCTAAGCTGTGTATAAAATTATTTCAGGCAAATGCACAGCTGCTGTATCGTTGATATTTTCGGCAGATTTGTTTGTGGAACGAAGTGTGTGGGGGTGTTTTTTTTTGGCATTTTGATTTGTTGCGGTTGCAAACACAGAAAGTTTTCTATTACAATTTCAGTGCTTTCTCGCTAATTTATTTATGGTTAATGTCAAATACTTTTAGCCGCCTTCAAATGACATTGAAAAATATGAACATAATGTGTTTTTGGGTGTGTGGGGGTGTGTGGGTGGCTATGGTGCGCCTAATGGCCTGAGTCCCCTACAACAAGTGGAAACTGTGTGGCATAAAACAATTAAGATAAGCATGACACACAGGACGCATATCATGCTCAAGCACACATACATTTACATAAGAGGGGGCAACAAAGAGAGAACAAAAATCTTTTACGAATTTTACTTTAAGTCCTCACATGTGTGTGTGTGTGTGTGTGTGTTTGCTTTCGGGCCAGATTGTGCACTGTATGCTAAATTTTTTTGCGTTTTTTTTAGCAACTTAATCAGTTTAATTTTGTAACGTTGACAAACACTTTGTCTTTGGCCAAAGAGTGAGGTGAACTGCAAGTGCCACGATTAAAGTTGAACGATTAAAGTGGGTAAGTGTAAGAGACAAAAGCCGCAATATTCTGCACTCAAGAGTTGGCCCATAAAAAAAAATGGAGTGTTCAAGTAGGGCAGCAGCTCAATGCTTTCCAAACTTTTTTATAGGCCAAGTGGACGAGGGCTAGTCACGACATTTAACGCAAGCACAAACACAAAAATAAAATAAATAAATATTTGGTCATGTCCAATGCGGGTAGATAGGACTATATCGCGGGGGGTAGGTTGGTCGAGAGTCTGACCGGACCGGACCGTACCGGCCCGGTGCCTGCGGCGGCCAACAAATCAAATAATAAATAAAATAAAATAGTCCCAAATTGCATTAAAGCCAAACGAATATAATGGAATAATGTCGCCTATCTGTCGATAACAATGTGTTCCATTATGTGAAGCTCACAAATTGTCGCTTACCTGGACATTGGGTGGACATTCAACAGCAACAACTATAACAACAAAAATTGTTTGTACCATGCAATTATAATGTGTTTCTTCTATTGCCGACACTTTATACAAACACATTCACACACACACATACTACATGTATTTGCAAGCCATCGACATTTAGAGAAGTCGTTGTCCTGTGACCCGCCGGTTGAGTAAGTTAGTAAGTTTGTTTTGCTTTCGCGTAATTCGCTTTTAAAGTATACCGTCGATACCGTTTTAAATTGAATTGAATGGGCGCTCGAAGTGTTGTTAACAGTAGCCCGACGTACCCTTATCTGAAACGTATTGCAGCCATCACAAAATTATTTCTATGAAATTCAATTGAGGAAGGTTTCACGCAGGCGCATCACTTAACAGCGAACGAGAGCAAGTGAAAGCGACTGTTAGGAACTTAAGAAGCGACAAGTTTGAGTTTGAGTTCGAGTTCGAGTTCGGGTTAGCTGTCATAACAAGAGTCAGTTTCGTGTTCATAAAGTCTGAAGTTAAGTAAACAAAACAAATGTCAAGCTGCTTTTTCCTTCAAACATACAACGCTATAAGTTGCTGGCAGCAACAAGCAACTTGTTCGCTTTTAGTCATAAAATAGACAATCACACACACACACCCACACTTGTGTGTACTTATAATTAAGAAATGGTGTTCGCTGGCGCCAAAGTCGAGACATTTTTGAATTTGATGTTGATTTAAAAATCATTTTGTATGATTATCAAATTATTAGTTGACGCCATAAATCTCAATTTATTAATCTTGCTCGACAACTCAGCTTAGCGTTCCCAAGTGTGCCCTTTAATGAAATGCTAAGATGTTGACAATTATGAAAATTCTGCGCCAACATTATGTCTTAATGCTAATGTACGCACACTTTTGATCCCTGAGCTTGGGCTTAAATGTCCTGGCAGCCTTTTACTGTCGCTTGAGGTCTGCGGCCTCAGCTCGCTGTGGTTTGACTCAATTACCAGAAATCCCAGACAGCGGTGTTGTTATTAATAACTTGGCAGCTGTCAGATAAGTAACCAGTAAACTGTGGGACCTCCAACAGCTTATCCTTAAGTATTGCGTGAATTTTACTTGGGATGGGAATACTGTGAATAAAGTCAGCTTTCAATTCAAAAGCAACAGAAAAACTTAACCTTGTCATTACAACTTTGAATATATTTAAATGCTCACTTAAAGTATGCAGGGATTCGAAAAATAACTTCTTATTCCTAAACCAATTTAAATTTATTAAATTTTTCAAAGTTCGCGTAAGGCTATTTTTAATCTAGTTGAAGGACATGGACTTTCTAAACGACTCACTTGTGTTAAACATATCCCGACCTCTTTTATAAACAGAATAAAATCTTTAAAACACGATATTTTGGTAAAGTTTATTGTGAAATCCACTATCAATAGGAAACCTTTTAACTATTATTTATTCACATGTTACGTTCTTACTTCGCAATAAATATTCTTGTTAAACCCAAAAACACAATTGCATATATTTATTGAGGATCAGTTTCATTGCTTCCATAATTTATAGCATAATATTTTTATGCTCTGTTTTAAAAGCAGCAAAGCATAAGGCATAATGCCACTTGGCATAAGTAAAAGTGTTCGCACAACACCTGTTAAGAAATTGATTGGCTTAAACAGGAATAGAATGGGTGGCATGGGAGTTGATTCTTTCAACAGTGGTACACTTGGTTGCACATGCACAAGTAAATATCGCAACCTTGCATAAAAGCAAAGGAAAGCAGAAAAGATAATCAGATTTCATATCAATAACCAATAACCAGTCCAACTGCCATCAATAGCAATGAGTGATGAGGGGTGACATTATTTGTTTATGTGTTCGTGTGTGTGTGTGTGTGTGTGTGTGTGTCTGTGTGTTTGTAAGCATGAATATGTATAATGCTGCACTGGAATTCGCTGAAAGTAAATAAAGCAACAAAAAAAAAAAAAACGAAACAAGAACAACAAACAGAGATATCAATGCCATGCTGTGCATTGTTCGAGCATTGAAAAGGGTGGCAAAATGAATGTCAATGAACTGAACGGCAGCCATGATGAATGCAACTGTTTGCTATGAAAGCGTGTTTGAATGGCACTTACAGTTACAACCGTGTACAGTGTACCTGTAGAGCATACAATTGTCCTGTCCGCATTCAAACCAATAACACAGGCAAAACCAACAGAATAAACAGGATAAAATGGCAGGCAACAAGCTTGACTTGATAGCATCACTTGACAATTGACATGAAAGCATAGAACACATTGCGCTATATAACTGACATAATGTCTTTCTTAACTGTAACAAACACAAATGCCATTTCAATAAAGAAAAAACTCTATTACCAAGAAGATCTTATTAAAATGTTTAATAATCAAATTAATTGCCTCGCTAAAGATGCTAGCAAGAATTAATAATCCCGAACAGTTTCTCCTTAATTGAATGCAAATAAATGTGAAAATTATCAGGAATAGCAACCGGAGGAGCCAACCAAACCAGCAATCAACCAGCGGTGAGAAAATCCACAGAGCGGCAGGTAAGCTGGCAGGCTACTCGTCGCCCATTTTATTATTAACTCCAACGATGCGTGGGCTGCTTGGCAAGTAATGAAAACTAATGAAATAACAATTTATAGCCAGGCAACAACCTTAAGTCAGTCAATTAGCCAGGCAGTCAGACAGAAACTAAGTTCCTACACTGAGAACAAAATATTGTGACATAGATTAGAACATTTTCAAATTCCAGGCCATATCATTAAGCCAAGTTTATGACTAGAACATAAGCGCAATGCAATTAGTTTTAATTAATTGTCGCCACAGCAGTACTTGACCCAAACACACAGTTTCATTTAAAAACATCGCTTCTGCTGATACAGATGGATTGGTTTCGATCAGATTTAATGGTGACTGGCGCCGGAAGCTGATCCTGCCAACTAAACGGCTGGCCCGCCTTCAGGCTGTGACCGGAATGGCAGACATGTCATGTCAAACTGTCAGCCCCAAAAAAATACAAAAAAAAAAATAAGCACATCAAATATTTACATTTCAGTACACGAGTGTGGAAAGGCGAGCAACAACTGTTAGCTGCTCCTGCTACCAAATATCGATTACACTGGCTTAGTATAAAAGTTAGTTGACCAGGACTTTAGTACAAAGGACTTAAGAAGCATTTAACTATAAATATGTATGTGTTTGATCTATATAAAGAGAAATATGTTTATTATTTGACACAAAAATTGCCACAGAAACTTTGGCAGACAAAACCGGGTGAAACGGGAGGGTGGCATGTAAATGCCGCCCCCGGCCCAGACACACTTCTTCAAGTTAATGTGTGTTCGTGTGTCTTGTTCGTGTGTGTGTGTGAACCACAACATGTGTCGCCGAGCGTGAACAAAAGTGCTACGCAAATCACATTACCAACGACCCAAACTTTGACTGCGGCAACAGCATTAGCATCTTAGCATCTAAATAAGGATGTGGCTCCCCTCTCGTTCTCTCTCTCTCTCTCTTTCTCTGCTTCCTATGCTTCCTGTGCCTTGCGGTCTAATGCCTTAATGCGCTCAAACTTGCTGTAAATCAGCACTGCTTTTAACTAATTTGCGACGTCGAGCCGTGAGCTGTGAGCCTTGAGCCTTGAGCCAATCCAAGCCAGGTGTAAGGGCTCTCAAAAAATAAAAAAATAAAAATCCGAGCAATCGACTTTAAGTGGCCTTCAGAATCGGAATGTAAATCGTAAATTGAAACCACACATCCATGTCAAGAATTTGAATGGAAATATTTTTCTTGACTTTTTTATTGTTGTAATAAACGACGCACGTGTGCGCTGGCAAATTTTCGAATGCGCCATGCAAATGTGCAGGGCAACAAGAATCACAAATAATGACTCAAACTTATTTAAAGTAAGTAAAAAAAAAAAATAACCGGTTTGCATATCCTTTACACACACACACATATACAACGATTATATATGTGCATAGTTTATGTTCTTTGTGGCAACAGGACAAAAAGCGCGCCAATATATTGCATGGCGAATATAATGCAATTTGTGTGTGTGTGTGTGTGAGTGTGTGTGAACTTTTTAATGTAGTTTCAGGCACACACACAGACACACACCCAAACAAACAACAACAGAAAAATGAAAAATAGCCAAAAACAGGATGTTCCAAGCAGCTTATCAAACATGAATATTTACGTACTCCATTAACACGCACAAAAGAACGTAGTTTTTATGGTTTCGTTTAATGCAACTTAACTTAACACGAGCGACGAGCGGCGTCAAACGACAGCCACGAGCAGCCAACGGAAGTAAACTGAAAGAACCGAAGAGCGCCATGTTGTGTTGTCCATTAAAATGGCGCGTTTCCTGAGCGCTGTTAAACTTAACAGTTCGGCTGTTAAACGACTGTTGATGGTTGATGGCAAACGAAGAACGAAGTTGTGTGTGAAAATGCTCACAAAAGCTCCATTGTGCATTAAATATGGAAAGTGTAACAGCGACAACAAAGCAAAACAGAGTGCAATAGTAGCTATCTTAGCTGCAAATTTATTTGCAGCTTTGAAAGTCGTATTTATTTATGCAAAGAGCGCTAGATTAAAGATTAAAATAAGCACTTAGAAATGAGCAGCAATCAAACACAATCAGCGTGTAATTGCTTTCCGTTGAGGTTGCAAGCACCAAACAAATAGCAATAAATTATGCACCCTCAGAAGCAGGAGGTTAGCTGAAGGAGTCGAAAGGGTTGAACGGCAAAAACTCTCAGCGCTCTTGAATTTCATTGCATGTCAAATGCATGGTTTATCGTCAAGCTAGAGTTGTTAATTGAAAACAGACAAATGCAATGACTCTCACGTTTCAATTGGGCGACACGTTCTTTAGGTCGCGCTACTCACATGTTGATGGGTGATTTTTGAGTGTGTGTGTGTGTGGTTCACACTTTCGGCACGACTACACAAACAGTTCACAAGCTGAATTTTTTAATGGAGCAAACGCTGACGACATAAGTGTCGGACCTTTGTCCATTACTTACTAGTATGTGACTGTGTATTGGTCCATAGCTATTGATTTTTACTTTAAAATAAATTGGTTTCGTTTGTCTGCGCTGCTATTTGGCTGTCAACAGTAACTGACCAAACGACTTTCAGCCCGCCAAAGATTTGCCAAAAAGTTTTCTATAGCAATTGTTGCTTGAGATTATTTTTCATTTGGTCGCCCTGTCATCGCCTTTGGCAACCAACTATTGTTATTAATGTAGTCCAGCGCATTGCTGCTAGCCAAACTTGAAAGAAATGCAGCAACCAAATGAAAAGTGATGTTTTTTCTATCCGATGAACGTCACAAACTGAATGAGATATTTAGTGTATCCTCGAAACTAAAGCTCTAAATGGGCCTTCCAAAAATGTTCAGCTTAATTAAAATGCTAAGGATTACGGTTATTGTAGCCTCTTGTACACAATAACAAAGTTCTCGAACACCCTTGCCCCTCTTTATTCCACTTTAAGCTTAATTGAATTGCTTGTTTTTTGACTAGCAATTTCATTGTTTTGTGCTGTTTAAGCTACTTTCCGAGTAGTGTTTGAAGGCCGGGTCATTGTCGAGCATTTGCTGGCATATTTTGCCAGCTACGTGACACATGCTGTTACCATAACCGTTTCCCCAATCACCCCCAAAAAGAAACACAGAATCCAGCCAAGACAAAACAAAGCCATTTTTTTTTTTTAATATGAACATTTGGGGATCTACTGTAGGCTAATACAAATACATAGTAGAAAGGGGGCGAAACCTGCTTGCATTTCAACAGTCACCAAAAGGCTTTCAACCGTTTTGTCTCTATCTCTTTTTGAATTCTTTTATCTCGCTCTTGTTATCTTAGGTGATGAAGGGTAGAATTGTGTGCGTAAGCGCTACAAAAAAAAAAAAAACAAATGAATGTTACAATAAGTGTAAATGACAATCAAAAAAACACATTTTGTTAGACTTAAAATTAACAGTTAAGTGTCATTGAGCTGGCACAGAAGTATAAGTATTCGAGGGATTTCATCTTAAAGTAATCAGCATGCGAATGAAAGTTCACAATTCTCGGAAAGGAAAATAATTAAGTGGGAAAATATAGTTGAATTGGTTTTAATACGAAACACTGTTACTCAAAGGAGAAGCATTAACATTTATTTGTAGCTGTAGTTCTCAAAAAATGAGAATATTGCGTAATTAAATAAATTAAATTTCTTAAATTTTATATAATTTCATAAATTTCTACGGCCCACAAAAATAAACAACGATTTGCCAACTGTTTATTGTTGAATAATATAACAAGCAGCACATTTTTTTTTTTTTACATTTATAAACATGCTGTGACTCGTATCAGATCCTTGCAAAACACACATACACACACACACACACCCACACACACAATTGTGTTTTGCTTTTGTTTGTATGCTTAGCCTATCAAATTTAGAACGCTTATGTCGCCCAGATACGTCCCACATTTCCACAAAGCAATTATCATCAGTTTGAAAATAAAATGTGAAATAGAAAAAGTTGTTTTGTTTGTTATTAAACAGCAGACGAGCTTTGCTTTTCCACTGAGTCAGATTATAAGAAGTCAAGAGCTTGGCACCTGTAAAGTGGGGGAATCAGAGGGAAGTGAAATAACGGAAGCGACCCAAACATTTAAAGCACGTTTGTGTTTACCTTTCGTGTTTTGTTTCTGGGCGCTGAACGTAAATTTACATCTACATAATTGCTAGGAAACTCTGAAAAATATTTTATGCAAAAATCAAGCAAATGTTTGGAATAATCATATATGTAAATATATATTTTTTTATATATGTACATGCGTGGATGTTTATTTGTACAAATTTATGATAACACAATTGTAACAGACACCCACGCACGCACACGCACACACTCATAATAGATACATATATGTATATACTTGATTTCCACATGTGCACTAATCTTTTAAATTAACCACTCATATCCGCCACAGATCATGTCTAATTGATATAGGGGAAGATCTCAGTAGCCTGTTTCAACGAATCCCCAACTATTGCCACAGTTCGTTGCGTGCGTTGTCTATGTGTGTTGGTGAGTGTGTGTGTGAGTGAGAGAGAATAAGCGTTTGCTAGATTCTAAATGAATTTCCGTTTTAACAAAGGAGCAGCTGGAATTGTCGGATATGAAAATGTAGATGATTAACAGTGGTTTACATGGATATATTGTCAATCCAAAATATTTGTATATATTACGTAAGCGTTTCCAACATTATGCTTGAATTGAATTCAAAGCCTTTGGATTTCAAGATCGGAACAATGTAATAAATGTTCAAGTATCGATCACTTCTTGTAAGGTTAACTTCATATAAGCTCAAAGCTTAGATAACAATATTCAATTTAGCACAATTTGAAAGCTTTGTGCCACTGTGCGCTGCCAGCAAGGTAGAACACTCATCGTTCAAGTGCACAAGGTAAGTCTCTGTTAATGGTACATGGTTTGCTTTTGGCGTTTTGGTGGTTTGTCGACTGTTATTAATACGCTTATTAAGTACTGCGCAGTTGGCAATGAATTGCCCGTAAATCACTTCAAATTTAACTGTCTTATCTCCAAGCTTTAAGATTATATGCAATAGTTTATTTGTACTTCAAATTCAAAGGAGTTTGGATTAGCTGTAAGGATGATTAGCCTAAATCTGTTTGGCGCGCACAAGGCGATCCTGTTGTTCCTCGGGCGTGGGATGCTCTTGAATGAATCGAAGGGCTTGGAGAATTTCCTCTGGGATTGGTGGCGGTGTGGGCAGCAAATCAGATTGCGGCTGGAAACCATTCTCATCGGCTACATAGCTCAATTGAACGGGAACTCCCTCAGGTGAAGTGTACGCAAACGATCCGGAAGCATAAACGCCACCCTGTCCCTTCTCGCTGATAGAACTGCCATCGGTTTTCGCTACATCATACGAATAGGTTCCATCCGTATCAGCCTGGGTGGCGAATCTTGTGACCTGAACATCAGCATCGCCTCCATGCTGTGGAGCGGCGTTGGCACAAGCCAAAAGTGCAGCAAGCAGCAACTGTTGACAGTAAAACAAAATGTTGCAACAAGGATTTAAGAGGCAAGATTTTTACAAGAGAACTTACAATTTGGTACATGGTGTTAGCTGTGGTGTGTGAATATCAATGTGAAATCTCTGTCAGTAACCTACCATATTTATAGTATTCGAAAATGCAAGATTTCAAATGCAAATCATTTAAATCAAATATGCTGAGCAACATAGTTAAACGACCCATTTAGCAACTGAAGTGAACTTGAACTGGGGCATCGAATATTAGAGCAGAGACTACTAAATACGCTAGCAAACGATTTTTAATCAAATGCAATGAATTGGAAACAAGACAAAAAAAATAAAGCTTTTAATTGAAATGCTAATTGATTTTCATACAAAAAATGTATTGACTATTATTTTTGTTAATCTGTTAAATACATTTGTTTGACTGACCATAAGCTAGCCACCATGCCAAAGATACTCTATGTAATCAAACACAATGCCGATGACCCAACATCTACCTACTTACTATCAACATCAAATGTTGTTTTCAACAAACAATCCACAAACACTCAACAGGCAATCACAATAAGTATGTTAATTAAATCGAGTCGAGATGAGAGCATCGGTTGCAATGTTGCAACAGTTCAAACTAGTCAAGCCAGTCAAATATAGCTTCAATGCAAATTAGCAGCCAGCAACAATGGTAAACGAATTTATAATTAAATTTAACCAAAATGCAGATACGGAGATATGCTATTAAATGCTACAATGCCGTTGCATGTACTCGTCCATGAAAGACCCTTGTAAACGCGGCGCGATTTATGAGGCAGCTGCTTTTGTGGGTGGGGTGGTGGTGTGGTTGTATGCTGGCCATATGGTCTTGGTGTTGCAAAAGCAATGCTATTTGTACATGGTATAAACAACAATATTAAATTGTATTTTTTTTTTCTTTTTTCTTTTTATTTTATTACATTATTATTATCTCTGGCAATAAATGTCAACGTCAGCGAGTGGCGACAAAAGGACACACACAGCGCCCAGGAGCGGATGTGGGTGTTTACATATATATTCAGTATGTACATTGCGGATGTGTGTGTGTGTGTGTGAGCCATGTGCGTAGGCGACATCCCTCGGCAACCGGCTACAGCATCAGCATCAGCTCGAGGTCCAGAGTCAAAGTTGTTCACGCGGATTGTTTGCTCATGTTTGTTGCTTCTCGGCCATGCATGTGTTTATAGTCAAAGACGAAACACAACACACACTGGCCACACATGAAAGACAAGAAACAGAGATAGACTCGGATAGAGCGGGGTGAACAAGATGGACATGCTAAAGGCAGCGTGCAATGGATGCATCAATTTAAATTCTCTTCTCATATGGCAGATCCGATGCTGGCGCCTGCAAATATTGATTGCTTTGTTCGCTATAAGAGTCGTAACCATGTCCACACTTCGTTCTCCTTCTCGGCATACGCACGATTCCATTCCAATGACTTGATAATCGCCTCCGGAATGGGATGTGGCGTTGGCAAATGTACACTCCGAGGCTGAAATCCGTTCTCATCGGCGGTATATGACAATTGAATGAGCTGCTGACCTTCGGGCGTTTTAAACTGAGATGAGCCACATGCATAATAACCACCCACTCCCTGCTCCGGCTGTGCATTGTGCCATTGTTTGTCTCAAACTGATACTTGCAGCTATGATCATCCTGAGAGTCTCGGCTTGCGCTTGTGCCCAGGAAAACAACAGCAGCAAATACTATGACGAGTTGCTGCAAATCGCAAAAAGCTGAGAATCCATCTTAGTTATCCTTATCCTTTTATAATGACTTTCGATTTTGAACATTTTTGCGTGGCTTAGAGTTTTTGGTTAAAAGCTTAACTATGATTGATGTCTGTCTTTTTGCTCAAACTAAGTTTTATATTTTTTTAAAAATTATTGTTATATCCTCGAAAGGTCGAATCATGATGATCATGATGATGATGATGATTATGGGTTAGGGGTTAGGGGTATAATCCAAACAGTTGCAGATTCAATTATGGCGTTAGAGCTCAAACTCTAATCAACACAATCATTTTCATTTTCAACACCCATGCTTTCTCACTCGGCAAAATGAAAATAAAACCCAAGCATAAATCAAAACCTTAACCAACAGCACTTTGGCCGGCAGCGCTTTTGTGTGTTTTTGTTTTTTTTTTTTTTGTTTGTTTGGGGTTCAAGAAACTCCGCTAGATACACGCTCCGGGTTTTGCTGCGGCTATTAAGGTAATTAATTGTTGGTCTTAATTCATTAATTATAGCTAAAACACATATATGTATACATGTGTATTTTACTACTCTTTTGATATGACTAAGAAATTAAAGCAGTAATACCCCGTTCCCTTCGATGCTGACTAAATGAATCTGTTACCCAATTTGTTATTCGGACACCATTTAACGGTTAGCATTTGCGTTGTGAGCTTCTCCATTTGATTAGATCTATAATTGGTTGTTTATAGAGCGCAGATCATTAGATATTAATATATGGGTTAAGGGTGTATCTTTCTTTTCGTTAGTTATATCAATTTGTAATGTGATTATTTGTTCATATTGGGCTTATTGTTTTTTGCTTACAACTTCAAATGTTTTGCCCATGAGACACATTTTGAGGGCATTTCTATTTGAAATAAATCAAAAGACGCAAATTATTTGCTTTTTTAATTTGGTTTGACATAAGCGCTTTAAGGCAGGAGAGGTTTGGGCCCTGCTTGAGTTTAATAAAAAGTAAGATTGATCGAAGACTATTAACAAAGAAATTGTAATAATGTGCTTAAACCAAATAACGAACAATAACTTACAATAACGAAATGATAAGGTTTTATTACAACAAAGTATACATATACTATACATAAACCCAAAAGAACGAGACTTACACTTTTACCAACCATTCACAACTTATAAGCGTTTGTTTGCAGGTTTTTGGAAACAGTAATTCCCATTGAAAAGTTTTATCAAAACTCATATGTGCAAAACTTAAAAAAGCAATGACAAATGAGCTGCGATTTTGTAATTTGCGTAAATAATGAATTGCAATAAATGGCAATTTCTTTCAGGTTTTGTCTTTCATATGGAGGTCAGCGTTAGAATGACTGATTTTGAAAGTATGTAGTTGACATTGTGGCCCTTATGAGCCATAACACATAATCTAATGGCCATTTGAAATCTGTCAGTAGCAATGACAAAGGATTAAGTTTCTCGACGATTATCGATTGCCTTCTGCATGTCCAAAACAACAAATAAGACGACTAATGAATAGCCATAAATCGAGTCTTAATGCGTACCAAATGTGGAGCAGAAAATAAACAAAGTTTAAATTATTCAAACACGGCAAGTTTTGGCCTAGACTTTTATGATGATCGAACGTAGCAACAGGGACGAGAATTGAAAGTACAAATTGAAGTTCACATTAAATAAAATAAAAAATTGATATCGCTTGTTGTATCCATGACCTTGAGACTTTAGACTTGAGACTTGTCGCAACCACAATATTTAGGTCAATTATTTTTGGCTGACAACAACTTAACAACGTACAGCAAGTGCTCCTTTTTGTACATGACTTTAATGCGGCAGCCCAACAAAAAAGACTGATTGATAGCTCGCAATACGAAATACAGGCTGAAGCGGAAACCACTTTGGCATCAGCCAAACAGGCATCGTCTGCGAGGCAAGGAACTGCCTGAGAATCGTAACAAGTTGTTGCTTCTTTCATTTAAGTTCAGCCAAGCGGCTGACGGCACCCAACCCATTTGGCCCGAACAGCCGGTTCCGACAAAGCTAAAAAGGGAACAAAAAAACAAAAACAAAAAGAAATAAAAATAAAAATAAAATTATGTTGCCGGCAAATCCAACTCAGTCCGAAGCGTCAGTTGGTCTTGACTCTGCAACCATCTCCCTTTCTCTCTCGTTCATTTCCGACTACGAAAATTCACAAAAAGCATTCACAAATCTTAAAAATGGAACAGCATGTAGCTTAAGCTTATTTCGTTGATTTTGCTTTTGCGGTTCATTCGTACTAGAGATGCAACGCTGAATCTCGCTGAATCGGTAGGTTGTACAAGATTTGACTTAAATATATAGTTGCCACAAACAAAAACAAAAGGAAGTAAAGTAAAGTATAAACTCCAATTATAAGTATAAGAAACCTTTTGTGAAAATTATTCAAGCTCATAAAATAATCCATATTGATGGATTTCCTATTACCAATAATTCTTCAACTAAATCACAACGTCGTGACTGAGCACGAAATCACTTTACGCAGCTCTTGAATTGTAACAACATTAATAAGCGTATTATCACTCAAGAGATAAGAGAAACTTCCAGTTGGCCATCCCTGTTAATGCTTATATTTTTAGCCAGGACAGAAGACGACACATGTTGCTGTGGCAAGGTCGTGGCTAAAAAGCCCAGGCTCTGACGTGTCTGGACTTTTGGTTTTTGTTTTCTTTCTTTTTATTTTTTTTGGGTCAATGTTCAGTGATTTTGTAATAAATTACTGCGTACAGTTTTTTAATCGACTTTTATAAGAAGTTGTTTCACATCATTTATAACGAACTTTTGCTTATGATTTATTAAATAATTTTTTGGATGCATCAACTTAATAACATTATTTAACATTTATGTTTGTAGATTCCCGACGAAGACATTTTAAAATAGCTTATTTAACAAACTATTGAAATTAAAGACACAAAGTTTTTTGGCAAGGTGCTAAATGAATAATTAAGCAAAGCAGTCACAAAAATGTAATTTGACAAACAGAACTTGGCCAAAAACCGGCAAAACTAAAACAAAGCAGCCGCATGAGCATACAATTTATTAAATTTATGAGCGCACTTCCCAAAAATTAACCATTATTTATGAACTATCTATGTGTGATATTCGCAGCAGGGCCCAGCTAGTATGACTGTCTTGGATATGTCTTGAGCACTGGTTTCAGGTTCAATGCTAAGCACAATAAAAAAAAAAAAGTTGTCGTTGGCTTGGTAATTGCCAAAAAGCTGACTATAAATGGACTGGTACTCCATTTCAGCAGCATTCATTCTCGAGTCGACTGCAAACAGACAAGCACCACCATGAAATTCGTAAGTTTATGCTCAAAACGGAAGGAACTTGATTTTAAATAGGAAATATCTTAATTAACTTTTAGTTCATCTTGACCGTTGCGCTCCTTGCTGTTGCCCAGGCACGTCCCAACTCCTTCGATGCGAATGCCGAGTTGCGTGAGTTTAAGAGCGATCTGAAGGAGGATGGCAGCTACATCTATCAATATCAGACTTCCAATGGCATTGCACAACAGGAACAGGGCGTTGGAGGACACTATGCGAGTGGCTCATCCGCCTACTATGATCCTAGTGGTCAACTAATTCAGTTGACCTACACTGCTGATGAGAACGGTTTCCATCCACAGGGCGCTCATCTGCCCACACCTCCACCAATTCCAGCTGCTATTCTGAGATCCTTGGAGTACATTCGCACTCATCCGCAGCAGGAGACGCGACAGGGACAGGGTCGTTTCTAAATTGTTGTACATTGTAAAATAACCAATTTAAGGTTGTTTGCAGTTTTTTGTATTTTATAAATTTTAACCTAGACATTCTGTGAAATAGAATGATAACATTGTACAAGCTTATTTTTGAGCTGCTGGGAAATAAACAACTCCTTTCATTAAAATCTAAACTATTCTGTTTTATACAAATATTTATTTGCCAGAGCCAATTCATAGCCACTCTAACTGATTTTATTAACATGCCGAATTTCGATCTGTTGTAAAATAGAATTATTTTTATTGGAATGCTTTGCCGCAATTAAATAGATGCGGTAAGTTTTTGTGGCAATTCGTCTGCCCCGGAAGCCAAACTGGTTTCAACAGTCTAGCGCCAAGAGCCATATGTATAGAAAAAATGTTAAAACTCACTTCTAAGAAAAGTTTTTCAATTCATATTTAGGCTTCTTTTATGTCATTAAGTGCATGTGTTGAACTTAAACCATATGCTAAAATATAAACTGTGCTATAATAAGAATAAAATAAGATTCTATATGATTGTTCGTTGATTTAAAAAGCAATGTTTATGTATCAATAAGTAAATTGAATCATTCACTGCCAAAAAAAAAATCGAAAGTTGTGAAAAATCAACAAATAATAATATAATAATACATATATATACATATATATCTTCCAAACACGTGTTATCTGAGTTGTTTGGTCTGTTTGGACAGCCAAATTAGTATTCGCTCGCCAATTGAGAATCATATTCCAATTATGTCTGAAATCGGACAACTTTGCATTTTAATATGCGGCACTAAGCCGAATATTAAAATTCAGTCAAACAAAAATAAAATTAAACCACTTTATCATTCATAAACTAGTAAGCAAGCTTATGAAACATTTGCATAAGTTAGGCATTAGTCATTTGTTTTGTTCGGGTCGCTCTTAGCTGATTGACAGTAAGTAATATTGATATAATAATAAATCGTTGTGCACGCTTTTTGTGTGTCAGCCCTAAATAAATAGTTTTGAAAAAACGTGATGTTAAAAGTTCTTCACAAATTATTAAATAGATTATTTCCGATATCAATTCAGTTCATGTATTTCTAAAAACAAACTGGGCCCATAAATCAAGTTAGTCAATCAATATATCCACCATATACTACAACTTTTGCTAGATGGATTTTGATATTTTGGCACGAAAGTAAATCCTGTTTTGTGATATTTGATATTTAATTGTGGGCCGTTAAATTAACGCCAAAATTATGTTCCAACTTGTTAGGCGCACACATTTATCGCCTTTAAACAACACAAAAAATTCAGTGACTTAACAAAATGAAAAACAATAGAAATAACTGAAGCATGCGCCGAGCCACAAAATGAAACCATAAATTATGCAAAATATTTGTAGCGATTCACAAAATCGTGTATTTACATTTAATTTAGTCAAATTTAGTTTTGGGTGTGTCCGGCCTAGCACTAGTCTACGGGGAGGTCTTAAGTGGGGGACTAACTCGACATTGACACTGCTCCATGCAGCGATGCTTTTAGTTTCAGCTCTTTGGCTTGACTTGTAGTCTTAGCCCACTCACAGCGACGACGTCAAAACGGCTGCTCTTGCTGACGATGCGTGCAAACATTCTCCGGTTATTTTTTGCCAAATCGGGCATTTGGCTTGCTCTTTTATTGCTATGGCTATTTAGATTAATTTCCTGAACATCATTCATACACAAGCTGTTGAAGCAATCAGGTTTTAATGAGAATTGTGATTTTTGTGATTTTTTGTATAAATGCGTTTGCAATCTTCAACTAAGTCAGCAATTCGATTTGTCTGCCAGTTGAAGACACACAAATCTCCAAACTCAAACACAAGATGTTCCGCTTCGTAAGTATTCTTGAGAGCAATGCAGGAGAGATTCACATCCTAACTGAGCATTTCTGTATGTGTTTTAGCTCCTTGTTGCCTCCGCATTTATTGCCTGCGCCTGTGGTGCATCTTTGAGCTCTGATGCTTATGCCACCGGCCGTAGCGACAGCAAAATTGATCCCAGTGGCAGCTACAGCTACTCGTACGACACTTCCAATGGCATTGCTGGACAAGAGCAGGGAGTTGGTGGTGTTTCTGTCAACGGTGGATACTCTTACTACTCGCCGGAGGGAGAACTGATTCAAATCTCCTATGTTGCCGATGAGAATGGTTTTCATGCACAGGGCTCCCATGTGCCAACACCACCACCAATTCCCGCTGCTATTCTCAAGTCGTTGGAGTACATCCGCACTCACCCACAATACGAAGAGGCGCCTCAGCGTCAATTCCAAGCCGTCAGCCGTAACCAAAAATTCGGTCGTCAGTACGGTTAGGTGTTAAAAACTCTTTACAGCTCTGAACTCTTTGTTAATTTGTTTGTTTTGAAATAAACAGTTGTGATGTGGAATTTGTACTAAAACTAAAGTTGCGATTTGTATTTATGACTAAGTGTTCCAAGATGCCGAATAATTTGTATGAGAAACAAGGGATGTATAATAAATCCATTTTATTCTGTTGTTATACATAACAAAAAATTATATTTAATTGCAGCTCCTAAAAGTATGCTGCTTACAAATTTCGAAAACAATTTCTTATAAGAAGCCAAGTAGTCCAGTCGACAATCCATATAACAAACTTAAATTTTTTATCATTTCCAATCTGGTTTAACTTAAAATTCATTCTATGTATCGAATTTACCACAAACAAAAAATGGGTTTTCGTCCCCATGTAATTCGTTATATAGAGGTTCAACTGTAATATAAAGTTCATCTTTATGTATGTAGTTTGTACTGGATTCACATCTGTTTGTATTTAAGTAAGTAAGTATTTATTATGAGTTAGTTTTTAAAAGACTCTAGTGAACGTTTATTTTTCAGTGCAATTCTAAGAAATCGCTTTACGAAGTTTTCTTAATTCTTACAATTCGGTCAAAAAATAATTACAAAATAAGTAATATTTAATATTTGCACGGTTGCCTCTCTAAATTTATTAGGCACCAAAATTCAGCCAACTTTTTTACATCCAATTTACATCGCTTTAATTAAGTAATAAATCTAGCTCTGTTTGGCCGTCAAGGTGCATTAGCATCAGCAGCTCTTTTTAAAATCGTATAGACACGCAAATATTTAACACAGTCAAGGTATAACGATTGCTTTTGCATTTCATTAACATCAAAAACGTTAGCAGTCGAACGACATTTGGCCAAAATAAAGTGACCATCAATGCTGGCAGCTCTTGTCTGGAATCTCTTGTTTACTAGTTGTTTTAAAAGTAATGTTGTCAAATAAATTAAATATCAAAGTCCTCGAGGGTCAGCTTCCTCAACTTTTCCTTAAACTAAATGTATGTAGGGTATTTTCAGGTCGAGCACTATCGACAGTAGAAATGAAAACAAATCAAATTAAACAACATTAATTATTATTTACTATCTTAATCTAAACATTTGTATGCTAGGTGACAACAATCTTATTTCTTAATTCTAATTACTTTAAATGGATGTGCCTCAATGTAGGCCAATCCCCTTAGAATATAATCCGGAATTGGGGGAGGTGTGGGCAAATGATCGCCTGTAGGCTGGAAGCCATTCTCATCGGCTGTATACTCCAAGCTAATGGGTTGGCCATCGGGTGCTGTGTACTGAACGGATCCTGTGGCATAAACACTACCCAATCCAGTTTCCGCTGCCTGAATGTTGTTTGATGTACCATATTCGTAGCTGTAACTGCCATCCTCGTTAATCTGACTCGTATACTTGGTTATGACTGCATCGGACTCATCAGCCGCAAAGCAGCTGGAGATAAGGTATATTACAGCAAATATAAGAGCCTGAAAATAGACAAAATTATATTAACAGTTTACTATTCATATATTCCACACTTACTAGTCTATTCATTATTGTAGTATTTTAAGCTTTAAGTCGATTCGCACAGATTGATTTTGATGATGAGACTGATGTCGAAATCAGGAAAGACGCGACTTTTATATCAAACTTAGCTGGAACGTTTGACCAACAACTACTACAACGCCAACAACTATAAACGCCTGGGTTTCAAAAACATTAAATATGCGTATTGAAATATTTTTGATTGGTTTTTATGACAACAAATTATTAATCTACGCATCTAAAATATGAATCTGACCGCGTTTTACTAACCTTTTAAAGGTCGTAACTCTTTGATAAATGCATGGGCTTATTATTCAAAGCAGCCCTATTCATCAATACAAATGATCATATTTAATGACAATGCATATCTGTAAGATACTTTATATTGAAGTTAATATTACCTACCGTATTTTAATAAGAAGATTATGGTTGTTATAATCTAACTTTTATTTATGTGTGTCTTGTAATTATATTCATTTCGAATTTACATGTTAACTATCATTTGAAGGGCGAAAACAAAAGATAACAATATTGTGACGCGTGCTTAAACATTGACAGCGTTTTGTTAAACGGCGTAGTGACAACCAAAACCTGACAAGTTGTTTGTGACGAACGCTAATATCTTCAAATTTATGTGTTTATTACGTTAACTTAACAATTTCAAATAAAAAAACAAGTTGGCATTACTAAGCGCATATTCGCTTAATATCGAAAAGCTTGATTTTCGCGCCAAATAGCACAAAACCGCAAAATGCAGCCCACCGACATCGTCTGCATTCGATATCAAAATGAAAAAATATGGATGTTTAATGTTTTACATTATTTCTTTTTTTCTTGTTTCTTGTTCGCTCTCCCAGCGACGACAGTTCCCCACAGTTCGGCCCACAGCCCTCCACAGTTACCCATTAATTTAATTGTGTGTGTGTGTGCATTCATATATTCAATGGAGTGCTTGTATGCGTTATGCGTATAGCGTTCAACGAAACAAAACGTTGACGTTCACAGGCGAGCCGCGCAGCTCTGCTGCTTGTATGAATAATGAATGTTATTTGTTTTGTTATTTTTGCGTAAATGTGTGCTCACAACTTTTTAAATATAACAACCGTAGCTATCGCATATTTAAATATCGATTACAAAATGTATGTACAGCTATCGATATTGAATGCTTTCTAGTTCTGCTGAGCAACCCTGATAATCAGTTCTGATATCGCAATACAAGAATAAAGAAGTAAAACGTAAGAATTACAGTACTTCCATAATTATTTAAAACATAGACCAAATAAAGAAATGTGTGCAAAATGTGAAGAAAATAGTGAAAATGTGTTATGAGAATGTAGTGTATGAAATACATTGTGTAAATGTTGATTTTAAAAGCTTTTGCAAAGCAATATTTTTTCTTACAAGCGCGCCATTTTGTTTTTGGACTTTCTACTTCTCGCCGTGTTTTCTTTTGTGCAAAATATTAAGACCTCCCCCTACAAAATAATCAAAAACATTGTTAATTGCTCGATTCGTTGCACTTAAATATGTAGTTGAAAAACAATTATATTAACGCGCAACATACGAACATTTGTATGTATGCATGTGTGTACATACCTAAATAAAGGCTGCTGAAAATGTCAATACGATGAATAAACGAAGCAGCGATTAGTACGACGACGTCGGTCGTGGTCGTGCTTGTCGGTTGAGGCAGAGGGTCAGACGCGCTAATTACGTCATAACAATCAAAGAAAATTCAAGGTCTCGCTAGTGCTCATCAGAGTTATGAAGCCTACGTATTAGATTTCGTTACGTTTTTATTAAAAATAAAACTTATGGCAAGCCAAAAGAAAAAAATAGTTCACAGACTTTCTGTTCAATTTCCTAGCATCTGTCCGTATCTGTGTATGTATGAGTGTTTACGTACGTATGTATGTACATGCTTTCCGCGACTGTTTAATTACATACATATTTACATACGTACGTATTTTGTTGTTGGTTAGCACTGCTGTTTATTGTTGTTGTAAGCAGCAGCACGAGCGAGCGCATACAGAACGAAAGAGCGATAGAGTGCGCGCGTCGACAAGAAGAGATAACTTCACACTAATCGGAAAACAAGAAGAAGAAAACCAAATATTTAAACCAAACAAATTTTAATATTGCTCTTATCAAATAATTAAATACATATGTTGTGAGTAAATTCTTATAAAATTTGATTCGCATTCCAATTTCAGCAGCACATGAGATGTGTGCATCCGTCTATGAGTACAGCGGTGCGGCATAGAAACCGCCGCCAAACGGCTAAAGTTCATACTTATGAACGCATGTGTGCAATACATACAGACAGACAACGACCAGAGAAGCAACAACATCAAAAATATCACTTGAAGGCGCCTCCCAAAAATAATATTGTACATGAAATTTAATTAAAGCAAAAAACAAAACAGAAAGCTTACAACAACAACTGAACGGAAAGGAAAAAATAGCAACAAAAAATCAATAGGCGATAAAAAAAAGTGTTATCAGCGTGTTTTCGTCATTACGTTTTGGAATTAAAAACGCTGTTGTTGGGTTTCTTTGCTTAGTTGTAATTTTCAACAAATTGTTGTTGCTGCCGCGAGACAAAGTACGCGGCAGCGGCAACAGCATCGCGCTTTGTTGTAGACGACGCTAACGCTGACAATGTCTGTACAGCAGTTCTGCCTGCGCTGGAACAATCACCAGCCCAACTTTATATCGGTTTGCTCGTCCCTGCTGCACAATGGAACGCTAGTGGATGTCACACTTGCCGCGGAGGGTCGCCAGCTGCAGGCCCACAAAATTGTGCTATCCGCGTGCAGCTCCTACTTTCAGGTGAGTCGGGAGTTTCATAACTAAGTGAATACAAACGCTAATTCGAGTTTCTCTGATAGGCGCTCTTTACAACGAATCCGTGCCAGCATCCGATTGTCATACTGAAGGACGTGCAGTACGATGATCTGAAGACAATGGTAGATTTTATGTACTACGGCGAGGTGAATGTGTCGCAGGAACAACTGCCACACATTCTCAAAACGGCTGAAATGCTCAAAATCAAGGGTCTTGCCGAAATGCCCACTGATCCGGCCAACCTCACCAAGTCCGACAGTAAATCGTCCAGCGAGGCGACCGAGTTGCTCGGCCAAACTGGCGCTAATGTGGCCGGCACAAATTCTGGTGCTGCCGCGTCCAGTCTGGGTGCAGCTAGTGGCAGCAGCAGTGCTGGTGATTCACTTTGGAGCAGCAGCGAAGCGCAGCAATTTCAACAGCATCATCAGCAACAGCTGCAACAACAACTGCAGCAGCAACAACAGGCGCAACAACAACAGCAGCAGGCGCAACAGCAACAACAACAGCAGCAGCAACAACAACAGCAGCAGCAGCAGCAACAACAACAGCAGCAACAGCATCATCATCACCATCATCATCACCAAGCACAACAACAACAGGCGAGCAGCCAAGCGCAGGGTTCGCAAACGCATCACCATCAGCTAAGGCGAACGCCGTCGCCGCTAAGTGCTGGTACCTCGCCAGCCACGCGGCGCAAACGTTTGCGTAAATCCTCGAATAACGGTGAGTGTGAGTTTGGTAAAGAATCGTGCATAAATTTATTATATATATTTATAAACATGTTACTTATGCAATATTTTTGGGTATTAAATAGGTTCCGGTGATCGCAACAACTCCGAGGAGCAGCACAGCAGCTCCCTGGATGCAGCTGGCACCGCTGGCAGCGCTGCTGGCCTAAGTCTGGCCCAGATGAGTCAAATGTCGTTTGGCGGCGGTGCTGGCAGTAATGCATCTGCAACACTAGGCAGTCTGTCGGGACACTCTATGCATGCCGCCAAACTGCTGAAGGAGTCAGCGAGCACTGATCTTGAACAACAGCCACAGGATTCGGATTTAGACGATGCACATGGACACATACATATGCAAATTGTAATGAAATTGGTCACGTTAATCTTATATCGAAATTCGAACATTTTGCTGAACTTCATTTCTTTCATCCTAATTATTGATCGCCGTACAGAAGCCCGAAGTCGACATCGGCAGTGTGAATCAATCGATGCCTCTGGATATATCTGGCACAACGACACCATCGGAACACGACGCGCCCAATTCACAATCATCGCACTCCGGTATGTCCTTGCTTAATACTTGCTGAAAATGAATCGCACAATAGCAACTAAAATAATTGTTTATTTGTAGCTAATATTTTAAAATGTGCGATTCTTTTTTCATGTGCTTAAGAACTGATTAGAGTTCAAATACGCTAAAAAAAAAAACACTTACATATAAATCAAATCATACGCCAAGATCGATCATGCTTCATTAAGGGGTTTTATATACCATATTGGCAACAGGCTACCAATGCGGCAGAAGAGTCAAGGTGTGCTCTACTTGGTCCCTAAGTTTTTCTGTTATATTTTGTTGATTTTGCTATCATTATCATTATTTCATTCCAACGATTTTGCTCAGATGTAGCTACTTTATCTGTTGTTTCTCTGCTATCGCTCATTCACATGTCATGCATTTCACATATATACGCATACCCAAACAAACACACGCTCGCAAAAACACACACACAAACACTTAATTGCAACACTTACGTTAAAAAAAATTTAAGTGCAATGCAAAGCGCTTAGAGAAATGAATGCTAAAGCTAAATATGAAAAAAAAAAAAAAAATAAGACTTAAAATAACAAAAAAAAAAGCATAAAGACTACCGTTTTACCGATTAAGTGCGATTAAATTAATTATGTTACATGATATTAATTCATTTGTATGTACATGTGTATATAATTAACTACTATTGTGTATTCTATTCAAAAACGAAATCCAACCTGAACTTGGGAATGGGAGAGAGCTAGCACAGAGTCCAAAAACTTAATAACTGTATATTACTTATTTGAAAATTTCCACATAAATTTTGTATTTTTTGTCGATTTTATTACTAAACTCTTATGTTTGCCAAATTATTATTTTTGTTTTAATTTGAGTATACTCTTTACTTTTTTTTTTGTTTGTGGGGAAGCATTTTGAAGATCGGTTTTCGAATGATAATGATTTAGCATTAGCAATCTTTCTTATACTCGATACCGATACCGATACCAAATACCATTCTACTATTGTAAACTACTTACTATACTCTATGCCTGTTGCCCAATGGTTTGCCCCCATATTTCATAAACTCAGATCTTGGCCAATTGAAGAGCCCCCCGTCCCGTAAACAAAAAGATTAATTGAGATTAAATTTTTATAGAAAGTAATTTTTTCAATTTCAAACCCGTACTAAAGACAAAACCACATCTTACGCCTGTCTCTCTCTCTCCCCTTCCCAGGTCTGCAATGGACAGTTGTTGATTCAAACTATTCGCGCTTCTCGATGCCCGCCTGCCAGTCCAACTTGATTGGCAATGGCAATGGCAACGGTAACGGCAATCAAAACAGCGGTGCGAATAGCAGTGCCGGCGTCGGTACCGCCGGCACCACCACTGACCAGCGTCAACAGCAGCAGCATGAAGCCCAGCAGCAGGCCACGCAGCAGCAGCAACAACAGCATCTGCAGCAGCTGCATTATCAGCAGCAGCAGCAGCAACAACAACAGCAGCAGGGCACAACAACTGGTCAAGCGTATTCGTCGCAAATTATAACCGTTAATAATCTGGTCAGTGGTTATGCAACGGCATCGCAAAATCTGTCGCCCACATCACCTAATGAGTCCAATATGGTGCAGTCCGTCTACAGTCAGGGTCCGACGCCCACTCAGTCACCTGTCCACTCGGGCGTAGGTGGCGGTGGCGGTAGTAGTGCAGGTGGAAGCGCTGGCAGTGCCGGCGGCGGTGGCAATAACAGCAGTGGTGGTGCTAGCAGTCAAGTAACCAAACGCAAGCGATCTGTAAATCCACAGGGTGATGAGAATTTCATTAGAGCCTTGGAAGCAGTGCGTACTGGCGGCATTGGATTTTGCAAGGCGGCACGCTTATACGGTGTGAACAATCGTACGCTCTGGCTAGAGTATAAGAAACGCGGTTACCCGGTGTCAAGGCCGAGCATTAAGGCGCGCGTAGTCAAACAGGAGCCGAATTTATCGCCCTCGCCTACACCATCCACAAATCCCGGCGACGATACGACCAACGAAACATATGATCATCTAACTGCTGCAGCTGTTGCCGCAGCACAAACTGCTGCACTCAACATGCAGATACCGCCGCAGACCGAGACGCCAACGCCATCACTGATGTGCACGCCACATCATGCAGGGACAGCGACGACCACAACAACCGGTGGAAGCAACACGCATCCAGCCATCGGCGTTATGAGCCTCTTCGATGCTCGGTACATGGACTCACCGGCCAGTGTGCACACCATGTCCCGGCAGCGTTATATCGATGCGACGGGCGCTGGATCAGCTGCCGCTGCCTCGGGAGCGGGCACAATCAATGTTAATCCGGCCGCTGCAATGAATCTACAGAGTATTAACTTCAACTCAATATAGAATACGATTTCCAATCACATGGACGTTGCTGCCGCAGTGGCAGGTGTAATGCAGGTTGACCAACTGAGCTGCGGCGGCGGTGAGTCTGCGCACGGGCCAGGGCCAGGCCAGTTGCTGCAGGCAGCTGCTGTAATGGCTGCCAGCGATCCAGAACCAATGAGCATATCAGCTGTGCCCGTATCGGTCTCAGCAATGGGCACTGCGCATAGCGCAGCGGCAACCGCCTTTCTTTTCAACAATTTTGTAACTGTAGCGGCGCCAACACATTCTTCGTCGCAACCACCACCATTGGTTGCCAGCAGTCATGCGCCGCTGGTTAACAATGGCCTGCAATACTTAGATAAATCCTAAGAACCTCTACTCACTCACACACAATCTCCAACTAAGGCGCAGCAGTGCAAAGATACAGGTATTACAGGGCAACGGCAGCTACTAGTGTGAAGTGCAGAACTATATATAGGAAGGTGCATTGATAAGTGGATAGAACGAAAGTCCTTAGAGTTATGCAGATATGCCGATAACACACCAAACAAACACACAAGCATATGTAGGTGATCATATATTCCTTAAGCTATACGTTGCGAGTCGAAAATTACATTTAACCGTTGTTGAACCATAAGGAATCGGCAATAACTCCAAACAATTTGTATTTGTACATAAGATTATATACCATTTTTAGTGTTTACTCATTGTAAGAAATCAAATGATTTATTATGTATCGACTTAGCTAGTATGTATATATTACTTTAAAATATCTATTTTATACTTTAAAAAAAAAAAAACGGCCTAACTATTATTTCAAATCTCAGTTCTCTTATTAAATCCCGGCACTCGTGTTACAAAAGCAGACCTTTATACCACATACATTCTAATTCGCATAATTATATAGATATACCCTCAATATAAATATTTGTGTACAGTTTAAGGCCAATCGATTTTTGTTAAAATTGATGTTTGTATCTAGTTTTGAGGTTAAAATTGATGTGTCGTTGTACGGATAGTGTTAAAATCCGCATATAATAAACCATAATGATATATAATTAATTAAGCCAACTCAATAATGTATGATATATATGTATGTACCAATATATATATTTGTAAATGTACGCATTCATTTTGTATTTTCGATTTTGGGATGGTTTTCTTTTTATTTTTTTGAATAACATGGAAGCAACAATTCACAGAGACTGTATTTACTCATTGATATATCGTCGAAACCAGAGGATTGCACCATTCCACTAATAGTTTCTGTTGAAAAGTAATATGTTTGTAATTCTTTTTTCTTGTTTTTGTAAGATCATTTAAATACATACTAGACATATCTTGAAGGGTTTCTTGATTTTATCGTTTTGTGATGGGTTATTGTACATACTTAATGTACATTATTTACAATATAAATAAACATATTGTATATGATTGATTGATAATTATATGATTATCGAGGGCCATATACATACGATAAAAATAGGACTAAATGGGCAAGCCATATACGCAATATACAAAACTAAGATAACTCGTAACCACCCAAAATCCTAAATGGAGACTGCAGAATGTAATGGAAACAAAATGAAAAACAAAACAAAGAATAAGAATAGTGTGTTTTTAATGCAATACAATAAAATCAAATACTTATAAATACTATGTATGTAATAAAATAGACAACTTTTTATATTGTCTGTCGCATGGCAAACTAAATACTAAGCGTGATTTTTTAGAAGTCATTTGTATTGTAATTGTAAACGTAAAACTTTGGTAATGCATTTTCATTCCTACATTTAGATGCATGGGTCTTATATACACGTCAACAAACAAAACAAAAACGAATACGAATGAATGTTCATCAAAAAAACAACGCAACGCAAAACAAAAATTAAATAAATAGAATAAACAATAATTATGACTAACTCTGTTTCCTACAATTGCGTGTTTAACATATAAAGTTATATACATATATACATATTTAATTATTTACAATAAATGTACTATTAGTCAGCGGTAGTAAATAAACAAAAACGACTGTAAAATAAGTTACGCAAACTTTGTGTACGATATTATGTAACTAAAAAAACAAAAACCTTTTAGATTTTAGGCTTCTTCAATGTGCAAGAAACGAATAAAATTTAAAAAAAAAAAAAAACAACAATATATTCTACCATTCATATAAACAGTTTTTGTTTGTTAACAATTGTGAACAATAAACCATAAAATCTAATTAAATTATTCTGTTTTATATTTTTATTAGAACCGAGTCCGGCGCATGTCACTCAGCATCATCCAACGCTGGCCATCATGCACAGTCAGGGCACCAGCAGCAGTAGTGGTAGCTTTGAGCGAACACCAAGTGAAACGGAGACGGCCACAGATCTGCAGACGACACAGTCGATGGCTCCGATGGGCTCAAAGAGGAATCGAGTGCTAACGCGACAGCCCAGAGTGAAACGGGACAGCGACAGCCTCTCGTCGACTAATCAGATTTCACCGGACACAGCTGCCACAACCCTGGACTATGATCCGTTTAATGCGGCGGGCACAACGGCCAGGGATTACTCGACGCATCATCATCATCAGGCCCAACAACAACAGCAGCAGCAGCAGCAATCGTACCATCCTCATCATCATCATAATCCGCATCATCCTCATTTGTTGACCGTGCCACCTCGAGTTGAGCGGCACGCGTCTGAGCCTGCGCCCAGTTTGGCATCACCCCCGACCCCGCATCTACTAAGCGTGCCGTCCAGCACACCATATCTTATAAAGCAGCACTCGGATCCACTGTTGCCGCGTCAGCATTCGCTGCACTCCGCCGGCAGCATAACGGGCACAAATCCATTTGCGCCATTGCATCGGCAATACTCGCATCCGCTGTCGGGAACAAATGCTGGCTATGTGCCGCCAGCACCTTTGCATCATCCACATCATATCTCGCTGCCTGAGGCTATATATGCCTCGGGTTCGCCGCCGCCAGCCGGCTCCTCGCAGTACCTGGTCCCCACACGTGTTGTTACCTCATCGAGTGAGACAGCGGCGACGCCCACAAATTCAGGAGGCACACCCGTTTCGGTGGTCACATCGCCACCGGCCGGCAGCAGTCGCCAGCCCTTCTCGCCAACATATGGCTGCAGCACAGAGCCGTCCCCCATTCCGGAACGTCGCTCGCCGCATTCACCGCTTTCGCACATTGTGGAACGCAGCAGCGCAAAGATTGAGCGAGAGAATGGTGGCAGTTCTGGCAATAAATTGCGTAGCTCCAAGTCAACTGGCAGCAGCAGCAGCAGCAACATTCATCTGCACCCCAGTCAAATGACAACGACGACGAGTAGTTCATTTGAGCATTTGCCCACGCTGCGCGTGAAGAACGAGGAACTGCAGCGCTCGGTGTCATCACCACAGGTATGTACGATACAATATTATGATTGAATGATTTGCTTTAAATTGAATTGTTTTGCAGACCCAACGTGAAATCATTACCTTGGAGAATCCACGTTCTAGTCATTGCCCGGTCATACGACCCGGTCCAGCCTTGGGATGCAATTTCTGTTGGAACACCATTGATGGACATGGTCGCATTTTGCGACGCAAAACGAAATACCATTGTCCCGAGTGTCAAACGAATTTATGCATCGTGCCCTGCTTCCAGGAGTATCACGAACGGCTTAACAATGAGGCAGCCGCCACTGTCGCCGCCACAAGCAGCAGCAGCAACGACAGCCATGCCAACACCAGCAACAGCAAAGGCACATCCTCCTATGCGTCAGCCGGTGGTGGTGGTGGTGGTAGTGGTAGTGGTGGTGCAGCTGCTCGGCTTTACACGAAAACCGAATCGATATAAGCCGCACCGTGGAATCGCGTATTTTGGCTTTAAGCACACACACACACACACACTCACATTTGTATTTTGTGGCACGACGAAACATTTCAATCAAAAAAAAAAATGAAAGAAACGGGCGTCTGTCGAATTTGTTGTTTGTCGCCAGGTAGAGTGTCGCTGTGGCCTGCTAAATTTAAGCATGGCCAGCAGCAGCAGCAGCGCACTTTTCATCCTGCATCGAAAAATTTTCATTTGTCACAGTCCCACTGTCATGGACGGATTAAGATTCGCCAGCACAAGGACTGTTAAAGCTCGCTCGAAGCGCAGCTAAATTTGTTTTGTAACTGCGCCAACATTGCGGCGCAGTAATGTAAAGATAGAAATATATACGCAAACAAATAGTATATATGAACGTATTGGAACATTTTTAACTAATCGCAAACTCGTATATATATTCTGTACAAATTGGAGGAGTACAACTACAAACAAATATAAAAATAAAAAAACGAGGAACAAGAAATAAAGCATCAGCGGTGCTGCTAAACATTTAATGCTAATCAAGCAAGCTCGAATCAACAATTATATATAAAACCACAAGAAATTCGACTTTTATATAATATTTGTATTTACGGTGATCGCTGAATGATATATAAACAAGAGGTGTGTTTCTCGTAAATCCTAGATGACAAAATATTTTATATCTAACCGATCACTGTATTTATTGTACTACATACATACATACTATACTTATTAACTTCCCGCCAAACAACTAGGATAGAAGGAGAAGCCAGGCACCGCTGCGCAGGCGCACGATTTTTTTTCAATAGAATGACCTGGTAAACTGAATTTGTTAATAACTGTTTTGTATGTGTATAATAACGATAACAAAAAACAAAACAAAATTCATTAATCAAAGCACATGTGTGTAAAAAACTTGAATATTTAATAAGTATTTTTGAAAACGAAAATTGAAAAAAAAAAAAAACTAACAAAAATTGTCAACATTTCTCTATATATTGTTCACTATTAAGCTTGGTTATAACAAAAAAATAAGAGTACAAAATGTGGTTTGAGATATAATGGCAAACTGAAAAGAAATGCCAATTAAACCCAAGCTAAGAAGATTTTAATGAATACAATTCTAGATGGAAATTTATGCGATTACAAATATTGATGTTGTAATTCAATATATATATCGAAGTATATGTTTATATGTATGTGGATACTTTTTAACCAGCTCATCAGAATTTAAGAATATCATGTAAAACTCGAAAAACATGAATCAAAATAGCAAAGTTGGCTAAAATTTAAAAAATGCAACAAACATATTTTATAGAACTTGATATTGTCTATTTTCTTACTATTAGAACTGGATCCCCGAAACCTGAACGAAGGATTTCAAATTGTGGCCGTTATCAATAAATCATTGTTTTTAAATTTACAATTTCTATATATCGTTTTTATTAATATATTCATCTAGTAGTAATTACCATTCAAAACATTGCAAAGCTGTTGTTGTTGTTTACTTCTTGGCTGGCTCCACCACCTCGGCTGGTGGGTTTGCATTGCGGAAATTGGGGAACTGTTCCCACGGTGCTGATAGATCAAACTTTCTGAACTCCTGTGCCAACTCCAAAGGTTCGCAGACGACGCGTTTCTTCTCGTCGTCATACCGTAGCTCAACATATCCGGACAATGGGAAGTCGCGTCGCTGTGGATGTCCCTCAAAGCCATAATCAGTGAGTATGCGTCGCAAATCGGGATGATTGGCAAAGAAAACACCGTACATATCCCAAATCTCACGCTCATACCAGTTGGCTGCCTTATGCACCTCACAGGCCGAGTCCAGCGGTGTCAGCTCGTCTGTGTAGGTCTTTACACGAATGCGAGCATTAAAACGGAGCGACAGCAAGTTATAAATAACCTCAAATCGATGCACGCGGCAAGGCACATCCATGCCGGCAATATCTATCAAATTAGTAAACTGTGCCTGATGATGGTCCTTCAAAAACTGGAGCACAGGTACAACGCCCTCGGGTGCAATGAGCACTTCAAGCTCATCTCCAGATGTCAATTGCACTTTTTGCACATACTTTGGCATGCACTCAGAAACATAGCGACCAAAGTCGGAGAGTGATGTGCGAGCAGCTGCGTCTGGCTTGCGTACAGTTGCTGTCGAAGCGGATACAGATAGTCTACACCTTTTTATGTTATTTTTTTATGGAGTACTTACGTTTCTCTGGAGCCTTGGCGTCAACGGCTGCGGTACTGGACAAACGCAGGGCACCTGTTCCAGCGGGCACCACTAAATGTACAGAATATGTAATAGTTTTATTTAAATATTACGTATATGCAAAGCATCGATTATTTACCATGCTTGGCCGTCAAAGCAGCAGAAGCAATTCTGGCACCCAGATTTCTTATTAAGGCGGCCATACGCTCGATCTAGTTAAATATTTAATATTATTCCCAGAAGTCTGCACAATATTTGACAGTTTATGTAATAACAAAACGTCAAGAAACCAGTGTTGACTAAGCTTATGTTTAAAATGAACTAGTTCCCTAATGATTGTTTGAGCTACAGCGTTCAATGAAAGTTTTGTTGATATTATGTTTTTAATTCTGTTTTAAAGTGTCATCTTTTTTTTATCTTTCAATAATATAACTTTATACGAAAGGTTGAATGTTAGCAAATAGCAGGAATATTAAAATATAAGTAAACTAGTTCTGTGCATGTCAGCTGTTTAACCACCATACACAAAATTTCGCTTTAGAGCTGCCAAAGTTTTGCAAAATTTTGATGCATAACATCTACACTTAATTGCTGGTTAGTTAAAAGAATGTACAAGTGTTTTATAATTAAGTACATAGCACATTTTTGTTGGTAAATATTAATTTTAGTTAGTTTTTTTCGCAGCAGCAACCAAATTCAAATCACGTTTGACAACCCTGACGCTCTTCATTTTCGTCGCGTTTCGCTTCGTGCGCTGGAATAGAATAGAAACAGATTTTTGGAAAATAAAACACAACAAACGAAAATGGTAATGGTTTTTGGAACAAATCCACAAACAAAAAACATCAACGGTAGCTTGTTTACATCTGAGTTGTGCTATTCTTTTCATAGAATCATCTAAAATGGATGGGCCACTCGTCCACAATAATGGATATTCAGCGAGTTTTACTTCATCAGCAAAGCAACAATCAAAGCTGCGAGGTTTTGCTCGTTGCCAAAGATGGAATCAGTGTTCGTGCCCATCTTTTTGTACTCAGCACGTGCAGCGATCTGATGCGCAATTTGCTAATCGATTTACCTCCCGGCCAAGAGGCAACTGTTATCCTTCCCGATATTCGAGGCGAGTTGCTGGAGAGCATGTTGTCTTTTATTTATATGGGTGAAACGAGTTTGCCATCTACCCTGCTCACCGAATTTCTGGCAGCGATCAATCTGCTGGGCATCAAGTCTGCCATAAGTTTTGAAACAAATCCCGCTGCCATGACCAGCACAAATGTCATCAGCGGCGCTATGGCCATCGAGGCTGCAAAATCCATTAGTGGTTTGCAAATTGCAAGTGCTTCTCTAATAGAAGAAGAAGAGGAGGAAGATGTAAACGCTGTGGTTGGTAAACTAGAGATGGATACTACAGTGCTCGCGAATCCCCAGCAACATCAACAGCATCATGAGCAGCAACAAGAACGAACGTTAGAATTCCTTGACGTTTACGGTGATCAGCCGAAGATTACGTATTCCATTGAGCACATGGGTGGCAACAGCAGTGGCAATCAATATATACTTACAGAAAACACGGGCACATTTACCATAACACAATCAGCATCTCCTGTAGCTAAACTAGGAGGAGCAGTGAATACAGCTGTAATGGATGCAGCTGCTCACAGCGGTCAAATGGTTGTCGATGAGGTGGACGCAGATGTCAATGATGATCACGATGATTCGGAGTCACATCTAATCGAGGAGGAGTACGGTGCTTCAGGCGATCCTCTCATAGAGATAAGTGCAGATACAGACGATATGACAGAAGATGTAATGCAAGAAGTGGATGCTGGCGACGAGGATGATGTTGAAGACTTGCTAGAGGTGAAACCTCGCAAGACCCACCTAGATATTAAAATGCTAAAAACAAAAATAAGCCAGCGCTCCTCAGAAACAAAGGTCGCTTCAAAGAATGCGATAACGAAACAGCATCAACAGCATGTGGCACTTAAAAAAGAGCTCAAGGATGATATTAATGATGCTCTTGATTTAGCTGCTGAAGCTGTCCTTCACGAAGGGTTGAGTCTGCAAAAGGCTGCAGATCGATATGACATATCAAAAACCGTGCTTTGGCGACGTGTACGCTCTAATCCGGCTTACATGAGAATAAAGCGCGAGAAACCATCGCTATCGGAGGCCTACGAGCGTCTAAAGAATGGCGATTCATTAAAAAGCATAAGCCAGGACCTGCACATACCAATGTCGACGCTGCACCGGCACAAAGTGCGCCTGGCAGCCCAGGGATGCTTGCCCGATTTTGTCGCCAGTCGGCGGAGGGACAGCACTCCAAAAGACGAGCTGCGCGACAAGCTTTCAAAGGCTTTGCATGCCTGCGTAAATGGTGGCATGTCTCAAAACCATGCTGCAAATCTTTTCGAGATACCTAAGAGTACGCTCTGGCGTCATTTGCAACGTCATGTTAGCCATGAAAAGAAAGTTAAGGAGGAGCAGGAAGACGACGACGAGGAAGATGGTCTAAATTAAACATAAGCAAAACATTCATAAAATCTTACACTCTTTCATGCACATTAGCAGTATATCATCATTACCATCGTAGAAATAGTTTATTTTTAAGTTAAATATGTCATTAAAAATGTTTACTCATATTAATTTCGACTTATATGCGAACTGTATTAATATTTGAAGTACAGCCCTGGTCAAAAAATGCTACACGCCACTCTCACGTGTATATCGATACTTGTAGAGTGTTATCGATACCGCAATGTCTGCCGGCTTGTTAAGCAGATTCGAAATCGTGATATACTTTTCCGTATACATTGTTTATATTGTTATTGGACTCTACAAAATCTACGCATTGCGCGATCGCATTCTCAACTCAACACAGTTTCAGTTCGCTGAAGGCTGGCGCCTGCTCCAAGGCGATGGCGTAGTGCGTTTACGCGATGACAGCAATGACGAATTAGAGAATTTCGCTGATTTTATTGCTACATTCTGGCCCTATTACCTGTTGCATGGGAGTGTGACTGGCGTCTGCGGCTGGAAGTGGTCCCACCTGCGTCAATATGGACACCTTGCAGTCTGCGCATTGGCGCTGGCGTTTAATATGCACTGGACATCACTAATCCTGCTAGCTTCACTGCTGTTTAGCTATTTTTGGACAGCAAGACGAAGACACTCAAAGCGTCTAACGTGGCTGCTGACTGGTTTCTGGATTTTGGCCATTAATGTGGCAAAAAATAGTACATGGTGGCTGGAAAAGGTTGGATACGCTGAGTATGCCATGCTTATAGTTACAGCTTCCTGGAGTTTATTGCGCGGCTGCAGCTATTCCCTGGGTGGAGGTGGCAGCGATGGTAAACTTATTGATTACTTGGCATACACTATGTACTTTCCCTGCCTGACTTATGGACCCTTTATCAGCTATGAACGTTTCAAGCAGAAAGAAAGTGCTATTCCTCCACTGCAATGGTGGAGATTCTTTGTAGCCCTGCTGCGCGTTGGATTCTGGTGGTTGCTGATGATGTTGTCTCTGCATTTCTTCTTTATCCATTATATGGCGCGAGATGTAAGCGTTGTGGCCAAGATGGAATCCGTCTTCTGGCAACATGCAGCTGGCTACTTTATGGGTCAATTCTTCTTTGTCTACTACGTGGTAACGTATGGTCTGGGTATTGCATTTGCTGAGTATGATGGAATTCATGCACCAAAGAGGCCACGTTGCATTGGACGTATACACTTTTACTCTGATATGTGGAAATACTTCGATGAGGGCTTATACGAGTTCCTCTTTAAACACATCTATGCAGAGTTGTGCGGCAAGAAATCATCTGCAACAGCCAAACTGTGCGCCACTGCATTAACCTTTGGATTCGTATTCGTTTGGCATGGCTGCTATACCTATGTGCTTATTTGGAGTGTCCTTAATTTTGTGTGCCTGGCAGCGGAGAAGATATACAAGACTTTTGTTTCAAGACCTGCCTATCAGAGGTGGTCGCTGCAGCTGCTTGGCTCTGTCGGTGCTCAACGATTCCATGCACTGCTTGCTACACAGCTTTTTATACCCGCCGCCTTCTCCAATGTCTACTTTATTGCCGGCCAGGATATTGGCAGTTTTCTAATGAGGGGCGCCTACTTAAGCGGTGTGGGTAACTATTTGGCGCTATCTTTTTGCAGCTATTGCTTCTTTCAATGCTCTGAGCTGTTGCTGATTAGGATTGACAAGAAGAAAACTAAAATTACTTACAGCTAGTAAGAGTTAAAGCTTACAACAAGAATGTATACAATGGCTAAGTCAAATACTTACCTTGACTTGCCTTTCCTATAATAAAGAAATACTATAAGCAATAAAGACTTCATAAATTACAACACCTATATTTAAACGTGGCATAACTCTAAAAGCCTCCATAACATAGTTAAAGTCTATTTAGATTTAAAAAAAAAAAATATACATTTAGAAGTAAACCGATTCAGATCGGGTTTTGGCTAGTTAATCCATCCACCTTGTTTGTGTACAAGTCGATTGAAAGTTCTCCAGTAACTCGTCCAGCATTTCATCGCAAGTTTGCGTATGTTGGGTATTATACAGCCCATCCTCATCATCATTGGGCCAATGTGTTTGAGTTTGTATGTGGGATAGGCCAAGCTCCTCGAATAGTTCGTCACAGGTTTGGGTGTGCATGTGTGCCGAGGTTTGTGGTCCAAACATAGGCTCTGGCTCTTGGTATGTCCCATAGACGCATTCTGGCTCAAGGTCAAGATCCGTCATTGTGCCCTGATCGAACCTGGTTTCCAGCGTTTGAGTTTGTATGTCTCGCAGCAATGGTGCCAGCTCCTCGGCACTATTCATGTCTATTTCATTGAGATCCACATCATCCGTTTGCGTTTGCATGTCGCGCAATATTCGCTCCACTTCCTCAGCGGTGAAATTGGACAAAGCCAGCTCTCTCTCTTGTCTAGCACGCTCTGCCAGGGCAAGGTTTATTGCTTGTTGTATTGCCTCATCCATTTCGATGAAATTTTCGGTTTGTTTTGCGGCTTGCAGGGCACAAGGAATCTCAATGTCTGGCAAACAGTAGAATGTTGGTTGCATGGGTGAATCTTCTGAGGGTATCTGTGCTTCCACAGGTGTACCAAAATTGCCGACTGTTTCTGCTGATGTTACCGGCGCGTCTGTCATTAATATCCCTTTTTCAATATGTGCATCCAAATTGGCAACTAGCTGCGTTTCGACTGGGTCAGGAGTTGTCGAGCTCGAAGTAGATTTCTGCTGTTTTAAGGAGGGAGTTTTAAAAGTGGCTGTATGCTTTTCGGCTGAAGTGTTTAAATCGGAAGCTTGCACCGTTGTGGTTTTGGAATAATTTTTCTGTTCCTTTTTCCATGACTCGAAAGAAGCAATTGATACTTTTGTTGTTGGCAACTCATTTTTTTCCTGATGATTCTTACGCCGCATATGTGTAGAAAGGCTAGCTTTGCTTGAATAGGTGAGTCCACAAACAGTGCATGGAAAAACTGTGCAACACAGATGTCTTTCTAGGTGGCGGGCAAGGAGAAATGTTGAGTTGCATTCATCACACTTGAAATCCTTGGCCATATGACTCTTTTGGTAGTGTTGGCGCAGAAAGCGGATGTTGACAAAGCTTCGACCGTTTTTGCGCGCGGCATTGTAAACACAGTTAGTCACAGGACAATGGTATTCTGTGATGTGCACCAGGTTGTTGATAGCTACCAAATTGTGACGTCGCCGCAGATGCAGTTGGTAGTGGCTCTGGTTGCCAAATACATGATCACTGCAGTACTCGCATCGGTATTCGCGCACTGGCAAAAGCTCGGTGATATCAGGTGTGTATTTACATGACATGGACACAACAATTGGTTTTAGTTGTCGACGAAAATTTGCAATAACAGAAACAAACAAGCAGGGTTGCCAATATCACAAATATTTTCCATATAAATCGATTGCTATTAGTTTGTCTGTATTTATATCGATGGTTCGATGTTTTGGACATATTTGCATGTAAGCGTGTTTGTCTTGTCGTGTTGTTTTGCAAAACTGTGCTCGGTTAAACATTTCGAGGTAATTTCAACAAAATATTGCATATATATGCGATAAAAGAAAGGGTCGTGAGTGTTTAATATAGTTAAAGTAGAACACAAATCGCATGAATGCGTAAATAATTGCAAGCATATTTCCATATACACACACATGTGTTTTGTGCCAACAAACGTTAATTTTATTTTAAGCCTTATGCTGATTTAAGCAATTAATTACGTATGGTGTGTGTTTTAATTTCTATTTCGGGCTTGTTTTATTTTTTTGTTCGTTTCGCGATTTATAACTGTGTCAATTAAATTTTCGCCTCGTAATAAAAGTGTCAGTGGTAACACATTCATATGTATGAAATTAAAAAAAAAAATACTCTTAAAATTGAGCAAATGCGAAAATGGCTTTTTAAAATATTAAATTATACCATTGTTGATAAAAACGTATGATTTATTGATAAATGTACAAGTGTGTACAAAGTGTGTGTACATAGTTTTTTTTTATAATGTACACACCTGTTTATATATGCTGGTATATAATGCTAAAAATATGTTTAGCTGCAGAAGAACAACATCAACATAAACACACCTAAATTTATTAGTTATGCCTGCTGTTCTCACAGCCTTTTCTCTCCAATTTTAGCATGACTACGTCATCATCGTAGCAACCGTCGCAACATCTGTTTAAAACTAGCGCGATCTGATTGAAAATTTTAGTTGTTTCCAAAGACAAACATGAATATGGGTTAGCTTTTTCAACAGCTTAACTCAAAGATGAAAATATTTTGTAGTAAAAGTTGTTAATTGCTTTGCAATGAGTTCCAAATACTTCAATTTTATTTATAGAAAGCTAACTTAATGAACAATTACGCGCGAAGAGTTAAAATGTGGCCACTGGGAATTATTAAGCTAGATTAAATTTTCAGCATGTATGACGCAAAGAAAAACCAACAACTGCAATAGCCCATGGTTGAATTATACAAATATAATTCAACCATGCAATAGCCTTTTTACACTCATACAAACGTTTGTGTTTGTGTTTGTTTGCATACCCAATGTCTTTTCGACCTTATGACATCACAAATCTAGAATGAGAGAAAAATCCCATTGCTAAATTCTATGCGGTGAACGTGTGATTAAAGGCTTCTAAGAATATTGTGACTTAATCTGCAACAAAAAAAAAAAAAATCTATCAAAGTCAAAAGTATCTTTATTAAATTAACTAAAATTAGCACATTTTATGAATTGATTTAACTTTATGTGGCTTATGTGGGCTCTTGTAACGTTTTTCCCATATCTGCCCACCAATAGATTTAGCTGATATTGCCATTTTTGAAACAGAATACATACTTCTACTATGTCCGCCCGATATTTGTTTTGCACACCGCAATACTTCCGGTTAAGGTTGCTACAATGTTTCGCTGTCTCTCCCTGCCTCTGTACACTTATCTTACGTCTTCTTCTGTTTGAGTGGGGAAAGTTGTGGTTTCCCGCAGTCAAGTTAAGCCCGGTTGATGTTGTTATTTGATTTTAGCCTTGCTATTGCTTACTTAAAGCAGTTCATATGTATGTTTCTAATTATCAATATGAAGTACGTGTGTTGTACAGCAATTGCTTATACTTCTTATCAAACAAAACTTGACGATGCAGCTAATTGATATAGCCGCGTGCCAGTACAACACACAAAAAAAACAAACAAACAAACATATGTCGTGTGTTTGTATATAGTGTATATATGTAAAGTTCCATTGTACGCCATCAATGTGAAATTCAATTTAATTTGTCACATGAAGCGCATTAAGCCTGATGAGTTCGAAAGAACGTACAGTAGGAGCTCATTAAAGTAAATATGTAGTTAACAACAGATTAAGGTTGTTGTTTGATTTAAGTGAAGAATCTTCACCAGCTATGTTCTATGTTCAAGTTTCAAATGTACCAAGGGTGGACCAATTTTTTGCATACTCAGAGAAAAAAATAAATTCATCACTAACTCTGAGAGTAAAAACTAATATTGGAATTGCTCTCTGTTGATGCTTCTCTTGAATTTTTTGTATATTGTAAATACATAAATTGCTCTCAATGTGTTCTTGCTGGTTGAGTCATCGACATTGGCATGTGCTATATTTAACTAATCTCTTGTCATTTTAGGATTTTCCTTCCATTTGTGATTGTTGATTGTAAAATAATTAATGATTTGTGTTCTTTTTTGCAGGTCTTTAATAAATACGTGCATTTATATTAACTACTATAAGAGGAATCATGAGTAAATCAACAAGCAATGCACCACCGTTCACATATGTTCCACCGCCATCGGCGCCTCCATCCTACTTGGAGGCAATGGGCGGTGTGAAGCCAGTAGGACCATATACGCCAGTTGCTGCACCAGCTACCGTGGGCACAAACATATTGACCACAGTGGTGCCCATTGGTCGCACCTCGACACACATGATATGCCCTTCATGCCATGCTGAAATTGAGTCAACGACACGCACCGAGCCCGGCATGATTGCCTATCTGTCCGGTTTTGTAATTGCATTGCTTGGGTAAGCGCCAATGGCATTTAATAATTTACCTCCTCAGTGTAACATGTCTTGTTAATTGCAGTTGCTGGGTTGGCTGTTGCTTGATACCTTGTTGCATTGATGACTGCATGGACGTGCACCACACGTGCCCCAACTGCAAGGCATACTTGGGCCGCTTTCGGCGATAAATAACTGCCACTGCTATCATGTACAAGCACATTACGTGACCCAGCTATGCATATGGATGGAGAAGGGAAGAAGAGAAAGGACGCAGCTGGAGAGGAAGGAAGAATTAAATTTAAGCAAATGTTTTGCCTTTTTTATTTAATTGTAATAATACCACTTGAATTCCATAGCAAATGGAAATGCAAGCGCTTAACTCTAATCTAATGCTAATCCTTGCTAAATTTGCTCATGATCCATGCACATTATTGGATAACGCGATTATAATTTTTGGTTTGCCAATAATTTTTCTCAAAACTGTACGTACTTCTTGGCTTGAAGTACAAAACATTAAGCAAATGTATGATAGATATATTTAGTTGAGCAATATTCCGGACCAAAAAACATTTAAGCGAATATAATTGTATATGGTAATATTTATGTATATTTGTACAACGAATTTTTTTGTTGTTTATCCAAAGCACCAATCTTAAATTAAATTCGAGTTCAAAACTGTCTTTAAAATTGCCTGGATATAAAGAGAGATCTAATTAGTATAAAAGTTCATATTCAAATGCTGCAAAAACACAATATAGTAGTACTGTAATACAAAGACATGATTAATACATATTTTTTTTGTAATGTACTACTAGCGAATGTCTTCATGCTTTACTGCACACTGTATACTGTATCGTATGATCAATAATACCAATGTACTATGTCTTCTAATTTTTTGATAATAAATTCTACACGTTAATATGATAATCTTTATGCAGACTTTATTGGATAAACGTAAATTTCTTAGTGCAGTCCGTTAGTGTTGATCTTTGTCCGCAAGGAACTGTTCGTGTTAGAAACGTTTTCTGGTTTCCTGAGTGCCCCTACGCGTATGCAGCATTTTTTTGAGTAAGGGAAATTTAGCTATTGCAGCAACCAAATTTGTGTCCCAGGTGAGTGTACATGCTACTTACCATATTTACACAATAAATAAAAGAAAATGCATGGTATTCAGTTTTCTATTTATAAATTGTATTCTTTGTATAATTGTAGTTCGTTAGTTTCGCATAACATACTCTTTTAACATGTTGTCAAATTCTTTATCTCAAATTAATTTCTTCGGATAACATTGTACACCACCACATGCACATACACTTATACATGAATTACATAGTAAACTATATGTAAATAAACATACGTCACTCCGTTTTTTTTTTTTTGTTGCTTATATTGTTACTGTTTTTTGTGGTGTACTCTATTTTTAATTGTATTTTTAACATGACTTACACATTTTACATTATATATATTGTATGGAATTTTCCGTTGTCAATTGGTTTTTTTTCGTGTTATAATAAACTCTGCAGATTTGGAAAACACGGTCGTCTTGTTTACCATTTGTAAAAACTTAAATATACACAAATTAAATGCTACAGCTAAACATATACAACGTATGTATATATATAGATATTTTTATAATATATTTGTTTGTTTTACATGTATACAAGTATTTGTATAAACAGTTTCTGTTAATAATATAGTATGGTTTTATTCATTCATTTGTAATGCATTTGAATTGTTAACATTGTTCACCACGTTTTGTATATGTACTTGTATGCTTTCAATTTATATCTTGTCTAATCTGCGTATGTAAACATATTTTTCTATATATTTATGAACGCGTAACGCCTTAAGGTAATATTTAAGTTGCATCTCTTGTTAGGTTGATTTTTAAAATGTCCGCACATGATCAATCAAAAATATACATATAAAAACCAAAAAGGTAAGCACTTTAGACAGTTCCAGTATTTAGAGTATATGTGTTTATTTATTAAGCTGCTGGGATTATTGGCCTTGTTAAAGTCTAGTTTTAAAAGCTGAAGCACAATGGTTAAATACTTGGCTATATACAGGATACAGAACCGCCTTGGCTTAAACCATAGGCGCACAAGTCGAGTTGCTTGCTATCGCCTTGGGTTGTTTCACCAAGCACGACTGCGAGCTATTGCCCATGCTGGAGCCATCCAAGCTATCAAGATCGAGAGCCGTATCAATCATTGTTGTATCATGCAGCATTCTGAGGCAATCTGCTGATTTTGTCTGCTCGGCGCCATCAGCAGCCGACTTGCGGTGATGAAATGAGGCGCTCACCGGATCATCCAGATCGAGATCGTCACTAAGCAGCGTTGATGAGAGCACGGCTTGCTGCTCATTGTGTTGTTGCTGTCGTCGCTGCTGCTGCTGATGCTGCTGAGCCTGGTGTTCATCGATAATGTTCGAGTAGACATGCAGGGCAGCATCTGTGGCTGCCACTTGCGGCACATTGCTATACATATTCTCTGGCTGCGAGACGGACTTAATCAGCGTATGCTGCTCACCACTGATGGCAGCTGCAAGCAGTGCGGCACCTGCAGAGGGTTTGCGGTGTGAGTCGGCCGCCATAGGCGCATTAACCAAAGCTGTGTCAAAGTCCACATCAAAAAGATTGCTGTAGCTGCCACTGCGGTTGCGGTTGCGCATCTCGCGCGCCTTGCTCGACGCTGCAATGGCGGAGACGGCAGCAACTACTTCGGTGCCGGCAACCACAACGACATCAGCAGTGTCCAGCTCATCCTCGCTGCTAGCAGCGGCAACCAATTGGTTTTCATATGCCAAATCTGCAATGCCCGAACCGCCATTCGAAAGCTGACGCTGCTTATGACGGCGGAACTGACGTGTCTGTGTGGCTGTTTGTTGCGTGTACGCTGGTATGTCCATTTGGGCCAAGGGTATCTCATTATCGACGAGCTGAGCTAGACTATTGGAATTACCTGAATAGAAGTAGAAGAGATGGGTAAAATGTTAGTCAAAACTAATTATGAAACATAAAATTGATTTTTTTTTTCTTCGAATTGCATACATAATTAACACATTTATAATTAATGGTTTAAAACTATCATTACTACAAATTTGACAACTAATTACGAATTCGTATTATTGAATTTTGCGAGTATTTTTTAATTTTTTATTTACGCTTGTGTGTTCCCTGTGAACGTGGTTTGTGTTTTTTTACTTTTCAAATAATTTTTTTGGTTTTTTTTTGTTGATTAGCTGCTTTTAAAAATGCAAACAATTGTAAACTCTGAAAAGGCGGCAAATTAAAAATGTATAAATATACGTGATTAACACAATCCAATGCACAAAACAACTCAAACAAATATGTGGGTGTGGTAAATTATAATTTGGTTTGACCAGATGTCCGTTGTGGTCCAGCTGATTATTAACATAATTAAAAATACATAACACAATTTTTGATAATCACTTAAATCAATACACAGCCAATGCTTATCATTAAATATGTATGTTTATGAGATATGATTTCTGTTTAGTTTGATTATTATATGATATCTATTTTTGTTTTGTTTGGTGTGATAAGCCAAATGAATTTTCTATGCGGTGCCAATTGAAATAAACGCAACAATTCAATGCATGCTTTAACAATTTTCGATATATTTATGAAAAGTTCAATTAGCCAATATATTTGAAAAATACATATTAAAATAAAACATTTCTAATAATGTATAATGGTAATTCGTTGAGTGAGTTTTGACGTCTTTATATAGAGGGTTGTGAGTATATGTGTGTGTGTGTGTGTACGATTATTGGTTGATTGTTGGGTTGTGGCTCTGTTCTTTGTATTTTAAGCAAATTATAAGCAATTCTTGTATTGTGAATTGGGTATTTGGTAAAAACAAAGGTTAAGCAACTAAAGGCGTCTTAAGAAAAATTATACTATTGTACAGGAGAATTATCGAACGCTTATTTTATTATATAATTTTTTTTGATTACAAGATATCTTTGGCTAATTGCGCTATATAATATTGTTGAAAATTAAAAAAGCAAAGTACGGCATATATCGAATTATTGGTATATTGTATGAATATATATTTAATTGAATATTGATATTGTAGATAGCAATCTTTGCTTGAAAAATAAATGTCGGAAGCGTTGTTAAAATACTTGAATTTCAATATTACCATTATAAAAGTACAACAATAATCAATTAATTTACTTTGTTGTGTTGATTGTGGAAGGCAAACTCACCCAATTGAGGCATATATGAGGCATTTATGTTTTACTCTATGTATTAAGCGGCCCTCGAAAGCTTTCACTCAATTGCATTTAGTTATAAGTTGCAATTTAGATTCGTTTGCAATTGTTCGTTTCATGTTTTTTTTTTTTCATAATATCAAGACACAAAATGTTTATGGTTTTATTATTGTGGGTTGTTCGATAGGTTTTTTTTTTGTTCGTTTTTTTTTTTTTAGTTTGTTCCATAGTCACAAGTTGTATTGAAAGATATAAAAAAGAGTTTGGCATTAGTGTATGAGTGTGTGTACGTGCAATAACCAAGAGAAAAATCAATCATGTATGTATTCGCAAAACTAGTATTGCATTGTATTATATTGAGTGGTGGGGGGGTATTATATTCGGGTAGCAGGGTTGTTGTATTGGGTTGGTGCGTCTTGTTTTTGTGTGGCGCGCCTGAAGTACCTTGAATGTGGAATGTATGCGAAATAATATTACGCAAAATGGAAACTCAAATATAGTGGCGATTTTTTTTCTATCAGCTTTGTAGGAAGTAGAAGAAGCGCATTAACTTTTATAGTATGACTTCCATTTTGTAATGATAATTGTACACAGTGTGTGTGTGTGTGTGTATAAATGTTTGTGTGCATCTGTCTTTCTATCCGTCGTTGTTACTATGTGTGTTTGTCTAGTGTTGATCTTGACTTCAGCAGCACTTAAGTCATATGCTTTCTGCAAACATTTTAAAATGGGATTTTTGAAGAAGTTATTGCTGTTCATGAGGAATTTTATCAGAAAATAATTTTAGGTTATAACAATATACACCTTTGTTTTCCGTCTTGACACATTTTGCTCATAAAAACTAAGGAACGCGCTCTGAAAACTTTTTCTTGACAAGTTCAAAAGTCATATCGAATGTTGGAACTTAAGTTGATACGGAAAATGTTTGCAAGAATCTCTGCATTTTTGCATACATTATTTTGTTATAGGTTTTGTGTTTGTTTTTCATCAAATTCATTAACATTTCATTTAAGCTAGATTACATTTTATTGCCCAACATTGATGTATGTATAATTATGTTTTGTATGTGTGTGAGTGTCAGTTTATTATGTCATATATAAGCACATATGTAAGTACATATTTAATTTATTTGTATATTATTTAACACGCGACTTTCTGATCATATTCAACAGACAATTTTTATAACTTTTCCATTGCTAAAAGGAACTCATTTATGTATATATATATATATAATATATATATTTATATATATATTTTTAATGCGTAACATCAATAGCCTTATAGACTGGGGCACAAGCTGCTCTTGCGCCGATTTTACAGTAAGCTGGCTTATTGTTCTATATTCAATTTTCACTTAAAATCCAAGCCAACCTCTGGCCAAAGACATTTTTTTTTTTAACCAGAGGTTTACGCTTTGTGTAACATTTACAAACTGGTACTTATGGCTACGTATAAATATTGTTGTCTCTCAGTTTTTAACATACATATAGATATATACATGTATATGTTTGTTTTAGGACAATATTTGCAGTCACTTGGCAAGTTGTTAAACTTAATAAATATCCAATACTCCATTGCATTAATTGGTTTAACTAGACTTTATTCGGTTTTTCTTTTTTTGGTTTGTTTAATTTAAGTATAAATTACAGATCTATTAAAATTTGTTATACAACACTACACATATCAAATGCTTATTGAATTTCTTCGAAAGTTGTTATTTGTTTTACTTTATCATTTTGTTGTAAAAAACAAATTAATATATAGTAAGTACTAACAACGAAATGCGTTTCATATTTTTCTCTTCGATAAATGGCAGTTGTTTGGCTATAATTGAATAATTGCTTGCTAAGTATACTTATCGACTTCATCAGAGTGAAACCTTACAAATTAAATTTTCAACTAAATTGCACAAGTGACTGCCACAATTCAGAGGCTCATTCTCTATATTTGTTTATTTATATTTGGTTTTTTTTATATATATATTAGTATGTATATATTAAACAAAATTAAAATTTCAATCGACTACAAACTGAGTTTCAAACATGCAAGTGTGTTCAAAATGCATTGCTCTTCATTTTAAATTTAGTTTTTTTTCTGTTATGATTTGGTTTAAGTTAGTATTAACTATTTATTTATTTTTGGAGGTGGCGGCGTCGGGATATGGACTTTATACATTATATAGTGTGTTAAGTGTTTTTCTTTTTGTCTAATTGCTGCGACAACTGAAAAAAAAAATACATTTTATATACGGCCACACTGACGTTCCGCTGCATCAGCGATGCGTCAGCGTTTGCCTTTGCCTTTGATATATAGGTGCTACATAAACGCAAAAGTTTGTATGAACCAAGTTGTAATTTCTGCTTTTGTTTTTGGGTTTAGGGTCGAGGTTGCTACTATTACGTACTGGGTGGTTGGGGTGGTAGCTTGGTATGTTGCAGGGTGTCCAAAATTTTATATTAAAAAAACAAAAACAAATCATAATTCATAAAATCGCGACATCGTTGCTGCAATACTACGCGTGCAAAATTATAAATAATTTCAACTAGCTCTACACAAAATTCTACTATCCTATAAAAAAAATAAAGAAAATACGCGCGCATCACGAAAGCCAATTAATTCATCCAGTGTTGGATCATTGCCAAATAAAACTTAAGTGCACATATATTATCCGTATATGTATGGTATATAAGTCATCAGACTATTGCAATTTTAAGACGAATTTAAAATACAGTCGAACTATTTTAGATGCCGAATTTTCTTGCAGGAATATTTTTTGGAAAGTTTTCAATAACATTTTTCTCTTAAATTTTTGTGTTGTTGTTTTTTTTGAAATGTTCGACTGTATATGAAGTAAAAATACGTGCGTTACGACCTAACTATGTATATATATGTATAGGTTTGTAACTAGCCCATGGTGCCCGGCAGCAGTAGGAATCGGAGGCATGCTGCCAGGACGCCAGCAGCGTAGAGCGCGTTCGATCCCTTAATAGAAGAGCGTACAGCTTTATTAAACAACCAATCAATGTAGTCACAGTTAGAGGCGGCAGTGTTTGCTTGATAGTAGTTAGAGTAGTAGCTGTCATTAGCTGCGTACTAGGACGAATCGCTGCCCGCGGCATCCTCAATAATCGAATTGAGATCAATATTGAACGAGTACTCATAGAGATTTGAGTAACGATCGCGCTCCTTCCATGGCGATCGATGATTCATATAAAGATTTCGTTTACTAACACGAAAGATCTGGCTATCCTTGATCGACTGATCGTCGTCACAGGGTTCGCCGCCACCGCCAAAGTCGCACTCACGAATCGTCAAACGATTCGTCGGTGATTTCAGCTCAAACATTACCTCCTGATGCTTGTAGGGTTTACGCATCGGCAGCGGATGATAGCCGGCAATGTTGACCTTTTGTGAGTCCACCGATTGCGTCGACTGGCGTCGCATGCTGCGCGCTTGCTTCGGGAACGGATAGTTGGTGGTGCGTTGCGGGGAAAAGTATTTAAAATCAGCTGGCGGCGGCGCCAGTGGTGCAACTGTTTGTATGCTCACATTCGAAGCGGAGCCCATCAGTTGCAGCGTTGAGGGTCGTCGTGGTGCCAGCGTCGGTGCCAACGATGCGGATATCGGTCCAGTTGTTGTCGTTGTTGATGACGATGATCCGCCTGCAGGTGCTCCTCCCGTTCCACCCGTTGCCGATACGCTGCCAATGGCAGTGGTTTGCTGTGCATGCACATGATGATGCAGCAGTGGCAGCGGAGAGTTTCTTGCATCGAAGGAAGGCGTCAGGGGCAGATGCAGTGAACGCTTAAGATTAAGACGATATAAGGAAGAATTGGCAGGCGAACGCTGCACCGAAGGCGGCGTCACTAGACCTGAGCCAAGTGAGTCTTGTCGCAAATTAAGCTGCAGTTCGGCAGCCAAAAGTTGTTGCTTTTGTTGCGGTTGGTGTTGGGTTTGTTGGTGTTTGAGTTGTTTGTGTTTGTTGGCTTTGAACTGTTGCTGTGCACTGGCGGGCAGCAATGTTTGCAGGGAGCAGCGTTGATGCTGCTGCCGACGCGACTTGGACTTACCGTTCTGCAGCATATCATAGCTGGGCGGACGATCGAAGCCATTATGTCCATGACCGTTAACAGCTCCTCCTGCAGTTGCAGCAGCAGCCACGGCAGCACCGTTGCTTTCCATGGTCGACGAGGAGGGATTCGACTGAGTGTTGTTGTTGTTGTTGTTATTGTTATAGTTGTTGTGTTTTGATGCAATAATGTGGTTGATTGTTGGCGACAAGTGTTGCGTGTTTTTATATATATATATATATATATATTTGAGGATATATATAACAAATTGTTACCAAAATGAGCAAATAAATACGAAAAAAAAAACACATAAAAAACAAAAAGAAGAAATTGAAACAGAGCGTCAAAATGTGGTGCACATTGAGTAAGTTAAATAATGAGAGAGATAGAGAGAGAGAGAGAGAGAGAGGGAAATAGAGAAAGAGCGAGAATGAGAGAGAGAGAGAAAGTTATACAGAGAGATAAGCAAGCACAGGTGCTGAGACATTTAGATTGATTTTTAGTTTGGAACAGGTGCTCGAATTGCTTTTGTTTTGTTTTTTTTTTCGATTTTTAATAAAAGCCTCTCTTCTCTCTCTGAAACAATTTGCTTACCTCATCGTAGAAGCGTGGCTTGAGCTCAGGAACAATACCACCGCCAATGCTGACACCACCGCCCGCACCACCAATGCCCGACATGCCACCAAGCATTGGTTGCGCTGTGGTTACCATTTGGGATGCACTGATGACATCGCTTAAAGCATGCCGTGGACTGGAATGATGCATCTGTTGTATATACTCGTCCGTGGCAATGCCGCGTCTGTGTGTTAAAATAAAGCAAATGTTGCAAATCATGCCATCCGTTATCAGCTCATCAATTTACCTGTCGATCAGCGATGGGGTCATGGGTCCGCACAAAATGTGGCAACAGTTGAGGCAAATGTTGCTACGCGAATACGGATTCTGTGTCCGCGGACCGCCCTTCGATGAAAATGAGCCCTTAAGCTATATTGAAGAGTGCAAAAAGTTACGCTTTTTTTTCATTTTTAAATTTAAACTTAAGTCGTGCTTACATCCTCGTTCGTTGTCTGATCGCTTGTGGTCAGATATGTGTGAAATCCAGCTAGTCCAATCACCGACCAAATCGAGAAGAAACAAATGAACACAACAATCACGGTGAACGGTGCCTTCTTTATTACTTCAAAGACCTCCTGTTCCGTTTTCATCACTAAACAAAAGTATTTGCATATATATATTTAATATAATTGATTTGTATGACATTATGTTGAAATACTTACGTAAAACTAAATGCGTCACAGAGCACGAGAATATAAATACGGCTAAAAATGCCAATGAGACTAGAAACAAATAAAAGAACCGATAATTTCGTTTGCCAACGCAATTGCCGACCTGCAAAGACACAAAATTGTTAAATTAAATGTTATCAAAAATTATAATACTTTCTCTATTTTCTTCGTTTACTAAAAATCAGCATAATGCTCATTATGCTCAAGCATCACACACACAAACACACAATAAGGTTAATTGCCCTTTCATTACTCATGCCCCGCACATACAGCTCCTTAATGGGCCGTGCAATATAATTGGCGCCAAAATGAAATTACGCGTCGTGCACCACCCACAGAAAGACAGAGAGAAAGCGAGACCGAGCGAGAGAGAGAGAGAAAGAAATGCTTTCAGTTTTTTTTTTTTGTTGCGCTTTAAGGCCCAAAAGGCATCCGAGGCACACGCGAGTCGACCTTCAGCGCGTTGACAAGCCTGTTCCAACCAGCTCATAATCAAGCCCGGCGGTTGGGAATTGGGTTTGGTGGTTTGGGGCTTGGTCGGTTTGGACGAACGAAACGCTTTTGCCACAGCACGAGGAGCAAATGAAAAATTCAAAGCCCACTTTTCAATGCTGGTTGGCGTCAGTAAAAGTAGCGAAAATTTGAGAAACAAATAAACCCTTTTGCTGCCTGACTCTGGAATATCCTGTAGTTAGTTTTTATATCACTGTAGCTTTAATGACAATTTTGGCATGAATGTGAAAAAAGAAAAAAATTTCTTATCGTCATTTTGTCCATCTATATCTTTATGCTTAATTAATTTATCTGTCAACTTTATGACAAAGGAAACTTTTAATGAAAAAATAATTGCCAACCTTTTCCGCTTGACTTGTTGGCTAATTGTTAAACAAAAGAACAAAAAGAAAACTAATCAAAAGTGTTGGTGATACAAGTAGATTAGTTGATTAATTATAAATATAACGAACCAAACAATAAAAATATTCTCATAGAATGAACAAAAGATATGAATCTCATCATTTATGCGAGAGGGTATTGAAGCAACCAAGACAATGTTGCCTGAAAAAGCGCGTTACACTCAATGCAACATACACTCACACACATACTAATACTCATGCACAATGAAATCAGTGTGTGGCTACTTAAGTATGTGTGCTCTTGTGTGCAGCGGTTTGTTTGTTTGTTTGGATTACCACCCGCCTGCCGCATCTTGTTGCATCTTTTAGGCGCTTGCAGGAAAGAGAGAAAGAAAAAAAAAAAACAAATTGGATAGTGCGCGACGGGGCGTTTGAGTGGGTGGCTCGGCATTGCGCGGACGTCTTTTTATTTTACTCTGTTTTTTTTACATGCTGAAATTATTTTTGCACAGCAGTTGGCGCCGAAATTGGGTTAAAGTCAGCGACGACGATGCCGCCGACGCCGCCGGGCAAATGAAAAGCGAAAGTTGTGTGTGTGTGGCATACATATGCGGCAATGTGAAACACGCACACACATATTAGAAGCTATTATGATTATGTACTTACCCAGGGACAGTGATGATCGAAGCGATCCACACAATTATCGCACAGGCTGCAGTGGGAGGCGCGTGGTGGCCTAAAGATCTTGCAGGTGAAACAATACTTCAGTTTGACCGTCTGGCCCTTGACGAGCACCTCTTTGGTGCGAGGCGGTGGTCGGTATGTGGGACTGTTTAACGAGTTTGGCACTTCTGAGGAGAAAATACGAGAAAACCGGGAAAGCGGCAAATATCGCATTGCGATAGCAACGGAAATGCAGCATCAGCAACGGCAGCGACAAAAGTTGTTGTTTTTGTTGACATGCAAGTAAAAATAAAGTGAGAAAGAGATAGCGATAGAGAGAGAGCAAAAGTTTTTTCATTTTAAATATTTTCCACTAAAAACCAAAAACAAAAACAACAACCAGAACTCATTAGGGAAAAGGCAGAGAGCTCGAGCTGCCTGCCACAGAATATGCTTTGATGATTTTTATACATATTTTTGCAGCTTTTCTATGTCAGGACACGCTCATTACTTTTTATGTGAGCCCACACACACACACAAACACACAAACACGCTTAATGAAGTGAAAGCAAATATATACAAATGAATAAATGAATGTGTGTGTGTGAGATTGTGTTTGTGTGTTTGTGGGCGTTGCATGTCCCGAGCTCATTCAACAGGCAACCAACGACCTTGTCCACATTCATTTTTTGAGTGGACACAAGCAGTAGAGTGGATTAGGTGTTAAAATGAAAGGGAGATAGAGGTAGAGAGAGAGAAAAGAGAGGGTTGGGAAGTAAACTTACCAATTTGCTTTTCAATATAGGCAGCCTCATCATTGGAGGCGCGAGGTATGACGCCCGGATCCGTGAAGGTTGTGCGCAGCAGCGAGCTCATCGTGAAAAAGTATAAGACGGCTCCCACAATCGGTATAACTGGATTAATGCGCGTCGCCAGAAACGGGCAGCTATAAAACGAAAGAGCAAAGACAGAAAAAGAGAGATTAAAAATGGGATAATGGGAAAAACCCAAAACTAATTGAGTACAAGTTTAACTTGATAGCCTTTCGCAAACTGCAGTCAAGGACATAATTGGTTTAAGCCAATGCGAGCAAAAATAAAAAAACAAAGCCAGAATCTTTAAACTAGTATTAAAGACGCAAACTATCCAAGGACTTGACTAAAGACTCGCCTTAAAGTGCCACTTGCCGCTTTGATATGGGATAAATGTGTGTGGCCCTGTTTTGCTCAAAGATGCATGCAAATTGTCTCTCGAGAGAATCTTTTTTTTGGCCGTGTCCCAAATGCTCAAATTCGCCCGCACAAATATGCAACAAGGGACTTTCGTTTCAGCGTCGTCCAGGCGCCACAAAAGCGGTATGTGTGTGTGGCATGAAGCATGTTGCCGAAACCAGTTAGGGAATTGCGTCACAATGATGATGATGATGATGTTGCCCAGCATTGTCACATTATGCTGTCCATGCGTGCCACCGATTTGTGAATAGCAATAGAACGTACACACACACACACACACACACACACACACAAATTCCCGCTAACAATTGCCCAAAGGACCCAAGCATAATGAAAATAATGTGTGACAAGCCCCAGAGCTCAGGTCTTTTGAATTGCAGCTCCAGCTGCAGTTTTGGGGCCAACAAAAAATAGTTAAATACATTTGTCATGACAATGCTGCTAAAAGCAGCATCCTTCCCATCCCATATTCGAACAACCACACACACACAAACACACACACATATATACGGTAAAGCATTTTAAGTTGCATTCAGTTGGCAAATCGTTGACAATGCCAACATATAAAAGGAAGCCCGAGCTAACGCTTTTGTGTGCTACCTTTTAGCGATTTGCATTGCGGATTGCGCGCGTTGAACATAATACAATTTGGCCATAGATCCACAGGCAAAATGTACTAGTAGTTGCACTAGATGCAGGTGCCACCAACAACAAACAGCTGAAGCACTTAAAAGCATTGGAGAGATATTGTAATGCTTATAGGTTGCCATCATTGTTAGTGTTATTCTTGTTGTTGTTTTTGTTACCTGCTCGAATGTGCGCGCTAATATAAAAGGCAAGCAATGAAAATAAAAATCGGATTGGCGCTCAAAACAACACTACAAAGTTAGCACACCCTAACTTTTATAGGTCTATATAAAAGATAGCTTTAGAGTTTGATTAAAACAATTTTCTAAGTAAAAGCATTAAAAGATTTTCTTAGAACAATATAATTGCAATATCCTTAAAAGAAGTTTAAGATAGCTTTTTTAATGCTTAACAAAATCCAAGCTCAAGTCATAAGACTATCAGCAAGGGTATATTGAATTGAAGCCGTGCCGTCGGCGTTTTCTACATTGAAGATGCCGTCGTTATTGTTGTTGTTAGTTTTTTGGCGGCGCATAAATTTGGATTGTGAGTTTAAGGCGGTGGTGGCGGCGGCAACAACAATAGCTGCGAGTTGTTATTGCACGAGTGTGTATGTGTGTGTGTGTTAACACACATGCAATTTCCTAGCAGCGCTGTTGAAACCAATTCGTGCAGAAAATGTTAAGCGTAATTTCTTTTTTCTAATCGCGCACTGCTGGAAATCGCATCATTATCCTTTTCCTTCGCCTTCTCGCTCCTTGTGAATAGAAAATAACTGCAAGCTACAACTACACCTTCTCGCTTAACTCACAGTTTCATGTTAATATTTGTGTTTGTGCTACGTGCCGTATACTTTATTTGTCTGGCTAACGCTGTGTAGGCATTACACATACGACATGTACACCTAAATATAAATACATATAGTATATATTTTCATATATTTTGTACATTTATGCACAGAGAATTCGTGCTAAGCGCATGTGGTACACACAGCAATGTATTTATTTGCCGTGGCAAACATGCTAACAACTACCGGAAGATATTCGAGCATCTGCTTGAGCATAACTAATTTCAAAGCACAAAACTAGAAGAACGTGCCAAATTTGAAAGGATAACAACATATGCTTTAAGCTTGGCTTAAATCGAACAGCAGTGACTTCTAATTTGGTCATTTGGCTTTTTCTGCTTAAGGGACAAATCACACAAGTGTGTGTCTGTGTGTGGTCGATGGATGAAGCGTCGTTGCATTTGAAAAACATGCAAAGTTTAATCCAACCGTTTCTGTCTCGTTGTGCCATTCGGCCAAGCATAACGTATACGCTACGTTGGCCAGCAATAATTACTTGCCATTGGATACGTCGAGCAAACAGTCGAACAAACAGATTCAGTGACCATTAATGTGGGCGTAATTGGAAACCAAGGCAAGTCAACCAACAGGATGCGAAAAGGGTCAGGAGTGGTGCTAGTGCTGACAGCCAGTCGAAGGCGTGGCTCAGCTTAATTAGCAACGTATTCATTTTGCAAACAATGCAACCGCAATGGCAGGATAAAACTAAAACTCGGCCAAATGTGCAATGCACTTCGAGAAAACTTTAGCTATTTACAATTCAATGATGAAAAAGGATTATATTTAAAAGCAGATAAAAAACAAACATTTTGTTTTAATTCGTTGTTTTTCTATTGAAAATTTCTTTGAGTGCATGGAATACTTACTCGAAGGCAAAGAATAGTGCACTGGTGACGGTAATCAGGATGCACGTCAAGTAGAAGACACCCGTGTGCGGTGCGGACATTAGCAATCCATCGCAGTAGAATTTATTGCGTCCGGCAAACAGTTCCCATTTGCGTGTGACGCGTTGGTTTGGTGCCATGTTACTGCAACAACAGCACAGTAGATTCATCGGATTGTTGCTGCAACTGCTGCTTGTTAAGGCGGGCAAGGGGGGAGGTATGTGAGACTGCTGCTGCTGGTTAATATGGAAGAAGAAGCAGAAGGATTCTATGTGTGTCTGTTAGTTTATGCTTCAGTTGCCGCAGTGACAACTGCTGCCTGACTATGACGAGCTGGTTGCTGTTGTGGCTTCTTCTTGGTGTTTTGGGTGTTTTGGTTTGTGATGATGATGGTGGTGGTGGGTTTGGGAGTGGTGGGGTTGATGATGGTAATGGTCTGAAGCCAATTTGTTGCTTGGGTCTGCCACGTTGCGTCCGCTGACGCCTTTTGCTGCTGATCCTGCTACAGTTGGATGCCGAAAATGTTGTTCCTTTCGCACTCTCACTCCGTTACTTGTTTTCGTCACAGCGGCTTGTTCATGTGTAGCTGTTGATGGCTGACGACGCCTCAAGGCATGCAAAAGTGACTGTCTCCTTTACCAGAATTTCAGGCGTTTAATTTTATAGCTTCTTAATATTTGGTTCTTTTAAATTTAAGGTTGCGTATAAAAAGGTAAATGTAATTCAAAAATGAAATGTCGGGTTTCAGCGTTGTTGAATGTCTTCTTTCCGCCAATCTGTTCGTCTGTCTGTCTGTCTGTCTATATTTGCGTTTTATCCGGTAAGCGCAGCTCGTTTCGTTTCAAAAGCAATTTCGTCCACTTTGTTCTGTTGTGCACAGACCGCGGCATCAGCCACATTGCGTTTCCAATATCCTCTCGCACACACTCTATCTATCGCCGTCTCTCTCTCTCTTTCTCTCTCTCCGTCTCTCTCTCTCTCTCACTGTAGGCACCGCCTCCACGCGCCTCCTCCGCGCGCGCAAACTTTAATTAAAGCAGCGCGGCTGTCATTTCTTAGCCTGCTCGACTCTGTTCAGCAATCCGATTGCTGCCTTGTCGTCCTCGTCGTCCTGCAACAATTATTCGCTTGGCTTTGTTAACATTGCCCGCTGCTGAGAACTTGGCTCCGATTTGTCTGTCTGTGTCCTTTTATGATTCAATTATCCGCTGCGCTTTTGCCGGTGCGGCGCCTCTTTTAAACTGTAAAGAGCGAAGCAAAAGCGTGCACGAAATTAGAAGACTGAACAAATATAATCATTAAGTTATTTTGATAAAGCACAAAACTTTCGCACAAAGTGCCAAAAAGAATCGCATCGTACAACAAGATTGAGTTGATATAAAAGAAGACAGCAAGTTTGAAAGTTAGACAAAAGCTTCGCTTGCAAATGTATTTTTAATGTTTCTTCTTTGTTTGCTTTTCATTACGATTGAATAAATATATAATGCATTTAATGGAGTTATTCAATTTACTTCTTAGCTAAGTGAGAGCCAAATATAATTAAATAACAGATAATATAACAACTCTCAATTATCATAAACACATAGCTGGCGCCGCGTACACAAACCGTCCATAAATTAAGCGAATTAAGATGACACAACCAACACACACACACACACACATAAACATTTATATCGCGCGTATAATGCTCTTATTCGCTGCATCCTCGCATTTTCGACTGCCACAGATAATTTGCACTAATAAAGTCAAACATACGCACCGTTGTACAGCTATGAATTCAAATCCAACCCCCGTCAGTCTCTTACTCCAACCATGCCAAATGTTATCTTAAGGCAAACAGTGACAGGCGAGAGCTATATGGTAAACTAGCACACATGCCAACAAACACAACAACAATTAGAATGCCTAGGTGCAGTTATGTTCGGTGTGGTGAATATTGAATACTCTTGCAAGCAGAGAAAGGAAATTCTTATGCGGATTAAGTTATATTAGAAAGATCGTTAAGTGAAAGAAATTTCTTAAACTCCACATTGCAAAGCTTTTTTATTTATATCAAAACTATTTGAACTTAACTTGTGTATTTATTAATTGTGAGCAAATATTTTCTAGGTCATTGAAAGTTTTGTGTAAAAGCTAATTTTTTTTCTCTTTTAAAAATATGTTAAGATAAATTCTGAAGAGTTTTAACAATGTTCACTTAAAATCTATTTGATAAAATGACTTTTTTTTAAGAATAAATGAAGATTTTTAAAAATATGATGAAAAGGTTCATATACCTCTTGTATAAAACCGAAAGAGAGAGGGTAGAGTCGCGAGAATGACAAGAGAAACGACATTGCCATTGGTGTTCCACGTTAATTAGGCGAACGTCGCGTCGTCCATTAAAATGGGCCACAAGGAAGTTAGCTATAGCTAAAGCTATGTTTTTCGAGAGCAGCTAGATCCTTCGTGTTGCTGTTGCCGCAGCAAGTTTATGCAAATTGCTGAGCTGCAATTAAAGCCGCGCGCCAATTGCTGGTTCAAATGTACTTACTGGCAATGGTAATAGTTAGATAAACAGTTCAGCTTGCATTAAATATACAATCCTTAACGAGCAGAAGTGCCAATTAGAGGCAGCATAAAGCTAAACGCCAAACGCAGTTTTCATGCAACATTTTTTTTTTTACTTTATTTAGTTGCACAACTCGCCAACGACTCTCGATAAACTCATAAATTGCACAAACTGACGCAAAAGTGCCAGTAACAATAAAAAACAAAACAACAACAACAACAGCGTTAAGTGTGGCAAAATAATAACAATAAAATAACAGCAACAACAACAACAACAACAACAACATTTGAAAAGCACTTGGCAATCGCGGTGGCGCCCGCTTAACACAAATATGTAAATAAATGGACTCTTAGGGCAATTCAAATCAAGTGGAACCAAAAGCGACTATGACTGTATGTGTGTGTTTGTTTATTTGTTTGTGTGCGTGTGTGTGTGTGGTGCGTACACCACATGCAAACAATATGCCAATTTAATGTTTATTAATATAATAAAACAAAAGACAACAGCGGGTCGGGCACATGTTTGCATTATTAAAAACCAACAACAAACAACCATCAACAAAAAGATACACAGATTGCCAAAGAGAGTAAAGAAGAGTGGGATAAAAAAACAAAAAAAAAAAATGATGAGGGAAAGCGAGACACGCATTAGTTCCAGCCACTTACTTTTGCAAAAAGTACTTGGCATTGTAATTGCAGCTGTGGTTACGCGTACACAGCAAGAAAATTATTACGGATATTAAGTATACGCAGTGCTTATATATGAGAGTGTTTGAGTAGAAAAATCGTTAAAGGCAATGGAAAGGTATTGAAGAGCGACAAGCAATATGGCTTGAATAACTTTTAAAATTGGCATTAAGTTTTGTTTGTTGCTTTAGAATTTTTGTATAGAATTAATGATTGGATTAGGTCAATGCTCAATATCTGAAAATATATTATTTAAATAATTATATTTATTCACGTCATTCTAATAATTATTCATTCAATTTTATGGTACTAAATTCTCCATGTTGATTAATTTTTCCCCCTTTTCTTGATGTATGCTTCGGATATATTTTATAATACATCAAATACTTGAACACCGCAGTGCAGCACTTGAAGTTACACGCAAACGTAAGCGTTACTCATACGCATGCATGGCGAGTGTACACTCAACATTGTGGCGCCGGCATTCACTCTCACTCGTACTCACCCACACACAAACACACACATACAAAAGTGCACTCAAAACGCGTCGTCCAACTATGACTCTGGGCGAGAGAACGTCTGAGCTTATGCTCGACTGGGCTTATTCATTTACGAAAAAACACGCCTCGAAACCCATTCGTACGCCCCCCACTTACTACACACACACACAAACGCAGTCAAACAAACAGACAGACACAATAATAAATATGGGTGTGCATGTGTATGTTGTTTGTTTGTTTGTGTGTGTGTGTGTGTTTTAATGCTTTGGCCTGGCCTGGCCTGCAAATGAATAGTGAGTGAGTTGTGAATGAGTAGTGAGTGAGTGTTTAAGGAGTGTATAAACAGGGCGGATGTCTGTGTATGTGAGTGTGCGTGTTTGTAAGTGTGCACGGCAGTTCAAGTTGCTGTCGCTGGCAAGTGTTGCAAGCTTTTCTCCACCCCCTTTCCCACACAAGTGGAACTCCCATCAGTTTATGTGCGGTAAACAATTGCCCAGTAGTTTTGCAATCAACACAACAGCTGTAACCATGCTTAGGATAATGATACAACCCCCCCTCTTCTACCCGTCCCTTCACTACACTGCCCACCCGGCCCCTTTCCAATTTAATCGAGCAGACAACTTGTGCGTTGTGTGTGCGAAATGGCACAGAATACTCAATCAGATAGGCACGCATTTAATGACGCTTATTGTTTGTGCGGCTGCACAGTATCAAAGTCGGATTATAGATTATGGTTTGCAGCTCCATAAACATAGTTTATTAAATATTTGGTTAGTTATTTATCAAAAATTATGATAGAAAAAATAGATTTTAATTAACTTAATCTACTTATGAGCAAATGTATTTATAATTTTAACTACTTTTGAATTAATTTTGGCTGTTTTAATATGTGGAATATGTGTGAGTGGATTATAATTTACCCTCAACAGCCGGGCAAAGTTTTCCGGCATTAGAAAATAAAACCATTAAAGGCAATATTAAAGTTACACAGTTTAACTCCTTTTTTTGGATAAAAAATATAAAATATATCAAACCTTTTTCATTATTTTTAACTCGTTTGGTCTATTTAAAAAGCAGAATTTAATCAAACTCATAACTACAATGTTCAATTATAACAAATAATTGAGTTTTCATATACATGCACAACTTTTGCAACGTTTGGACTGACTCTGACATAATGACTGAGCGGTTATGTGGCTTGTGCATGTTACACACAGCAAAACACAAACACACACACACACAAATGAATAAAGAAAGAAAGAGAAAGAGAGAAATACGAAATCAGAGAACTGCTTAAATATGAAAACATATTTAGAACAATTCCGTTGAAACAACAGCACAAACATTTCCTCGCATCCGACATGGCGTTCAATTCCGTTAATGCAACAATACGTCATACACACACACACAGACACACACACAAAAAACACACAAGCACACACACACACACACATCCTTAAATTGCTTTTGTTGTTTTGGCGTTGTTTGCTGTCGTTGCCATTGTTGCTGACGCCGCCAACGTCGCCGCCGACAATTTCCTCGGCATTGCCATGGTCATCGTCATCGTCGCCAGCTTTGGCCATCAGCAGCGTTTGGGCCACGTTTAGTGGCACATTTCACTGTGCCTTTTTCACATGGCAAACAAACAAACACAGATAAAACAGCCAAAACTAAACAGCAACACAAAGTGCTCGACTAGAAGTAACTCTTTAAGCAAAACTAACGATATGAAAATAGCTAAAGCTTAATTTATTATATACATGTATTTATATTTAAAAAGTTTTTTTGGCTATAAATCTTGTGTTTTTTGTCATAAGCAATTAACCACTTTCCATAACTAATATATATCGTTTATACAGGGTACAAATAAAAGACAAAATACCGCTACTATTGTCGTAAAATGGCGAATTTTATACGTGTGTCGCCGCGTATCGTGTCTGTAAGTGTGTGTATGTGTGTGTGTGTGTGTGTTAGTATCTGTTGTTAATCTTTGGCCATTGTTTTGCTTTAATTTCGATATCCTTGTCAAACTTTTGTTTATCCATTTTCAACTATTTCTGCTGATGAACTGCTGTTTTGGCTTTCCGTTTTAGCTTAATTTCTGTTTGCGGATATATTCCATTTCTCTTTCTTTCCCTTTCGTTCATTGAGGCGCATTAAATTAATTGGCGTTTTCTTATGCTTTTTGCAAACTTTGCATAATTGCTGTCCAATTTCCTATCATTGTTGGCATTTATTCAGCATGACCAAATGCAACTGTATAAATCCTTGATAAACACAAACTGACACATTTCATGATTATAATAGTTATTAAACAGTTAAAGTTAGAGCTGTGATAAACTTTGGCATGTACTATTTATTTATTCATTTGTTCAAAATACAAATTTAACCCACATTGTTTGCATTGACATAGATAGCGATAAAAACATGGCTATTTGTTGACCCAAGAGAATGCAAATACTAGATGTTAGTTTTTGATTCCATTGCGTGGCTATTATATTTAGTTATGTTAAATAATACTATGCTACTATGGCACATTTACTCTAAATCAGCTGCTAACGCCCTTCAAAAATACTTTCGATTCACTTATACACAAAATACAATAAAATATCCCTTATCCATACACACACCCTATTACAAATACAATATTGCTATATAGCTCAATATCTATTATGTGCAAAATGTTTATTCAGCTGCCGGCTGTTTGCTTATCTCCGCACGCGCCCAATTATTTGCCGCCATTGTCACGCCCCCCACCCCCTGCTCATTCAGTCTCCCTCATCCTTTTGGCATCGTTGAGGGGCGTCTTAAGAGAGAGAATTTTTACAAACGACTTGTTTGGCTGCTATACTTTGGATTATTGCTTATTACAAGATTTTATTTATCATCGATTTGGCATCGCATCTGCTTCGAATTCGACTATTGCCTTGCCCAAGAATGGCCAATGGATATTTTCCTTTTACGCTCGAATGGCTTACTTTCAATTTCACACTGACAGAGCTTCTGAGGCTGCCTTCAGGATGGAGTGGATTTAAGAATTTGAATTATGATTCAATTAAGTTTCAATCAAAAATCAATGAATTGCCAATTTCACACACATATAAACTCACACACACACACATATATAAATGCATAAGTGTGTGCGTTTTTTATTTTGCTGCATGTGGCACAGTTTGTGTGCCGTAATCAAAAACTTTGTTTTACATGCACTGCAGCAGCGGCCCTAAAAAGTATGCAATGGCAAAATTGCAAAAATCAAAATTGCAAAAGCTATGTAATTTGTCTGTGTGTGTGTGTGTGTAAGTGCGAGTGCAAGTATGAGTATGAGTGTGAGTGTGACACAAATTGAGCACGACACGAAAAACTGCCAAACATTTCAATAAAATTGCGCAGCAGCGACGCGAGCAGAGAACTGCGACTGCGACTGCGACTAAGATTGCCAAACGCAGATTGTTTAGAAATTTAGCTTTATGAGCATCGCTCTGCTGCCACTGATGTGTTCAGTTGGAGTGAGAGAAAAAAGAAAGAGAACTGACAGAAACATATGTCTGGATATGACTATGCCACTGCGCCACCAGCTGCGGCAGCATTATGACCAAAAGCAGCACACCATTTGTCAACTGCCTTTCATACGGATATTGTTCGCTTGTTTGTCGGCTGCTGCTTTGGCTTGTTTGCTTGCCAGCTTGCTAGTTTTTGGTAGTCTGCATTTGTATTAGTTAGTAGCTGGCTTATATTCAGCTGCTGCTGCTGCTGCTGCTGATGCTGTTCCACAATGGAGCAACTGCTCTTTTGTTCTCTCTGCAACATGTTGTTCTTGCTGTTGTTGTTGTTGTTGACAGGCATTGTTTGAGTTTTGAGTGCAACTGCAAGTTTTCAGAGCAATTTGAGTTGCTAACAAGACAACAAACAGTGTGACAAAAGCAGCAGTTAATCATTCAGTCAGCCAGCCGGCCCGACAGACATCCCGACAGCCACCCACCCAAAAATGCTTATCGCCTGATTAAACAAAACTTCAAAAGTTGTTGTCCCTCTGCCGCTTGATGATGGCGTCTTTATTCACATCACACAACACGCTCGCTCCACCATTTGCCTAAACGTTTAGCCAATTTCGGCACGCGCCGCAGATCTTCAAACCACGCACAACGGCAACAAAAACAAAAATACAAACAACAGCACAACCCACAAATAAAAATTGCTTAAATGTGCGCAACAAACAAAGCACACACAAACAATCAAACACAGCCACACATACAAGTACACGCAAAAAAGGGCAACTCTTTGATGCCGCTGCTCACTTTTTATAGCAGCTGTTGTTGTTGCTGATGTTGGGATTTTGCTTTTTTTGTCGACGCGCTGTTGCTGTGAAAATTTGCGCAATAAAATTGTTAAACAAAGTGGCAACACTCAAAAATCTATTGTTTCCACCAAAAAAAAGAATAGGCACGACCCAAATGGCCAAAGGCAGCAGCAAGAGACGCGAGCTCAACTTTTTTAACATTGCTCGTAAATATGTGTTGGTTTTGCTGTGTAAGCTTCAAAGGACGCATCATCAAACTCAGCGACATGAATACGAAGAAGGCGCCTTATTTTAGATATCAGTGTTCTTTGTGTATGAGTAGATTTCGTTGGGCATATAATGCTCAGTGTGCCACACTATAACTTTATAACAAGGATGTTATCTTTTCAATATAATTGAAATGCTCTTTCAATGCCCGTTGTTTTCAAATTGAATTTTTATTATGATCAAGCATAAAAAATACTAAACATTATGTATTTCATAACAAATACTAAGCAAGTGCTTCGACTCGACAAGAAAGAATTCAAAATAGTAACTCGACGACTTAATAATAATAAATTCCCTTCTATGTAATGGGTATTTTGTAGTCCTCTTTTTATTGCCACTTTGTTTCGTTTTTGTTATTGATTGCCGCCGGTTCGGCAGTTGCTGCAGTTGTTGTTCAGACGTCTCGATAGGTAGAGGTTGCGACAGGCCAACCAACCACTTCGTTAGTTTCATCATGAAAATCATTTAACGGAGAGCTTCGCATCGTGCAAGTGAAGAGTGAGTGACGACCAAATGAAAAGCCTGTGTTGTTGCTGCTGCTGCTGCTGCTGGTGTTCCTGATGCCTTCAAGGCGACATTGAGGCGAACCGATAGCAATAAAGGTGCACAGTGCAAAAAAGCATGTTGAGCAACTTTAGCAAGGAGCAGAGCATAAAGAGCAAATTGATTTAGCGCGTGCAAGCGCAAAAAGCTCCGTGGAGCAAGTAGATGAGAGGTACGGGAGAAAATGAGCTTGTGCGGCTTCGTGCACAGATTTACAGCTTTAGATCTTTGAAATGGGCTAGCCGCGTGGGTTGAGGGCAATGAAATGAGATTAATGCAAAACAGCGCGCACACAGCTGCCAATAAAAAAAGAGCAAAGAACGAAGCACGTGGCAAATATATATACATATTTGTATGTATAGAGAAGCTTCAAGTTGGGAATCGCATTTCGCATTTCTTTTGCATTTCTACAAAACAAAAAAACGAATTGGAGAGGGACAGAGTAGAAAGTTCGAATCACTGGCATGGAAAATGCAATTTATTATGCAAAATGAAAAACACTCGAATGGGAGCCGCAAACACACAGCGACAAGAAGTCACATCAAGCGAGAGATAGAGACAGAAATAAAGAGTGACAGAGATGGCGACAGAGGAGATTGCATACAATGCGCGTTATTATGGTGCCAAACAATAATATCAACTGACTGGATATAAACATAATTCAATTTTTATTTAATTTCGTACAACAAACACAATAAATTCAGCTCAACTGAAGGATTGTTGAGAGCCCGCGTCCGCGTCTGTAGTCCTTATTGCCACAGAGCAGACACTTTTAGCAGCATTGTTGCCATTGGAGTCTAGCCAAGCAGTCGCGTCCGCATCGCGTCTCGCACTGAAAGCCAATCGGGCAGGCGTTTGAAAACGCCACCTCCTCCGAGGAACTTTACCAACAACACCAATGTTTGACAAAAAAAAAAGAAAAGCTTCCAAAAAAAGAGTACAAAAATATGAAAGAGGAAACTCGAATGCTTGGCCGCCAGGCACACGGCAAATGTTGGTGGCCACAAACTGTTGACTCATTTCGGTGTGTTGGTGGCGCGGCCAAAAAAAGCAAATTTTGGTCGAAACGAACAAACAAAAAAAAAACACCATAATGCGGGCGTGGAGTGGATGACAGCAGTCAGTAACATGAGACAGCTGTACAGGTCAAAAGTGGCTCCGAGCCACTATTATGGGGTGTAGCAACGTGACATTTTGGCTCTGGCTAAGGCAAAGTTGGCTTAAAGGTTACAACCGTAGAGTGTGCTGTGCTGCTCTCTAAGTGTTGACCAGAAAATTTTTAGAGGTGAGCTAAAAGAGATGACCTTAAGAACTTACCTTGGCTAAGACGAGTACTGCAGTTTTTTAGTCATGGTTGTGTAATAGCACTTCTGGATTATTAAAGTAACGTTTACAAAAGTTAAACATAATGAAGTTTCCCATCTAGCTAAGATCTAAGATTGTCAGCTCTATTAGCTGGAATTTAAGTTAAGCTATCAATTTCGCATAGATAACCTACCCATTTAGGGCGTTTTTGTTCGTGGTTCTTGTATCTATCCCACAGCTTAGCAAAAAGTCAGCATAAGACTCAAAATCAACAGAATTTTTTCCATATATTAATAAGCCCTTCAGTAAAATAAATAAAATAAAAGGCATTCTACGAAAAAGGACGACAAAAAGTCGTAAGCCTTCGCTAATTGCGAACCCAAATCAGTAAGGGTCTCTCCCATTGCGAATAAATTACATAAAATATTTACACGCCAAGTGTCACTAGGCTCAAACTAAATGTACCAAAAACACGCAAACGGAGTAAAGAGCTAATAAAAGAACAAGCCCAACAATGGGAGCGAAAGAACGATGAAAGTTGTTTATATTTAGCACATTTATAAGGCCATCAAAAAAGGTTAAGCTAGTGCGTGGGTGATTTTTGCATCAACCATACACAAAAGTCCTTTAAATATGACAGGTCATTTTTGGTCTTGGGATGGGTCATTCTGCATGATTAGTTTTGGCTTTCATAACGAGAAAGCTGTAGCGAGAGGCCATTAAATATTTAGCATATATGGTAATAAAAATGTCAACAAAAATGAAATAAACAAATTTTCAAACGCTTAAGTCTTCCATCGTTTGGCTCTCAAGGACGTTTTCAATATTAAGTTAAATGTGGTAGCCCAAACACAAATACCAAGTTCGAGGTTCAAAGGCAAATGCCGAAAAGTTATTTATGCGTAAACACGCGCATTCGAAACCGTTGGCATTTTAGGCAAACGGGCAAAGTCCAATGTCAACAAAACCACGACTGTGTGTGGACAAAATTAAATATTTGTCACAATATATGCAATACCGAATGCTCGTTAAATGCGTGTATATACAAAGTGTATTATGCCCAGAGTCTAAATAAATTGGTGTCATTTTAAAAATTTCCCAAAGGTGGCATGTTTAACTTTTGTGGGGCACATACCAAAGGGTTCGCCTGCTTGCGGTTAGCTTAAGCTGAAAATCAAACCATTTGTTAGCAAGTGACAGACATGACAACGTTGCATGTATTACACAAACACAAACAAACACAAACACACTCAAATACACACACGCAGGCAGGCATACATAGTCGAGAAAAGGACAAAGTGTGTGTGACGCATGGCTGCAATTTAGCTTGTGCTGGCCGATCTCCTCGAGCTGCGCACTTTAACCGCAATGTCGTTGGGAGTGTAATATTTCAAGCATGATTTCTTATAGGGCTTTGCAGGCTACCGCCTACCAAGTTGCATGCCCCCACCGGCCGCCACATTGACCCTCAAATGTGCAGGCGCAGTGCCACGGCTCTGGGTCAAAGCGAAAGTGGCACATTTTGGGTTGAAATTTGTGCATCTATCTAGGTTACTGTGACAGTCCTCCCTCGAGTTGGTGTTTTATGCTGTTGTTGTTCTTATTGTTGTTTTTATTGTTGTTGCGGCATGGCCTGCAACACACACATACACACATACATATAGATAGATAGATATAAGCAAACTTTCGCTCACATACGAAAACCGAGACCCAAATAAACATTTTCTGGCCGTCGGACTCACGTGCCACGTGCCACGTGGTTGAACTTGTGCACCATTTTTATTGCCGCTGCTTGCACCATTGTTTTTAAGTCCCGTCTGCTCACTACCTACTACCTCTTTTTCACTTTCTTTTTGGTCTTTGGTTTTTGTTCTTGTCTGGTTGTTGATGTTTTTGCTTTCGCAAGATTTCAGTGGCGCTTTATCTGTTTACTTGCCGTCGGTCGGTCGGAAGACGGCTGCAGTTTCTCTAGCTGCTTGCGCTTTGGTTACCCTTTTTGGCCCACATTCTATCTACTTTTGGAATGCGAGTTTTTGTTTATCCAAGTGCTTAAACTCTTTGCGTACTTTGAGGCTAACACGGCTGCAGACAGAAACTTGAAAATAAACTTAGCAAAACTTCTTAAAACAATTAATAGCAATTTCATGCGAAATTAATTTGAGCTGCATAACGTGTTTGGCAAGTTTTAGTTTTCAAAAGGGGGAAAACACTAAGTAAAAAAGAAATGAATAAGATTAAGATGATAACAAGAGCTGTGCTAAATTGAGTGGATAACAAGAAAAGCTGATTACGAGAGCAGAGAAAAACTTGTGCCCTTATAAATATGCTATGAAAAAAGAAGTTTAACTTTTAAGTTGAAAATGGCCCATTTTAACTTGACTTTGTTGACTCGACTGTTATTACGTGACAATAATAAAACGAGAACTTATCAGTGTAATTGAGGCATTTCCTTTGCCACACGCTGATTACACGGCAAATCCTTTAAGCTGTCATTCAACCACCTTCGTTACGAACACAATCGACTCATTGAAAAGCGAAAGCGAGCCGAGTGACAGCTATCCACATGAAATCTTTGTTCGAGTTGTGTCCTTGCTGACCGGAATGCGGCTCATAAATTGGGTCATTTGCCAATAGCAAGCAAGAATGCCACTTGCACTTTCAAAATAGCCAGCCGAATGGCACGTAGAGCCAGCCGAATCCGAACGTTGTTCGTTCACAGAGGAGAGGCCTCCATTATGGTATTAACCTTATAAGTAAATTGGGCGGGCCAACAGCCGCACGTTCAAGATAGTTTTTGGACAAACTTGCGTGCGACCAGAAAGAGACAGCCAAATGACACCAGCAGACGAACGGACGGACGCCCGCACATCCGTAGTCGACCAGCCGGATGTCCTATAGACTACTTTCGCCTCCTACTTCGCAGCTCTGCGTTGCTTGCAACACAAGATGGTAGGAGCATGAAGGAAAACTGACAAAGTAGCAGCCCAGCCACTTCCTTTTGTTTAAGCTGCCTGACACTGGCCATCGTTTGCGCCAAGTGCTGGAATAATGGTGCTCTCACATCCTTCGTAATACTACTACTACTATACTTGTGCACACGATTTGCATATGTATGTATGTGTGTGTGAGTGTGTCTGTGCATGTATTTCGGTCATTGTAAGCATATTGAATATGTACCGGCCGAGACCCCGTATTCCAATTTCTACCCCCCATAAGCCCACAATACGGTTATAAATTGACCGCATTATTTTGCTCAATTTAACTCAAGTTTGTGTTTGTGTGTGGCAAAGTTTTCAACTTAATATCTCATAAGTGCTGAATGTGCATATTGAATGCAAATGCAACCCTTTAACAACCCCGTCTACCTCGCAGCTATAACAAATTAACAGACTGTCCTCACTCTCTATGTGTGTGTGCGTGTGTCTGTTTTTGCCATTTACCGTTCACAGTTCGGTTTTTCGCTTTCGTTTGGCATAATTTTTTGTTATTAGGTCACGTTATGGCGGCCATTGCAGTGACAGCGACGCAAGCAGCGACGCCGGCAGCACTGTCATACACTCTCACTCTCATTTAGTGGCAGCCTGCTGCATGCATACTTTTGGATAGACCGTTAAAAATTTTATGCATTCCGCCGAGCAAAAAAAATATCTGAACAATTTTCATTATATAATTTTAATAGCCCAAAAGTATTTAATTGCATTTATGGTTTACAAAAAAGCAATTAAATAAGCAAACTTTTTGTTGTGATTTCAGCTAATGGAAACTAAACCCTTGGTATAATAAAAAGTTGTAATCTGAGATTTAAAATATGTATCAGATAAATTCAAAGCGATATATCGTCGTTGCCAATTTAAAAAAATGCTATTTAAAATTGTTGGTCTTTTAATTTTTGGAAATGTGCAAATTAAATGAAATAATATTTTATGAAATGAATTTTAAGCTAAAATTACGTTTAACAGCTCTGCTTATGAGTCAAACTTAAAGAATCCTCGACTTGTAAAAGAACATTTTGAGGGTGCAATTTTGCTAAAAGCTTTCCTCAATGGTTCAATCTTAATTAATCTTTAAATTGATGAGAAAATCGAATTAAAATTAACTTGGCCAATGCCTTGCAATTAAAATTATCTAAGCATCAAGGTTTCATTCATTAACGAGAACAGCATTGCTGCAAAATCTAACACGAAATCTTTCCTTATTCATGTAAACTGCATTGCTAATTCCTTGAAAACGTTTGCCCCAACAACTTAATCAATATTAATGAAACAGCCTGCTTGAAAAATCTCCGGCAATTTGTTTTGTTTAAAGGTGTGGATTAGGAATTTTGGGATTTTGTTAAATTATTTGACCATGGCCAGATTAATGTTTAAATTTTAAGGGCCGACACAACAAAGTCGCATAATTATAATTCGAGCGCACTTCATTTGCGAACGAAGCCAGGGCAGAAACTCATTAATAAAGAAATGTACACCATTTCGCGTTAAGAGCGGAATATTCAACAAAAACAAAAATACAAAAATTTGTAATTTAGTACACTTCAGTGTTGCCCATTAACACAGAAGCAGCAGCAGGAAATGGGATAGGAACAAGCTGCACCCAACAGAAATACCCCAAGCAAGATGCGATGCAACCTAACTAAACATTAAATGAATTTAGGAGGTCAGTCAAGTGGGCAACGGAAAGCGAGAGACAGATACAAGGGGTACTCAAGTGTCTCTGAGCTTAGCTGGGAAAATAGAAATAAGAGAAAGGGTACTGTAGGGGGGCGGCAAATCAATGCTGCTGTGTTGCTTTCTACCTGCTACTCAGAGCCTGTGGCTTGCTGTTGCTGTCACTCCTTTTGTTTATTTACCCAATCTGCCAGCTTTGGTTTGACTGTTGCTTCGTCTTCGGTTGCTTGGCAACGTTTAATAAACACCCAAGTGTCACGTTGCAGATTTAATGCAAAAGGGTAGCTTAAGTTGGGTAAATTTGGGCAAGATGCAGAAGGACTCATCTGCGAAAATCCAGTATTTATAATACTGTTTATTTCACAGAGTATATCTGAGTCAAGCTCATCGACTTAGCACAAGCTTCGTTTCTAGTTTTTGTTGCTGCCAACAACAGAATTCTGAGTCTTCGCCAACGTGCAATGCGCTGCGCTCAGTGGCAAATGAAGTTCACAGCAACGAATGCCTCAAGATACTTGCTGAGCCAGCTATTACTTGTTGTAAATAAGAAGGAACACAATGGACAGCAGCAACAAGCGGACTGACGGCAACCGTACAATGCAAATCTTATGTACGCTTGCATTATAACTAAGTCTCGAATGCAGCTATTTTTCATATATTTTTCCCTTTGTTGGGGAGATAATGAAAATGCGAGAGAAAAATGGAGCGGCAAAGGAGTGCAGAGAAAAGTTTATAATATAATTTAGAATTAACTTAAGTGGCAGAGCCGGAAATGTTAGTTGTTAAGGTCGGACTTTGTTGCCTTTATTTATAGCCGAACCAACCACCCGCTGATGTTGCTTGAAGCTGCGTTGCGTATACGCAGTGCGTGTGTTGGTTTGTTTATGGTAAAAGTTAAAAGTTTGGCCTACATACAGCATACATATTTTTAGCTTGTCATATGGAATTAAGAGTAGGCACTTGAGAAGCAGATTCTTTTGCTACAGCTCGTTATAAAGAAACTTGAAAAATGGAATTTCCCAAAGCAATTTTAAGAGCATCTGCAGCTGCTGGACACCACAATAACTACAAATCAACTTTGCCTCAACCAAACCAAACAGACATCTACAGAGAAAATACATATATATCTAGATATATAAATAACGGTTTGATTGCTTAGATATACATACATACAACACCGTTTGCTTTTGCTGCTGTAGCATCCTGTCTCTGTCCATGCCTGTCAGCACCGTTGTCAGAGAGTGAACAAACTTTCGACTTATCTGCTAAGCCGCATAACTTTGCATAAATATGAAGCTATTCAACAGAACTACAACCACAAAAAGCTCCAGCTAAAAGAGAACCCGGCATAAAAACATTACAAAACTGCCCTTAGAGTAACGCCAACGGTTTTCATGTCTACAGCAACAGCAGCGACAACAACAAAACTATTGTCTACTGTTCAGGGTTTGGGGTGAACCTCTGGGATCTTATTATATTTATATTTATTATATTAAAAAAAAAAAAACAACAAACAACAGCAAAAACACAAAAATAAATAAAACTAGTCAAAGACTGCGGCATCAACTTTTTCGATGACAGCACTACTTTAAGAGATTTGCATAAATTTTCCACAACATAAACAAAATAATGCTTTTGAGAACGCCAGCAGCAGCAGCAGCAAACACAGGCTATAACTATCCCCCATCTTTCGAATGCGACACCGAATCCGCCCTCGGACCAAAAGCCATTCATTTAACTGTCAATGCCGTTGTTATGCGGCAGCCAAAAAAAAAGAACTGTAAAATTCATGGCGATCTTATGTGAAACTTTGTAAATAAATATAATACATGTGTACACAAAACATGACAGAAACAAGTTTGTGTGAGTTTGCAAAAGATTAAACACTCTTGCGAACAGATATGACAAGGTATACAATAAACTCACTGTGATTCTGATGATAACCAACACAAACTTTTTGTATTATGACTTATGTAAGCTATTTAGCTATAATGATATACATAAATCAACATAATGTTAGATCTGTTTCAGTTTATTTTTACACATTTCTTAACAAAAAGCAAATACCCAGCGGCAGCAAGTGTATTAAAATGTATACAATTTAATATATGATTATTACTGACGGCTGTCTCTACCCGGTGGTAGGGGCTCATGAAGCTCATGAATTTATGCGCCATTGTTTTTTGTACCCGCGACAACCACGACGAGTTATCGATAAATTTACAACAAAGACACAAACAATATTTGTTATTATTACAGCTGCTGCCGCAGCAGCTGTGGATGCTGTTTGAAAAGAAAATTTTGTTTTTTCCGCATGAAACCCCAACCAAATACTTCATTTTATCTGACATCGCATAGTGGGTGGATAAGTTGAGTTGAGTTGAGTGGAGCTGAGTGGTTGTCAGTGTACTGTGACAGTCAATCTTTCATACCCATTCATACTCCCATCTTTCGCCGCTTCACTCTGCCCCAATCTGTCCGATTCGTCGGCCTGCGGTTGACATTAGAGCAAACCGAGCGCTGTCTGTCTATCTGTCTATTTGCCTGTCTAGCGTTTAGAACGGGTCGGGTTGTGGTAGTGCGGGTGGCTATTAGGGGTTATTGCTCCGCCAAAGCGTGACGACGCATCGCTTCTCCACCATCACATGTCGTAGGTCAAACAAAATGTGTTTGTTGATGTTGTCGACGCTCGGTTATGGATTTATGACACTTTTGGTCATTGCGGTTGTCAGTTTTCGTTTAAAAGTTCCACTTTTTTTCTTTCTCTCAGTTTGGCTCAGTGGCTTATGGTCTGGTTTGGTCAGAAATCTGAGACAACTTTATGGCTTGGCTAATCAGGCATGCTGGAGCCATAGATATTTGCAGCCTGATATGTTAAGCTTGTCAAACTCAACAAAGCTCCGGCCCTTAAATGTGCGGGTGATGAGTTTGCTTGAAAAAGACTCAAAATTGAGTTTCAAAAGACTTAATCACAATCAATATCATTTGGATTTTCTGGTATGTATATTTAAGACATCAGAGGCTTAAAAACTAAACTGGACATGATTCTTAAATTGTTTAAGGAAATATTCTATAAATCAACATTAACAATTTTTTTATCGTTTTATTTTCCGTTATATTTTACAGTTAATTTTTATATTAAAGTTATATTTACCTTTAGTAGTTTCGGCGCTTGCTCGTTAAACTGCAAATAGAGACAAGGAAAAATCACATAATTAATATTCAGAACGTGGCACACACACTAACACTAGCGTACGCACATGGCAGCATAATTTATCAAAGTTAAAATTGTCAACAGAACTTTGCGCGTATTTCCGTTGAATTGTTGGCTATTTATTTACTGGGCCAAAACCGGAAAAGCTATATTTCGTTGCTATTAATAATGCAACAGCCTGTGGAACAACGCCCGCCCAGTCAATATTAACTAAAAACAATTATTTGCCAATTGAAAAACTATTAAAATGCGTATACGACTCATAAGAGATCGTGTTACTCGAAATGCAATTAAATCAAATTTAAGTTCATACATTTGTGCGCATTGCAAGCAAGCAAATACACACACACACATACTAACGTTGTTGTGATTTTGCTTCTTGGTTAGAGAAGCATGAATTTGTTGCTATAACATTATTTTTTTTTGTTACTGCAATTTTCATATGCATGAAGGCAAACAGAAAGAGAAGAAATCAGCGCAAATTCAATGAGCTCGAAATGGAATCGAAAACTCGCAAAATGAATGAATGAATGACTGGCTGAATGAATGACCGACTGCCATACACTGAATGCTCAATGGCTGCAGAGTCCTGCTTCCAATGTCCTTCAGCTGCTGCTGCTGCTGATGCTGTTGGTCGTTTGCCCTGGCCGCTTTGGGTCTACGTCGCGTGTTTACAACCAAAATATTTACACTGCAGGCATAAAAACTGCATAAATGTGATTATATTTTCATTGGCTTTTATATGCGGGACACAAAACCAATGGAGACGGAAAACGCCATGCCGGTCATGTAATTCGATTGCGATTTCAATTAGCGTAAAACGCAAAGAGAGTTCAAACGAGAACCGGAACGGGAAATGAATACATTGGACTTATTTTGTATGGAACTAATGGATGTTAGCAGAAATTACCTGTAATGAAGAGCACAAAATGAGATTGCTTTGATACAAGAGAAGGGAGAAAAGACCCAACAACAAGCGAATGCTGCTTTCTATTGAAAAGAGTTGGCAACTAAATTAAAACTTTGTTCGGTAATCAAAACAATTTCAAAGCATACCTTGCGCAACTGTTGCAAAGAACAAAATAAATAGAAAGAGATATAAAAATCCTTTGCTGAAATACAAAATTTAAGGCAAAATATACTCTTGCTTTATTTCATTTAATTTTAAGTGTTAATTGCTTGCTTTAAGTGTTAATTCAGTCGTCGACTAGACCTCGTACCGATCGGTTGTGTTTTTCGCAGAGTTTAGTTCAAAGCTTATCAATTTTTCAAGCGCCTATTTCTTTTGTCACTCATTCTCCACCTTTCAATACACTTAGAAGCATAAGTAAGTCAAATTTACAGCCATGCCCACTGGGCACAAAAGTCAAGGGGCGAATCGCTTTGCAATACTAAGCGACAGCCCCAAATCCAAAAGAAAAAAGCCTTCTCCACTGTCGGAAGCTTTCCCAGAACTCCCTACTCCAAATTTACCTAACCCCAAATTCATTATTATGTCAGCTACCGACACTAAAAACCCAATCTCCACATACTCCTGTTTTGCTGTAGAGCGTGCAATTAAAATCATAAGCAAAAACATATTAAAAATTAACCAAATGCGTGATGGAAATCTACTAATATTCGTAGAGAATGCAACAATAGCAGAGAAATTCATCGCTTCCAAAGAACTCCATGGCATCTGCCAAATATCATGTGAATACCACAAAAATCTCAATCACTGCAAAGGCACAGTATACGCCCCCTGCCTCAACAACATAACAAACGAAGAAATACTTAGGGAACTTAAGTCTCAAGGAGTAGTCGATGTATATAAATACACAAGACTCATTGATGGCAAAACAATTCCGTCCGGCGTGGTGCAGCTCACCTTCAATTTATATAATCTTCCCCAAAAAATTCAAATATCATGGCATAACGTAAAGGTCAAAGAATATATCCCAAACCCAATGCGCTGCAAAAACTGCCAAATTATAGGCCACACAGCAAAATATTGCAAAGGCACGACGGTTTGTGACCCATGTGGTCTACCAGTTCACAAACCAACCCAGTGCACTCGTACTTTCTGCGTGAACTGTAGGGGAGAGCATGCGGCTAGTAACAAAGACTGTCCCAAATTTAAAGAAGCACAAGAAATAATTAAAATAAAAACCACTGAAAAATGCACTATGTACGAAGCCAAAACGAAATATCACCAACAATACACACAAACACCGACAAATTTAGTAAAAACTTTTTCAGAAATAGCCGCTACAAAAAAACCCCAAAAAGAAATCGAGACAACAACCTTACCATCCAACTCCAATAAAGAAAACAATTCTAATGACAAAATAAAAACTAAAAGCACACCCGAAAAACCTTTTGACTTCACAAACACAAAGTACACAAAAGCAAAGCTAGAAAATAACTTAAGCAAACAGAAAAAAGAAACACTCAAGATAACGAAACACTCAACTCACACAGAAACGATCACCACAAGCGACTCAGAAACAGACACAGACATCTTTCACGAAAGAAACAAACACAACACCAACAACCAATATCACTCAACGCTCTCTGATACGGATAGTATCATAGAAGACGTTGAGTTGTGATAAAAACCTCTCAAAGCCCTTTTGGGATTGCTCGCTCTCTCTCCCGGTGCCGCGAGGGCCTATAATGATCTATGCATTAAAGCGCAGTTTTCGCTGGACCGAGAGAGAGAGCGAACAAGAGAGAGATTATAAAAAGAACACAAAAACCAATACATAACAAACTAACACAACTCTATCACTAACCTAATGACTTTAAAAATATTACAATGGAACATAAATGGGTATAAAGACAAATACCATAATCTCTCTCTCTTAATAAAAAACCAAAACCCACATATAATAGCCCTACAAGAGACCCATATAACCGATCCTAACTCGAAAATTCCCATACCAAACCAATTCTCACTATATCATAAGAATGATATCACCTCACTAGCTCCTAAAGCCAACAGAGGAGTAGCACTTCTAATATCAAAAAATATACAACATAAAATAGTAAACCACCAATCAAACATCTTAGCAACATGTGCAGAAATACAAGCCAAAACACCGTTTATAATTATTAACACCTACCTTTCTCCCACGGACAAATTCATTGAGCAAGACCTTCACAACCTTATAAACAGCTTCAATAAGCCAGTCTTATTGCTAGGAGACTTTAACTCCTGGCATTCCCTCTGGGGATCACCCTCAAACAATCCAAGAGGAAATATTATAGCAAATTTTGTACAAAACAGCAATCTAATTGTACTAAACAAAGGAGACCATACACACTACTCCACCCATAATACCTTCACACACGTTGACGTAGCGTTTTGCTCACCACCACTTAACCTTAACGCCACCTGGGCAATATATGACGATCTATACGGGAGCGACCACTACCCCATTCGGATACAAATATTTCCCATAGCTAACACAATAACAGCTTACAAAACACATAGATACAAACTTCATTCAGCGAACTGGGAATTATTTCAAGAAAATATAGACACACTAACACAAAGACTAATTACAACAAATAATACTAATCAAACAGCAGCCAAAATTCTCAAAATAGTTAAGGCATCCGCTAACAAAGCAATACCCACAACCAACCCCAACAGAAAGAATAAGAAACACATATACTGGTGGAACCTAGAACTTGAAAAGTTAAAAATAGAAAAAATAAAATGTTTAAATAATTTAAGAAAACACCTAAGCACAGAAAACATGCTAATTTACAAAAAAGCGAACGCAAAGTTCAAATATACAGTAAAAATAGCACAAAGAATAAGCTTTGCTAAGTTTACAGAAGATATAAGCCCTAGCACAACAACCAAAGTACTCTGGGACAAAGTTCATAGGCTCTCGGGGATAAGTAAAATCACACACATTCATGCAATACAAACAGCAACAGGAAGCACATGCGATCCAACAAAAATAGCCGAAGCATTTTGCAAAACATGGTCAAATTATTCAAACGACTCAAATTTCTCAAGCACCTTCAACAACAACAAACAACAACACATAGCCCAAACATCTATCACATATACTCCAAGAAACAGAGCTAAAATCATTGAAAAGCCCATAGCACTTTTAGAATTGCAATCCTGTCTAGATACCCTCAAAGGGTCCACACCTGGACATGACAATATCAATTATCAAATAATTAAAAAGCTCCCACCATCTGCAATAAACAAACTCTTAGAACTCTATAATACAATACTAGACACCAGCAATATCCCCCATCAATGGAAAATTGCAACAATAATACCAATAAACAAACCAAATAAACCAAAACACTTACTTAACAGCTATCGCCCAATATCCCTGCTCCCTTGCGTTTCCAAAATATTAGAGAAAATCATTTCAAAAAGAATTATGTGGATGCTTAACCAAGAGAACCTCCTATCCCCTAACCAATATGCATACAGACAAAACAGGTCGACCATGAATCCCTTACTTATATTAGATAACTTTATTTGTAACAATTTAGCCACAAAAAACCACATATCGGTACTCTCAATCGATATGGAAAAAGCTTTTGACAGGGTGGGTGCCCATTGTATCATACAGCAACTATATGATTGGAAATTCGGCCCAAAAATCATTAACTACATACGAAGCTACCTAAACAACCGTAGAATAAGAGTTAAAGTTAATAACACCCTATCCAATGAAAAAAACTTAAATAACGGCATCCCACAAGGCTCCCCACTTTCAGTCACACTTTTTCTCATTGCCTTCAATAAATTAAATCACTTGATAAATAAAAATACATTTTTCAAACACATTATGTACGCAGACGACCTTTGCCTCTTTTTCAAACCAAACCCCGGCTATAACACACAAATAAACAATCTACACTCCTAGGCAAAAGTATTTGGACAAAATTTACTTCAACTGTCGGACAATGTTTTGCTTAGTACAGTCAAATAAACGGTAAACTATTGATGCTCAATGAAAGAGTGCAATTACAGTTAAGCGCGAGACGTATGTTTTTCCTTTTTCCTTTTGAATTGTCTTTCTGCTGATAAGAAAGGTAGGTAGACAACGATTTTAGCAGTGGCATAAGTATTTAGACATCACATTTAATTAGTCCGCATTGATCTGTTGTTCGAAGAATATCAAACATTTGCTTAAGCTTAGCATAATTGAACATTTGTTGTTGCTGATAGCTTTTATTTCATTCATAGATTTGTTAAATATGGTGAAAACAAAGGAACTGAGTGAATTTATAAGAAATGAAATAATAATTAAGTATAACTCTGGTATTTCGGTACAAAATATCATTGCACTATACCAAATTCCACGGACAACAGTATATTACCAAATAAATAAATATAAAAAAACACATGCAACAAAAAACGTATACCGTAGTGGTCGACCACGTAAAACAACTGACAGAGATGATTATTATATTTTGCGGAAGTTTAAGCAGAATGTTCTGCAAACTCCACGATCGGTTGCCAAAGAATTAAAGGAAGGAGGTGAAATTGATATCAGTGAAAGAACCGTTCGTAGACGTCTTAAGGAAGCCGATTTTGGCACATATATTAGCAAAGTTATACCACGAATAACACCACGCAATAAGTTAAAGCGCCTTGACTTTGCCAAAAAATATGTTGGTCAGCCTGAATCATTCTGGAATAATGTTTTATGGAGCGATGAAAGCTCTTTTGAGTTTCACTGCTCAAAAAAAAAAAATTTATGTTCGATTACCGAAACAATATCGCAAAAAAATGGCACCTGTATGTGAGAGAATAAGTCATTCAGGTGGCTCCATAATGTTTTGGGGATGCGTAGCCTTCAATGGCTTGGGAGATTTAATTCCTGTTAATGGAACCATGAATAAAGGAAAATATTTAGAGGTCCTAAACAATCATGCTTTCCCCTCTGGTGATAAGTTGATTGGGGAGTCCTTCATATTCCAGCAGGACAACGCCCCGTGCCATAAGGCCAAACAGATTATGCAGTTTTTGAAAGATGTTGGAGTAAACACATTGGATTGGCCACCTCAAAGTCCAGATCTCAACATAATAGAAAACCTCTGGTCATATTTAAAACAAAAAAGGTGTGCAAACTTATCTAGAAATCGCGAAGAAACAATTATAGAGATAAATTCTCTATGGAAAGATATTTCATTGGATTACATCCACAGCTTAGTACAGTCTGTACCAAAACGTCTCCAAAAAGTAATAGACGCTAAGGGAGGATATATTTTTTATTAATTTGTTATAATTTCCTAGTTTACATCAAGTTTTTTCTACATTTATGACACTTAAATAAACATACCGAAAACAAAACAACTGAAAATCCTAGGTTTAACATTCGACTGTAAATATAATTGGAACGAACATGTCAAAGCTTTAACTAGCTCATTAAATAATAGACTAAATATAATCAAATGTTTAAGTAGCTATAAGTTAAAAAGCAACTCCTCAACTCTCATTAATATAACTAAGTCAATAATACTCGCCAAGATTGACTACGGTCTTTCAATTTACGGTAAAACAAATAAAACAAATTTTGCAAAACTTTCCACTCCCTACCATTCCTCCATCAGACTCTCATTAGGCGCCCTCCGTACTACCCCAATAAAAAACATGCTGGCAGAAACAGGACTCCCCGACTTAAACACTAGATTCCAATGGAGCATCGGACGACACATTAAAAACATAGCCAACTCACATGGATCTTCCTTACATAATACACTCCTCAGGCAACTAAAACGGAAAAGAGCAACAAAAAAACCATCAAGCCTAGAAATGATCATCAAGAAAGCTGCAGCTCTAAACATATACATCACACCAGAACGCAAATACAAAGAAAAATCTCCACCATGGACAATAAACAGTCACTCTACACTGTTAGAGCTAGCGAAATTCAAAAAAGACAGTACCCCATCTGAAGTCTACAGAAAAGAATTCGAAAAAATCAGAAACAAATACAAGTCATGGACCTTTCTATATACGGACGCATCAAAACTGAACCACATAACTGCCTTCACCGTTGTCACAGAAGATAATGAAATATTAAAATCAGCCGTCACTCCTTGGCACTCTTCAATATTCACAGCGGAAGCGGAAGCGATTCTCTGTGCGGTAGAGATCACACAAAAAGAAACAAAAACTAAATTTGTTATCTGCACGGATTCACTCTCCACCTTACTAGCCGTAAATAATCCAAACACATACCAGCCCACAATCGGGAAAATTCGAGATAAAATCAACTCAACTCACAAACGGATTAAATTACTCTGGACGCCTGGACATGTCAATATAAAAGGAAACGAACTAGCAGACACAGCAGCTAAAATGGCTACACTTTCACCATTGCTCTTACACAACATCAACAACAAAAAGGATATAAATAAATTGATTAACTTTACAACAAAAGAAACACTCAAAACAATCTGGAACGATCACACGCACCATTACAAAACCATCAACCCTGCAAGGGAACCTACTCATCTTCCAATTAAAATAGACAGGAAACACGCAATAAAATACACAAGATTCAGACTAGGACACACAACACTAACACACGAACACATCTTCAACAAAACACCAGCACCTATTTGCAGATTCTGCAAAAGCGATACCTTGACAATAAAACACCTAACACTCCAATGCCAATACGTAAAGGACATCTGCAAATCCCTTAATACTCCCACACTAAACATCCTTATCTCAAATCCCAATATACCAAATATAGAACATTTTATAAAAATAATTAATAAACTACAAATAGAGATATAAAGAACACAATGTAAATATATGTAAATATAAAAAATAAGTCTGCCTGAAGGCCTTTGCTGCTCTGGCTTTAAAACCAATTGTTACTTTGAATTGAATTCACTGTAATAATTTATTAATAAATAATAAATAATAAGTGTTAATTGCTTGCTTATTTTAAATAATTAGCATTTAATGCTAATGGCGATAAGAACAAAGGTAAACAGCACTAAGCTACAGCTAATTGTATTTTATTGACTGCTTGAAACAATTAAAAAAGCATTTGCCACAGCCACAGCGAAACCAACACACAAAGGGACAAAAGGCAATACATACAAGCGCAAGCACTTAAAGGATCATTACAAATTGATGCTTCCTGCCGAGCAGACAGACGCCTGAAGACGACAGTTTTGATGGCAATTGTGTTGCATCTAAATGGGGCATGCTGGGGAGGAAGGGTGGGGGGGATAGCGGAGGCGTTAGCTGAGCAACGCTTACGGCACTTTGGTGCGCTCTGTGTCGTCAGCATCGTTAGAATGCCATCTCCAGCATTCGCTTCACTGCAAATCGACTATAGTAAATGTTATCTCTGCAAACATTTGACAATCAGAAATGCTCAAGCCATTGTTTAAAGTAAAAATCGAGCAGCAGCAACAGCAGCAGCAACCAAACGGACTTATGCACAAACAATGTCCACAATGCACAGTGGGTGAATATAGCTTGAAAATTATATACAGTTTAAACGTTTAGTTAAGTTTATAATCAGTCGAACAATCGAATATTAATAGTATTATATCTTAGATTGGAGTTTAAATCGCATAATATATAGATAAAAAATCGTTTAAAATAAATACTTGCTAGCAATCAATTTTGAGCCCATTGTGCTGCCTCGACAAGCCAAATGGCTGATGACAGAACCAAAAACCAGCTAGCTGGCTGAGGCAACTATGAGTCGTAGAAGAAGAAGAAGAAGAAGGCACAACTCACCAAAAATGCACAAATACACAAATACAGACAAACAATTGGCGCAACGTCGCCTCGTTGACGTCTCAGCCGGGGTTAAGTTGACAAGGGAGAGAATGAGATTGGATTCTGGCGGCGTTGCCCGAGTTCAATTCATTTCCACTTGAGCAAGTGCACGTCTTAAAGACAAGCACACCCACACCCATCAAACCCAACCCAACACAAACACAACTCCCACTGCAGCAACGTGTCACATAAAAGTAGCTGCAAAATGTTATCCCACTGTGAGTCGAATGAGAGATGCTGAGATGTTGCCTTGAAAAAACTCACGCTGCAGTTGTGTTTGTTTTTGTTTTTTTTTGATTTTTTCTTCTTTTTTGGTGGGTGGCATTGCAGCATCATCAAATTGAAACTACACATCCTGCAGCGTTGCAGCCTTGTCTTGCTTGCTAGCTTGCTGCATGCTGCCTGCAACTGCTGCTTGTCGCAGCTTGCTAACACTGTTGATACTTCGACGTAATGAAAATGATTACTGTCAAGGGTTGCCAACGAACAAACAAACAAACTAATATTATTTTTCTTTTGGCAAAGGCTAAGTGTCAAGCAAGCTGGCCAGAGATAAACGTTTAAGTGCTAAAAGGATAAAACAAGACCAAGAAAGACTTTGTAAGGACCACGAATTAAAAATTACAAATCCTTTCATCCTAATGGCACACAAAGCAAATGGCAGGTGAACAAAATTAAGCCGGAAGCAGCGCAAATAAACGTTTAGAAAAATATATTTACCTTGAGAAAAAAGGGAATAATCTTTAACAAAGTTCCGAAGAAAAAGAAATTAAACTAAAAATATATAAAAACTTGGCTAAAAAGATTTAAAAATGATTGAATGCAACTTTGATTTGCTCTTTAAATTTGTTTCATGTTTTTTTTTTGAAAGAAATTAAACTAAATTCTAGGCATTCTTGTTTTTTTTCTTTGAGTGCATAGGCTGTCGGCTCTCATTTGAACGATACTTTGTCTTCTTCCGACATTTCTGCTTCAACTGGCACACAGCGTTGCTGACAACGTTGCTGCCTCGTGCCTACCCCGCCTACACCTCAACTCACTGACACTAACTCTGCTGCTGTCGGTGCCAAAAACGTAGACGCTAAAATTTAGGTTAATTGATAATTGATAAAAGCGTTGCAAGTGACTTTTCTCTCTCTTTCGCTCTCTGTTGCTTGCGCTCGCTTGCTCATGCCTTTGGCTGTTGCACGATGCCTACGATTGCGATGCTGTAAATGTGCGGTTCACTTTAACTTTAGCCCAATGAATATTTAAGGCGGCAGAACCACAGTTTAGTGGGCGTGGCACTTACACACGTCAAATGCAATGAAAATCCAAACCAATGCATAATAAACACACACACACACACCCATATTGTCTTAAGTATGCAACAGCTATTCCCTCCACTCATCTACAATCCTCTACACTCAATCAAAATGCGGGTTGGGTAAGGGGCTGGAGAGTCCACCACAAATGAGGTCGCACCAATTTGACCTATAAGCCTCAGGGCCTTTTTGACACAGCTAATGAAGAACCACTCACTCACTCACGAACACAAATCATTACTAATGCACACAGCACACACACACACACACACACACACAGACGACACTTGACAACTGACAATGACTGGTGGTATTAATTGATGCTACAGTTTTAGACTCAACTCACGAACTGCTAGCTTCTGTCTCACAATGCAAACGCAAATTGAGAACTGAATTTCAAATTCAGTTAGGACTTGAATTAAATGCCATTATCCATCATTCGACAGAAGACGACGCCCTCAAGTCAAAATACATTGCGGAAATGCCTGTGGCACAAACACAAGCGAGAAAGAGAGAGAGAGCGAGCAAGCGAGCGATAAGCATAGATGCAATGTATGCACACTTCAAGTATGTGGAGCTTACATTGGTTCTGGCATCTAGTTTAAATATCCCTGTGTGTTTAAGTTTAATATTTGCTTTCATAATCTTATGATTATTTTACTATATATATTTGAAGTGCCTTTTGAACATGAATTTTATGCATTTCTTTCTATACTTTGGTTCGGAATATTAAAGTTAAATGCAAGTTACTTCAAAATCGTGTCAACTAAACCAAATGTACAATGGAAAAGTTCTACTAATGACTATTGCAAGACTTATTTACAAACAAAAGCACAACAGGGTTCGGGGGTTAGGGGTCAATTGTAGTAGAAGCAGTCTTTAGGCTTAACACAAAAACAGCATTAAACTGCAACAAAAGAACGGAAAGTTTACGTTTCTAAAGCAGGGCGTCCAATAGAAAAAGCTTAAATATTTGATGAGCTGCAGAAACAAACTGTGTATGTGATTGGAGACATATATGTGTGTGTGTGTGTGTGTGTGTGTCTGTCGAGATATGCAGCAAACTTGGCTTTTTAAAACAATCGAGTGACGACATGGAAAATTAGTTTACGCAAGCATTGCCAAGTGTCGTTTGCCAGCCAGCCAGCCAGCCAGCCAGGATGCTAGGATGGCAGGATACGATGCATCCTTCAAAGCAACCAAGAAAGCTGTGCTAAGTCAACTCAATGCAAGTCAATCAGGCGGAAGTCGAAGAGCAACTAGAAACGAGTGCAAGCCGGCAAGGGTCCAAAAACTTTGCCATCTCACGTAGTTAGTCGGGTGATTGAGCGGGGTGGTGACAGTGCCCCAAAGCAAAACGGCAACTTCTGACGTGGCAGCTGGCTGCAATTGTTGGCACTAACTTGCCGTCTGCCGTTCAAGTGGATTTACTGCTTGCATCAGTTGTTTTTTTTTTTTTGTTATATTTTCTTCACAAGCTGTAACGAAATTGTTTTTCCTTGCTGCTGCTGCTTTTGGTTGCCTTAAGCTACACGCACTCCAAAAGCACCCAACTACCCCCCTTTCGCTGCCGCAACACACTTAATTGAGTGCAAAGCTGTAGCGCATGCGAAGCGCGGATTTAACTTTGGACAACTTGAATTGATTCAAAAGTTTCATTGTTGGCATAGCGCACAAAAGAATGACGACGATGGGAATGAAGTGAAACAGAAAAAAGCAATTGTGGGGGATTTTGGATTTGTGATATTGGCAGCAGCAATAAGTTGCTTGCTTGGCCATCTGATTGATACAAGCGGACAGTGGAAATCATGAACTGGCGTGAAAGTTTTGTCTGTCTGGTTTGTTAATTAACAATCAAATGGCATTACCATATCATGTGTACGCCATGAAGGCCAGAGAGATTTTGGGCTTTGCATGCCAGTAACAAAGTCGAACAATATTTCAGGCTGACAAACGCAATGGCATGAAATGCATTTTATTGCTGTGGAAACTATATACCATACTTATATGTATTTCTTGACAACTAAGAAAATTTATCGATGCACAAATTAAACTGCAGCAGCAGCAGCTTCCACCCACCAGGGGCAAAGAACACAAAAAAATTGTGTTAAAACTGTAACCGGATAGAGCTAAAGGGGATGTGTGGGTGGGTGTGTGTGTGGTTGGAAGCTCCACTAGTTCTTGTGGGCTATTTAATTTTGTGTTATAAATTTGTGCTGCCGGCTGGGCTGGCCAGCAAAAACCAAATAAAGAAGTTCGGACTAAATGAACAACTCGAAAAGCATTTGTGGTTAGCACGAGTGGCTCAAATGACGCTCTTCGGCATGGACATTTGGCAAATTGGATTTTAGATATTTGTTGGGGTGCGATATTGGCTATTGAAGTTGCCCAAGCAATGTGCTCAACATCAATTTATTGCCACAAGCATTCCTATTTCTAATACTATTCGATTTTTTTTTGGGTTTCGTATTTCTGTTGGTCAATGTCGATTAGAGGCTCGACTCAATAATTTCATTATTAGTAGCAACATTCCAAAATGCTTACATCAGGTCATTGCCAATGGCCTCAGTTCACATAAACAAGTCAACAATAAATAAATATGGTTGAAAAGTGACCAATGGCAGCAGCAGCAACCAACCCAACAACAAACCATAAATAACAAAATAATTTTTAACAAGCAGAGCGAGAATTTCTTGCTACCCATTTAGCCAACGGAGACAAGCTTATTGTTGTTTTCCAGGAAGAGCAAAGAGCAAAACTTCTTTGGAACATAGCTGGGCATTACTTCAACCACACGAACTCCCTTGTAATTGTGGCCTTCGAACACAACAACAAGCAACAAAAACACTGACAACTGCTAAACAGCAACAGCTTTTGTTCGAAAGGAGCAATGAGAAATGAGTTTTTGTATAAACGAAACATAAAGATATCCTTTTTAAGAAAAAACAAACAAACAATCAACACAAGATATTATTAAACTTATAGTCAAAAACTATTATAAAGTTTGTTTTACTTCAACCTTTCAACTTCAACTTCAATAAACAAAAAACTAAAATCTTTGCCATTTTGACATCTTAGTAATCAGTTAAACAATCAGCATTTTTTATGCTAACTGCTGGCACCAATATTATAAAGGACCCCTTGCTGAAAATGTTCTTGACGTGGTATAAACACACACACACATATCGTATGTACAAGCAAATATAAATGTCCTTGCTGCGGTTCTAGCGGTTTTTGGCGCACGTTACAACAGGGCGCCCACTTGCTGGCATAAAGAGCAAATGGAGCAATGCAGGCAAAGCTGTAAATCACAGTGGACGTTGCAGCAGCAGCAGCAGCAGCAAAAATAAAAACAAAGGTGGCGAGAGCACATTGCAGCAATATTAAATTTATAAATTATTATGGCAAGAACAGAGCCTTTCGATCGTTGAACAAAAAAAATAAAACACAAATAGCTTTATTATTTGTTAAAGAAAATAACAAGTTTGGAACACCTTTATGCGTTAATAAATATCGCAATCATGACAAAATCAGACACGTGCCTAAGAAACTCGAACCCCCCAAAACATTGTACTACTACACAGTTTGCGGATAATGTTTAAAACATTGTCTTGGTTTATCTGGCAGATTAACAACAACGCCGTGGGCTATCAGTGTCTTCGCTCTGTCTTCTCTCTGTGTGTGTGTGTGTGTTTGTTTTGTGCGTTGGCAGATCGAGTTTGCGAAAGTATCTTAAAGTTGCATGTTAACTCGGTTACCCACAACTACCCCCCCTACCCACACGCTGTGTCAGTAAACTTTTTTGGGTGGTAGGCAAAATTGAGCAATAAACCTTGCAACATATTTGCAGAGCAGCAATAGCAAAGGCAGCTGTGACACACACACACCCACACACACACACAGAGAGATTGGGCGCCAGATGCGGAATATGCAAATATTGCGGTTTAATTAACTCGACTGTGTGCGCGCGAATGCCAAAAAGTAATCGTTTGACACGTTTTTAATTACCTCAGCGTCGCGCACATGGCGTATGAGTGATGCCGCCCGATTAACATTGCGCATACGCCGGGTGCCAACAGAATATATAGAAAACAACAATAAATTATTCAAGTCAAAAAAAAAAAACAACGGAAAACAAAAATAAAACACTTAAGCAGCCGTCGGCGGGTAAACAACAACAAAACACTCAAAGATGGAAAAGTGGCTGCGCTTTTGAATGAACGATGGTACTTGGCTACAAAATGAACAACAAAATATCAGCTGCCCCACACCCCTTGTCTTTCACTTTCACCTTCCAGCCAAAGAAAGCCAATTGACAGGCTAATTTTCGCCACAGAAAAAGGAAACGAGAAGAGCGCGAAGATGAAGTGCAACTCAACAGATGATGAAAATTGCATTGCCAGTGTTGTATAACCGCAAAAATAGCGCAAATACGTATACGTGAGTCGCGAACAATCTGGGCTGGGGAAATTAAATAGAAAGCGAAGACAAAACGCGCTACAAGTTGTAAAGACCATCGTCGCACAGAGGCAAAAGCCAAAAGTACCGGAATTAAAAATGGAGCAGTCAAGAGCGACGGGGCGCCAGCAAAGCAAAGCAAAGCACAAAAAAAATAAAAATAAAAAAATATAGCCAACAGGAAATTAAGTTTATGCCAACGCGTTGCGTCCGTTTGCGTTGCGGGTGGATGTCGTTTAGGAAATGCGATACAAGCAAAAGAAATATGCTAAATAAATGCCGCAGTAGCAGCAGTAGTAGTAGTAAGGCGGCCAAGTTTATGCTAAATGGAGTTGTGCACTTTATGCAACCCTTCTCTCTCTCGTTCTCTCACTTCAGCAAATGCGTGTGTTTAAGCCAACACGTGAAGTGAAATGAAATGAAACGAGACGAAACGAAACGAAACAAGTGCATTATTTGCATTAAATTATGCATGCGACGTTTGGCAGGCGGTGAAGCGTCAAAAGCAAAGTACAAAAAAAAAACATGAGTTAAAGGTTATGTAAAGTTGGTTGACTACATGATGACCTGCACAAAGTATATGATTAATTAGTTAGCATAAAAGTTAAAGTTATGCGTCTGAGCATTGAATACTCACCTTAAACAGATTCAAACCAATTAACCCTTATTTATGCCAAACTTACAGGGTATATTACAAAGTGTCAGCAGTCGCGTGAATTCACACGCCGCCAACCAACACTAGCGTCCGCAGAGGGCGGCAAACGGCAGCCCACAAACAAAGCGCAAACAAAGAGCGGATCGTGTGAAAAGGTACCCACAGCTGAGAGCTGAGAACTGAGCGGAGCCGAGGCTGAAGGCAAAGGGCCCGTCTCGAGAGTATTTCAGCTGCCACATGCAGAGTTGGCATTTTTTCTTTTTTGTGTGGTTGTCTTTTTTGTGGCTGTGGCGCAGAATTTGTACAATTTAAATTGAAGTGCTGCCACCGCCGACACTGCCGCTGCGACTGCTGTTAGTTAAAAAGAAAGCGAGAGAACTTCACACACACACACACACACACACAGTAACAAAGATGACAGAGACTGACGATGTGACTATGTCGTGTCAAGGTTGCTGGAACAGTTATCATTTTCCATGTGACTGATTTAAGCTTTGAGTCGACATAGCCTTTACTCTGAATTGCAAATACGAAGGCTTTAATCTGTAGCCAGCATTCAGACTATATTTAGTCGTAGTCAAGCTCATTCTGTCATAAATTATTCATCGTACATATTTTGATTCATTTGCATACTCAGTTTCTAGACACAATCTCCATCTCCAGTTCATAAACTGTTTACAAATTAACTAACAGAAAGCTGCAACAAATTTCTATCCCTACTGTTGCAGCTATTTCAATGCATAGTTTGTCAATCGTTTGATTTTGATGACTTCATTTTGTGATAACGGCATGCAATTTATAAAGATTCTGTAGAACTGTTCTGCTTGTTGCATGTTGCCAGGCAATCCAATTTCTTTCGTTTTATGTATTTCATGCTATGTCCAGCATATGCTTCCGCAGCTGTCAACGGTGGCAAACCCTTAGCATATTGCACTAAACAACAACAACAACAACAGCTAAGGGGGGCAAACTCTTACTGATCAGTGAGCAAAGCGACCACTTGGCGACCACTGATGGCTCTAATGGTGGTGACACTTGCCCCACGGGCACTTTTAGAGTTCAAGCTAAAAGTTGGAGTGCCAAGGAAACGCTTGCAAGATGCCCACAATAATGGTTGACAAGCACAAGCCATAAAATGCAATGCCAACACCAACAAATGTTCAACTGCCACCCTCACTTACAAACCCCCTGCCATAGCCCCTTGCCTGTTTTGGCTGCTTTGCATAGTCAACTGATTTTGATGGCAATTTCGCACAGCTTAAAACAATTTGCCATAACGCTTTAACGGCGCTGCAACAACTTTCTGATGCCAGGAGATGCCATACGATTAAGTTTAGCGGGGAATGGGGATATGAATGGGGTATGATGCTGACCCCTTAACTGTGAGCAAATTGAAATAGCTATAAAGCTGTGCGGTAATGTAGAGGGCAGCACAGCAAGCAACAAATGCTCATAAAACTCGAAAATTAAATTGGTTTCTCTTGCTTTCTTGACGGCCACTGAAAATGCATTTCCGCTACATGTGTGTGCAACTGTGTGTGTGTGTGTGTGTGGGCGTGACTATTGCAAACATGCAACTGTAAAAAGCCATGGACGTGCTGCACGCAATGGAATGCCGCGTTGAAATCTGAATCGGACGCTACTTTTGTTTAAAAGTTGCAGCTAAAAGTTGAAAAGTTGAGAGGCGCGCCCAAAAGCGTGCTATATCTCTCTAGATACATATATATCTCACATTAAATAAGCCCAGGAAAAATAATAATAGTAATAATAATAAGAAAATAATAATAATAGTAATAACGATGCTCCGGCAGTTTGCTACTTTAGTAAAAGTTTGCTTGTTTGCCCCGTTTGGTTCGAGACTTTCAGTAACTTTTGCCACCGAGTGCGAGGCAATTCTATTGGGTATACCACCGAAGGACCTGCCACCTGCCTTGCACGTTGCACGCTGCACAAAGTTATAAGCAGCTCAGCAGGTGCAGCAGGTGAGGATTACAAAATGCTTTTTGCTTCAAAAACTATTAAAGCCTCCAGGCCTTTTTCGCTTCAAACAAACACACACAAAATTATTTCCTGTCAGCAGTGCATTAAAATCAACTTGATTTTTGAGTCACAGTGGTTTTTGATTCCAGTGTCGTCGTTAACAAAAGTTCATGTTAAACATCAATTTCAGTATTCAACTTGCTATGTACATACATAATGTACATACATATATATTCTATGGTTAGAGCCTCGCTCTGTTTGTGGTCCCAAATCTCGGCCAATCCCATTTTGCCAAGCCTAGTTGCCAACGGCAGCGAGTGTCTGCGCACGAATCACTAAAATGTTCACAAAAGTTAAACTTCCGTTTCCTGCCGCCGTTGCCAGCGGAAGTAAGTAAAGCTTTTCAACATTAAAAAGATGTAAAGCACCGCGACCGAAAAATAAAAAAAGGAGAGTAACATATAAGAAGTGAAGCAAGCTAACTTTAATACTCTTTTACAAATTTAGCTTATTTATGTCTAGAATACAAGAAATGAAATAAAGCTCAATGCCGGGTAAAACTATTCAAATCAGTTGTTTACTATAATCAAACTACAAACTTTATATTTAAAAGTTATTTTAAGTTCGTATTTCTTTTGAGCAGATTTTCACATTTTTATTCAATGCAAACAATGTCAGAAAGTTGTAATACCCATTGTTAAGTGTTTTAAAATTTGCAAAGCAGCAGCAGGAAAACTGTGCAAAAACACTAGCCCACACATACAAATACACTTCCACGCGAGTGTATGTGTGTATTGCATATACGAGCACTAACAGGAGGCACAACCTGACAGTAGGAAGTATGTAGATAAGCTGCGTCAACCTGCTCGAAATGACACCGAAAAAAAAAAAACATAAGAAATTTTACGGCAAATGCTTGACTTAGGGATATCCTTACAAAACGAAAATCAATAGTTTATATAAAAATAAAAAAAGGTAAATTTTATAAAAAAAAGTTTAAGTCAAGACTAAATTGATTAAATCTTTAAGTTTGCTTTTCTTGTTATGCCATATAAAACTGAGTTTTTTTTAACAAAATTACCCACACATATGGTCGTGGTTATAGGGTATTTTATAACAAAAAACCGTATGACCTGCAAGACAGCGAAATATTGCGGGAATATTCAAAACATGCGCTTAAAAGTATTTTGAAGCACATGACACAAGAGTGAGAGAATGGCATGCAGGAAAAAAAAACGACAGACTAAAAAGTGCGGAACTGTTGGGGCTAAAGTTGGCCGTTAAAATATGCAGCACACTTAGTGGGGCGAGTCACGTGCCGCCACCTGGCGACCGGCTTTTGTTTTAGAAAGTGACCCGCAGGGTTGACATAACTTTGCATATTTGCTTCTTTTTTTCGTTGTGCCAGGATACAGCTTTTAGGTCGTTTATAGAATTTGCTGATGATTAGTGCGAGATAACGAAAGACACTGACAGGACAGAAATTGAGATCTACGGATAATCAATCAAATCGAAAGCGAAACCAAAGCGAACAACTTTGCCGAGGATTAGGCGCACAAATTGAGGCAAAATCAAATCGCAAAAAGGCAAAACCAAAAAGAAAGCAAAGGGAAGCAGGGCAAGTTAAGTGAAAGTAAGGCAACAAAAAGCTGCAAACGTGACAAAATTAGTGAACAATGAACGAGCGGACGAACCTTATGAACTCTCTCGAGAATGTGATCCCCAAGCCCCAGTTAGACAATGACAGCCAAACCCCAGCGACTAAATGTGGTCAGCCATTGCGGCGAACAAAAGACTCGGACAATGACGATGACAACGATGAGGTAGTCGAGGTGGAAGACCATATTAAAAAGGCATAAAGCCCCTGCTTCCAACTGCTGCAAAAGACAGACAATGGCAGCCCGGAAAATGGCCACATAATGGCAAACGACATACAAACACACATACACACACATACAAACACACATACAAACACACATATGTGACTAAGCATTGTTGTTGTAACTGAGACAGCTGTCCTCCGAGCTGTCCAGCTGGCCCATGGGCAATTGGCGTCGCAGCAAATTGAAAGCGAAAACGCAACGAGTAAAGGAAACAAGAAAAGGAAACTAAAAAATCAAACGTTTGACCTCTGACAAATCAATCCGTAAAATATATACGACATCAAAAAAAAAATGTACAAGCTTTTACCTTGAACCAAAACTTAAAGGTACGGAAAATCTCAGTTTATTCGAAACAGTAAAGTTTGATACAAAAAAAAAAAACATTGACTATTTGTATAGTTTTTTAAAGAAAGACCAGCACAATATTTCCCAAATAATGGAGCTTTTTTTTTTTTTTTTGCCGTGAAAGTACAGTTTGCTTGCTGAATTCCGGCTTGGCAGCTGTAACCAAAATGTTTGTCAGCGCAACTTTTTCTAGGGGTTTACAAAAAAAAAGGTAAAAATTGTTGGCATAGAGGAAAAAACAGAAATTGCACAGTCCCGGCGAAAATGCACAGCACTAGATAAATAGTTGGTACAAACTTTTCAACAACCGTTTCAGAGGCAAGATTTGAGACACAAAAAACTTCATATATAAAAAATGTCCGCTGAGCAAACATTTTGCTGTGCGGGAGGAGAAAGTCTGTGTCGTTAGTCGGTCGCATGGCATGAAAAGTATTTCAGGCACGCGCGCTCTAAAAATATGCATTAGAAAAATGTTATAAAATAAATTGAATCAAGCAAAGCAGCGGCAATGGCAGTCAATCTTTGGATTCGACTAAGCTACCAACCAACAACAACAAAAAATATTTATTGCCACACCAAAAGTCCTTTCGTCCTTCGTCCAAGCCCCAAAAGCTGACTAGGCAATATTTCTTATTTTTTGGGGAACGTGGCAGCATGTTTAATATGACATGTACATGTTTGTTATTAGGCATACAGCTTTATAGATTTAATATGGCACATTTGTCTTGCTTTCACACACACACACATACTTTCATGTGGCGACGCAATCAGTCATCTTATTTGGCATATTAATGATAAGATAAGTACGACATGTATTCTCACCGATGTAGCTGCTCCTTTAGCTGAGAGTGCGCTCGTCAACTTCTGCTCAACTTCAGCTAAACGAGCCTTTAAATGGCAGCTTATTAATAATAGTCAACATCTGTTTTTTTTTTTTTGTATAAATAATTTGCTTAATGAGTGACGAAATTGTTGAAGGTTTTTTAGCTTGGTTAAGTACAATGTGAGAATTTTTTTTGGAAAAGTTTTTGACAAGTTCTTGTTTGTGTTATGGAACAACATTCAATTAAAAATAGCTTAATTTGTTTCTCCACAAAATATTTAATTTTAAGGTAATATTTTGGAAACTTTAAAGCACTGTAATCATCTAAAATATACAAAAATGTTTACCTTGAAAATCAAAATTGAAAAGTTTGAACACAAAAGTTTTGCAATGTTTTAAAACTTTACAGTGGGTATTAAACGCTTAATTAAAATGGAAATTTTTGTTATCTACACATTTTGATAAGCCATTAAGTTCATTGTGAAATGAGAAAGTGCTTTTTTTTATATATGTAGTCATAATTTTTATCAGAGTTGCGATTTTTGAGTGCCATGTCAATGTAAAGTAAAGTAGAGATAAGCTTGTGACGCCAACGTCGGTGTCTAAAAATACAAACAAAGTAACGTACTGAATATATAGTAACTATATATGATACTACTTTCTGTACCAGCTTCCCTAGATGGAGGGGCTTAAGTTAAACAAGCATACAAAGCTAATAAATTGAAGAGCAAAGAGGCAGCAAAATCGGTAAACAGTTTTTGCCGGACAGTCAACAACTTGAACAAAATATACAACACTGTGGCTGTAAATAGCCGTTGGCCAACAACAAAATTGCATTTAATTAAAAAAAAAAAGAAACAAAAACAAAGAACACAAAGTTTACAATTTTAAAAGTATTTTAATGAAAATCAGCAAAATGAGCAAGTTAAGGCTAACACAACATTTTTTTTTTACCATCAAAAGTCCAAGGGAGATGAAGGCAGAAGGCAAGTTAAAAATCTAATCAGTAAATTGTTTAAATAGCTGCAACAACACAAACTCGTGATTACGAGAAAGAAAGAGACAGAGCGAGAGAGAGAGCAGAGTAGGCGAATGAAAAAGGCAAGCGTTGCGGGGCGGGGTAATTATCAGCCAGTATTGTTTGATAACAACAAAGCAACACAATGACAGAGCAAGGGGAAGAGTATTGCGAATGTGTGCGAAAGTGCGTTTGCTTGTTGCTGATAAGCCTCATACTTGCCTCGAGATATAGTATATTCATAGATATAGTATAACTAACGGTTAACACAGCATAAACACTGAAAAGGTAGCATGTTGTTAAAGTAAGCGGCTGTTGAGAGGGGGGAGGGGTGTGGGGGGTGGGGGTGTGACTATTGTAATCTTTGGCGAGACTCTAAGCAAACTAATTTACATGCGTTAAATCAATTTGCCAAATGGCAAATGGATGTTCGTCGGTTGTCAGCTGGTGGTATAATGTTTGTTTCAACATAGCAAATGGTGCTTTAATCGACAGCGTTGATTGACTAAAATATACTCTGTACGTACCTGAATTATCAATAATAAATTATTTATAAATATCTGTATCAAACAAATTATGAAGATATGGTATAAATAAGTTCAAATAACCAACAACTATCAGAAATTAGGAAGGTGCCTAAGTTTTGACTATGTTTTTATTATAGTTTAAATTTATTCATCTTCACTTTTCAACAGCTACAGGGTATAAACATGAATGCATATAACCGGCACATGATGGCGCCATTTGATAGTTATGCAAAAATATGCAAGCGAATTGGCAACAAGCGCAACTTTGCAACGACAGACAGGCACTTTACGAGTTGCATGACGAGAGACAGAGATGGAGATAGGGAGAGAGGCAGACGGACGGACAAGCTGACAAGCTAGAAATCAATCTCACAATCATACTGAACGATGGAGCAGCAGCAATCGACATGTGCGTTGTTCAACTATTTCTCTTTTTTTTTAACTTTCTTGTTCTTGCGTGTGTGTGTGTGTGTGTGTGTGTGTGTGTGTGTGTGTGCAAATTGAAACACGGCTGCGATACGTGCAAGCAAATAAAATGCAGGCGTGTGTTGTTGTTAGAGTAGAAATGTATATGGAGGAGGGGCGAGGGCAGCAACTGGCAATTCAAACAAAAGGCAAGGCAAACAAATCTGTTACTGGCAAACATGCAGTGCACCCAGCACGCCATAAAGTATGCAGCAAAGTCAAAGCTAAAACCGATCATACTGACCCATGCAACAGCATAGCTGCCCCTTCCGCGCCACTAAACGAAAATACGGAAATAAATATAATGTGAACTTTTTAAAATGTGTTCTGATTTTTAAAATTTAGTGCAGTTTTATCTTAACAGCTATTTCCTTTATTATTTTTAAAAATGTTTAGAAAAAATATTCTTCGCGTGACAATTTTTTCTTTCGCTGAGTGTACGCGAAACTGCAAGCTTTGCGCTTTTGTTTTTTGTGTGTGTGTGTGTGTGCTGCTTGTGCGTGTGTGTTTTTGCGACGGCATTGTTCTTGCCCCCTTTTTTTCTGCTGAACTCTACAAACTCTCTTTTTAGGTTGTGATTCATTCATTCATTGGACTAGCCGTTGGTCATTCGTTCCGTCTATCCATCCATCCGTCCGTCCGTCCGTTCGTCCGTCCGTCTGTCTGTCTGTCAGGGCTGTCGCAGCGCTCAAACCGCATTGGCATGGCCATGCATCACGAGTGGCAGCCAACCAATTTGAGTCAAGTGGTGCGCACGTAAAAAATAAAACCCGAAAAGCACACTACAAATTTTATTTTCGTTGCAAAAAAATTGTTGCTTTTTTTTGTCCTGTTTTTTGTTGGTAGGGCAGAGAGGGTAAAAATAACAACCAATTTATTTAGCCATACTGCAAATTGTTACTCAGCTTCTTCCATTCGATCAACTTCATCATCATCATCATCATCATTGGTGCTCTTCTGGGCTGAGCGTGGCCTGGCCTGGCCTGGCCAGGCCAGTCAGGTCGTCCTTGTCGAGCGTCGTCATCATCAAAAATCGTTGATTGCAACAAAACAAATTGCATTTTAAGGAGATTACTCGGTTGTGCTCCCATTTGTTAGGTTACTTTGCATCGACCCCCATTGAGATGAGTGTAGTTTCTCTCTGTGTGAGTGTGTGTGTGTTTGTGTGAAGTCAGTCAGTCTGTCTGTGTGCGATTAATAAATCATGGCGCATTTATATGGTCTGCACTCTCTCGCTGGACGCACACAGTGATGCCGAGTTCCATTAGCACCTTGTCATAACTATGTTATTATAAATGGTTTTTCAACTAAAGCCCAATTGCTCAAAAGTCAATAAGCCGACAAGAGAAAAATAAATAAAAAAAAACGAGAAGCGTGGTTTAAAAAGGGATTTAATATATTATCGCTATGCTTTCAGTCCGATAATTGATGGGTTTAATAAAGGTAAAAGCTGTAAAAGGGCAGAGTACTTATTTAATGCGATTTATTTGCTGGATAAATAATTGAAAATTAAGTTCTTGCTAAAAGGGATTTAAGCTTTGTAAATGTTGAAGAAAGATTAAAAAAAAAGAAAAAAGTTCTGTCTTGCGTAAATTTAGTAATAAAATTAACATATTTTGTTATGCCTATGTTACGCTAACAAAGTTGTGATTTTTGTTTTTATATTTTCATCATTTCATTTTTTTATGTGGATAATTCGCTTGGCGGCGGCCAGACCAAATATACATTAAAAGAGTTTAGATCAGTTTTGACAAGCACAGTCCCAGCCGTATCATTAAACATTTGCAATGATTTTGCTGCCCCTAAACTGTTAGCAACATAAAAACAAAAAACCAACAAACAGACGCACGCACTAAACGAACCCCAGAAACACATCAGCCAACATCCACAACCAAACCAACAAACAAACGACTAATAAAAACGCAAGAAATTATAAAAAATTCATAATGCACAAGCAGCACTAAAACTGTGGAACAGCAGCTGAGTCAAGGGGCGGAAGGGGGCGTGCCAGGATATGTCCATGAGTCACGGAGCTGGCAGCTGGATGGCAGCTCGAAAACACGCGAATAAAATGACAGCCAGCCAACAAAAAAAACAAAAAAGGACAACCGCATAGAAATTGTGCAAAGCTTTTAACATAGTAAAACCAGCATTAAGACGAATACGAATGAGAAGGGTTCGGGTTCGGATTCGAGTTCGTTCGTTCGTCCAACTACACTCAGAATAATATAAGAATTTATAATATTAAACTAAAAGCAAAAACGCATTTAAGTTTTTTCTAGTGCATAAGCCACTCATTAGCCTCGGGAACTGTTAAGCTCGGACCATTTATGAGGACAAGCATAAAGTGCTAAATAAATGCAAACAAATTGCACAATGAAATGTTGTTGCGCCACAACGTGGCGTATTAGCAATGTAATTTGATTTGATGTTTATGTGCAGAGCGTGGTTGAGTTGAAACGGGATAAGCGGGCGGGTTTGAAGGCTAAAAGGACAGCGGCGTAATTGCGTTAAGCGCACGAAAACACACACACAAAATTATTGCAGTTGCAATGCTAATTGGAGCAAGTGATTACATTTAATTGCAACCAATAACAAGCCAATGAATAACAAGAGATTGCTTTAGGCAAACTCTACTCGACTAATAGTTAACCACAACATTCCCATTTCTTTTACGAGTCATGCATTTGTTACTTTTGCTTGATACGTTGATTAGTAAACCAAACATGACTTCGAGCTTCTTAAAATATAACAAAAGTAAACACGTCCAAAAATATATATTAAGCTGACGAAAAATTTACAAATAGTATTTGCAATGAGTGAGTAAGTTTTTCTTTTTAAAGTAAAGGAATTTTTTCAGTATTTTTAAATGTTGCCAAGTAAGTTGTATTTAACACATCCAATCAACAACGCATGACAAATAATGTTGATTTTTCTAAATGGCAAATCAAGAAGCGTGTGTCCCTAAAAAAACCTTAGAAATTTAAAAACTTAGCTTACATTATAAAATATTGAACATATTGATACTAAATACATCAATTGACCAGGAAATAGCCATTTTTTATTGCTATGCAACATTGTGTGAATCATGAATTTAAAATAATATATGTATGTATAATATATGCTAACAGCAGCACTTGCGTTGAAGCCGCTTTGTCATGTTAAATTTATAGCGGAGTCAGGTGTATAGATGGCAGTGGGCGGTGGTATGTCAGGAGTTCAAAAGTCAGGCAATTTGCAAACATTTTGAAAGGCACTTGGCAAAAGCACAATATTTAACGACAGAGTGCATAAAAGTTATTGCTTAAATATACAATACGCATAACATAGTAGTATATATTCTATACATACAATATGTACGAATATCCATTTTTTTATTGTGTGTTTAGAGTTTCGTTGACTATTTTGTGCATTTACAGTTTAGAAATTGTGTGAAACGTTTTTATTTCAATTTATTTTGTTGCGCTTGAAGCAATTTCCTTATCCAAACAAAAATCACAGCAAAACGAGAAATTCAACTCAAATAAAAATCAATTTTATTTCATTTCACACAAGCGGTCAGATTGCTATACTTTTTTATTGTAAACAAACATAAATATTTATATGAATGTTTGTTCGAATGGCAAAAGTTCTGATTGCTTTCATAACAAATACTAATTAAATCTCAATAATTGAAAATACATCTACAAATAAAAGTGAGAATTAAACAAGATAGCTGTTTATCGTGGTTTCAAATATCGAATTGCATTAATTTCTGGTGCATTGCATTGAAACTGAAACTAAATTAATCAAAGCTGTCACAGTTTCAACAACAAAAACTGCATTGCCAATTGAGGACTTTATTGCGTGTTAATTAATGTCACAAAGTGGATTATTCAATTTGCGTTTTATAAAAGTATTTTGTCAATTAATTATGCTTTTAATTACTTTTCAATGTATAAAACGTTCTATAGAAATCGACTTTGTGCTTGTTAAGTATTTTTTATTTGGTGAATTATTTAAATACTAAAACACAGAAGATCACTTTCGATTACAGGGCTGCATTGGCTAATTTGTGCGATCGTTTTTGTTGTCTTGCTGCTCTGCAGCCCTATGAATTCTGATTGCTTATGTTGCATCAGCTGTTTTTGAGTTATTTATGTGCAAACGTGCTTGATGAAAGATAAAGAATCAATTACCCACACGCCTATTTGGTATGCAATCCACCGCTTACGCGTGTGAATGTTAAATTATCAAAAACAATAACAATGAAATAAATGTTCGACTTACCAAAGATGTTTTTTTCTATCAGCAGCCGCATACGAATAAAACCAGCATTGACCCCGAAACACTATTATTCGAATTGTTTTTTTTTTTTTTTGATGCGGCAAATATTGATATTTCTATATGTATGTAACAGGTTTTTGTGGGTGATAAACTAATACGTTAATTTATTTTGACTTGCACGACACTTTTTTTTTGTCGGTGTTTGTTAAAACATAACACTTTAGATTTTTACCACCGTTTTGCACACGTTTCGCTGGAATTATTTTCAATTAAAATAGATATTAAATGAAGGCGCATCAAATGAAAATTCCTGACGTGTTAAATGAGGTAATTTTTATTTAAAATGCGCGAGCAACTAAAAAAAAAACTGTTTTTAGTTGGGACAAACAGGTTTTTGTTTGGCATTCGGTATATGTTATAAAGCTTAGATAAATGTGGTTGGAAACCTAAAACGAAACCGAAACCGGAATAGAAAAACTTGCAAATGTTTTATTATACTATCTTGTTCACAAATTACATGCATTCGCATATTAAAAATCTAAAATATACATATAAGCAGCAAAACAAATGCACAATAATTAATATAGCAGTCTCTTGCGCGCTCGCTCGCACTTTGGTGCAATGGCAAAACCAAAAGAAAAGAAACAACAACAACAAAAACGAAAAGACAACAGACAACAACAAAAACGCAGTCACAGCGAACGACACAAAAAAAAAAGAGTTCATGTTACGCCGAACGGGGGGCGGGGCATAACAGCCACGCGATGTTAAATGTCGGCGCAAATCTAATTAAAATAAGTTAAACCCATTTGATTTAAACAAAATAGCTCAATTTCGTTTGTCTGTGCCATTAGGACAGTTTGAAATAATCTGTTTCTTATTTTTTTGGCGTCATCGCTGCTGCCGCATTGACACAGTTCGCGCTCTCTCGCTCTCGCTCTCATTCTTGGTGTTTTTGATTCTTGTCTTTGTTTTTTTTTTTTTTATGTCTTTGCACTCCACGTTGCTTGGCTGCTGTTATGTTTTGTGCTGTCGTTGTTGTTATTATTATTGCTGCAGTTGTACAATTGTAACAATTGACGTGCACAATCAATTTTTAACTAAGTTGATTTTGTGTCAGAAACTACGTGTATAATGAGAGAAATAGAATAATAAAAAATATATAAATAACAAAAACACGTTGGCAAACACAAACAAGAGACAACACACGCTCACACACACACAGACACAATTTTAGATTAGTTGTGCGAGTCAAAAGGCAGGCAACAACAATACAACGACAACGGGCGCTCGATTTCTATGATTCACAAATAAGCCAGTGCGAGTGTTGCTTTTATATAAACAAATTGACAATGCGTAGAATTTAAACAAAACACAACACATGCATTAAACATATAAACGAACAAAACAATTACAATTAGCGGGTGCTCAAACGAAATAACACTTAATTGAACTCTGAACTTTTTAATTTAAATTTATATTTTTATGTTACTGTTTGTATTGTCGGTGTCGGGACGTGTTGCCAAATTTGTCGTAAATATATTATTGAACTGTTGTTTTCGAATTTTAGCGCAAGTTTAGCGACCTAACAAAAATTTATCCGCGCCTAGAAATCACGACGGCCAAGTGTAGCAGACTGAATGTTATTAACAGCAATCACATTTCAAGAAAAGGCAAATTAACATTAGAGATGTGTGAACAGAAGCGGCTATCAAAATGATGAAATTTTTACTTATTGCTCTATCGATGTTATTTCAAACAACTTATCAGTTATTTAAAATAAACAATTAAAATTTTTTTCCTGTTGATTTTTAAATCATTGGAGAATCCCATTGATCGTAAACTGCTTTTAGATCAGCAAAGTCATGCATTTTGTTACTCTTATCGATACTTTGTTACTAGATTTTTCGCCGCCAAAACATATGTTTGCAATTCGCCGTAGACGTCTGCTACACTAATTCGATCAAACACCAAACTGCATTTGCATATTTTTCTTGTACGCTTAAGTTTTGATAAAAATGTTGCCCTTTTAATGTCTAACTTCGGAAAAACTTTTATTCAACAATTATGGAGTTGCTCTTAAACGAGGTAAGTGTGTTTCGAAAGTAAAACACCTATTTAGGCTACAATTCATATTGTGTGTTGTGTTGTTTAGGTAAAAACAAATGTGCAACAAAAATTTAGCGAAATAAGCGCTGCGCTGCATATGCGTGAAAAACTGTTGCTACGGCAACTAGAGGTTATTGCAAACACACACCAACAACAATCAGCACCTGTTTACATCAAATACGAGTCAAACAAAGAGAAGGAAAAATGCGAAAAGTGCGAAATTCGATTTGTCACAAACGATAAGAATGAAGAAGAAAAACTGCTATCAGCGATAAGAAGTTTTGGTCAGTTTCAGTTGGACAGCAATATGCAGCTGGCTCTGCACCGAGCGCAGGACAACCGAAATGCAGGGCTGCGAAATGAAGATTACATCAAGCCTATAGATGACCATGAGACGATGTACAAATGTCTGGAGGCTAAGAAAAGGGATACCTATTATGGTTTAAATGATGAAGTGCAGCCAGAGGCAATTGTGGTGGACTTTTCACGTAACAAGGCGCTGTTAGAGGACAACGCTAAGCGTTCGATAATAAACATAACGGTGCAGGAGGCCAAGGATCTCATATGCAGGGCAAAGATAAAGCGGGAAACTTATGTGCCCCCTTTGAATCTAGAGGAGCTGGATGACGAGCTGGAATCGTCCATAGCTGATGCTGTCTCTAGTCTAGGACGAAGCCCAGTCTGTACCGAACAACCCACTGGCAAACAAAAGCCTAAGTCACGCAAACCGCGCTTCAAACCAAAGATCACCATAAACAATTGCAATGGAACCATTAATCTGCGGAACATTGCCAGTTTGACTATCAATTGTGCCAGCGAGGAGGCCGTCAATGCTGATTTGCCTCTAGCTGATGGTCCAGCACCTCCTGCAGCCACTCAAACTGCTGACTCCAGCACCAACACCAACACCGATCCTTCCAGCTGCACACCAAGCAGCTCAAACTATTCTAGCAATGCCAGCTCCCGTTCGCAGTCAAAAAAGCAGAAGGAGTCTGCCAAGGCAAAGAGCATTGATTCGCAACCCACAACAGACACACACGAAGCTACCTGTGACTTTTACAATCGCCTCTTAAATGAAATCAAAAAGAGCCTCAAAAATAAACCACCAGCACAAGCAGCAGGAGTAGGTATAGAAAATGTAGATGGAAATGCAACAACAACAGCAACAACAACAACTACTGCCACAGTCACCAGCAGCGATGCTGCGGTTCATGTTCAGGCAGATCCCGACTCCAGCTGTGATGCTGGCAACAAGCCGGCTCACGTTTCTAGCAATGAATCCGCATTCGCATCATCACAAATCCAAAAGGGCAAACGTTTGGTATTGAAGAACTTTGAGAACTTGAAAATAATACTGGAGGCAAACAGCGGCGATGAGGATGCATTTCATCCGGTGCAAATTGAACAGTGGCTGGCAGAGATTATATCCGAAACGGATTTGGAACCGATGCAAAATACAGATATACTCGAGCATAGCAAAATCAACAATAGCGAAAGCAACTAAGATAATAGTTTCACAAAAAATTGCACAAAATGTTAAACAATCTATCACAGTATTTCTTAACTAATTAGTAGGATAATTGTAGTTTCCTTACCATAACAATAACTTGAGTAGTTTCGCTATTGTAATATCGTTATAGTTCGGATCTGTTAGTCTAATTAATCCACTTTAATACACAGCTTCTGTGGTCCAAGTCTTTGCATTTAAGATTCACAAAAAAGACACAAAACAAAGACAATTGTTCTTTCGTTTGTTCGTTGTACTTAAACTAAGTATTCAATTACTTAAATGCACTTAATTTGGTGAGTTTACAATCACATTCCAAGACTTAATAGTTGCACCACATTTAGTACCAGCATTTGAGGTATTAGCACATAAGATTTAGGCCAATCTCATTGTCACCATATTTGCAAACCAAAACGAAAACAATTTGTATACTTAATTAAATTGCGAACATTGAACTGCTAAACTGTTTAACTAATGTGTTTGGGATCCTCAACAACTGGTTGAAGAGGTATAAAAATAAAGTGTATAAAATATATTACAATGGTTTGCTTATAAGTATAAACGCTTTGTTTTTAGATTAATTTATTCAATTGATATCAAAAAGTTGTATCAAAAATAAAATATATAAAATATATTCTTATTTCCGAGCTGACTGCACTGTTAATTTATACATGAAGTATCAAAAAAAAAAAAAAAAACAACTCCAGCAAATTGTCATGCTGATTGTGCGCAATTGCCTTGGTCAAAAACTTGGAAACGTTTTGTGACGCAATTTGGGTTGGTAGGGTTGTTGGGCGAAAACATTTGACTTCCAAATACGTTTTGTGCTGATAAGCATATTGAATGACAACCAATTACAATTACAAATGCGACTATATAAAGATAAATGATTGAGTTTGTTTTAACAAAATTGATGATTGGCTATAAAAATTGCAATAAGAAATTCTATTAAGCAAAATGATAATTTAAAATTTGACTATATCTAATATTTGCACGCTTTTCAACTTATTAACTAGCTAAGCTTTTCTCAAGCAACGGTTAAGTACACTTTTGAATACACTAAAAGAGCCAACTCATAGATATTGTTTACGCCGACTTGTCGATAATGTCAAGTAGATACGGTGTAAAGTAGGTAATAATGCAATCGGCTCCGGCACGCTTGAAGCCCTTCATTGACTCCAGGACCGCTTCACGTAGCGGAAAGGCACCTGCCTTCGACGCATGATACAACATTGCATACTCGCCGGAAACCTGATAAACGTACAGAGTGTGATATGGATAAGTGTCCTTGGTCTGTCGCAGTATGTCCAGATACGGCATGCCCGGCTTCACCATAAGCATATCTGCACCCTCGCTGACATCTCGCTGTACTGCTCTCATGGCCAGATTGCGGGAACCACTGGGCAGCTGATAGCAACGTCTATCTCCGAAAGCAGGCTTGGATTGAGCTGCCTCCCGAAAGGGACCATAGAAATTCGATGCAAATTTGGCCGAATATGCCAGCAGTGAAACACTATTTAGCTTGGCATCAATCAGAGCTTGTTTAATAGCCCGCACCCGGTTGTCCATCATGTCTGAAGGAGCGACAACATGAGCACCTGCTTTGCCATAAGCAACAGCTATGTCTGCAATGCGTTTAATGCTCGGCGCATTGTCCAGACCAGTATCCCCAAGTAGCCCACAATGACCATGGGAAGCATACGGGCAGATGCAAACGTCACAGGCGATGAGCAGATCGGGAAACCATTCGCGTAGCTTAGGCAATGCCAAGACTACAGGATTCATATCTGAATCGGCATGCGTTGCAATCTCATCTTTTAGAGAACTCTCCACTACACCAAACAGCAAAACAGACGCCAGTCCTTTTGCGATAAGCGGCTTCAAGTGCTCGCGTAATCGATTCACGCCATAACGTGAGATTCCCGGCATGCTGGCAATTGATTGTTCAGCATCGTCTTGGCTGATAATAAAAACCGGATACATTAAGTTGTGAGGCAGGACTTCACAGCCAGACTCTTGCAGCAGTCGCAGTGTTGGATGATGTATTCCACTGTGCAGTTTTCGATCCATTTTTGTTATATTTTTATTGGTTCTTCCGCTGCCACGGGCTCTCGTTTCGCGAATGAAATTTTGCTTTCTATTGAACGTTGTAAATCGATTGTGGGGGTATCGATTGCAGCCGTTTGTTTGTTTATATCGATGGTCTCGCGATTAATGTTTGCAGAGAAGCGTATAAATTTCAAAATTTTAAGCGTGGCTCAATTCGAAAGCAATATTCGAATATAGAAGAAACACTTGATTATTTGCGTACGACATTTTATTTAAAGTTTTCAAACATATCAAGTGACATCAGTTAAAAGCTACACTCCCTAACACTCTCAATTTTGCAAACACACGCACTCTATTTTTGAGTGCCTAATTGAAAATTAAATATATATCATAAAAATATGTGTGTACGTAAGTATATAATGTATGCATATGCGTATAATAGACGTTAAGTACAATTTTAAATAAGCACAAATAAGTAAATAACATATTTTTGTTGCTCCTGATTCTGACTTATGAACATAAAACAACACAACTAAATATCCTAACTTAAATTATATCGATTGAACGTTTTTTGTTTTGTTTAAATATTTGGTTTAGTTATCAGATGCTATTAATAGCCATTGGAAGTGTGTGTGTTAATGTTTTTTTTTTGGATAAACTTTTATTATTTATGTTGTTTTTGGTGTGTAGTTCCCCTGTCTAGTTTGGTCACAATTATTTAATGATTTTGTGTTATCCACCACTAGGAAACTAGAGCATGATGATGATAATGCACGCGTCTTTGACCACGACGCTTTTGGTGATGTGGCTTAAGGCTTTGTGAATTCTCTGGCTTTTGCTGTGGTTTAGCAGCATGCAATATCACGGTGTAGCTGTGCAATATCAGCGACTCCCTGGTGCTGTCTTGTTTTGCGGGTATTATGAGAACATGTTCTGTGCTTGGTGTAGCAATTTTTTGGAGACACGATGTGGTTGTGGTTGTAATTAAGTTCGTACTACACGCTAAGTTAATATTTGGTGCTTGTAGTCGTCGCGTATCTATTTCCACTTGAGCTGGTCAAGCGAAAGTCACTTGATAGAAGAGCCATTCTTCCATGAAGGATGGCACAAAAGCTTTCGTTGTGGTAAACTTTACTTTTGGTTTAAGCAAACGCAATTGATCTTCAAACAACTGCAAGGATTCCACACAGCTGGTGCCATTGCCATGGGTCAAAAACTTGCCATCGGGCTTGAGCAATTGAAACGAGTGCTCAAATATGGTGCGTATAAAATCCCAGCATTCGCCAATGGGTGCATCCGATATGGGTATATCAGTTAGATCGCCAAACACATAATCAAACTTGCGTCCATCAGCAATAAACTTTTTCATATAGTCCACACAATCACCAACAATTATCTCATACTGTTCGGTCTTGCGCTTCTCCAAAACATCGCCACATATGGTGTTCAAATACTTGTTGCACGCCTGCATAACAAGCTCATCGATCTCCAGCATAACCACATGCTTGGGATTCTCTTTGAGCAGCTCATAGAGTAAAGCTCCATCCCCGCCACCAAGAATGCAAATCTCCTTGCCCTCGTAGTTCTCAATGCCGCGACCCATTAGAGTCTCTGTGTAGATCAAATCGGACTCAGCAATGTCTGTAAAATGTTATAAGTTATTTTCGTTCGTAATTGATTTTTAAACATTTAGTCAATCGGCCTTGACCTTAATTATTTCTAGTTTACCACCCTTAACTTAAGGGTAGCAAATTCACGTGGGTTGTTTTGTTGCATTTACTTACTCTGCAATTCGTCTAAAATAAGCATATTGCCCAGGGTTTTTGAGTGCATGATTTGAATCTTCTGAAATGGCGAACGGGCCTCATAGACAAGAGTATCAATATCGTATTCTATAATGCGCTCATCTGTGAAACAAGTTCAAATACAATAAGTATAATTCTCTTCTTTTTTAGGTGCAGGCAAATAATTACAAACGCCATTCTAATTAAATACTATAAATACTACATGCTTGCAGATAAAGATATTCAAAAAGTTAACAACAGAAGACACATTGGATAATGAAATTCTATACAAAATATGAAAAAATATTTCTACAGTTTTAAGTATGTATGCAAACATGCTTTGTGCTCTCATTTTGTGTATAAAATTGTACGCAGTGCTTAAAGTTTGCTCAACTAGTACTTATGAATATTATGACATAGTAGTAGCACTAGTTTTTTATAATGATAATACACTTAGTAACGTTACCTGCGGATGGATAGTACCTAGCGACATCGCCTCGCTTTAACGTTGGTATCTTTTGACCCGAAAGGGCATTCAATTTTGTGGCAATGGCATTTTCCACACGTTTGCCAGTCTGCATTTAGTGGTTGTAGTTGTTGTTGTAAGTACCATGATAGAGAGCGAACGAACGAGCGGGGGCAGGTGACGGTGAGACATGTGCATAGTAGGGCGTACGTACAATTTAATTTGGTTTACATATTTTGATTTTTGGTAGGTTTAATAATTAAGAAAATTTTGTTCATGGTATTTCGTTGTTGTAGTTGATGACGATCATAATGATGATGATGATGATGTAAGACGACCAAAGACATCGTTTGGATTGGTTTTTTCGGTTTGTGTATTCATGGTGATATGAAAATAAATAATAATAAAAAAAGTTTATAAAATAAATCAAAAATCATAGGAAATCCTTTAAAAATTATTTATCAAATAATACTTTGTTTTTAAGAGAATCTAGCGCGACGGAACAAGCATGCAAGAACTGCCGGAACTAGGAAGTAAATTTTCTAGAAGGTAAGCTAGTTAGCAAACCGAGTTCAAATGCATATTTATTACAATGGATTTATGAAAGACTACGATTGTAGAAACGCTCTTAAGTGTTCATCTTCGTGTTATTTTCTTGTGTTTAAAGCCGATTTGTGAATTTATAGAGCCATATAAAGTGGCTAAGGGCCCGTGCAACCAAATAGTCAATGGATAAATGAATTATGCCGAATCAAAAATTGATATAAATAGTGAATGATTTATTTTTGTTGCTCTGCTTGTGATACAAGTTTTGGCAATAGATTTAGCAAAGAGAAAGAGAGTTCGGCATAGGTAGAAATATATAGTACGAGTGGATATACAAAGGATTGCATAACTCTTGATTTATACAGCATTTGTATGTTGCATATAGTATATTATGAAAACTAGCAAAGAACTAAACTTATTTCGTTAAAAATTGTGTATTTATTTAAACCAACCTGAGCTAGTCATGTATATGTCTATATATCCACCACGTTTTATCGGCGGTAAATACTTGGATCGATCGGAATTTAGTTTTTCACGTAGTATAAGCTCCATTGTTCGCATGGTCTGCAATTGTAATTATCTAATTTATTAAAGCTTATTCCCAAAACCGTTTTCCCATACCAATTCCAAATATAACTAAAATACTGTAAATTTAATTGAAAATAAAGTAAAAAACTTATACTTGTGTGAAATTGTCCACAATTGAAAACTTTTCAAGCATCACATGTTTTGTGACAAACAAACATAGCCAGACCCCGCTAAACATCTATTTATAGTTTTCGATTTTTGATTCTGACGAAAATGGCAAGTATTCTTGTATGTTTTTGCATCTGTATATATTTAATAGAAATTTAAACCTTATACAATTCGGATGTCAACTTAAACAGATGTTTAAATTAACTGTAAATCGATAGAAGGCAAATGCCGGCAAGTACAGATGGCGATATACGATAGAAAAATACATTAGTTTGTACACATGTATTTATTTATACGTGAGCTTATGCAGTAATTAACTTAAAACATAAACAATAGCAGTCTTTACTGAGAGTCCCAGCTGTTTAGGAGACGCGACTAGCAAATGCAGCTCACTTCAAAAATCAATACAACAAATAAGTACTCAAAAGTTGCACCCACGTGCTTCCACCATAAAGAGAAAGCAGAGAGCGAGACAGAAAACAAAAACGCCGGCATTTCAAAGTTTGAATACCCTAACCATAAAAATTGTTAAAAGACATTGAAATCGTACATAAAAACATTTTACATGATATTCATTTACAAATTATTTAAAATATTTTAATAAGGTATAGTACAAATAAGCCAATAAGCCAAGCACTCTTCATTTCCAACACAATATTTCAATATTGTAGCACTTTTGAGTAAGGGTATGAGTTAACCGTGATATGATATAATAGGCGCGCCGAAAGTAAAAACGCAAACATATATACAGAGAGACATACATAGATAACTTTTAAGGTCTTGGCCATTGGGCTGACAGCTGTTAAGGTTTGAGTGAGAAGGAAGTTCGAATTTGACCACTCTTAAGAGAATGCAATAGCAATGCAAGCGACGCTAACGGAATCACAAATAAATACACGGTCAAGTGCATGTCGACACACCCCCACCGGCGTGCCAAGGCAAACACACACTCACACATACTCAGGCAGGCGAAAAATCAATTTTACTTGATGTTTGCTGCTGCAATTGAAATCAAAGCCCTTAAGTGTCTGCGTGTATGTGCAAATTCTCACACATGTGTAGGCGACAGAATAAAGATGTGTTTGTAAATGTGAAAAATATTATTGAGCTCACACAAAAAAAAACTGTTATGTGCACTTTCTACATACATACATCAAAGGACATGAGGGGCTCCTTCCCATCAGCCAGATAGTACTCCACATTGATGGTTAGCAAACCCCTTGGAAAGATGCGGCAACTGATGATTGTCTCCTTGTTCTCGTGCCAAACCGAAAAGTATCCATTGTCCATGGACTCCATGGAATAGGCAAGTTCAAGTTGTGAGAATACATGCTCCAGCTCGTTACGAACAATGCGAGCGACCTCCTGGCGTTGCATTGCTGTTGCTGTTTTAACAACATCCAGTGTAAAATCAAAGAGTATTGTCTGGGCAGCCATAGCGCAATATTCAGTATACGTTCAGCCCGCCGAATGTGCAAAATACGAATGCAGATATTTACTAATGTCTGCGCCTTATATCGAATATGAACATTGGCCAAACATCGATTATTTTAAAACGAAAGAACTATACGGTCACACAGTCGTCAGCTGTTACAGGTGTTTGTTTAAAGTTCGAAAACATCAATTAAAACAAGAACGTTGCTGAGTAAATTAAAAGGCTATCCCAAAAATAATGTATTTTCTTTATATGTGTCAAGTATGGAAGTTAAATCAATGTTATGTGTGTAACATATGTTGCTTGTTTAACAGTGTGCTGTTAACGCAATGATGAGTCTGTTAACAAACGCTTTAATAAAAGGATAACATATCGCACCGGGAAGTATCTTCCAATGAATCGAGTAGCTGCAGTAAGCTGTATCGAGTCACATTGCCGAATAAACAATATTTAGTTTGTGTTTGCGGGCCATGGCACACGAGAAAGCATAAAAAGTGCTAAAGAGGTACAAGGTCGCCAAAAAAGTGTCAGTATTGTTTCATTAGTGCCTGAACCTGAACCTGAACTTGAATTTAGTATCTTATTAAATGTGCGTTGGGTTCTTGTTGTTGGTTTTGTTGTATTGTGTTCGAGACTCCGCCAGATGCCTCATAGACATTCAAGGCAACAAAAACAAACACTAACATTTCGCGGCAACAATAGGCTGCTAATTATAAATCTCAGCATAAGAGAGCACCGGCGCACAAGTCAAGTGATGTCGCCAACGTTTTCTTTTCTTTTTATTTATTTCTATTTCTTTTTTTGTGCTTTTCGTGCGTGGGTGGACGTCACAATAGCCGCCGAGTCGGCATGCTTTACAGATAGATGTCAATGTCGTTACGTCGCCGTTATATACTAGTTCTAGTTGTTGTTGATTTTGCGGTTTTTTTTCCTTATTTGTATTCCTGTGTTCATTTGTGTTGGCGTCCAATGATTGCTGTCTGGGCAACGCGGGGGAGGGTTAATTCGAAAGTACTGCTGCCCATTATTTTTATTACGATTTGTGCTTAAAGTTTTTATATTGATTTTTTGTTTCTTTTTTGCACCCTAAGCTCAGTTGTTCCTGGATTGTTTTTTTTACTACCCCCACGCACGAGGAAAAGTAAGTAGCGTGAGTTAAATGTCCATTAAAACTATTTTATAAACGACCTTATCTTTGCAGCTGGAAACAAATAACATTTTATAGATTAAAATGGGCTGAGCAAAAAATGGAAGGATTTAATACGTACGTCATCAAGGAAATATTTTGCGAGTCCTTCCAGATTTTTTGATGTGGCAGCTGCAAAAGCGCACAAAAGAAACTTAAAATATGCTCAAAAACGTTTCAAAATTAGTAGCACAAATGAAGAAACTTGTGATAAACTGCATTGAGAGACTGCAAGTATATTGAAAATGTGGCAAGGATGCTCTTGCAAATCCCGGATAACTACTATTTAAACCTTGCCAGTTAAACTGTTAATTCGTGCAACATGCAGCATAGTGCTGCGCCAGGAAGTGAGGAGCGGATTACAAACAGTCCACGATCCACACAAAAAACGGGCAGCACCCTCTTCGGTCTGCTGAGCAAGCGTCCCAGTCGAGTAGAGCCGCATCCAGTGACACCCGATTCGCCAATTGTCCAGCAGCGAAGACCAAAATCGGCTTGCGGCCAATATGATGTGAGTTTTGCCAAATGCTCTGCGGAATCCGCAAGTAATCACAAAAGTCATACATTGCCCAACAACTCGAATGCAGTGAGCAACGCTCCAACCCAGGCGCTGGACAAATCGCACAGTGGACTTATAAGCTTTCATAGACGAGGAAATTCCACTTCGAAAAGCAAAGCGCATACACATCGCTACAGTAGTGATGCGGGATCGCAGAGTGATGGCGGTGCAGATGTGATAATGCGCCGCAAATCACCCAAGAAGCGTTCGCCAAATCACAATCGATTAAGCCATCAGTTTAGTCTGTGCTGCAAGGCGGAAAAGAAACCGCTCACGCCACCAGTTTCAGTGCGCTACAATTCGATACCCGATGCCGGTGTTGCAGCTGGAAGTGTTATGCGACGCGACAATTTGTCGCTGAGCTGGAGCATGATGGATAACTCGGGATCGATGCATTCGCATTCCAGTGAGGGTGCCACTTCCTGTCAAATGCCGGCTACACAGCGTCCACGACCGTCCAGCGAATGCGCCAGTGCACCCGAATCTCCCGTGGCTAATAAAACATTTTTTCCACAGTGCGGCGCCAGTGCATCTGGAACTATACACTCGCCTACGAATTCGTCCAACAGAATTGAGACGCTGCAACGGGCTCCGATCCGTCCAATAGCTGTTTCCGCTTGCCGATCCCGACTGCGTCTCAAACTGTTTCCGCCGGGTCAAGAGCTGCCGCCATTGACTGCTGGTGAAAGCACAGATAATTTAAAGCGCGCCACAACTCCACAGCACATGTCTTCTCCAAACATTGCCACACAGCCGGATCAATTGGATGCGGTCATTGAGGAACTACCTGGCATGCGTTTCATGTCGCACGAGAACATGACGCTGCATCGTCAGGGCTCCGGCTCGAACTTGGCACGCCAAGCTTTGATTTCTGCGCAGGCATTGAATCTTATACCAGCAGACAAAGCACGCGAGCGCAGCTATCTAGATGGCTGCCTTGGGTCATCCTCGCTGCTGGGACCGAGCGAACTAAGTCGTGTGCTGCCCCAAAAAGAGGTCACCATATTCGTGGGCACCTGGAACATGAATGGACACAGCCCGCCCAAGTGAGCACTTCTTGTTACACAAATATATTTAACACATTTATTAATTTATATTTGGTTTCCACAGGCAAATGAATGATTTTGTTTTACCACCGAATGTAGAACATGTGCCCGATTTGGTTGTAATAGGCACACAGGAGTCTAGTCCGGATCGTTTTGATTGGGAAGTGACTATACAGGAGACGCTGGGACCTTCGCATGTCCTGTTTCACTCAACGACACTTGGAACACTCCATCTGGCTGTCTATATGCGCCGTGATCTCATTTGGTACTGTTCAGCGCCAGAGGATGCTTCAATGTCAGTGCGCACTGGTTCAGCATTTCGCACCAAGGGTGCTGTAGCCATATCCTTTTGCCTCTTTGGTACATCCATGCTCTTTGTAACATCCCACTTGACCGCTCATCAGCAGAAGGTTAAAGAGCGAGTCTCGGACGTCAAACGCATTATAAATGCACTGGATTTGCCGAAGAATTTGCCTAATTTGCGGCACAAGAATAAGGATGTTACGCAGAATTTTGACAATGTTTTCTGGTGTGGTGATTTGAATTTTCGACTGGCTGAGCCCCGTGAGAAACTACTCAATTGGATACAAAATACAAAATTTCCGCTACCCTCGCATTTGCCACATGGCTACATGCACACGGATCAGCTGTCTTCGGTGCTGGCCGATGGTGCCGCCTTTCGTGGCTTCATGGAGGCAAACATAACGTTTCCACCCACATATAAGGTGAGTGTTGGATTGAGTATATAGTTAGGATTGCTATTGATATCGTTTACTTTTTGCAGTACGATCCTGGCAGTCAAAACTTTGATACATCATCCAAGCAACGTGCGCCGGCATATACGGATCGCATTCTTTACAAGTATCGTCAGGTGCAGGGTCTTGTCATTCGAAGACAAACCATTGTGCCAGGCGTATCGACGCCCACGCAGCCTTATATACAGTGTTTGCTATATGACTCGGTGCCATCGATAACCACATCGGATCACAAGCCAGTCTGGGCCTTATTTCGTACGCTTATTAGAGCGGGAACCGATGCGTAAGTTGCTAACGAACTTATGGTTTAAATGAATGCAAATGAAACAATGTTTTTATAATTTTCCAGCATACCTTTGGCCGCTGGTTTGTTCAGTCGAGATATTTACTTGGAAGGCATGCGTCGTCGTTTAAATAATCAATATACTGGTGCCTCCGCTGTGTGTGCCATACAGTAAAAGAAATTATATTTGATATGTATATGCAGTGCAATGAACTGTGTCCAACTGTAGTTATAGTAGTTAAAGCGCAAACTACGCGTAATTTATTCTCAAATCTATCAGTCACAATGATCGTACAAACTGTCCTTACAAAAAAAGCTAGTCATGTTGAACAACATATATATATATATATATAACTATAATTATACCAAAGCGGCTTATAAGCTGTCCCCAAATGCTTTACCACGGTTGTGTGTGGCCTTTGTAGCTTGTAGTAAGTTAGTTGTTAATCTCAGCTGTAGTCGAATATTAGTTGAAACCAAAGTTCGAATAGTTGTTAATGTTAGGCGCTGCCTTTTTGCCTTGAGGCCTTAAATAATAAAACGTTCCTTACGAATTGGAGGCGCAGACAGAATATAAATGAAATCTTATAGATTATATTAGTTGAATTATCTAGTTAATAACTAGTGCAAATATATATATATATCTATGAATGAAGTCAAAACTCGAATGTAAAATAGCAGTATACATATATACATATACATAAAAATATAAATATATATTCTAAAATACATTTTAAAGTATTGTTCAAACAAAACATAAAGAAAATTAACTTGTTAATTGTTATAGTAGCTACGAATTTATTTTGTTATATAATTTTTTACTTGTTAAACTAATTTTTAGTTGCTGTCAAACTGTGAACTATCATATCTATTATTTATTAATATAATTTTAATTATTATTTTTCAAGACCTTGCTTTTTTTATTGAATATTCTGTTAACAATTCCAACGCACAAAAACAGAGCAGCTGGCGTTGCCACTCGACAAAAGCGAAACTCATAAATGGATGTTGGCCACAAAAGTGCCAAACGACCATGATGTGCCCGCGGATAGCACTCGAAAATGCATCAGCTCGTTTATTTACCCAAAAATGCGCCAAAATGGCCAACAACAGCAGTAGAAGCAGCAGCAGCAGCGGCAATGGCAGCAGGATGTGACCCCCAAACTCGTTCGATTGCAACCAAAAAAACCCTCTCCATACACACGCAAATATGTTAAACTTTTGACCAATTTCAACTCGAGTTGGATGCCGCTGGCAGCTGGCGGCGCAGTACACCAATTTATTGCCATGGCAATTGGTTTCGGCATCGGGCAATCGGTAAGGATAGCTTCGCTGACCCTCAACTCCTCCCCTCATAAGTGGCCTCGCGGATGAGTTCGCTTGTGGTTATGAGCACACATGGGTGTGTGTGTGTGTGTGTGTGTGTGTGTGTGTCTACATACAACATGTACTCCCTACTTTTGTCAGCTGCCTCGCTTGTGCAATGTCATCCAATTGACCAAAAATCATTGAAGGGCTGCTGCCTGCCCCAGCACCACATTGCCTGCAGCCACATTTGGGGGGGTTGGATCAAGTGGACTTTTGTATTGGCCAATGTGTCTGCGTTTGTCTCTCCACAAAGAAAAAAATAAATAACGAGAAAAGCGAGCAACATTTTCGCATCCGTTTTGTTTATTGCAATTTCAGCGTTGTGGTCAGCTTTTCCAGTATTCTGTTTTCATTTTTACCACTGGCGCAATTCATAAAGTTTGTGCCTACTTTTAATAGTAGGTTTTTGTGAGAGGGGGGGAAAAGTAGCTTGCTTGAAATTAGTTTTTGCAATGCAAAACGAATTTCGTTTAAATGTATATAAATAAATTCTGCAAAATGCTCGCCCAAAAATTTGAAACTCATTTCCGTTGTTCGCATTGCACGTACGAAAAAAAATTAACCGCAATATTTGAAATTATATTAACATTGAAGTCAGGCAACTTGGCGCATAAAAACTGTGCCCCTACATCCTTTGAGGGATGTGTGTGTGTGTGTGTGCTGCACATTAATATCCTGTGCGCACTCGTACGTGTTAATATGACTTTATGACTTCATATGTGTCCATATTTTTTGTCGTCTCTTTTGACGCTTCACACTAAAAAGTTTTATTGTTAGTTACGTTGCTGCTGTTGCTGTTGCTTTTGCCGCTGCTGCCACCATCAAAGCAACAATTTTTATTCAAAGTGTTGGAAGATGCGGAAATTATTAAAATTTTCCATTCATTTCGCCCCCTTTGCAAAACCTCTGCAGCGCTGCATGCAATGCATATATCAGTAGCTCGCATCGTTAGACAGTAAAATACTTCATATGTAACTGCGCGCTGGGTAAGAGTTTTGGTTGCAGCTAAGGATGTGCATTATGACAGACGAACGGATACGTTAACTGTGGAACATAAACCACAAATCGGTAAGCAGTTCTAAGGAATTATTTTTAATATCAAAGAAGTTTCTTGGGTTGTTCACTGTGATGTCTTACAAAATACACAAGTTTTTGAGATTCTATAATCTATTTCTTTTAGCTCTCAGAGAATCTTATATACACTCAGGAATATAACGTCAAGAAATATCAAGTTAACTGTATTTTCGATATTTTCTAAACAATTATTTTATATTAAGTTTGAATCTCTGTTTGTTTTGCGATTTATTTATTGGAAATCTTTGAGTTTTTAGTACCAATCTTTCAGATATTGCCCATTGCTTTAAACTGAGATCGTTAACAATAAGGATGCTTGCAGTTAAGCAGCATTTTATGCTGCTTTCCTTCCCATTTCCCTATATGCGTGTGTGTGTGTGTGTGGGTTTTGGGTAGTCGCTGAAGCCACTTGAAAAGCTTATTGTACATTTCAAACAACTCTATTACGAATATTTTTCATATTTCATCAGAACAAAAAGAAAAAAAAAAAAACAAAAACAAGTTAACATTAAACGTGGCGAAAGGCCGAAAAGCCAGCATCAGAAGCTGAATTGGTGGCACAGCCAATGCCAGTGGCAATGAGAAGGGGGCACAACAGAAGCAAGTAATTCGCATGCGGCACGTTACATTCTCGCAATAAAAAACGAATACCGTTTTGCATGCATGTGCCGGCGCGTCTCCTCAACGAGAGCAAAAAGTAATAAATGTACGTGCCGTACTAAAAGCAACAACAACAACAACAACAGTCAGTTACAGTGGAAACTACACACGAACTCACACTAACGCATACGTGTAAATTTAGAGTCGAAAAAGATGGCGTTTCCGTTTCCGCTTTCACTCACTCGACTCATTCGACTCACTCGCACATGTCACGCTGCAAAATGCAAATGCAAATAATGCACGCATGCCAGTTAAGAGGGTGTCGAGGGGTAGTCAAGCCAAGCCAAGCCAGTCGAGTCGAGCAATAAATGCAATAAAAATAAACTACAAATTTTTTTTTTTTTTTTTTTTTTTTGACTTCTCCTGGCAAGCACGCATCCCTTAGCTCCCAATCTACATTTTCCTCCAGCTACACATTACTTTCTATTATGCGCATTCTTTTTCTTTTGCGATTTTTTTTCGTTTTCTTCTTTTCTGCGTTGCTTTGAGAGTGGGTGCTACTGAGTGTTGGGTGTTTTGGGGGAGGGGTGGAAGACGCAAGATTTCGCGTTTGAAGTAGCTTTGGATTGTATAAAAGTAACCATAGCTACCATAATTTAATGAAAACATAATCCGCATGCATAAAAAACACAGAAAGTCATACTCAAGCCGCCAACAAACTCGCCAGAGAGGTATTGTGAACAAGAACAGCGGTGGGTGGCGGCTGGGTTAGGGGTATGGAATGCAAAGAGGAGAACATTTTTATTAAATGTAAGCTGGAATCGTTTTATAAGAGTTCCCATCGTTTGTGTAAAATGCATAATGATGTATCTATTTCCACTTGATTGCAAAGACAAATTGTAAACACTTTACGATTTTGTTAAATGATAAGTTTTTAAAGCGAAAGAAGCATTTCTTGTAGAAAAAGAAGATTCTATCGAAGGAAAGGATCGACCTGAATTTTCATCACCAGCTTACCCTAAAGTGCATCTTAACATTAAATCACATTTATGCATTGCGTTAAATGACATTTTCGTGCTTATATTCTAATCGCTTTTTTTCTTTTCTTTAACTCATCTACTCAAGACAATGCTGGCAATGCCAAGTGTCTGGTTACGTTTCATGGCACCACCATCTTTTTTTTTAAACCAATTTTCATTCCATTTTTTTTTTAATCTTTCCGCGTGGTGTTTTATTTATTTTTTCTAGCATTTTAGAGCTAATGCTCGCTGCTTGGTCGCAACAACAATAACTTGAGCAGCGACTTGAGTAGCTAGCTGAAAAGTTTCCAAGACAACTCCTTTAGTGGCGCAGTATCATCACAGAGAGAGAGAGAGAGAGAGAGAGACAGCGAGTACTTTCTGCAATAAGGGCGCAAAGGGGAAAGAGATATAAAAAAAAAAATCGCAGAAGGACTACTTGCTAAATATCCTTTAGCCTTTGCGAAATCAGTAAAGCGCAAAGGACCACTTGTGAATACGCTTTGATGCGCGCGGCTTTGAGTGCGAGTGTGACTGCAAAGTGTAAGGGGAGAGGGGTAAGGGGTGAGGGGCTGCAGGCTGAGCTGCCTCGCTTACTTATTTTTTTTTTTCTTTTTTAGCCCTGCTTGATATTTATTTTGAGTTGGCTTACAGTGCTCTTGGTTCTTGCTTGATGGTGCCTTTGTTGTTGCGGCTGTGTTGGCATCAAGTATTTCGTGAGTAGCGCAAAATACGCGAGCGCGAAATGTAATAAAAACATTTTTTGCCAAGCAGCAGCAGTAGAAGCAGCAGCAACAATGGGGACGACAACGTTGGCAGTTGGACAGCCAACGTCTTATTTGTTATGCCTTCTTTCGTTATACTAAAGCATCCGATTTCTAGTACTGAGCTCCCATAAAGCCCCCAGCTCAAGCTCAAGCTTCAGCTCGAACAGCAGGCCAGTTGCTGTTGGCTCAAAAGTATCTACAAGATATTTTTTAATACATGCACGCGACTCTGAATTCACTTGCATATATACATATCTTATATATAAAGCTCTTATCCATTTGATATAAGCGTTTTGTGTTTCATTCTTGTTTCTGCTTTAATAAAAAACATTCCAGTTTCTGTTTATGTATAGTTAGAAAAATGTACAAAATGCATTTCGTACAATTTCTATACGTATCGCAATGCGTTTGAAATATTTATAGACTCTTTGATGTCCTGTCATGTTTAACTGGTTTTTTCGATATGCAAAAGGATACGCTTCGCAATATACTACAAGTATTGTAAGTTTAACTTCCAAAAAAGTATTTGCAATTCAAATTACCTGCAGGGCGTTGGGTTTGGCATAGTGTGGGCGATTGGCTGTGTTGAGGGCAACAGCTGGCAAATAGTAACTATAGTTGGCAGGGTGTTGCAACATCTGTAGCATTGTTTGGGGTCCGTTTTTCTCATTACGTTTTTGAGTATAGGCGCCACTTATTGGCCACTTTAAGGCCGATTGGAAACTCATTAGTTTACGGACAAGTTTTAAACTAATAATGTGCGGCAAAAAGGCTGATGCTCAATTGAAAAATTTCAATTCTTGTTGGGCATTACAAGTGGCGAGTTGGCAACCAATTACAGCGACTACAAGCGGAAAAACCAATTTCAATCTATATAGTAGCATCAAGTAGACAAATATAGACTACACATATGCCTAGCACTATGCACTGACTATACTTTATCTAGTTTAGAATGGGTGTGTGTGTGTGTGTGCGTGTGTGTGTTGTAGTCTCCATTTGGTATTCAAAAACTGTGCGTCTGTGTGATTTGACGCATATTTGCCAAGCACATACAGAATCGACTCGGTTGGGCAGACATGAGCTACAAATGTAAGCTGTGAGAATACGTTTTGAGGCTTTTGAGGCAGCCTGTGCTTTTCAAAACTAGAAAACACGCACACGCACGCACACACACACACACACACACACACACACACACACACAATTGCTTCATTTTGCAGAATGGCTTTTATTAAACCAGAAACGAAGTCAAGCCCCAGCACCAGCTAAAAGCTTTAACCATGGCAAAAACCTTTTGTCGATAAAGACGACTACACAGCAAGAAATTTACGAGCAGCTTTGAACTTAAAATAAAAGTATAAAAAATGTTTATCTTTAAGAGACTTGTATGTCCTAAGTTTCCTATAAAAAAAATCTGAATCTAGAACTCAATCTTTGTTGTTTTAAGTTTTTTGTGATTTTACGAGAAGAAGTCTTGCTTCTTGTGATTATTTTTGTTACTGACTTAAATTGCGTATACTTAATTTTCTCAATGTACGGCTTATAAGAATGGGGAACGGGTTAGTAGACGGTCTTCATGCAACGGTTGCGTTTGTGGCTGCCACTGCGGCTGTTGCCAGCTGTCAGGCAGGCAATCGAAGTGTAAGTACATACATACAAATGAGTGCTTTTATGTGTGTGTGTGTATACCTCTATCCGTGTGCGTGCCTAGTTATGGTAAATATTCATATTTGTAACGTATGCACAATGTGTTGAAATTAGCATTTATGAATTTTGTGCCAAATGCCAAAATGGAACTGAAACAGACGACGCCAGAACGCAATTCTCCTTTGTAGTACTTACTTATCTGGCACCACAAATACAAAAGTGAGTACACTTTAACACACACACACATACATACTGGCAAACTCACAACTACATCAAATGAGCTTGGGGAGTGCTCATTTACCGTTTCCTTCTTTAAGGCTAACTGCATTATGCGCCAGATTCTTGGTTATGGTTTTTGTGGTTGTTTTTGGCCCAAGCCATTTGCATTTAGATTGCGACAGCAAAACTTAGACAACCTGTCCGGCGTCCAAAACTTGTTAGTGAGTGACATCTGTGCCTTATGATTCAAGTTGGTGCCTGACAAGTTGTAGGCCTAAACAACCAGAGCAAGTTCATGTTCATGGGACCTACGCTTAACATAATTATGAGCGTCAAAGTTTAACTTTATTATTGAGGTAACTTTGACACAAGCAGCAAACAGCTCAGGCAAACATGTTTCTTCAACTTTAACAACAAATTAAATAAGTACTATCGTCAAAGTTGTACCGACAATTTTTAAAAGATAGTAAAGATAAAATTTAAATTTAATCCGATTGTTTTTATTTAGCTTATCTTATCATCGCTCGAGCACAAAAACAAAGATACAATTACATTTAAGATAGAACTTATTTATTCCATTAGCAATGACCTGATTCTCACTCTTTTGCTCTAGGCATTGAAGCTTAGCCAGTTAGCCGGGTTGGTGACCGTCATTTGTTCAACCTGGTCAATAGTCACACCACGCTGAAACATTCTTGGCAGTATATTCATGTGTATGTGATGATAGCCATGTCCACCATATGATGTCTAAATTGAGAGATATTAAAACTATGTTAGACCAGACTTTATAAACTTCAAATGACTAACCAATCGATGCTTTGTGTGTATGTCGTGCGACATAAGCAGCCTGTCCACGAGTCCTTCATTGATCAGCTTGATAATATTATCAATGCGTTGCCCATCTGAGATCATATCCACAGCTGAGTTCAGTTGATAGTAGGAGCATTCAGTGCCAAAAAGATCGTATTGTAGATAACAGCCCATCTTGGCAAACTCCAGTAGTTCATCCAAATCAAAGATGGTGCCTGAATATTTTAAAACTCCAATGAAAAATGTTATGTTGGTATAGAAAGCGCCATGCTTACGATCCAAATGAGACATGACACACTTGTCCGCACGCCCACCTGCCTCTAGATAGAGGCGCAAGATTTCAAATGGCGCCTTGGATACACGATGCGGATGCAATGAGACGCCACAGCCGAGGACCTCCTGAATTTCACCAGCAGCAAGAAGTGAATGTCTTTCAAACTCTTTAAAAAGGCAAACAGTTAAAAATTTAGTTCTGAGTTCTAGTTTTGAAAGAAGCTAAGATTCACCTTGAACGGGATAAACGCTAGCTACCTCACCAATAAAACCACACTTCACCATATTCCCATTGACTTCGATGCCAGTCAGAATGTCCTTGGAGTAGAGATCGGTCATCTGTTCGACTGTCATATGCGCATGCAAGGCATCCTGAGTGGCGTGTATATAATGTCCTGTGCCTGCTATGAAATGCACACCAGTTGTCTTTGCCAGATCCACAATGAATTCCAGATTGCGCTTCAGGCCATAGCTGCTGTTTTCCACAATGGCGCCGCCACCATGTTTCTTATAGAGCAGAACATCCTTTTTGGATGCTTCCAGTGCCTCCTCGTCGTAGAAGCGTACGTTCTCCTTACTCGAATATGGATATAGACGCACATAGCCAAGTGTTGCCATGCTTATCTTTTGCTCCAGTTCACTCTGAAAGTCTGCCGGCGGCGGCTTGTAAAAATGCTCAAAGTCCAAGGCCACATGCTCGTGGGTGAGTGTACGACCCAACAGATTGGGCGTAATGCTACCAAGAACTGTACAGCAAGATGATAATCACAGCGGTTGATTGAAAATTTAAATTAATTTAATCAAGTCGCGTTAAGTGGCGCTTTCTTTCGCTCTCTTTTTATATCAAAAACTGTTTTTTCAGCCGGTTCATACTTACCAGTTTGTATCTTTGACATGTTGTTTATTTTGAGTTCAAGCTCGTTCGATTATTGTTCTCTGCTCTTAGTTTTCTTTTTGGTTGATAAAATCTTTTAGTTTATTTTGTATTTCGGACGCTGCTGCTGCTTGCATTCAGTTTGAGTGCTGATAGGCAACTGATCGACGCTGCTAAATTCTCAACGCGGGTAACTTGATAATAGAGCTAAGCTCTGTCGCCTCACTGATTATAAACACAAACAACCATATACAAACGCTAAGGCAAAATGTAAATAAACAAATATAAACACTAGGTAGGTTAGCATATTTCGGCATCGCCCGGGCCCTCTGCTTAATAATTTGTTTTTGTTAACGTTCAAAAGAAAGATAAGAGGTGGTTATGGTAGAAAATGCCTTGGGTGTGGTTCGATGAAAATAAATCTACGAAACTGTATCAATAATGCCAGTTTCGAGATAATCTAAGCCCTGTTCTCACTAGATACAAATCTTACGTTGCCTCTGCATTGACTCTTAAATCATCAGCTTAACTTGGCTTTTGTATAGATAGAGTAGTTATACAGAGATAAGACCACTTAAACCAAAGTCAACGCATATTCATTTCGCTTCATCATATTTCCCAGGCTGCAATACCATTAAAATAATATTATTGCATTGAGCAAAACAATGCCACAAGCATTGTCATCTTTTGAGCAGCGATAAAATAAAAACAACAATGACAGTCGTTGGCACCGCAATTTTGTTTTTACAGCAAATAGCGTAAACATTTTCCTCACCCTACCACTTTTATGTGAAATGCTTTTACCGAGTTGTTTTTATTGTTAATATTCGATTGATTTTTGATTTTTATTGTTCCCATAACGGCGTTTGACTGAATCCAAATAAAGATATTACGACTGTGAAAATGTTGAAAAAAGAATCAAATTTTTGTCAACCGTTTGCAATGCTGATTGCCTTTTGAAAGCCTTTACTTTATAGCAATCTGCAGTACATTTCGCAGGCTACTAAATGGTTGTTGAATTTGCATAATGTTCAGTTAACTGACATGCCAAATGACGTATAGCGGCTTGTGAAGAGAACATTGGATGGCTAATTGGGCAATTTTCTTCAAGATATAAATCTTGGACTTTAACCTTTACAAACATGATATATTTTTCAAAAATTGGGCTAGTTTTGGCAGCGGTTTGTCTATTGGAATTTTTACCTTAAGAGCACTTTTTATAGGGTAGAACTTTAACTTACTTGATGTTACGTATTGTCCAAACACTTTAACCTTGTCACACTGCGCGATTTAATGGCCATTAAAATGCTTTTACCGCTTTCCGATTAAGCTGTAATTAATTACGTAATTTGACCATTTAAAAGCGCGACATGCGCAACAAAAAACAAAAAAAAAAGAAGAAATTAACGCGGTCAACTCTTGCCACTCGACTGCGCTATATGCAAGTAAGTACAGTATAAAAAACAATTAATGCAGTAAAAGGACTGGTGAAAGATGGTTAAAAGGACTGTATGTCAAGACACTTTTGCCAGTCATTTGCATTGCGTTCTTTAACATGCACTTGTTTTATGGTCTTGCGAGCGTTTGATTAATGATGTGGGGTGGCGGAACGATTTCGAGTTTCCGTTTCCCGCTGATGCGCATTTTAAAATGTGTGCAAAAGAAAATACTTATGTGTGTATGGATGTCCTGCGTTAAAGATTCAATGGTTGTTAGCTGACTGTGGTGGTGGTTGTGTGGACTGTTCTCTGTCCCTTTGTTTAACTACTTTTACTACTCAGCCTTTGGGTGTCGCAATTGGGGTATAATCTGGTTAGCGGCACAAATGACGATGACGAGCGCTTAGGGAAAAAAGATCGACTACGACGACGACAACATTTAAGAACAATTGCTGTGGCTAATGTGACACATATTGTGACAAATTGCATAAAGTTGCTTGGAAGTGGGGTATGGCAAAGTAAACACGTGCATTACCCCCTGCCAAGTTAAATAAAAGGACTGCAAGTTGTGTGTTGAAAATCATGCAAGCTAATCGAGTTTTTGGTAAGCCGAAATTTATTCAATACGTCGATCACTGAGCCGAGATCTAAACTAAAAGTTGAAGTCATGTTATATTTGTGCTTTTGAAATGTGTAACAATATGCTTACATTGAGCTGGATACTTTCATTTCGCTTTTGCTATCCTTTCAATTATGCATTTGTGTTCGAAGCTGTATTTCTTTTTAGCTTTCTTCCTGTTAATTCATACTTTGAAATAATACAAAACGTGCACCACTTTAAATACTTCTCTATAAAGTCCTTTTAAAGGATTCAAAATCAATCTACTTATGCCCCGCCCCATCAAACTTGCTGCATGCCAATGCCTTTCGCATGCCACAGATACATTCATGTCGCAATCGCCACCGTTTTCCAACTGAAATGGGGCCGCTTGACTTGCGCGACATTGACAGTTCGGCGCTGTCAACAGAGTCGCCCCGAAGTGTGCACACATTGAACGAACAATGCATGACGAATCGGTTCTTTTACGCCCATTTTTGGGTAATATGCCCATCACGGGGTTGGTTGTGGCTGCTGCTGCTATTAACTGTTCTTTGTTCTTGTCAACTGAGCGAAACGAATTTCAAGGCTGCACCTGCAGCAGGACGCAACCAAAAGTCTCGCAACCTTGCATTGGGTGGTTGCACTAGATTTTTTTTGGTGGAATGGGGATGATGGTGTCCTTTTCTGCACGTGTTGTTGCACCACCACAAATGCTGTATAGTACATATTCGAGTTTCTAGCACATTAACATTTTTTGTTTATTTTACAAGTTCTAATTTTGATTTTGGCTTAAAATTGTGTGTGGGTTGAGTTGCAGGCGGGAGAGTGTCATTAGTGATCCATGGGCTCCTTGCCACCACATTCACCGTAGGCACCCAGCTCCTCGGGCCGAAAGTAAGAGCTCTGCATGCTGTAAAGCCGATCGATTGGATTGATCATCGGCGTTTGCGTAAATGGACCCATCAGTTGCTGAAAGGTCGCATAACTCAAACCTAGAATGGTGTTCATTATGGGTTCGCTGTTCTTGTTGCAGTTTTCTAAAGTAGAACGAATTTAGTAATAAGTGACAATTTTCTTTCGTTTTATCCTAATATGTTTACCTTTATTTGTTTCCATGCAGCTTAAAGTGCCCTGTTCCTGTTCGTCCTTGATGTTGCAACGCAGCCTTGTCAGTCCATCGGAGGTTACAGAGAATGGCGACTCTTGTTGCGATTCACTATCACTGTGCGCTTCATCCTTGATTTTGGTCGTCAAGCTGCTGTCCTGCGACTCCTGCGAGTCTTGGGAGTGTGTATCACTGACGCCTTTGACTAGTGGCTCCTGTTTGGCTTTTTTCTGGATTTTCTTGACTTTAGCGCGTTGGTTTTGAAACCAGACCTGAAAGATTAATCAAAAAAAAGTTTAGATTTTATAAAAAAAAAAATTGTCAATGTACAAATTACGTTAAAAGTCCTTTAAGACTTTGACTTGAACTGCCTTGTTCTTCTTACAAATTATTCGTTTTCAATTCAAAAATAGGACGAAATTAATAAAGTACTCGAACTTGACTTTAAGTCTGATTTAATGACAATTTAAGAATATCCGATAGGAAAAGTTTACATAATGAAATGATTTGAATGCCGATCTTATGTTTAGAATTAAATGTTTGATTCTGAGTTAGGATTCCTTTAGTAGATTTTGTATTAAACATAAGTTACCTGAACAATTCGTAGGCTCAGTCCAGTATCTTTAGCCAGATTCTCTCTCACTTTTCGGCAGGGTTTGGGTGATACCTCAAACGATGCTTTAAAGGCACGTCGCTGCTGGGTGTTGAGTATGGTGCGTGGTCGCTTGGGTCCACGACGACCATCCATTTTAGGTGGAAACAGATCGTCGCCATAAAAGTCTACAAACATATCAAATCGAATTCACACTTAAAAGCGGCTGTGTACAACGTTTCTTTTTTAAACTTACCATAGCCCTGCAACATCTCGACTTCCTTCTCATAGTCAAAGCGACAGAAGAGCTGTCCCTGTTTGACCACATACTGCTCGCCCTTCTTCAGCAAAGCTCCACAAACGACGCAGGCAAAGCACTTGAGATGAAAGATGTTCTCCTGGGAGCGCATCACAAGCTCATCAGCAGCAATTTTATGTCCACAGCCAAGGCAACGATTACGCATGTAAAGTCTGTTGATTGGCAAATACTTTACTGCTGCTGTGATATAGTCACAAACCCCGCTATCCCGCACAGCCCCCAACCTACCTCTCGTAGTCCAAGCGACAGTAGAGTTTGCCATCTCGTGCATAGCACGTGTGTACCAAATGCTGTGCACAGGCTGTGCACTTCAAGCAGCCCTCGTGAAAGGAATTGTCCACCACTCGCATGATGTAACGATCACAAATTGGCTGGCAGCAATAGGCGCAATGATTGCTTACACCCAGACCCACTGCATCGCCCATTATACCCATGCCCATTAGATTGTGGGTTGTGTGGCATGGTGGATGTTGTGGTGTTGCTGCTGTTGTCGGTGGAAAGCCATCCAGTTCATTGAGACTGCATTCGCCTAGGGTGACGCGATGATTGTTCAGCTGTATTGGTGGACCAGGACCTGGACCTACAACTGCACCCATACCAACTCCTGTTCTACTTATTGTCATTGTCATTGCTTGTTGCTGTTGCTGTTGTGTATTGCCCATGTTGCTGTTGCTGTTGCTGCCGCTGCTGTGGTTGATACAACTTCCGTTGACATTTCGGCTGGCTGACGCCATTTTGTCATTGTGGGAGCTGACTCCAATGAGTGCTTCTCCTCCTTCTGCTCCTGTTGCCGTTGCTGTCTTGCTGGCTGTTTGTTGACATCTCGCCGTGTTTGTTGTTGTTGCTGTTGCTGGTGTTGTTAACATGCGCTCATTTCCGTGCAACATCAGTTGACTGTGCCCCATTGCGATGGCTCCTGTATGTCCTGTCCCTGCGCCAGATACATGCTGTTGTTGTTGTTGGTGTGGGTGTTGTTGTTGGTGCGAATGCTGTTGCTGTTGACATTTGATGTCCATTGGAACTATTTTGGTTTTTGCGGTTGTGTCGTGGATCGCATGGAACATGGAAAACATGGAGGAAACATTTCAGTTATTTTTATTTTCACGTTTGGCATGCAAATTGCGGCCGCCTCACAAAAATTTACAGCTGGGCAAAAACTATGTCCCAAACGGGATTTTGCATTTGCGGTTCAACCTATCTGCATTTTTGGCTACTACAACTGCTGTTGACCCCATACTCTAACTGTAACTCTGAGTGTGTACAATTGTAACTGTAGTTGTGAGTGTGACCATTTGGCAAACCAACCAACCATTTCGAGTTGTAGTAAATTTGTGGTTTTGCAATTATTGAAATGACTTTTGTTGCGAATTATGTGCGTGACCGTGTATGTCCTTCCATCCATCCATCCCATTTTCACTTACCCCCCCCCCCTCTCTCTCTCTCACGGTTATTCGTTCGTTGTGGAAATTCCACGCACTTGGCTTTTTGTATAAGCCCTACGCTGCGTATACGTATTGTGTTGTATTTTGTGCGAATGCGGTTGTTTCGAGTTGTTGGTGGCAAAAAATGACTGTACATTTGCGGCATTTGTTGCTGTTGCTGTTACTGGCTGGCTGGTTGACTGGCTTTTTGTTGCTTGTTGTCTCAATTTATGGCAAATTGTTGAAATTGTACGGTAATTTGTTGTATGTCCTTGTGTCTGTGTGTTTGTGTCGTTTATCTTGTTTCGTTACGCGCTTTTTCAGTTGTTATTGTATTGCCTTTATCCGCAGCTTTTCCCTTTTTTTTCCATATACATTCTGTGTGTGTGTGTGTGTGTGTGCGAACATGAGTTTTACATTCTGCGTTTGTCATTTTGTATTTAAATGATTTTGCATGTGCGCATAATCATTTAATTTTCACAAAAATTTGCTCTGGCATGCGAAATTTATGCCAGAAATATGTGCAGCATTTAAAAGTTATTTACGTTATCAATTTGTATAGAATTTGCGGTCTTACATAGTGTAAGAAATACAATTTGTGTAATGTGCAGATTAAAATGCAGACACAAAAATGACAACTGAATGGCATTCATATCTTATTGTTTTTGCACCTTGCCGACTTAAATCATGTACGTAATTATAGTATATATGGCTGTGTAAGGTAAACTATTTAAAAACTTGGATAAATGCTTCAAAATGAAATATGTACGTGTTTTCTATTAAAGATGTCAGAAAGTGAAACTAAATTGATTTATAGGTTTTTAATTTTATTTTTCTATTCACGTTCGCATATCATATCATCTGTCTTATGGCAACAAATATAACTTAATCATCCACATTTTGACCCTTGCATTTGAACTCTATTTGTTTGAGGCTATGATACTCTGTCCACGCATTAATTGTCATGAGCAACTGCTGCAGCATTCGATCAAACACAATATGCTTATCATCATCTCGTATATGCGCTTTCTTTTGTTTGATACATTTAACTTTGGACACCTCGTGCAACAATGAGAGCTACTGTTAATCCGCTCAGTTGGCGCACCTGTTACACTTTTTCTTGCCATTCTTTGAGCTGTCTTTCGTCAGTCGATGCAGGATGCCAACATGTTGGCTGGACATGTCAGCGCTTAGAAGTAGCGGATTTGTAAAAGAACAAGTACATTGATAGCGCGATATGCTGCTGCGCTTTCGCCGCACTAATTAGATTCTAATATGCAGCAGAAAAGAATCAGAGGAGGGATTAACCACCCAAACTACCCTCTATTCCAACTTTTGCACTGCGCTTATAACTAAATTATAATAGAATTTACGAGTAGTGTGCGTGAGCTCGCTAAACGGGGGCATATTCGAATGAATCAAAAAACCAAAAGAGATTCCACCCCTCAACGCTCAACTCACTCTCACCCCTAGTCACACACAGCTCGCGCTTAAATTATGCGCTACTATGACGGAGGGGGGATTCATTATGTTGGTTACGGCTGCTGGCGGCATATGTTGGCAGTCTTCGGCGGCAGGAAACCCTTGCCAGGATGCTGTGTGCAGCCGCTGCCGCCGTTTGCCGCTGTGCTTGTCAGTCGCTCCAGAGAGTTGTTGCCGTCGACTGGCGTTTAATTTAATCGGATTTGGGCGCACAAAGAAGTTATGGTGTCTCGTTCTATTGTTGTTGTTGTTTTTAACTGTTTTGCTAGCGATACACACTCACAACATAAATGCTTTGTTTTCGCCTAATCTTTGACAGAAGTCAGCATTTGTTTTGCCCACTATAAAATGTGTCCAGATTTTTGTTTGGCTCTCTGCCAGTTTAACTTAAGCACACTCAAGCTCAAGTGGCCAAGTGCCAAGTGGTTCTTACTATTCCGACCAGTTTGTACTTAAACAACAACTACAATAATTTGGACAAATAAGTTGTATGCAAACTTGGTTTTTCAGAAAAACTGTGATTCATTTAAGACTCAACTTTAAATATGGGAAATTAAAGGTTCAGAAGTGTTTTAGTAAATGTTTGCGTATTATTTTGTATTAAACCTTTAAAACTTGTAAAATAATAAGCCTCAAGTTTCATTCACTTATAAATAATAAGCAAATTTCGGAATTGAAAATCTTGATATCCTTAAAAAAACATTAAATTAATGAAACTTTTTAGCTATGAAACTTTTTTCAGAGCATAATTTTAGAAACTGAGTTGAGCATAAAAACAATGTTGATTTCTGTCTATTCTTTGTGTTTGTAGAATTTTATCATTTCATATTTTTCTATTATCACTACCCGATTTATGTAAATAGTTTTTACCTATGTATATTAAGAATAAATTGTAAGATTTACATGTTTCTTTATCGAAATTAGCTTCAAGAATTTTATAATTTTTAGTAATATGAAATATAAAGTCAGATTATTTTAGACTTATGCTGCGACTTTTCAAACTAAAGTTAAATATTGCAATGAACAAATCTGAAAATTTTGAAAACTTTAAAGCCGCCGGTACAATTGAACAAGTGACAATATTCCGACGGCATTTAGCACAAATCGTTGCAGATCCGATACATACTGAAAAAACGGCAATATACTTACATAGACCAATTTGCATTGGATGCTGTTCGTCGATCATTTTAGTGATTTGTTGCAATAATTAAATTCTCGTTTCAACGAACAGGAAGCAGGTCCAGTTGCGAACCGGCTTTGGGTTTTTTTATTTATATAATTAGCTATTTAATCTAAGTTACACTCGATTAATGCGACTATTTTGACGACAATTTTAACACAGTCTTGTAGCTTAAAGTCGCGAAAGGTAAGTGCAGGTGTAAATATGCAGCGAGAGTCGTTTGATTTGGAATTGAGTGGCCAGCGTGAAAGCTTTTGTCGTGGAGGCTAGTTACGAAACGCGATGCTTGAATGATTACGGACCTCTGATGCTAATGAAATTTGTTAAAAATCATTTGCTCAGTTCGGCCCAACATGATAGCGTTCGAGCGGCAGCTGAGGCAAGGACATTTTCTCAAAATGGAGGAGAAATGAGTGCGCTCTGCGAGAATGTGTTCGCCCCCAAAACGTGCCAACGCCATTTTATCCGGCGTTTGTAACAACATTTCCTTTGCGCCCATTCAATGCCCGGCACCATACCATTTTTATGCTCTGTTGAGAGCTTCCCCACTTCGTGAGATTCGCCAATTGAGGCGCATGCGCCGATCCAGGATTCGTTCTCGTTTATGTCCGTTCTCGTCTTCATCCTGCTTGGATTCTGGGCTTGCAGTTTTTTTGGGGGCGCTTGTTACGCTTTTTGCTTTTGTTTTTGCACTTTTGACTTTTGTCTTTGTTGCCATTCTCTGTGCTCTATCGTGTGCTTTTATTTGATTTGTTGTACGTATTTTTGTATTGACAAAGGATGTTTGGCTCGGCGATTTTGTGCTGCAAACAACAACCACACAAACAACATCCCTAAAGAGTATTTTCTCTAGCCATCGAGTATCTATGGCAAGGGCCATGTGTTTTATCCACTTCTTTTTTTGTTGTTGTTGTTATTTTCTATTGTCATACAATGTTTTTAAATTTATTGATTTTTGATGGGAGTCAGCAAATTAAAGACGCAGCTTTAATTGTACGCCCGACTGACTGAGGCCCACAGCCACATCCTTGTTGGCCATTTTATGTAGTTGGCCGTGTTAATGACTGATAAATGTCGGCGCGCGCTGCCGACACTTTAAACTTTTGCCAGATGAATTTGGTCTATTAAACGAGCTTGGCTGGCTGGCCAAACTTTAATGTCTAAGCTGGAATGGCTGTCTTGTCTGGCTTGGTCTAGCCAGTCTACAGGATGCCTGCTTGCCTAGCTGCTTGACTGCCTGCATGTTTTCCGTGCTCTTATCTTTCAAAAGGGGGGCTGGTGCTGAAATTCTCTTAAAGTTGTAAACGTAAACGTGTTACTCACAATTAGTGCAGGCACAGGGGCACAGGAGCCACTTAGTCGCAAGGCAGCTTCTTAGTCGTGTTTGCCTTCTCTGGGTTGGCCATAATCACCATAATTATGTGTTGGCTACTTTTTTATGATTCATTAACATTGCCGCGGCTGTAATGTTTGGTAGTTTTGCTTATTACACTTACTCATAGCTGTGGTTGCTGCATCTTAAGAACCTTTTTGGAAGCGCTTGATGAATTAAGAATTTTCTTTGCGAACTTGAATGTTGTATTACTTTTGCTTAGACTTTTGGTTTCTATAAGATAAAAATTATTTTAAAAAAATATTTGAAGTACATACTTGCATATTTTTAGGAGGTTTTAAAAACTATTCAGTACTTAACAAAAATGTATTATGCACATTATATTTTCCAGTTAGCTTTTAAAAAACTTTTGCTTCTTGCTTTGCCACGATCAGCAATATTCACAGTGTAAAAAGCTTTCGTTATCATTATGATGGCAAACAAATGCTCTTAGGCAGACGAACGTTTGTAAGAGAGCTTTGAATATATTCAAACTTTCGGGCTGAGAATTATGCCGGCTCCTATAAACAAAGAACATCGTTGCTAAGAGTGCTTTGGTCCGGTATATTTACTGTGAAGAAGCATTTTTCAAATTGCTTCGTGAAGCCACAGCATTATTTTGCCTATGACGACTGCAAAAAAAAAAAACATTTGAGATATTTGCTTGTGCATTTATTAGACGTGGGCATTCGTACAAACTTATGAATTTGATTGTTTTATAGTTAGGGGACAAAGCGAACAAGTGCAAATAACAGTGAAAACTTAAAAGAGATGAAGAGAGAGAGAAAGAGGAAGAAAGAGAGCGTTTGTTTTAATGCTATATTTTATTGTTATTGCTGTACTTTGTATACTCTTGTTAGGTACGAACTGTTTAAGGTATATTCACTTGATCAGTCGATTTAATTGATATAAATAAAAGAATTTTGTGTGAAGATATTTTTCTAACTTCTTATTGGTTCGGTTTTTTCTCATATTAAATTTATTGATGAAACGTCGTTTTTTGTATGAATATATATCCGCGAAACAATTCAATATGGCACTAAAGTTCCACAGAAAAAAAAAGTAGCAAGGGTATTTTCTTATCAGCAATAGTACCAAAATTCCGTCATTCCGTAGATAACACTTGTTGTCTGTCTAGCTTCGTTTTGTTTTGTTTTCAATTCGTTCCGATCGCACATTATCAGACCCCACTTGGCTGCTTATAAAGGTGCTGAGAGCACCGAAATCAATTCAGTTTGTGCTGCGCGCTACTTGAAAACAGTCGCAGTTGATAACAAGCAAACAATTACATATATCAATCAAAATGGCCATAATTCATAAATCACCGCTAGTTGCGAGACAGATTGTTGTTTTTGGCGCCAGATCAGCACACACATCAGCAGGTTTAAATGTAAGCTGCTGTTGATCACACCATATACAGACTAGCTAATATTTTATGTATTTTACAGCTGACTGATAATGTTGCTGCAGGTGTTCCACAGGCGCGACCGTTTTGTGAACTACCGCGTCCGGGAAAGTGGCGTTTCTTGCGCGGCTTTATGCCGGGTGGCGAGTTTCATAATGCTTCCCTGATGGAGTTTTCGGCGACAATGAGACAACGGTATGGCGATCTTTTTATGATGCCAGGTGCTTTTGGACGCAAAGATGTTGTGGTCACATTTGATGTCAAGGATATTGAGACTGTCTTTCGCAATGAGGGCATTTGGCCACATCGGGAAGGACTCGATTCATTGGTCTACTTTCGCGAGCACGTCCGGCCAGATGTGTATGGAACTACAAAGGGCTTAATAGCCACGTGAGTCAATTTACATATACATACATATTTTAGATACACACTATTTAAATGTTTAAATGCTTGTAGGCAAAATGAGGAATGGGGCAAGTTTCGTTCGGCTGTGAATCCAATATTTATGCAGCCCAAAGGCCTGAAAGTGTATTATGAACCGCTGTCAAACATAAACAATGAGTTCATTGAACGGTAAACATATCAACAAAATAGTTGTTCAAAACTAATTAATGTCTCCATCAGCGTTAAAGAAATACGTGATCCAAAGACCTTGGAGGTGCCTGCTAATTTTGAGGAGGAAATGGGCCGCTTAATTTTTGAGTCGATTGCATTGGTTGCCTTCAATCGTGAAATGGGCCTTATACGCTTGCGTCGTGATAATCCCGATGCCATGACACTGTTCAAGGCATCACGGCAAGTATTTAGGCTCACCTTTGAGCTGGACGTGCAGCCCTCACTTTGGAAGCTAGTATCGACTCCAGCGTACCGCAAAATGGTTCGAGCACTCAACGACAGTGTAGAAATTTCCCAGCGATTTATTGAAGAGAGTCGCTTGGAACTAGAGCGGAGACGTGCGGCCGGGGAGCAGATCGCCAACAACAGCATGATGGAGCGACTGTTGGCAATCGATCCGAAAATCGCTTTAATTATGGGTTTGGATATCCTTTTTGCCGGTGTGGACGCAAGCACCACATTATTGTCTGCTTTGCTGTTGTGTCTCAGCAAAAATCAGGATAAGCAGCACAAGCTACGTGAGGAATTGTTGAGGGTGATGCCAACCAAGGAAACACTACTGAATGAAGAGTCAATGAAGGACATGCCGTATTTGCGTGCAGTTATTAAGGAGGCGTTGCGCTATTATCCCAATGGTTTTGGCCATTTCCGTCAGTGCACACAGGACGTCACTCTTTCCGGCTACAATATACCCAAAGGAACACAGATTTTACTCGCTTCCAATGCTCTGATGAAGGATGAAAAGTTCTATCCACGAGCGAATGAGTTCCTGCCCGAGCGTTGGTTGCGTGATCCTCAGACCAACAAGAAAATGCAGATAAGTCCATTCACTTTCCTGCCTTTTGGTTTTGGACCGCGCCAGTGTATTGGTAAGCGTGTTGTAGATCTGGAAATGGAGACATCGTTGGCCAAAATTATACGCAATTTCCATGTGGAGTTCAACCATGATTCATCCAAGCCTTATAAGTCGTTCTTCCTCATGGAACCAGCCATTCCCTTCCACTTCAAGTTCACCGATATCAAAGATTAGTTTTTGAAAAAACAAACAAACAAAAATATTGCTCAAAATATTGTACGTCCATGCTTATAGTTTTTTTAAGTTGAGCGTATAGCCAAACTATTTTTTTAGTAAGTGTTATAAAAATAAATCTCTGGTATCGAGGTACTTGAAGGTGAGATACTTTAGATTAACTGTTTACATTCGATTATTTTTAAGAATTAAACTTTTAGCTTTAAATAAATCTAAACAATAATCATTTCTTTATCCAACATTATCCAGATATTTGTCTTCACTTTGTAAGAGAAGTGTTTATTATGAAAGTGCATATTAATAACATTAGATTTTTGACATAATAAATAATTTTTTCACGCCTCGAATTGTGATGGGACGACAACAGTGACTGTCATCAGTACGCTCACTCTTTTTCACAATATACCAACAAAACTTTTGCCACTTTTGCCGTCGCCATAGACAGTCGCCTGACAAGGTTCCTTATGCTGTCGCTGTGTGTATGTCTGTCAGTTGACCTTAACTCATACACACACGAAAGTACCGCTAATGACTAAGATTAATTTGGGTCAGTGTGCTCCCTGCTTGCACCCCAACCATAAAACATCACTTTGCTACTGTTGTGTCTGAAACGTGGGTCGGAAACTCGTGCATTTTCAAGCGAATGAACGCAGTTGCGTTTATGCCACGATTAACAATTCACAAAAATTAACTCTTAAATCAGAAACACATTATTTTGAGTATTTCAACTTAACAAATTGAAATAATTTCTCTCAAAACGAATGACAAACCATTTTTTTAAAGATAATAAAATTTTTATTTAAAAAACAAATAGAAGAGTATAAAAAAATATAATCTTCATTAATAATTCAACTTATTTTTTTACTTTAAGCAATATTTATAAATCGCCAAAACAGTAAAAATTTTAAGTTGAATTGCATTTCCTTTAAAAATAAAATCATGAAATACATTGCATATACGTTGGAGAGTCGCGAGCAAGAGTGTTAGAGTGTGTGTGTGTTTGTTAGAGTGTGTGTTGGTGTCAGGCAGCCAAAGAGCTGAAATTGTTTGGGGTTAATTAAGCGCGACATGTGTGGCATTGTATGCATTTGTGCAGCAACTGTGGCTGCGACTGCAAACAGCAACTGCGACTGCAACTGTGACCTCTCCTGACACCGACTCTGGTGTGGCACACGCCCACAAGTGTGAATAGGCTCCAAAAGCGACAGCAGCAGCTGCTGAAAGTGGGGAGGTTGGATGTTGTTGGGGTGCCGCTAAACAATGCCCCGAACATAATAGACAAATTACCCGGCCGCGTCGGTTCATTATGCTGCAATTGCCAGAGTTGATGCATTTATGAAGCAGCAAATGCTACACTTGCCCCCCCAGAAGTGTGCGCCTATATGATGATGGTAATTTGCCCTATGAGCTCAAACGCAAACAAACTATTTGCTAGCCAGCCTGAGAACCTGTTGAGCCAAAGGCAATGCCACACTCTTTTTGCTGACAAAAAATCGCACTGAAATCGCTGAATAAATAAAATGTTTCGCATTACAAATTGTTGAGATTTATTTTTTTTTGTTGATATTTGTATCCCAGGCATTCGCAACCTAAAAGGGATTCCAAGCACTGCGGGGGCGACAAAAAAATATATAACGCAGAATTATGCCTTGCTGACCAGCGGAAGGAGCAAAATTGTTGGTATAAAAATCAAAAAAAAAAAAAAAAAAAAAACAATATCATTTACCTTAAGGCCTAATAAAAGTTTATGGTTGACAAAATTTATACAAGCAGACCGCCACTGCAGGGACGTTTGGGAGTCTCGTGTGGTCTGAAAATGCCTGTATGCGAACGTTTAACGCTATTAACGGATTTGCCCTTTTGGATATATGAATGTGTATGTGTGTATGTAGGCAGTGCCAATGTAAATATTTGCCGCCAGTTGGCTGGCTGGCTGCGTTTCCAATAACCATTAAGGAGTTGCGAAAAATTGGCGCACAGTTTCGCACAGCGGGCAAAAACAAATAGTTTTGCACTACACTACAAATGCAACATTTCCTTGGCACAATTCCCATTCGGGGTTGGGCAGAAACGGCAATCGAATAGTCATATCAGAGACGCCCGATGTGTCCTTCTCTGCCTGTCGCTCAGCGTGTGACTTTCATTGCCTTATGCCATTTACACGATTTTAAGGCCAGCTCGGATTTGGCCCGATGCCGATTTGTTTGTTGGGCTCAGTAAGTTCAGCTTGCAGTCTTTTAAATCCTCCATTCTTATTCTCTCAGGCGATTATGCGAAATCCCCTCTTAAAGGATTTTTGCATCAGCACCGAGCAGTTCCAATGTATTTCGCGTTGTAAACTCTTTTCATTGAACAAAGTTTTTTGTTCGGTTTTTTGCTACAGCAATCTGACTGGCGGCTTTTTGAAAAAAAAGGTTTTTGTGTGGGTGTGTGACCAAATGCTCTTTTTAGACTTTGTGAAAAGCGAAAAACATTTGTGTTATTCAAAGTATTTTTTAATATTAATTGACTTTAAGATTTTTCATATCGCTTTATATTATTTTAAGCTTCAAGCATGGCAATTTAAAGCTTTATAAGCTTTTGCTGTTGTTTGCAAATGGATCAAGGATATTTACCGGAGGCACTGGCTTGATATTCCTGAGATAAGTAAACAGCACTGAATGCAAACAGTTCAAATCAAATAAAACACACAAAAACGCTGTAAAAAAGCAATGCATAAACGAACACACACACACCCGATGTGTATGAAGATATATACTAACATACACTCAGGCAAAAGATTTAGCAAACAAACGTTGGGAACACAACACAAAATGAGCAAGCGACTAACCTAAGGACAACAGAATAAACATTTTGAACTCGACTGCGAATGCGAAAGCGAACGCTCCAAGTGTCCTTGGGGCGCCGCCTGTCGTCTGACTGCTGTTATCCTGACGGGCAGCTTCTGCTTTTCCTCCGCCTCTACTAACTCTAAAGGCTAAGCGCAAATATTACAAGCATTATATGAATGTCTATGCTTATGTTTGTGTAAGTGTGTGTGTGTGTGTGTTCATGTATTTAGAAGCCAGCAACATGCTGAGCCAACAACAACAACAATAGCAGCAACATCAACAACACTGGGTGCTGCCAACAAAAGTGTAGAAAATCCGACCAAGCACAAAAACCGACTCAGCACATTTCGGTACAACCAAACACGCAGTAAACCCCAACATCAGCCCACACAGCAGCATTGGCTCCGACTCTAACTCTGGCTCAGCAAGTCATCAGCACATAAAGCTCGAAAGATTATGTAGCCCACGGCGGTGGCAAAGTCCACCAAGCCACCAAACACAGCGGCTGCGGAACTGATGCATGGCCTTTGAATGGGGCGGTGGGGGAGGGAGGGTTATGTCGGTTTTGAGGGAGGCTGCGGTATTAGACGACAATAGAGCTTTTAAGGGGTTGGCTGAGGAGGTGTGGTGGGGGCTTAGGTTATTTTCTGGCTTGTGCCTTTTTGTGCCTTGTGACGTTTGACGCCATGTTTGATGGATGAAAAAGCCATTCATGTTACCAGCTGGGGCGCAGAGGTTGCCCTGTCGTTCAATGTGTGTGAAAATGTATGTGTGTGTGTGTGTGCTACTGTGTGGGTATGCAAAGATGGCGCAATAGACGTGAAGTAACCACCGCCTGTGGCGCAACTAAATCCTTTTGGATTTTACCCAACCAGGCGCTGTATGTTTTAATGCGCATTTTATGAGTGTGTAGGTAAAATGCTAAGCTTGCCAGGACTACATCGACTGACACTGACTTTAAAGCGCATTCAAAAGTCGGTGGTTAAAGTTGTTGTTTTGCAACTGCCAACTGCCAACTGTCGACCTGTCAGCTGCCTGCAAACCAAAAGTCAACAAGGAGAGCAACGACGATGACCCACACTGACCCCTAGCCCAAAAACTCGAGTTTGATATTTGGCAAATTTGGTTGCATAAAACGCAGGTGGCCCTGCAACGCCCCAAAGCTGACTGCTGCTGGCATTAGCATAATTTTGCATAGCAGCAGCTACTTTGAGTATATTTTTATGTGGGAGAATGGCACAACGACACTTAAAACTCAAAATGAAGTCATTCCACCTCCAGTTGGCTTTAGATCTTTTGTGAAAAATGCGCGTATTAATAAATGTTTGTGTAGATGAGCCACACCACCCAAACCACCCATTCATTTGATACTTTTTATTTGCGACTGCTTAGCACAGCAATTTACATTTCAAATTAGCGACTTCATTGTGAAATTACTTTTCATTTTCATTATATTTGCCTGCTCTTCAAAAAAATAAAAGAAATTGAGGAAAAAAAACTTTCAGCCTGCTCTGAATTTGTCCGCTTTTTGGACTTTGCTGCGCTTTTGCTATGCTAATAAATTAATATAAATTCAAATTTGTTTGCCAACTGCTGGCGTTAGCGGCTGCCAAAGTGTTATGTTTGTGTGTCCAAAAGAGGCCAACATTTTTCTAAATGGCTGCCAAAGTTTCCATAAAAATCACAATTGAAACAGTCCCCTAAGAAATATGCCACAACTACAGGCACTCAGCCCCAACTCTATTCACAGCTTAACACAAGTGTTGACTGCTTGAATATTCAATGGATATTTCCGCACTTTGACTCAAGCTTCACTTTGAAGCCGCTAAAACGCTTGAGCGGCAAGTGAAGTGTTTTAATAAGAAAGAGCAATGGTAGGGGATTGGCTTCGTTTAAAACAACTGAAATAAAAACAGTAGCAGCTTAATAGCCAAAACTTTTTTGAATACAAGGCTATTCAAACGTTCAAATGAACAAAATTCTATTTTTTTTTTTTTGTGAGTTTTTATTACCAATATTTTATTCCATGCAAATTCTTTTAGCTTTTAAAATAGATAATAAAAAATGTTTGCAAATAGACAATTTGCTGCTTTCAAGATGGGTTGAATAAACTTAGCAAACACCATTGAATCATATTAATAAGAAAATATCAATAAATTATTAATTTGTTCTTATAACAATAATCAAAAACTAAGTTAAGAGTTTTTAATCGCAATACTATTAACCTAACTGCAATTGCGTAACTCAAAACGTAAAAACTCAACTTTACCCAGCATTTGTGCTACAAGATATTTAAATATAAGTCAAATCTAAGGGCTGCTGACTGCGACGTCGCTGCCGCTGCTTGCTTCAGCAGCTAAGCACATAAGGAGGGGAAAAAAATGTACGCGCATTGCTTAAGTATGCAAAGAATTCGATGATGCCGGCATACAAGAGAGGCATGAGGGTCTTGCCTGCCAAGCCAGACTTACATACCCTTAGCATCATTTCAAGCACAAAGTACCGCACCCCCTGTTCACCCCGACCGAGCTGGCTACAACGACGAGCAACCCTTGCCAACGGAGCGGAACGGGGCATTAGCTACGCGCATTTAGCCAGCAATCATTTAACAATTTACAAATCGATGTTTAAACGACGCTCGCCGTTGAGGCCAAGTTACACTGCATCTGCATTAAAACTTTGGCTTTAACGTTAATGTCCTGCCGAAAAGCACACAAAGCTGTGCGTGTCGGCATTTAGAGGTCGTATGCTTCAAGCAAACAGACAGACAGACAGACAGGCGGCCGCGGCTGGGAAGTGTTTGCCCGTAACCGTTAATGCCCACCCGACTGTCATAACAATAACGGCATTTTTAGCACCTCATTAAAAAAGAGTTCATATCCGAACATTTTGACTGAGTTGCCTGTTGTTTGACTGTTTGCTTTTACTCTGTCAGTTATGTCCTTGCCGCGACGCTCGCAACTCCATAAAATCAGACATTGAACTGTAATGTTGTTTCTTGTTCCTTTCCTTCAAGCCATTCCAACTTGATGGGCTTATCAATTTTTACAACATTATTTATTTGTATATTTGAGTTGAGCCCTTGCCATTATAATGCGAGCATTAAATCTAACACAATAACGGCCAGGTCGTTGACTTTGGCCTAAACGCCATAAATGTGGTCGAACTTAAACGATTTATGACTGAGGGATCTGAGAAGGGATCATACCCAAAGAGATATGGACAAAAGTTGTACGAATAGAAAATGTTATTAGTTCAACTACTTGAAATAAATAATTCAAATATATTAAAGCTTAGATAGATAAAACTGAAAAAATAATTAGTTTGTAAGAATATTAATCGATATTTTGAATAAATCTTATACTTACAATCAATTAATTCACAAACTTTAAGAACATAAGAATAAGAAAACACACATTGAGAATTCCTTGCTTTAAGTTTGCTTGCGATTATTCCGTAGTATAATCAGAAAACAAATCTTTTGTTTGAAATCTGCATAGCAAACTTTACACAATCAAGAATGAATGGGTCGCTCTCATCCCTCGTTAAGAATTTTCCAACGGTCGGGTCCGTCCATTTAGGCAACATGAAACGTTCTGGACGGCATAAACAAAGAAGAGAACTGTGCTTTGTTGGAGCTTTTGCTGTCTTTAACTTTGACTTTATTGTGACAGTTAAAAGCGAAAATAATAGCAGTTAAAATCCCATAAAATGCGTCTTAATCATAAAAATGCGATTATAAAAATGGACGAGCCAAGGCAGCTCTAAAGCAAAGGCAAAGGCAAAGGCAAAGGCAAAGGCAAAAGGCAACAAGACTATGATGCTGTTGTTGTAAACTCTTTCTACCCGCTCTTCCCGCAGCTTCATTGAGCTCCATTTGGTTGTTGTTGTTGTTGTTGTTGTTTTTGCTGGTTTGTTGCCTTTTGGCTTTTATGAGCTGTGCGCTTATGGCTGTTTCGTCTTTATTGCAGTTTAGCTCGGGATGACAGTCAGAGCGCTGGACTTGGACAAAAGATGTGACATTTGTAATTGTTTATTATGGCAAGCGGTCAGAATTGCTTATGCTTTAAACAGAGAGTAGTAAGTACTACTCCCTTGCCCAACCTCCATACTTGATCTAACAATCTCAAAGCAATTTTTTGTTTTTATTAATTGTGCGCGTTTTTGTTTCACACCAAAAACCTTTGCAACTGTTGTGCACAAATCCTATAAATTTTTTACTACTTATTTACGCTGCTAAGGCACATTTAGCCATGTCAAGCAATCGTAAAAGCAGAATACAATACACAGCTCACACCACCCAAACAACTCACCCACAATTCGACATCGACATCTCGACACCAAATGCCGGCCGTTGTCACTGGGGTTACAGGCTGGCTGGGCGTTCGAAGATTTGAGGGTTGAGCACTTTTATTTTTGTGAAATTTCATCACGTTTTTATGTTGTGACCACGTGACGCCAGTCGCCGTGACTTCTCTGACTCTGGAGCGCCCCAATCTCAACAGAGTCCTTATGCTTTGGTCCTTGGACTGGCCAAGGAAAATGGACGCACACGCACACGAACACTAACACCAACACCAACACCAACACACCGAGTACCTGCACCTGCTGGCATCCCAGCAGTTGGTCGGGGCACGTAGAAAAATAGAAATGACGATGGAGCGAATGGTCGACAGGGAATGGGGAAATGTTAGATGGCAATGGAAATGGAAATGGAGCAAATGTCCGTTGGTGGCGGCGCCAGTCAAAGTGTCAGTGTCTAAGCTAGTAGCATTTACCTAGATTGTGCCTGTAAACGGATTTGCAGGAGCTTTACACACACACACAAACAAACAAACAAACATACATACATATTTGTAGAATGCTATTTAAGCAGAAAAGTCTTTAACAATTCGATTCGTTTGATTATTTCGCACGTAGTACACATTTAATCTCCAATACTCTTTCATGGATTGCGTTCAAGTAGTAAATCTTTATTTGAGTGTAATTATTTTTGGGTTTTCGTAAAACTGTTTAAAGTATTTTTGTGTATTTATCAATGTTACTTTAATGGTTTATTTTGGTTAAGCATTAAAATAAATGGAATTTTAAATATTATTTAATGTGACTTTTTAGCACTGCTTTATATTTTTGTATGCTTTATTTTTGCATATCAAATAATACTCATGTTTTGGGTGGCAAAAATCGGGCAAATTGCCCATGTATCAAACAATTGAATAAACAGAGAAAAGAAAAAAACTAAACATCCAATGCTTGTTACAATATTTGGCGGGGGTGCTACAGATATGCTCCCAACCCAGGCAGGAACTATGCATGCGTCCCTTCAATATGTTTTCATCGAACTTCGGCAAGGCAACAGCTGCTACGCGAGAGAAATAAAAATAAAAAAAAAAAACTGAAATAAAAGAAAACGAAAAAAAAAAATACGTTTTAGAACAGTTGTTATAAGCTTAAATTGCCCGAGTTTATGGGCAGAATGTCAAAGCTGTTGAAAATTTTCAATAGCAAGGCGTTTGCTATTTTTAAGGAATTAGATTCTGCAAAGAAAGAAAAAAGAGACCTTGAAACTAGTATGTACTTGACCAGACAAAATGGGGGATGCCAAACTAAAGGTGAGTAGGAAGTAAATGGACTTTGCATGGGTTCAAACCATGGAGACGATGCTTACAATTCGATGCCCTCCACCAACCCCACAGCAATTCAGCGTTGTCCTGGCTACCGACAAGCGTCGCGTTGTTTGTAGATATTGTGAATGTGTGTGTGTGTGTGAGGAAGAACCAACCTTTGGGGACCACATCGATGTTCGTGGACAGCAGTGCCAATGGCACTTATAACAACATTCTTCTATTTGACCACACAACGTGCAATTGGCAGCAGCTACAGCACCATTGATGTATTTTATGCACTTCCATTTCATGGTCAGTTGCCGTTATGGTTTTGGGTCGACAGAGCGGTAGCGACATGTGTGCTCGATGACAATGCCAGGCCATTGGAACATGTCCTCAACAGTTTTATTTGTCTGCCCTTAAAAAGGACAAGAACAGCAGGCTGATCTTTGTTAGCAAGGATGCGAATTGTGTTTTGAAGCGCGAGCTTTTTAGATTATTATAAATGTGTATTTTAGTTTAATGTCTGATCGTTTTGCATAATAATCCCTTTCGCTTGTTAACAATTTATTCGCTGGCTTTGCAAATATTTGCTGTTTGTTATTTGCTATTTGCTTGCAACGTACGTCAACAAAAAAGGCACGCGACTTTGTACTACATACATGTAAGCGCTGAAAGTATGCAGACTATTTGCAAACATCCAACATCCACAGATACGCCCAATTCAACACACACATACACTCGCACACATCGTAGATAATTCTATCGAACATGTAAAAACTAATTTTCCATCAGGGAAAATAAAATGCCAAAGAGAAAGCAACAACAAAAACAACAACAACGGAACTCAACCAGCCAAAAGCCAACGATAATTTTAGCGCGTTTTTTGCCCGCTGCATTCAATGGCTTTTGTAAATGCGCAAATTTTGTAACAAACAATATGTGTACAACATATAGATATACACATACACTGATACATTGTTGTATGCGTTCAGCTAACAAATACATACAAAGGTTGCTGGCTGGCAGCAGTACGGGTTTTTCTGTAGGATGCAGGATGCGCCTTTTATAAAACACATATTTGAGTCTATTAAAAATGCGTTTAAAATGCTTTCTGTGGTTTTATGGTTAAATTGTAAAATTCAAATAAAATTGATTTTTGCCACATCAATACCCATCAATGGGGCTACAAAATGGTGCGGATGTGCCGGTTAACATTCGCCCAGCTCTTCGAGGATAGTTAAAAAGTTGGCAACCTAATCTATGCCGATTCTTATAAGCAATGCCTTGTTAGTTTTTAGTGAAGACTGAATCACAGCTTAACATAAAATAACACTTTTAATTCGTATAAAAATTGTATACAAAAACATCAACTCGAAATTTCTGCTTAATTTTCAAAGTCAAAGCAAAGAACTTCTTCAAAAGTAAATCGATTTTTAAATCGATAAAATTAGTGGCTGAAAAAATAGATCGATTTAAAACCCTCAAGCTGTATTTGTTCTACAACTAGTTGAACTTATATACTTAGCTAGATCTTTTTTCCGTAGCGGCAGCCCATTTCTTAAGTTGCGCCATGTAAGTGTGCTGACAGGAAAACCAATGGCAGAGAGCAAAAGTCGAAGACGATTGCTCAGTGGGGCGGGTGGTGCACCCGAATGAAACATGCAACGTAATTTCCATGTGGGTAACCAGCAATTTCTGGCATGTAACATTTTTCAACATCAACAACTCCAACAATATGGCGGCGTAGCTTCAACCAAACACACACACACAAACACATGCACAATGACTTCTACAACCTTTGCTCTTGCAACCAAGGTGGAGTGGGTGGCCCAGTCGAGCGTAAGGACTACAAGAAAAATTGTAAGTGAAGCGAATAAAATATTATTTTCTAATGCTCGGCAGTGAAGCAAGCAAGCAAGCAAGCAAAATGGTTGAAAACTGCTGTTTGAAAAGTTGCTAAAGAAATCAAGAAAAATTGTTTGGTGCAGCTGCAAAAATGGAACAGAATGTAGCTGAAAGAAACTGTCTGCTGCTGTTCGCGGGCTACTTGGGCTTAATCTTAATCCATCTTAGTCTAGTCAGCGAGGACTGCTTCTTGGCACCGAGTAGGACTCTTTGAAATAATGCCAAGAACAAGAGAAAGAGCAGAAATGTAAACAACAAAAAAACCAAATTATTGTGCAGCATTTGTTCTACGCTTTTTGTTTAAGTCGCTTCCAATTTTCTTTCATTTTTTTATTTTATTTTTGTTCCATTCGGGTTGTGTGTGCTTATGGGCAAAGCGCCTTAAGTTATGCTTCCATTTTTTTCACTTCTTCTATATCGTGCAATATTCTTTGTAATAATGTTGCCTCTTACAGTCAGCGTTCACTGTTAAATGAAATGAATTGTGAGAAATGTTCTTGAGCCCGTTTTTGAGTTGTGCTGGTGGTTCGGTACGTGGTTTTGGTGGCTCTCGCTGACTTCTGGACTTCTGGCCGCTTTTAAACTCAATTACATAAGCGTACAAACACACACACAGTTTGTAATTTTCAGCAAATGGCAAGTCACAGTGTGTGTGTTTGTGTGTGTTTGAGTCACGACCTCGCTGCTCCAAAATCACGTAAAATGTCAAATTGGTGAAAGTCAAGAAAATGGCGCGTTTGTTTTGTCATTCCTACTACTTTTTTCTTACCATTCCGCTTTATCTACTATTTTAACGCGCAAATATTTTTTTTAATGCCCTGTTGTCCATGAAATGCTTAAGCGGGAGTTAAGTTTAAGTAAATATTCTACTAATTCTTTTAAGCCCTAAAAAGCCTTCGATTTCTAACACGCGTTTCAGTTTGTTTAGAACAATCTTAACTTATAAAAACCATCAGGTATATTTGTTTAACTTTTGATAATAGGGTATCTGTCAGTTGTGTGATTTTAACCCCTCAATGCTTACTTGCCGTCTACCCGTCCGATGGATTTTCGTCCCGTTCCCCCTTGTCTTTCGTTCCGCTTTCAGCATTCAAAGCACACAGCAAAAATGCCAACAATCCAAAGTTGAGTTTTCTTTGGAATTTGTTGGCGTTTTCTTTTTCCGTTTTTATATTTTTATTTTTTTTCTCGTTTTGTTTCGTTTCGTTCTGTTTTATTTTTTTATTTTTTGACATCTCTGCTGGGGAGGCAACATGCGCGCGCCACATTGACAATTGCTTATTTGTGTCTATGGGTGTATGTGTGTGTGTGGGTGGTTGCTTGTACGTGGGGGTGGCACTGCCACAGTTAACATGTAACTTCAACGTCAAGTCAAACTGATGTTGTCGTCGTCGTCGTCGCCATTTTGTTTTTAGCTGCCTCCGTTGCTTGTTTTTTTTGTTTTTTTTTTTGTCATGGCTGCTTCTGCTGTTAGCTTTTGGCCGCCTTTGTTTGAGCGCTCTTGTGCCTCCTTTCTGTGTGTGTGTGTGTGCTGTGTCTTGTCGCAACGTGGCTCTGTGGCCGTTTTGTATGTTTGTTAAGTTGCGCAGCGCTACGCATTCCGTTGCTATTTCACCATTAATACTTGTCTACTTAACGGTAAATTACAGACATTAAATGCACGCACACATAGTCAAGACAAATGCGTGAGCACACACACACACACACGCACATATATCTTTCAGTGTATTTTACGCTTGTCAAGCATCCTCAACTGTATGTGTGTGTGTGTGAACTTATTTGTTGTCAGTACGCGTCAAACATTTGAAAACATTTATTTTTGTGCCCTTCTACTCTATATAAGGTTACATTTCTTTCGTACACTTGTCGCACCCACTGACATCTAGCTACATTCCGCTCTGCTGGTGCCATTGCCATTTAACGAGTACTTGTTTTTTATTTTGTCCCCGTCCGTAGTTTGCTTTGTATTGCTGGTTATTGTCCTGTTGATGTTTGAGCATTTAAGATAAATGAAGGCAGTGCCGTTAAGTCGCCAATAAGTCAACAATAACTTTCATTAAATGGCAACGATCTATTTTTAAGCAAGAGTTCCATTTTAATGATAGCTTAATACTTTTTACTATTCATTTATTTTAAAATAAATCAATTTCCAATCAATATTTCTATTACTTTGCAACACTAAACTTTTTAAGGAACATTGCAATGTAGTTAACCTTCAAACTTAAGCAAGATAATGTTACCAAAACAAGTAAGAAGGCTCTAGTCGGGAGAGCCCGACTAGCAGATACCCTGAGCCCGGTTGCATAAAATTATACTCCATGCGCCCAAAGAGTACGCTTCAAATAATAATCAATTGAAACAAAACTTAAAACTGACTTAACTTTACGATATCTTCGGTGTTTCTTAACGGATTTGGACGAAACTTTGAGAAAAGTTATATCGTTACTCATTTTTTCGACCCCCATTTAACATTTTTCAAATTCGATATTTTTTGTAATCGATTTCATGAGTATATCGGAAACCAGAATAGTTATCGATTACTTGAAATAAACTTGTTCTGCTCATGGTATAGGAGAACTTATATTCTTAACCTGAAATCTCTAGCTCTTATAGTCTCTGAGATATACGCGTTCATACAGACGGACGGAACGACGGACATGGCCATATCGACTCGGCTATTGATGCTGATCAAGAATATATACTTATTGGGGTCGGAGATGCTTCCTTCTGCCTGTTAGATACTTTTGCGCAAAACCATTATACCCTGATTTACCCATTTTATGGGTTCAGGGTATAAAAAAGGGGGCATTTCCTTTGTATTTAATTTCTATTTCAACAAAAAGTAAAACAATACCAAAAATCAAACACACACAAAGCTAGTGAAAGGTGATGCAGGTTAAGCTAAATGGGGCGGATTGAAGGCGGTACCGAAGGAGGTGGCGTGGGGAATGAGTAAAGTTGGGGCGCACAACTTGCGAAATACTTTTGTGTAACTTTGGCTGAAAACTTTATTTTGTGTATTATATATCCTGTTAACAATATACTTCAGTTTTTCTGCCGTTACTGCTACCGCTTCAAAGGCAGCCGGAGCCAGAATAACAAAAGCCAAGAGTCACTTAGCAGCTCGTATATGTTCGTCTTCATGTGTAGGTGTGTTTGTGTGTGTGTGTGTGTGTGTGTGATTTGGACAAGTATAGGTATGTGTGTGGGAGTGTGTGAGTGCGGTTTCCGTTAGCCAACAGTCTTAGTATGGTTTGTCTCATGCTGAGCACTCGAGATGAGCAGCTCGAGCTTTTCTTTTGTTTAAATTTTGGTTTTGTGTCAGCAACCACATGAACGCACACACACACACATTCACATTTAGCCCGTATACAAAGCCAAATTGTTTTAAAAGAAAGTCAAAAGTCTTCCACACACACACAAACACACACACACGCACACACAGCAAGGCAAACAAACAGTGGGCTTTGTGGCTATGAAATAGGCAACCAAGCTTCTCGGGACACAAAAAGCCATGCACATTTTTAATTCCCTAGTTGACACACTATACAAAGGGCATATTGTGTAGGTGTAGTTGCTAAATTTTATATTTTTCTAAAAAAAAGTTTTCATTAACGAAGATGTATTTTCCAGTTGGTTTTAATCGAGCTAAATCTTGAACTGATTTTTTTGGAGCCTGAGCTTTAAACCTTTTGCTTAACTTATACTCTAGCTCTGCTTAACAGAGGGTATTCAATATTGGAGTATGCTTGTCAACATCAACTTTTAAATTTGAGCGTTTGTCTTTTAGCTGGCATAGTGTATATGCGCCACCCACATCCGCTTCCGGCAAAGCACATCACACATACACAACACAAACACACATACACATAGCAATTTTTTTAGCATTTACTTAAAAACAATTTGCATTTGTGTAAAATGCTGTTCTGTGTCACGCTCTTGTCATTTACAAGTTTCCTGAGGAAATTTGCATTAGTGCCTCTCGCGAAAACACATTTCTTATTTCGATTTGCGCAATTCATTCACAAAAATTGGCAAAGGAATGCAGCGCCATGAATAAATTTGTAAACTAATAAGTTAAGTTGGAAGTTGTCGAGAGCAAAAGCCTCATTTTAGAAGCTGCACAAATCACTGGCTTGGCAGGCCATAAATACGAAATTGACACTATTACAGGGATTCAGACACAACGCCCAGGTGGCGTGGGCCGACAATTTAGTATATATATATGGTATCTTTTATGGGCAACGAGACGCGTGGCCGCCTTTAATGGACACCTTTCAGATTAATTGCTGGCGGCGCTGGCAACGATGCCGGCCGCATGAACCGCAAAAAGAACAAAGCATTAAAGCAGAACTTGGATTTGGCGGGTTGGTTGGTTGGTCCTGGTAGTCCTGGTGTTTAACCAGCCGAAGTCACGTGTCAAATAAAATGTCAACAAAACAATTGAGTTATTTATTTGGCAATGGTGCAGAAGAAGCGGCATTTAATTTGAGCAGCTCGATCGAATGGAATGAGGCGAAGGAGCGTGTGCCAAGTATTTAAAAATCCATTGGCGGTCACTCGGCTAATGCCAGGGAGTTACTTTGTCAGTCAACGCCGTCATCGGCTCAAGTGTTGAGTTCATTGCAATGCAGGACGTACGCAGCATAACAATCCATATACTAAACTATACAATCCCACCCCGGCCACATACATATACGCTTCGGGGGCACAAACAACAGACACGTGCACCATACTTTGTGTGTGTGTCCTTGCTGTCTGTGTGTGTGTGTGTTTGTGTGTGTGTGGGCTGCCTTGGCAACTAGAAAATCATTTAGCGGCAGCATCGGGATTAGCTGATGACACGCGTGTCGTAGGTTAGCGCCCAGCACACAGGCCGAATAATGCTTAAAGCCAAGCTGCTCAATTGAAATGAAAATGATATTTGCACAGGCCTAGCCGCTGGCAAAGTTGCCAAACGAATGAACGAGTGGGGGACATCAGACAGTGCGCAATGTGCGCATCCTTTTTGGCTTTCGCTGCTAAGCAAACACAAATAAAGACCTTTGATGTGAATTTATTGGCAATGGCCAAAAACTACAAGCCAACAGCGGCAAGCGTTTCGCATGGGTGTGGAAATGGAAGAGGCGTTCCGGCATGAAGGCGTGAGAAAGGACTTTGTTGAAAATTTGCACAACAAATGTGTGTATGAATTTTGGTTTGTGAATAAATGCATAAATAATGTTAGACTGTGTGTGTGTGTGGTGTAAATGGACATTGAATATAAAATAAATTATGCATTTATGTATGCGCATAATAAATAAATATTAAATATACATATAAATTCATATATCATCTTGTATCATGCACTGAGAGAATGATAAAGGGTATTAATAAACGCTGGAAAAGTTAAATTAAGTCAAAAAAATAAATTTTATGTTGGATATTTCAAATAACTTTTTTCGATATATAAATATATATATTTTTGTTTATCAAACATAACGAAGATTATTTGTATATATTTTTATCAGTTTTCATTTCAGGTTTTCCCACTGTTTATGTGTGAAGCTTAGTAATTTAAATGTGCTATTGTAATGATACTCATTTAAAATACATTTATACATATTGTAGTTGTTGCCTAGCGTCGTCGTCAACGCCATAAAAACCTCAATGTCACTCGCCTGCCTGCCACGTGGAAATTATGAACAGCAGCAGTCGACAGTCGACAGTGTCGCACGATGTCATAAAATGAAATGTGGAAAACACAAATGAAATTGGCTGCCAGAGAGTCCAAGAGATGTTGGCTTACCACCGTAGTCCATCTATCCAGCAAACGGGGCATAAATTATGTAAATGCAAATGCGGTATACTGCCACAGCCCACCCCCCCTCGCAAAACGCCCCTTTCTTCCAGCTCAATCTCAATAGCTATAACTTTAGCTAGCTGGATAGTGTATACACTGTACTACATGGCAGGCTAAGGTGTGGGCATTGGCCCATTAGGCCCACCGCACGCTGTACAAATTTTCAACAGCATGTTGCGGCCCAGCAACAAAACAATACCCTAGCCCCAACCCCGATTCAAAGCTACAAAAAAAAAAAAAAGAAAAAAGGTCAACATTTTACGGTTGATTAAAGTACGCTGTGTGTTTGTGTGGCTCCGGGCCGGCATCGGCGCTATCGGGTCAGTCAGTTTGCCTGGCGCCCAAATTGTTTAAATATTTAATGAAGTGCATAAAAATAATTTACGAAAAATATTTCATGCATTTTCGGTCTGAACAAAAAATTGCTGAAACACGCATTTTGTTTCGTCAGCTTTGTGTATTACTCGCATATAAATACAATATATGTATGTATGTATGTATTGCTGCGTGTTTGTTTAAGTATTTTTGTCAAAATATTTGTGTTGTACAATTTATTTGTGAAAACCGCCAAAAGGCAATTTGTGCATATTTGTTAATGGAAATTGTTAAAATGGCTTAAAGCATTTGACCAAATGGACTGCCAGCCTTTCTACCAGCGTATCTGGCCAAAAAGTTCGCCTAATTGAGTGAGTTAAGGATAACGCACACGCAACAAAAAAAAAAAAAAAAGGACACTGACCAAAATCCATGCAAGTTGCTTCATATTGTTGTTTTGTTGTTGTTGTTGTATATATATATTTTTATTTGCACATAGTTACAACGTGACCTCTGACATTATGGCGCCTTTCTTACCTCGTCTGGGTGCGTTTTAATAAAACAAAAAATATTTCAATTATTTTTTGGCTAAGCCTTTGCCTTTGGACCGGACCCAAGGTGTTAATTTGGCTAATTTCATTGCGGGCACAAATATTTGAGATTATTTCATATAAAACAATTTGCGGCCAACAAAACCTAAGCCCAAAATACACCAACCCCAAAGTAAACGTTTGCCAAAATCTGACCCGGATCGTTACATAATCTTATATGAGCGTGTGACAGATTGTTTCGACCTTCCCCTCTTTCGTTATTTTCTTCTTTTTTTTCTGGCCAACTTAAGGGTGTTTGGTAAAAAGCGTAGCTAAAGCAAGCAGGACACATAAATGACAAGCCTGTTTGGCCACGGGTGTGCCATTGCAACAAGGTAGCAGAACAAGTGGCAGCCTTGTTTCAGTCTCCCTTTTCTATTTTTTTTTGTTCGTTGTTCTTTGACTGATTTTATGGCGCAGAAAATTGAATGATTGATCGCAAAAACAGGCGCAACTAATTAATTTGAGTCTGTGACAAAGGGGGCATTGATGTGGGCGTGGTTATATGTACAACCGGCCACCTGCAACTGGGCAGACGTTGCACGTGCGTTTTGTGCCGCACAGCAGCTCCTATACTTATTTCCCACCATTTGCATATTTTCCAACTTAATTTAAATGCTTTCAACGTGCTTTTCACACGTGTGCGACTTATTCATTTTTGTTTTTTGTTGTTGTTTGTTTCTGTTGAGTTTGTTGCGCTTGTTGCCTTTCAACAACAGCTCAATAACCGCACACACTTCCACATTTTGCGGTTCACTTCATTTTTGTCATTAACCAGCATTCACCGCTAAGAACTTTTTAGAAATGGGCGTTACTCTCTCTCTCTCTGTCTCACTCGCTTTTGGGCACGCCCATAAAGCATCGCATCGTTTTGGCATTGGCATTAACTTTTGTAGTTTTTAGCTCTTCGGGCGCAAAGTCAACTAATTTATTCATGACATCATCATTAGGATGTCGTTGTCGTGGTGTGCACACCAAACCTTTGATCCTTAAATGCTGTTCATCCTTCTCCCACCTTTGGCAGTGGTTACTCGTTACTCGTTTTCTTGCAGCTTTCCAGTTTCTTAGCTTTTACCTTTGCCAGCTTTGCTATTATTTATGTTTACTTTGCGTCGAGCCAAGACATTTACTTTGTTTATGTTGGCGCCTTTGAGACGCCTGTCTCTGCCAGCCTCGGAAAGACTGAATGAGCTTCAATTGGCTTACTCGTACATAGTAAGTACCATCGACTGAGGTTTTGCTTAGATTCACGTCTACCGATCCAACAACTCATGAATTTTTAATGAGCGTTTTGACATTTTATACTGCATTTTGGTTTGTTTTAAAGTTTAAGGTGGGATTTTAATCAATCTCTCGTTGAAACAAGTACAATTTTCTTATGAATATGTGATAGAAGGGTAATTTTGGTAGACATTTAATTTTTGGTCAAAATATCAATTTGTAGTCTATGTAAATAATAATTTTAGGAATTCATTAAAAACAAAATTCTTTTCTCAATCAATTTATTGAGATCCCCAACAGCTGCAAACGAGTTTACAATTGACTTTACTGTTTTTGCTACAGTTGCAGTTGCAACAGTATTTCTACATATATAAAGAAGATTCGTCTGCAGGAATATCTCGTAAATGTGTCTCATGATGCTTGCTGCAGCGGTCAAACGTCAACAAAAGGCCACACACACACAGACATAAAAGAGCACACGACATGCATGCAACATGCTCTTCAACTTCATTACAAAAGTCACGGCACAGACAGAAACTCGAAACGAGCCAAAGGACGAAAAGCATGCAACGAGGCGCAAATTTACATTTGACTTTACATTGACTGAATGATTTGCCCGGAAGCAGTAAACTGGACTTGAGGACAGTGATGCTGATTGATTTCGATTTCATGTATGTATGCGTGTGTGTTTGTGTGTACGTGCGTGCGTGCGTGTATGGACGTTGTCCAGACGGATGCTGCCTGCAAGCGAGTCTTGCGTAAAAACCACGAAACATATTTTGTTTGCCATTGCAAACAGTCAAGCGCACCAGAATAGGGTGGGGTGGGGGGGGGGAGTTGTTGTGCAGTAGTAGCAGTGGGTGATGCGGTAGCTGGGGCCAGCCATTGGAGCGCCAAAAAGTGGCCAGGCTCATTGACATTGACAACACACGCAGGCTTCAGTGCTTCAGTTCGATGTTTCTTTGCATGTTTCTGTGGGCTTCAATTGGTCGTACTACGGCACAAACAAACAAACACGCATACAAACACATCTACATATATATATATGTACGTGTAAATACATATACGTGTAGATAAGAGCCCGTTTAACTGTTTTTCACTGGCTGCTATGTTGATTTTTTACTCGGCAACACTTTGTTTTTGGTTTTTTGTCTTTTAACTGTTGTCCTTTTGCCTGCTGTGTGTGTGTGTGCTGTGCGGTTGCATGAGTTTATACCAATGTGTGTGTGTGTGTGTACTTCTATGTGGCTCTGTTGCAATGTGTGTCTACTTTCATATCCTTGTGTGCATGCATGTGGTGAGTGCTGCAATGTCCTTGTGCAAACTTCCCGCACTTTGTCGTTGTTGCTGTCGTTTCTATCGCTGCCATTTTGCCTGTTTGCTGCTTTTATCGTTTCCTTGTCCCGGCTGCCGGCCCCAAAACTATACCCATCCATGCTTGCTTGTTGTTGGTCGCCCATTTCCTGGCAGTCACTTTGTTAGTTGTTGCTGCCAGCTGCTGATGTTGCTGCCGATGTTGCTGCTGCATATTGTTGTCGTTGTCCGTACTTGTTTTCTTGCTGCTTTTCAGCCACTTTTTTCCATTTTTAATAAGTGGCTCGTACATTCGGCATACGCCATGTTGTCCAAAACCATCAGCGACATGCTATTTTTCTTGTTTTCGTTGCTGCCAGGCAACTCCTTGCGGTTGCCCAAGGATCGTTCACATTAAAGATCGTAGTAGCAAAAAATCCCAAAATATTTAATTAATATAAATTAAAGTAAATATATGTTTTTAAATGACACTAAAGATTTATATATTACTCATTGAATTAATTAGAATTTATGAATTAATCTAAATAGTTAAGTACTTAAGTGCTTAATCAACTTTTGTTTATTATCAATATACAAGATCAACTCTTAAGGTTCAGCATTTCAATTCACACTTCCTCAAAAGTAATTGTCCTTTGGCTGAGCCGGGGTAACTTGAGCTCAAAATTAGGTCCTTCCATACATGGCACATACATACATATATTTACATCGTTGATGTGATCAAGTGGTCTTTTTTGTCCTCTGTCTGCCTTCCCGTGCTCAATTGTGCTCAAGTGGCTCGTATCTGTAAGCGATATCTGTCACTAAATATAAAAAAAGACCCAGAGGGCACACACTCACTTCTCTTATACATGCACACTCGAAGCGTGGCAGCGCGTGTCGCTACTTAATTGTTAAACATTTTGTAACATTTCGCGTTGATTAGCATCGCAAAAAGTGGAAACAGAGTTAAGGGTGTGGTGCAAATCAAACAGGTCGTTGGACCGGACCATATTTACTCGACGGGTAGTTTGTTTGTTGCTGTTGTTTTGATTGTGATGCGCGGATAATCCTTGGTGCTGGCACGTGAGCGCTGTTTTGTTGCTTTGTTTGTTTGTTTGTTTGTTTGCCTGTTGGCTCGTTCTCGTCTCTGATTCGCTCTATTTCGCTCTCGAGAAAGGTGTAATGCGTTAAAGGCAATAGCGACTCGCAATTTATTCAATAGAAAACAGCGCATGCAGCGAACACGCGCCATAGATTTTTCACATGGATAAGCTTTTTAGCTTGGCAACTTCGTGCTGGGCGGTTTTCTTTCCCAAACTCGCGAATGAAAAACTTTCGGCAAGGCTTTGAAGTTGTAACCAACAACTGTGTGTATATGGTATGTGTGTCTGTGTGTGTTGTTGTTGTTGTTGGTTGCCATTTCGTTAAACGTTTTGGCATGTCCGTGCGGCCATTACTCGATATTGTAGTATGTTCGAGTGTGTGTTTGGTGTGCATTGGTAACATTTCTAGTTGGAACATTTTTTCTAATATTTTTGGCGACTGCTGACGCTTTTTGCGCAACCATTTTGTTTCGACCCCCTTGTTCCCCCGTCCAAAGTGTGGAAGGGGCAGGACCCCAATTGAACGGACCAGTCGCAATCGCATTTTTCGCTGGCTTCGCCTTTCTTTTGTCTCGCTTTTTGGCACTATCCTCAGCTATTCTTGCTGGATGGCTGGCTGCTGCTGCCAAAAACCATATCCTGTGCGCTATTTGCTTTTGCCCGATTTCTATTTGCCCTGGTCGCTAGCTCTATCAGTGTGTGTGTGTGTGTGTTTTTGTACGTGAGTGTGTGTATTTCTAAGTATGCCGAGCATGTAGCTTTTGGTATTTATGACTATTGTCGGAAAGCAAATATTTGTCTGCAGCGCATAAAAACAACAGTTAAACGAACGGGCTACGTAAACGGAATATGTATGAGATATCCTCGCTCTCTCTCTCTCTTTCTTTTATCTTTTTCTGTGTGTATATATTGGAGCATTTGTTGTTGTGTTTTTGTTGCTTTGTCGCCAGGCTATAGTAGTATAGTAGGCAATAAAAACAACTGCGACTACAACAAAAACATAAAAGCTACGCAACCAAAAACTACTGCCAACAATATATGTATGTGTTTGCTTTGGTATTTTTTTTATTTTTTATATATGTTTTTTTTATTCACTTTTGGCCAGTATTTTAGATGCCATGCTGCTATGGTTTTTATGCTGTACCCAAAAGATGGTTTTTTGGTTTCTATGGCACCATTGACCATATGTTTTTATTTTTTGTACATTTTTATATTGCCTGGTCAACACAAAAAGAACACATTGATGTTGTACCTAAATGATTTTTAAATTTGCACAGCATGAAATCAATGCTTTAAACCAAATATTGAATGAAGAGAAAATATTTATTAAGCTTAGTTTACTTACTTTTTAGTTTGTGCTCCGTAAATAATCTTCTATAATTATACACATTTATATATACAAGTTATCAAGTTGACGGAGCGATTAACAAACTTAAACAACCCTGATACGAATAGGAATCACATCGAACGTGTCGCTTGAGCACACATCAAATGCCTCGTAATGACAATTTTTATGGCAGGGGTCATTGAAGTACGTTCGAAATTGCGATTTGTGTTCGGTTCACGAGCAATTTGTGTAAATATTGAAACTTTTGGGCGAGTCAGGGCAAACGCATCAGCAACAGCATCACAAAATCAAAGATTGTGTTTCTGATTGGAGCTGAAGGAGGGAGAGAGAGAAATAGGCGGGAAGGGAAACTTAGAGTTGTTTGCTTATATCTGTCTGTCGATCTGAGAGTCGTTCGCCATTCAATATTTGATGTTTGCCCATTGTGGGCTATCCAAATAGTTTTCACAAATAAATAATATCGGAGTTCGACTCGCAAATAGATTTTTCCCATTGATATCTGTCATTGCTGAGTTTGCACCGATTGCTGGTCAAAGCCGGAGTCGCTCCAGTGAACCAAGAAATGAGCAAAATTCAAATATTTTTCAAATTAAACTTAAAAACACTTGGCTGTTTTTGGTTTTTTTTTTTTTTTGGCTTAGCGGCGCGTATACATAGCTTTTCTGTTAGCCAAAAACGGTTTTTACACTTGACTTCAAATCGCTCAAAGGCAATGCGTTTGGGCCAAAAACAAAAAGATACTGCGGAAGTGAGGGGAGTGGGAATAGTAGGGTGGTATTTTACGAGAATTGGCGGGTTACGCATCAAAAAAGCCCTATGAAAAATGACCAAAGCTCGCAGTTCGCCAAAATTGAAAGCAAGAAAAAATATGGTTGAAATGTTGCTTTTTCAAATGGCCAAATGCCCGCGTGCCCCTACCCTTGTCTTACCGCTGATGTTGATGGGAATGGCAATGACGATGATGATGACTGCGCTTGGATGCCAACTACCATACCCCACACCCCGACATCAATGATGAATGCGCCCGTTACCCAAATGCGGAACATTCCGCGTTCGCAGAGTCAGAGAGAGAGAGAGAGAGAGAGAGAGCGCGCGCGAGTTGGCAAATGAAATTGGAAAATGTGCTGGCAAGCGAAAAGAAAATATGAGCAGTCGGTGCAGAGACGGATGATGGCCGTCCCAAAAATGGCTAGCAAAATGAAAAATAGTCAAGCAGCAGCAGCAGCAGCAGCAGCAGCGGCAATAGCAACGCGAACAATTTGAGCGGCCATCGATGCCGATGGCGACCGTTTGAAAAATAAATTTTATGCGTTTATGGTTTATGAGTGCGAACCTCAAAGCTCAAAGCGCGCATATGAATAACGTTCCCAAATAGTATCCCAGAGCCCCATTCACCCACACATACACACCATTCTCACCACCCACCAACAACAAAATTTTGTGGAGCCCGCAAGCAATTTATTGCCGCTTCGTCGCACGCCAAATGAAAAAGTAGGCATGGTAGTGCAACTATTTGATTTTGGTCTTCAGCGTATTGCCAATATTTGTATTACGCATTTGTGTTTGTATTTGAGCCGACCCAAACTTTAACAATTTTCAATTTGACACTCATTCAAGTTATTCTTGTGGCGGGGAACAGGCGGACGGCCTTCGACTAAAAAGTTCACACAATTAAAAAAACTGTTTATAATTTAGCTGCAAGTTGCTGTATAAACATTTAAGCTGGCGGGCAGACAAGTCGTTTCATAAGGCTAATCGTAAACAAAACCAAAATTGGTATTTCGAAAGCCAAATAAACCATATTTGCGAGTGCGACAATAATAAACAGCCAACATCCAACGACAATGCAGCTCAGCGTGCACAACTCTCAAAACATTTTGGGACACAAAATGAGCTCAAAGCTTAAATCCCAAACAATGCTGTCTAAATGGCAAAAAACACTACAGTGAACGCTAGCTAAATACAATAGATTATCACAGAAAAGTTTCTTTATATGTTAAATAGTTTTGGGCATAAAATCGAGAACTTTGCTTTTCATAACTTTATGTTTTAAACAAGATTTCTAACTTAGAATATATTTCGATCCTAGTTAAAGTAGAGCTGCACTTGATTCAAGACTATTACTTTTAGCATAGGGACTTTTTGTATTAAAGTTTGACTTCTTTGTCATTTGTATTGCTGTGAAAATATTCGTTTTGTAGCGATCACTGTGGCATTTGCGAGTTGAGCAATCGCAGCTAAGCACTGCCGAAGACAAGGATTATTGGTTAAGAGGGGGTGCACCAAAAGTGAACATTAAACAAATAGAGCAAACATATTATTGAAAGCGTATTCAATAAAGAGCACCAAGGAGAAGAACGAATGATGCACACGCTGTGGCACTTCATGCTACACAAAGACTTGCGAGAGCTCATTCCGCTGGGCTGTCTGGCGAGCAGACAGCGTGTCTATCAACTGCAACTGCTTGGCACATGGATTCAAATTGCTGTTGACACAAGTCCAAAAACATACAAACACACCGACACACACACACACCGGGGCAGAAACTAATTTGGCCGAGCAAGAGAGATTTTGAAACTGAAATCTAAACATCTGCAAAATTACGCGCATAAATCCTTTAACACTTTTGTTTTACGGTTCGAAGGCGGCCGGACTTGGGGGTTGCTGCAATGTGCGTTGCCACGCAGGGGCTCGTCAAATTAGCCCACTTCAGGCTGTGGCATGCAGCGTGCTCATAGCGGGTGCAACTCCAGCCAAATAGCTCCTTATTTCCTCAGCCTTTGTTTAAACACTTCAAATTGCCGCGGCAGTGTCCTTTTTTTTTGTTGTTGTATTTATTGCATTATTGTATTTTCTTTCGACTCATTTTTGCCTGCCCAGCAATCAGAACGCATGTTTTACTCCCTCTCTATCTCTATCTCTTTCGTACTCTCTTATGCAGCTGCATTGTTATTGTTGCCAAGACGCTGTCTGGCTAGCTATATAAATACATATAAAAATAGCTTGGCCTACGCCTTAGGAGTGGGTCATGCGTCTTGGCAAAACAAACAAAGCAAATGACACCCACCCGAAGCCACAACAATTCTCCGCTCCCTTTTTGCCTCCTTTCTTCTACTTGACTGCTCATCATCAATGGGCAAATGCGAATGTGAAACGTGAATGAATTGTTGCCCAGGTTCTACGTACGTTCGATTGTACATTGCCAGCCCCTAATGACCCCTATCCCTATCCCTACATCGACGAGCCTCGGGCTCTGCTCTGTTTACTGCTTGATTTCACACACAAATGCCACAAGGTGGTCCATTTTACACTCAGAAAAAACAAAATATTACATATAACCTTTATCTTAAAAAAATATTGTGAATGTTTTCATAACCGCAAATTGTTTTATTTATAGTTCGAAGGATTTGTATTTTTATATCTAATACACACCATTTTTGTTTTTAGTGTAAACTCTATATTCGTAGACATTTTGAAGCAGTCTTATGTGGCTTGCCAGTGGCTTTGGTTTTCCGAGTTGTTTCTTTTTTTTTTTTTGTACCACTTTCCACTTTCGAACTTCTCGGCTGGGCTGTGTTTACTTGTTCTTTATGCCTCTTTAGCGCTTATCATGCTCAAATGATAATTGAAGTGCCACACAAAAACTATTTATCCTCGGGCTGTCGAGCGTACTCTTCTGGTTGTTGCTGTTGCGGTTATTCAATATTACTCAGCTCACAATATAACCACACACACACACACACACAATCAAACAAACAAACACACACACAGCCACACAGCCACACAAACAATGTGTGCATTGAAGCTCGTGCTACCCTTTCTGTTTTTTTTTTTTTGTTTTTAGATATTTTATTAAATTTGTTTCTAGTACCCAAACATTTGGGTAAGGCTCCGGCATCGGTTCAATCCGGTTTGGTGCGAGTCCTGTGACATTTTCCACTCTTAAACCATTGTTAAATTGATTTCATTACTTCTGCTTTTGTTGTTGATGTTGTCATCATTATTTTTACCTATTTATAAGTGTTTGACGTAGGGTTACAGCAAACGCTATTTAGCCTGAATATCCATCGACTGTTGCCAAGGCTAATTGAATTGTCGCTGATTCGTATCTCTTGTCGATATGGGACATAAAAATATATAAATATGAGTCAGCTAATCTTTATGACTGCCCGTAAATAATAATTTGCAGCTTTTATTATTGCCACGGTTAATGCATGGGCTTATAGTAGAAGCGCGTAGGAAGCGCCTACCCTAGGCCTAATGGGCTTAACTTGTATATACACGCCTCCGAAATAGTAGTAATTATGGGCTATAAAACTTCACATTCTGTGGTGGACTTTGAGCACATTACAACTATATAAGCGCAACGGAGAAAAAAAGTTGGGTAAGAAAAACGTTTTCCCAATCAAAAGCACAATCATTTCTCTCAATTAAATTGTATCATTGTGCTTATTTTGAAAATCAAAAATAGATATTGTGTTTGTGACTTAAAATAACTTGGATTAAAGTTAAATGTTTCTTATGATGTAGAAAACTTTTCAAACAACTTTTTCAAGCTCTCTGTCTTTTCGAGCACGCCATCAAACTGTGCAAATTCCGTACACAATAGGGAAACTGGTAAAGACCATGTTTAGCCGTTAACGGTGGCAGGAATCATTGGCATCAACAGTTTCTTGGCACACACACACACACACAGCAGTTACAGCAACAACAACAAACAGCAGTAAGCAGAACAAAAGTTAAGTTTTGTGGAAAATCGCCGTAAAGCTAAAGCCCCAGTCTTAAGCCAAAAGCCAACTAGAAGTTGCCAAAAGCACAAGAAGACAAAAGAAGAAAGCCAGAAAACAGCATTCAGCCAAAGCTAAAGCTAAAGCCAAAGCAAAGGCAAAGAGAGAGCTGAAACTGAAGCAGTAGCAAAAGGAGCTGAAGTAGCGCCAAACTTTTATGCACAGCGCCATGTTTGGTTTGTCTTGCCAGCTTCCGTCTTCCCCTTTTTTGTTGCACGGCTTTCTTTAGCTGTGTGTCTTAGGTCTATGTGTGTGTGTGTGTTAGTGGGTGAGCGAGTGCGACAGTAAAAAGGCGAATCAAGTTGACTGCTCGACTTGGTTGCATTTTTACAATACAAACAGGGTGCCATTGCCCAATGTCGCCAAGTTGTAACTAGGCTAGCGGACACGTGCAACACCCTGTAGAGCAGCAGCAGCTGCTACTGTTGTCCAACTTGTGCGGCACCATCAAAAAAAAAAAGCAATGGCAAAAAACAAACGACAAGGCCGCTGTTAGCTGCATGTATTTTTTTGTTGTTGGGTCCACTCGAAGCCAGCAACAACCGCAACAGTTAAAAAACAAAAATAAAAATCAGCCCTTAAGAAATGGCCACTGCAGCATGCAACAAACACAGACCAAACTTGCCACCACACACAGTATGTCTTTGTGTGTGTGCACCACCAAACCAACCGAACTTTGCCTCAAATTTATGCCAAGACGATGAGGACGAAACCAAAAAAAAAAAAAAAAAATCACAATTGAGAATAGAAAAGAAATAAAAGTTCAAATCAAGTCCAATTCCAATTCCCCTGCAAAAACAGACCTTGTGCGGCATGCGCATCAGGCAAAAAATGGTTGCCGGGGAAGCTGTTGACCAATCAGAGCGTCGCTGAGGTGTGGCCTCTGTGAGCGATGGGAAATTTTGCGCATGAGTAAATTTCCCATGTCGCTGCTAATAATCACTTGAGACATGCGCTGTGGTGATCAGGGCTAAAGGGGCAGCGCAGGGTTTGGGGGTTGTTCATTGAATATGTGTGCCGTTTTGTTGCATCCAACCCTCTAATGCTTGCAACGGGATATTCTCATTGTTATTGTTGTTGTTGTTGTTGTTGTCATTGCTTTTGTAAACATGCGCAGGCGCAATGTATACAAATCCAAAGGGTGTGAGAGTCTACGTGTGTGTGTGTGTGTGTGTGTGCGTGGGTACATTTAGTGCTGGGACTTTTTGGTCAGGCGACAGTCGACAAAGAGCAGCAGGCAAAGTGAAATGCTTTGATTTCGCTGATTGTTCGATCATACGCAAACTGACAGCGGACTCAGCTGGTTGTCAGCGCGCTTTCAAATCAAATATCAAATATTAGAACATTGTTTAAACGTAATATAACAAAATCTCGTACAAAGTGTTTGTTAATACGTGTGTGTGTGTGTTTTCTATAAAAGAACAAAAGTTAAACAACAAAAAGTTGTTACAGCTAAATAAAAAGAGAACGTTCAACAAAAAAGCTAGCTTGTGCCCGCGTTTCGTTTTTGTTTCAATACAATGTTGGAGTTTTATCCAATGCCCACAAATCTGAATCAGGTTGGTGGCAGTTTGTACTCGCTGCAACAGAATCATGGCGGTGCACGCTTCCTGGACAGTCCGAGTGTAAACAGCAACATGACAGCTGCCTGTTTGCCTAACAACAACAATAACAATAACAATAATGTACATAACAGCAACAACATCAACAATTTGGCAGCAAACATTTCCGGCTGCAACAGCAACCAGCATTCGACAGCAACAGCTTCATTAACGGCAACTGTAATTTCCTCACAACAACAATCATCGCCAATTAACAGCTGCCCAACGCCCACAGGTCATAGTCCCAGCAGCAATAGCAATAACAACAACAACAACAACAGCAGCAACATCAACAACAACAACAATAATAATAACAAGAGCCAAATCTCCGCCTGCAACACATTAACAGCTGCTGCTGCTGCCCCAACAACGGCAGCAACACCAACTGGCACCGGCACAACAACAACAACAATAACATCAGCAGCAACAGCAGCAGCCTCGGCAACGTTGACGCTGGCGTCGGCATCGAAATTGTCTGCTGATTGCAGTGGACGCACAGGTATGTTCCAAAAGTATTTTGCACCGGCAGTTGAGGCATTTACCGGGCTCGTTCCGCTTCCGCTTTTACTTGGGGGCATGGATGCGGGGTGTTAGGGGGCCTTTCACGTTTTTCGTTTTTGGCATAGTTGTGTATGCGTCTGGCGTGTGGGTCTGTCTCTCAGCCAGGACTTTGCCCAGAACGCACAAGGCCAGTAGGAGTACGGTGCGGTGTGGTGCACGGCTGATATGCGTGGCTCTCCGTCCGGTGTTTAACTTACGGCTAGTTTGCATCAATGCTGCTGCTGCTACTTTTCCAGTTGCCCCCTTAAAGTTGGCCCAAATTATTTTCGCAATTTGCGTGTGATATTCTAGGTTTTTGGGGTTGGTCTTCTCGTGTGCTGCCTGCCGCTGATGTGGCAAGGAGCATGCAGCTTTAATTCACTTTTCGGCTTGCGATTGTTAAGTTCATCAAATCATTTCAAGTTTTGGCTTAAGCAAATCTATGAGTTTTGAATTCAAATCGCAGGGATCGTATGAGCTATGAGATATTAATGTTAATATATTAGAATTTAAATCCCAATAAATCTGAAATAAAAAAATAATTTTTAGAAAAAATAAATAAGTGATACAAGAACTTAAATCAAATTGCAATTCCAACCACAAATATAGCCCTCAATATTGACTTTATAGAACTTAATTTATTTTAATTGATTTTTGGCCTTGTTCAAGATCTGACATCTTTTATAGCCAAATTCTTTTGAATAGCCACACAGTAAATAAATAAATATTGACACGAATCTGATGGTATTTACATTACTTTGATTTTGCTCGTGTAAATACTCAGTTGAACCATAATTATATATTCAAATTTTATTTGCTAATGTCTTTCTCACTTTGACAAAAAACATTGACAAATTGTATTTGGTTTAAAAAGCGATTGGAAATAAACACAAATAAAAAAAAACAGCGTTTGTGGCCAGAGAATAACCAAATAATATTTAATTGACATGCGCTACGAAAACATTATAAATCACAGCGAAATGAAAATTTCAATTTTCTGGTAGCGTGGGGGATTAATGGGTCCGACGGCAGAAGAATTGCCAAAAGTATGAAAACAATTTGACCGCAAAATAATTTTGACACGAAAGCTGACTGACGTCCGATATATCTCATAAATATATATACATATTTATATACCCAAGCAAATGCAACAAATAAAAGGCGATTATGGCATGCAACAGACTCACTGACTCACACATACGCTTATACACATTTATCGCATGCGCCTCAAAGTAGGCAGCACTTTTTAGCTGCTTGCTGGAACGAAAGTGTTGCTGGCAAACTTTACGAAATTCTGGCCAAAATGCAAAGTGTGCAAACAATGTGTGTGATGCATATGCGAGCCCGGCCCTCAACTGGGCGAAGCTCTGTCAAGCATGCAAATATTTCCATACACAACCACACACGGACACTGACACCACACTAACCCACACATTTGCGCTTTATGCTCGTATTTGCATATGAAATGTCTATTAATGCTTGGGTTTTAGCCATTGCCAAAATGGCAGCAAATAGTTTCCGTTTGCCAATCACTTTACTGCCAACAGACTTGAGAGCATATTGCTCATCTATGAATTTGAATTTGAATTTGACGCCGACAACTGAAAACCCAAAACCCAAAATTCAAAGGCCAAAACCAACTGCAGTCAGCAGCTGCAAATGGGGCAAGGTATGTATTTCAAGGCATTTGTGGCTGCCTCCGCATACAGTTTAGCGACCCAACCTCGGAAATGAACACACTCAACCCCATCCTTGCCAAACCCCCTCACAACTCTCCATACAGACTCCGTGTCAGTTATGCGCCGTGTGTCTCAGCATATCTGGTTTTTGCGGTGCCAACAATTTGCTCTCTCTATGTCAAGAAGGAGTACTAAATGCTTAGCTAGTACAGTGATTACTCGTTAATGAGAGAGCTGAGGTTGCCTCAATAATAATTAAGTCAATCAAATTTATGAGTGAAAAAGGAATAACAAACCCAAATCAAAAATAAAATTTATATAAATAGAAATGCGAGATATTTCTAATAATTATATCATATTAATAATATATTTATTGAGGATTTAATACAGTAATCAGCTTGAAAAATACCATTCGGTCTAACGCCAAATGTTAGAATCAATTAAAGTCAAATTAAATCCGAAGGTTTCTACGAATCTTTCAGTTGTTTGCAGAAGCTTAACGGTTAAAATCAGAATGGCAATGAATATTTTAATAATATTGCATATAATGGCATTGAATATGCTTATTCTAAAGAATTGCCATTCCCCGAAACTTTGCCTAGCAAAAACTGTATGCAGTAGCAAATAACTACGCACACACACACACACACACACACACACACACAAAGCATACACACTCATCCTGTGCATGCTTTAAATTGCGTCCGCTAAAGTAATTAAAGCCTTTAGATATCTAGAAGCTGTCACAGTGGGCTGTCTGGCAAAAATCTCCATGCCACGTGAAATAAGTTTATTTGTGTATGGAACTTTAGCCTTAAATTTATGCCACAATTCATTTTTTTTTGGCTGCCTGTCAATTTATCATGATAGACCTGCGCTTGCCTGTCAATGTGTCAACAAATGCGCCATAAGGCTTGGATGGAGGAGAGAGTATGGTGAGAGGTAGAGCTGCCCCTTATCAGAGACACCGTGCGCCGATAAGCCAGCATTGATAGCGATGATAAAAAAAACATTGGGTGCTGTTGTCTATTAACTGTTTGTATTTTTTATTTTATTATAGAACTAGAATGCGCGTTTATCAACGTAGTTGATTTTGGAATTATCTGCTGTTTAATCGCCACAATTTGACATGAGTGTGCCGCACTTGTTTTAGCTATGTTTGTGTTTGTATTTTTGTGTTCTTGTTCTTGTTCGTTTTTGGTTTTTTGTGCTTCGACAAGTTACCCGATCAGGGCAAACGCGCTTAATCAATCAGCCGCTATTCAGCAAGGCTTCTGAAGCGCTGACAATTGAAATGCGAACAAAGCAAATACATAAAACATTTCAAATGCAATACAATATACATATATGAAAAATACGATTTATCTATCATATTTTGCAATTGCGTCAAATTGTCCTTTGGCTGCAACGAAAGCAAAAACGTCGTCTCTCCATAAAACTGCAACAAAGGCCATAAATTCCGATTAGATTACACAAAGCCAAATGTCAATGGATAGCAGGCGTTTCAAAAAATGACAACGAAGACAGCTACCACAATATCGCATTCACAATAGACGTAGAAAAGTGTTGCCAATTCAAAACAAGGACTTATCAACTGATCCTTTTGCAGAACTCAAACCAGTCTAAAGTTGCCACAAAGCAATACTTTTCGCGTTATCCCGAATGCGATTTGATATGCACATACACCCACACACACACACATACAGCAATTCACTGCAGCTGTTTTTTTATAGCATACTTTTTTGGGCAAGCGAAATGCGAAGTGGAATGTGAAATGCTTTCCTGCTGCTCCTGTTGTCAACTTTATACAGCGCTGGCTTAGCGCACTCTCTCTCTCTTTCTGTTTCCTAAACTTTCTGGATGGGGTTTAAGCTGTTTTGGTTGCTCGCTAAAAATACCCATACATCGACATAGATCTAGAGTTGTTGGGAGTGTGGGTTAGGGGAAGGTTTGCCATTGTGCCAACCATAAATCATGCACATTTTTCTGCCAGTGAGCCACAGTCATATAATATGAGAATCGCGTTCATTTTTCAGTTTAGCTTCCAACACAATTATTACATACATACGTAAGTTCATACATATACATATATTTTTTATGTTTACTGCAGCTTTCGTCGAGCTGTTTTTGCTTTATTTTGGGGCCAAACGTTTTATGACTGGCTTTCAGTTTGAAGTGTGCGTGTTGATTTGAACAGATTAGTTAAGTTACTCAAATACATATTTCTTATGGTTACTTTTAAGCAGTTTAAACATTGCCTCGATATCTGATTTGTAATCCAACAACGAAGCTCGACTGTATAAAAAAATGTTCAAGTAGTTAAGGGATTTTTATATAAGTTCGTTGCAACAGCATCGTCTTATCTTAGATCAATTGAAACTGCGCTTTGTCGTTGTCGCATTTTGAGTCATCAATATCAGACTGGCGAAAATGTTGTAGCCAACTTTACGTTTCAATTACGCATCAAGGAGCTATCAATGCAAGCTGTTACAGCCGCCAACGGAGACAGATAATTTCTTGGTTTTTTGTTCTTTGTTTCGAAACTGCTAGAGAAGTGCGAAACAATGAGCATAAGCACAACAAGAACAAAAGAGTGCGAGGGAGTTGCAGGAAACATTTTCACCCGATTTGACAACGTACTACTTCGTCCATGTGTCCTTCAGCAGCATACAAAATGCCAGATGTTAGCACGTATGGGATCAGTTTTATTTTTGCTTTTTGTTCTGTTTACTCGTTCAGTTAGATACAGTGGATTTGGTTGCTCAATTTTCGGCATTGTTTTTTCGAACTCTTTACAGAAGTGGGCCACATCAAGTGCGAGAAGAACTACGAGCTATGCGAAGGATGCGGCCAGAAGATTCATGACCGTTATCTGATGAATGTTGGAGATGCCAATTGGCACGAACAATGTTTGGCCTGTTGCTACTGTGGATTGCAGCTGCATCATACGTGCTATGTGCGCAATTCGAAGCTCTACTGTAAGCTGGATTATGATCGTCTGTTTGGTGTCAAGTGTGCCGCCTGCTGTCATGCAATCCTGCCGCAGGAGCTCGTTATGCGTCCCATTCCCAATTACATATTCCATCTGCCCTGCTTTGTATGCTATGCCTGCCGCCTGCCCCTTCAAAAGGGCGAGCAGTTTATGCTGCGGGATGGTCAACTGTTCTGCTATCGTCATGATTTGGAGAAGGAGATGTTTTTGGCTGCTGCTGCGGCTCAGCATTGCGGTTTTGTTGGCCTTGACGAAGAGGATTTGCTACGGCCCAGGGATGGACGACGTGGCCCAAAGAGGCCACGCACAATTCTCACCTCGCAACAGCGAAAACAATTTAAGGCCTCCTTCGATCAGTCACCCAAGCCATGTCGCAAGGTGCGCGAAGCACTGGCCAAGGATACCGGGCTGTCGGTTCGTGTGGTGCAGGTGTGGTTCCAGAACCAGCGTGCCAAAATGAAGAAGATACAGCGTAAGGCAAAACAAAATGGTGGCAGTTCAAACGGCGCAGGCAATGGGCGCGGCAATAGCAATGCCAACGGCTCCGATGACAAGGACTCCAGTGAAAAGGACGAGAAGTGCGTCAAACAGGAGCATGGTGTCGATAATGTCAGTTTCCTGAGTGGCATGGACAGCGCCTTTGCCAGTCAGCCCCTAAATCCAAATTTGCCATTTTCACCAGATGGTGCGTATATTTATAATTCTAATGGAAAACCATGATATCTAATTTTTTGTTTTGTATTCTAGCAGATTATCCAGCCAATTCGAATGACAGTTTTTGCAGCTCTGATCTTTCGCTGGATGGCAGTAACTTCGATCAGTTGGACGACGATGCTGATTCGCTGTCGCTAAACAATTTGGAACTCCAGTCGACAAGTTCGTCCGGGCATCACAATCAGCACTCAAATCCGCACGATATGCTGGCCAATCTAAATACGAGCCTTATCAATCCCATCGACAAGCTGTATCTTATGCAGAACTCTTACTTCAGTTCGGATCACTAAAGCAGAGGGAGGAAGGGAGAATGGGAGGAGTCGTAGTCATACGAATTTATTAGCGTTAGAGTTGCGGTCTCTAGTTGGGAGTACAACTGTTGTTAGGCACTGTAACCTCTCCTGTTTTGGCAAGTGTTTTCGATTTTAAGAACAAAAAAAAAAAAAAAAAAACCAAAAATAATTAAATAAAAGGAAATATATCAATTGTGATTTTTAAGCTAAACAAAGTTTTAAGAACAAATTGCATTAAAGAGTCGTAATTGTTAGTACGCAAATAAGTAAATAAGTAGAAAACCCAAAAAAAAAATAAAATTCAACGTGAGCCTATGTTTGTAAATAGTCTTAGAACCAAAAATTGTTATACAAAATGTAATTTAAAATTAAAACGTCAATAAATTGTGTATTAGCAAGTGCAAACGATTTGTTATCAATACAAATCAAAACAGTCAGTTTAACTTTCTCCACAGAGTTTGAAATTTACTCGCGCGCTCATTAAAACAATAAGCAGCTCTAGGTGGCGCCACACGTAGACGCAGCCAGCCTCACGTGGAACATGTGCATCTATCTTCATGCTTAAAGTGTTTTCTACTTACCAACAGGTGGCGCATAGTGCCCAATGTCACGTGGTGGTCGGCCGATTAGTATCAAAAACATCGCAGTGCTGTGAGCGACAATTCTTTGCAGGGGAGAGCGAAAAATTGCGTTGTACACAAAGATCGCTGCTATAATAGCTAGCCACAAACAGTACATTATCAGAAACAGCATTGAAAAAACACAAAATCAAATAAAATAATGATGCTGGGAATGTGCAATTGTTTCTTTAAGCCGAAAGTTTTTCACTATGTAGCGAAATGTCAAACACACACGGTTCACTAACAATGTGTTATTTTCGATTACTTTTTAAGGACAGCGATGCTCTACTGTAAATCCCTCGACTTATTTAACTATAATAAAAATCGTATAAGTTTTACTTAAGTTTTTTTAAATATATTAATTACTTTTTTTTTTATATACACATACACATTGAATATAAGTTTATTTCTTATATGGTATTTCTTAACCGTTTTAAGACATGCAGATCTTGAATGTGATAAATAATTTATTTTTTTTTATTTCTTTTAGCTTTTACCATTTTTTTTTTGTTTTTGTTGTTTTTTTTATGTTTATAATTATGTTTATATAATGACAAACATCTATAGAGTGTGGAAATTCTCATAAAAAGCGTAGAAAATTTCGTAAATTTATATCGTGTTGTGTTTTGCGATAACGTAATTGCAAATGGATTTGGTTGCATAAATTTGTTTATTGTTGTTGAATGTTTTTTTGTTTTTTTTTAGCCAGTTCAGATGTAGTTGTCGGTGTAGCTCTAGCCAACTTGATCGTTTTTCTTTTCTCGCACAACAGCGTTCTTCGTTAAGACGAATCATGTGGCGTTGTTCGCCTCGCCGTTGCTCTCATGAAAGTTGGTGCCATTCACAATAAATGAAGTTCCCAGACCATACAAATGACCAGAATACTTGGCATGATCGATATTATCTTCGAAGAACATCTGCAAGTGGGCAAAACGTTAATACTTTAGTGTTTGAAATATAATTATATTTATAGAATGACAGCATTTGTGTTGTTTTTTTTTTTTGGTTAGTTAATTAGTTGTTAGGTGGCATGCACAGATGTTGTATGAAATAATAGTAGGTTAGTATGAAGTTAAGTTAATTGTGCGAATAATAAGTGAGTTCAAAGCTACGGGTAACAGTTGTTAAATAAATTATAAATTACATACCATTTGTACATGTTTAACTTAAACTTTGTGTAGACGTTTTTTTTTTTTAGACATGTTTGAATTTTTCGATTCATGACTATAAGTTTGACGATTTAATCACTATTTTCACAACATTATGGGATTTTAAACAACCATGATATTCAGAAAGAGATAGGACTGAACATTTAATAAAATTACATTCTAGCTTTTCACTTCTTTTCTAAATACATTAATAGAATAATTTTCCACCATTCGTAAGTACGATTAGTTTATCTAAATCTTTAGCACCTCAAAGATGTAGGAACAATGTTTATTATTTTATATATAAGCCGATAAATGCGATGTTTGCAAATGAGTATAAAACATGTAATAAACTGGTTAAATTATGAAAATATAAATTAATGATACCAAAGCACCAAACAAACGATTGTTTAAATAAACTATAAATTAATTCAAATTAAATTCATTTAATTTTTTTTTTTTGTTTGATATTAGAAATTTTTTTTCTATTTTTTTATTTTTTGCTTTGAATTAAATCTTTTTGATTTTCTGCTTTTAATTCAACAATGTTTTCGTTTTTTTTTTTTTTGCATTAATTTGTCATGTATTACATGGTTATTGTGAATATTTAGAAAAAGTTTTTTTGTTTCTAATTTTTCTATCACAAATTATAAAGCATTTAAAAGCATAAAATATGCTGATTGAAACCATATAACAAATATTGTGAAATTATGTACACAATGTGAATTATGAGAGTATAAGTAAATAAGGAAAAATTAAATTCCACAGCCATTTAACATGCTATATATATATATAGATGTATGTGCGTAAGAACGATGTGATGTATGAATTAAATCCAGATAGCTGCAACTTAGCAGCACAGCAACAACAACCGTTCGGCAGGATAAATCAGCACAATGAATTAGTTTTGTCTATTATTGATATGCAAATTGCTAAGGTCCAAAATGTTCTGTGGATTGTTTGAGTTTGGTGTATTGGCTTGACTGTAAGCCGTCAAGGAAAAGTTTATCTGCTGAGTGATAGAGCTAGTTGGTAAATCGCTGTTATCGCTGCTCGATGCTATTGTTGCTGCAGTGCTGAAATTGCTGCTGCTGCTGGTATTGTTCGTGTTGCTTATGTTAGAGTTGTTTTCAAAGCTGATTGTGGCTATAGCATTAAGGGGAGGGCCCTGGTTAAGCAAGGCGACAGTGACAACCTTCTTGTCATGCATGCCGTGCTCAAGCACATATGGGAAAAATGTGTCAGGCATTTCAATTACAAACTTAATACCAAGTGTTTGCTGTACCTCACGCATTTTAAAGAAAGCCATCCCGGTTAGCAATGCATCTGAGCCAGCCTGATGCTGAGGGCCAACGCGACGCAATTCCAGCTGATCGGCCACCTCCTGTAGACCGCCTTTAAGGTTTTTGCATGATTTCATAAGGTATTTGATATCAAATATATTGGGAAAATAGATGTGAAGAAGCTCGAAGAATTCACTCTCATCGGCTGGCAGATTTTGATCGGTGAGCAACTTCAATAAGTACCCAAAGTCATAGCCTGAATGGAAGCAAAGCCACTTTATATTATCCATTAGCACAATGCCCGAACTCATCAGTAGCTCGGCAAAATCAGTGGGATCAATGCCGTCCTCTTCATGCTTCTTGAACTGTATGCCTGAATTTTGCAGCAAATCAATTGAATCTTGTGCATACATATCCTCGCTGCAAATGGCAATAGATACAATTACAAACGAAAAGTATAAAGATAATTTAACTCACCTCAAGTTAAACTTGAAATTGAACTGCCAAGTGGAGTAACCGGGCGGAGTTTTGCCCTCATCGTCCATAAATGTCAATCCCAGCTGTATGATACGCAACAGGTCGACATTGCAACGCAACAACTGATAGTGATAGTCGGCCGTCGAACGAAAGTCGCCAACGGGGCGTGCCACAACGCCAGGAAATTCCGTGTCCATGGCAACATAATGATATTTCTGCACTATTTTGCGCATAGTGCGGAATTCCTCCTCAAGATTATGCTTCCAAACGTCACGTATGCCACACTCTTCATTGCTCGGAATATGGACTTGCCCGTGGGCTCCGCCACCAATGGCCGAGGGCATAGTCTGTGAATGGGCGCAATTAGTATTAGATTGAAATAAAATTTGGCACTATTCATATTTTTTATTTTTTTTTTTTTCAGTGTTGTGTTGTGTTGTTTGTTGTTGTTGTTTTTAATTGAAGCCCAGTTTTGATAACTAATTGTTAAAACTTTTTAACTTACACGAATATATATACTATTAAGCGATATTTGCTGCATTTGGTCAGGCTATGTCAAAGATATCAAAGAAATTTAAATTAAAAGCCAACCAGAAAAAAAAGTTAAAATTTTCACGGCTGACGAATTCCAACTAAGCACAACGAGAGTGCGCAACAAAATAAAGTCCCGTTATGTGACGCATTTTTAATGTGTCTCAGAGCGAGTTGCAGGGTTGCATTCGTTGACAGATCAACAGAATGAAGTATAAAAGAGAATAGCAAAAATTCATATGGCATGCGAGCAGCGAAGCTGTCAACGAACAAATGCAACACTTGATAAATCAATCGAAGCACAATTTTTCCGACTATGAATTTTTTACGGGCCTTTTTAAATACAACAGTGTGTGTGTGTGTGTCTGTCTGTGTGGTCATTGTGTGTATATAACATTTATTTTCATATGTATATAAATGGGGGATAAGCAACATAATGAAATCCGAAGTAGTCTGGCCAATTGTTGTAAAGAAAAGTTTTTGTATATTTATATTAATTTTGGTGAGCGGAAGTTTTTGCCAATTCTGCTGGTAAGAGGTGGTGCTATAATTTTGATTGATGCCGTTGTGACAAAGAAAAAACAAATAAACGGTAAAACAAAATGGCAAAAATATACGATTTTTTTTTGGATATTGGTTTTCTTTGTGATTACGTAGTTACGGGCGCTACTTACATCGTCGCCGGTCGTCGCCTGTTGCTGCCGCTGGAGAGCCGCTTCAGCCACTTTTTCACCAAAGTTAACCTTAAGCTATGTATAATTTTATAGTTTTTATGGTTTTATGGTCTTTTACAGCAATGCTTTTTGAAAAATACGTAAAAATCTATAAAAACTTTTACCAGACCTAAGATTAATTAGTTATGTTTAAATTAAAATGCCTAAAGGTACTACTAGGAACGCATTTTAAAAGAAAACAAAAAACCAAAAACAACTGAGAACTGAGTTGTGAAAAAACTGCAGCATAAGGCACTCATATACATACACATATGTATGTACACATGTACATATACATACATTTTTATCAAAAGCCTTACATCGAGTCCTTTTGCAAGGGGTGTGGCCAAATGTCATGCGAAAAGCGACAAGCTAATTATAATGGCGACACGTATTTACTATCCAACTATTGCAATATTTGTTTTTATCACAAAAACATGAATTGTTTGCACTGATTTGAAACTAGGTCACGGTTTGTTGAGGCAACATATTTTTTGCCGCGCTTCGGAACTACAAAAGTTCTGCTAAAATTGCAGCCGCTCTTTTCACACACACACACAAATGCAGTGTGCATGCGTACAAGTGCATGCGTGAGCCCTGGGCATAGAAGATACACACGCATAAATGCATGGAGATGTCTGAAGTTTAACAAAAATCGAAGGCCATTACCGTTCACAGCAGTAATGCAAATTGCAAATGTTTGTATATATTGCCTTGCGTTTTGGAACTTACCCATTTCATGATCGTTGTGTTGAAAATTCTGCGTGTTTTTATCTGCTGTGGCCGAATGAATTTCTCTTATTGACTTAATTTGATGCTGCAGAAGGCGTTCCTGCGTTCCTCCTGTTTGACAGCGCCAGTATTTATCAGAACCGGTTTTGAAGCGCGTCCTGTGTCGTTTAAGAAATAAATTGCAAGTAATATTGTTTATCTCAGTGCCATAATGAAATAAGTGAATTTGTGATAGTGCTGAAAACGCGCAATGTTTAAAGTGCTGCACAACAAAAAATATAGCGACAAACCAGGGCTGCAAAATTCTTGGTGGCTACCTTTTATGTTTTTGTTTGGAATTTTGTATTGTTGGTATAAATTAATTTTTATTTAAGCCAAACAAAATTGTGCTTTGTTTGGTTAGTGAAGTATAAATTTTATTATCCAAAATCATTTATAAAATCAATGACATACTCAGATTTGTTACGGTATTCGGTTTTAAGTATTGATTGTGTTAAATACGAATTTTTTGACACATAGATGGCACTGCAGCTGATTTCTGCTGACAGGGATGGTATGCAGCTTGAAACATAATTTAGAAATTTTTATAATTGTTCAATAAAAATACGTATGTAACCATGTGACAATTTAGACATAAATTTGTTTTCTGTTCGCTAAACATATTTGTATACAGTTCACATTGTATATTATTATTTTGTCAGCAATCAGCGTACTCAGCTTTAATAAATTATTTGGTACAGATTTTAGTGGCAGTGCGCGCTGGCGCCGGCTGTTTGTGTGGCTGCTTTAACTTGTTTATAACAACAAAAGTAAGTTATTTGACAAGTGAATTAAAATGTAAAAGTTATTTGTTGAACAAATTTGTTAGTGTGTGCTCGGAAATCAAGAGTTTAGTTAATGGTTTAACTGCGGTATGTGCCAGCGTCATCAATTTGTAATTTCTTAGCCCATGACCTATTTCCTGGTACATACATGAAGTTTATAACTACATAATGTAAAGATATTGTTTCTTTTTATTAATAATTTTTTAAAGTGTTATTGCTTGTGTTTAAATTCAAAGTTTTTGCAATGATTTTGTATTGTTTATGTGCGTTAATTGAAACTAGTTTTCTCCCTTGCCCATTTCAGTCAATCAATTGGCCATTGACTTGAGGAGTGAGAGCTTTAGCGTTTTAAATAAAAGGCCGGCATTCCATACATCAACAAACAACACATACAAACAAACCACTGTTCAATTGCTCCATTGATAAAATTGGCATGTCAACAATTGCTGCGATCTGTGCCGAAAAAAGTGTTTAGCTAATGTCAATAATACGGTTGTGATTTTTATTGCTATTTAGACTTTACCTTGTTTATGTTGTTATTTAGCATTTAGACTTAACACATTCGAAAATTCGATAGTACAGAAGTAAGAAATGAACATGCGTTAAAGAACAGCCCAACAACCTAAGAAAGTATAAAATACTTTTTTATTTTTAAGGGCAAGGTACTTAAAAATTTTTATCGCGCGTATTTGATTTTGATAAGGATTAAGAATGTTATTAAAGTAACCAGTTCAAATTAATATCACTAAGCAGAAAACAATTATTATAATTATAATTATTTTCTGCCCAGTGCTTTAATTAATTGATAGCCAGTTGTTACAAGATATTCCTCATTTAAGGATTTGTTTGCTTATATGTATGTATGTAGTACAGTATCTCAATTTGCAAGCTATTAGCTCATGCAATTTTGTATTACCCACATACACATAATAACGGCAATTAATTGGCCGCACAACGATCACGTTTTGTGTAGCTCTTTTGATAAGTTAATTGAGTCCCATACTACAAAGTAAATAACAAAACAAAACCAGCAAAAGTGGCACGCGATCGTTTGGATTTTGATCAAGTTTAGTTCTTTCAGTCATTACGCGGCTTTCGACGCGTTCTGATCGCGATTTTAAAACACGCATCGTTTGCGTCACAATCGATTTTTTATTTTTTTTTATTTTTTTTGTTGTTGTCACGAAGGTAGTTACATAATTGGGCACATTTTAAAGACATGTGAGCAAACATTCGCTTAGTTTGGTAATCAACTTTAGTTTGAGTTGTTGGTATTGAGTTAAGTGTTCAAATATCAATGCTTTTCGATAGCAATAGAATCACCGATTAAACTTTGAATGTATTGAAGGTAGTATCAGGCTAACTCTTATTGATTACATATTTGTCTATTTTTCAAAAACTGGCTTAGTTTTAAAGCTTCATATTAAAATATTATCTTATGACTTAGGGCTTTAAAATAAGTCTAGCCTAACTTTTTCTTGTTCTAAAAGAAATTCTTAAACAAATATCAAATATCCTTTTTTTCAGATAGCACAATATGTCGTTGAAAAGCTTTAGTGTTGTGTTTCCGGGCCTTAAATGGCTGCAAGGATATACAGCCCAAGATGCGGTCGCTGATTTGATAGCAGGAATAACGGTGGGTCTAACGGTGCTGCCTCAAGGATTGGCTTATGCAACACTGGCGGGCTTGGAGCCACAGTATGGTCTGTACTCGGCATTTGTTGGTGGAATTGTGTATGCGTTGCTGGGCAGTTGTCGCCAGGTGACGATCGGACCGACAGCATTGCTAGCATTAATGACCAGCCGGCATACAGGCTTTGGACTGGAATCGGGGCCAGCATATAGTATACTCCTGTGCCTCATTTCGGGCGTAGTGGAGTTGGCAATGGCTGTGCTAAAACTGGGCGCTCTAGTGGATCTCATTTCGTTGCCCGTCACAGTGGGGTTCACTTCTGCGACAGCTGTCATCATTGGCACCTCACAGCTGAAGGGTCTGTTGGGACTACGCGGTGGCTCTGGTTCCGATTTTCTCAATACCATGCGCTCAGTGTTTGGTAATCTGCAGCAGGTGCGGCGTGGTGATCTAATACTGGGTCTGGTATCGATCCTTGTGCTGCTGCTTCTTCGGGTGAGTTGATAAAAATTTCTCCAATTCGCTTTAACTGATATTTTAAATTGCATACAGAAACTGAAGAGTTGCAATCTGGCAAACCGGGTTAATAACTTGAGGGCTCAACAGCTTCTAAGTGGCAGCATTTGGGTCATCTCCACTGGACGCAATGCACTCGTCGTGCTTGTCTCCAGCGTTCTCGCCTACAGCCAATGCAAGCAAGTAGAAGCCTGTCCTTTTATACTCACGGGTAGGGTGAAGAGCGGATTGCCCAGTCTAGCGGTGCCCAAATTCGAGACCAGCATTCAGGGCAAGAATGGAAGTGTGGTTCATCAAGGATTTGAGCAAATGGTATGTGAAAGAGGAAAAACTAAATCGGACATCTTAATCTACTGATTTCTTTCTGTTGGCAGCTTTCGGAACTAGGACCATCGATGCTTATTTTGCCAATCATTGCAGTGCTTGGAAATGTGGCTATATCTAAGGCTTTTGGCGGTACAGGATTAAGTCCAACAAGGGAGCTAGTTGCACTCTCGTTGAGCAACATTTGTGGCGCATTTTGCAGCTCTATGCCAGTAACGGGTTCCTTCTCCCGCAGCGCTGTCAATCATGCAAGTGGCGTTCGCACACCCATCGGTGGCTGCTATACCAGTGTCTTGGTGCTCCTAGCTCTTGGATTGCTCGCACCATATTTTCAGTATATCCCAAAAGCAGCGCTAAGTGCTGTCATCATTTCAGCGGTGATATTTATGATTGAATTTGAGGTCATTCGTCCGTTATGGCGGTGCAGTCGTCGTGAGCTGCTTCCAGGTGCAATAACCTTTGTCATGAGTCTATCTGTAGGCGTTGAGATTGGCCTGCTGTTGGGCGTTGGTGCAGACGTATCATTTCTTGTTTACCGTGCGGCTCGTCCTGTTTTAAGTGTATCTAAGCTGCAGACAATCAATGGCATTAGCTATATTCTGATACGACCCAAACATAGTTCGTTATATTTTCCGGCTATTGAGTGGGTTCGTTCTAGCATCTCGAAAGCGCTGTCCACTCATGGCACAGCACCTGTAGTCCTGGACTGTGCTCATGTGCATGGTAATCCATTGATAAATGTGTCACTCGATTCAATACTTATTTTTTTTTATTGCTTGTTCTGTTTAGATTTTGATTTTACTGCCGCACGTGGCATGGGTGCGTTATACAAAGAGCTGGCTAAGGCGAACGTGCCGCTTTTTTTAATGGGTGCTCACAAGGATATTAGCGTCATACTAAAAGAATCGACAAGCATTAATTTTCCAACGATAGACTGCCCAAACGATTTGGAGTGCATACTGGACCAAAGTAAGTAAAACTTAAACCATGATTTATTAACAAATTTATAAGTTAACTTATCTTCTGATTTCTTTCAGCGCCCGATTATGAGTTGCATTTGCAAGTAACAGTACCGTTTGTGGAGTCAAAACGTCTGCAGAACGTCAATGCAACAGCAACTGAACTGAGTAAACTGACTGCTAAAAGAACGTAAACATATCGGAGCATGCTTTGTTGTGAATCATTTCGCAAGGAGCTCCAGCTTATCTAACACGGCTTAAATATTTTAAGGCTCTACTTTTAAACCATTCTTAGGACTTCGAGATTTGTTCTAGACATTGTTATACTTGTCTCGATTACATTTGAATGTCTGCAAGTGTATTAGCCATTAAGGATATCGTCGAAAACAAGCATTCCTTCATCCAACTTGTACGACATCATTCCCATTTATTCCTTACCTAACAGTGGAACAACCTAATCTGAATTGTATATAACATTTTGTTTAATCGCAAACTTTATTAGTTTAATAAGTATTTTTAACGTTAACTTTACAAAATGAATATGCTTAAGAAGCTTCTATCGTTTTTACAGTATGTGTTTAAGAAATCAGCTTAAAGTCAAAAAAGAAGCGCAATTATGATGCAATTAAGGAAGATTGAAATGGGATTATGTTAAAAACTTTAGACACCAGGGAAAACGGCCTGGTTAGCGACCCCGCACATATTGCCGTGGTTGCGTGCCAAACGCATATATCCTTGTTCACCCCATTGGCCCCAGGAGTTCTTGATAAGCCAGAAATCGCCACCCTTTTGATCGTGACCGTATCCAACAGCCAACACAGCATGGTTCAAACTATCGCCACAGTAGTCGTTTTTGAACACGCCACGGGAATAGTGCTGAAACAATGATGCATCGACGCAAACCGAAATGGGACCCTGCTTGGCAACTGCTATGGCCAATCTGGTCTCAGATGGATAAACCCTGTATAAATTGGTTACTTTGGCACCAACATCTTCCGGATGAAAACGGCATGATCCCCCATGTCCTTCATACGGGTATGATTTCTCTGTGTCCAAGCCACCATTTTGAAATACGTAAAGCAGAGCACGAGATGGCCAGCCACCATGGCAACCACCGTTTTGATGAGAGCAATCCAGCAAATTCTGCTCGGAAAGCGATACCAGCTTCTTTGTCTTGATAAAATGCTGTCCCTCCAAAGTGCCTGTCGCAGAAAAAGCCCAGGAGGAGCCGCAAGGCCCCTGATTCTTGACACTCGTAACGGCACCCTTTGCTCGCCAGTCAATCTTCCTTGGAATTTTGGAACTCTTAGCAGGAGTGTAAATATACTCGATTGTTTGTTCAAGCTCAGTGGTATTTAAGTTGGTCAGCAAAAGTGCTTGGAATTCCTTTGTCATCATATCAGTGAACTGATTCACCCCCATCTCGTAGGTCTCATCTCCAGCTTCGTATCTGGCATTGTGCCTATCAATCACCTCCTTGTTGTCCATGAAGATCTGCTTACGCAACTGCTGCTCGTCTTCAGTTTCGTAAGTCTTCGCATACTGCACCCTAAAGGAGTCGAACTCTGCCTCAAGCACATCCTGGTAACTGATGGCTTCAATGCAACCAACGAAGGCGACTATAACCGCAATGGCGATTGTTCCTTTCATGTTGAAATCTTGACTTCACACTGATGCTAACTCTTCTAATTGGACCTCAATATATACTTCAGTTGGGTCCCGCATAAAATTCTTTATCCCGCATTAAAGCTGCAGTTCCGAATATATGACTAGCTGTGGTCACTTACTTATCAAATGGTTAAACCTATATTAAGACATTTTTATTTGCGGATTATGAGTAATTTTTTTTTGTTTTTGATTATAATACTTAATTAGGTCATACTCTATCGGAATAAATATAAATGTTTGCTCCAGACGGAGTGACAGCTTACTTTTGATTCCAGTCAACAGTCTTTGGCATCGATTCACCAAAGGATAATTTAAAACAAGTGGAAACGTTGCATTCATATTCAACCGAATGCGGTATACTCTATACCAGTAATAAAACGATTGAAAAGGGGTACGAATTCGGCAGGGGTGTATGCTGCGCCAAAGATTATCTGATGATGATGATGGGGATACCACCTGTTATCTTCCTTTAAAATTTGGTGACTCTAGCTAAAAGTTTGTGAAATGTTTGAAAAGAGGGTCTGGGGGTGGTATGGGTGGGGTTGGCGTTACAATTCTTAGGGATTTTTCATCACGAATCTTGGCACCAAATTTAATGGCTCTAGCTCATAAGCTGTGGAAGATATAGTCATTTATGTTTTTAAACTAAGTGGGGGAAGTGGGTGGAATAGGTGGGCGTTGCTCTGAAACTAGATTTATCGATTTGCCAGCCCCATAGTTATCGTAGAACTCCAATCTTGACACTTTAATTTCCCGGCTATAGAAACAGATATTTGCAAAGTTCAAGAGTCTAGCTTGAAGGGTGTGGAAAAAAGTTACGCTCGTACAGACGGACAGACACCATGACGGACATTGCACAAACCCAATATACTCTTTACCTTCGGTATCGAGTGTAAAAAACCAATAGAACCGAGGAAAGGCTTTAAATTTGTGTAGTTCTCACTGTCAATCGAAGCACTTTCGAATTCACTGTGATCAGTGTAATATTAGTAAATTGAATTACAACCATTTCGTACGGATCTTTATCAGCTGCTTATCGTTTATTTTGTATGTCAATCAACTTATTGTGGCTCATGTAGATCCGCTTCCGCAGCTGCTCCTCGTAATCATTGCCCATCTGCTCCCATCTGCTTCCAGGACGTCCGTACAACTTAAATTTACACGATACACAACCGAAATGCAACAACTGAATGCATTTTAACATCTTAAGTAACCAAACAGAAACTATTCGATCGATCTAACATTCCGATATATTATAAAGCAGTGCTGTATTAGTCAAAAGTAGTGCTCAAGAAAGTTCCTATGGTTTTTAAAAAGACGTTTATATTAAATCCATACATATTAAATACAAAAGAAAATCTTAATATTTTTAATAGCTAAAAATTATTTAAAAATGTAAGAGCTATGATTTAAGGCTGTGTCAAAGCTGGGCGCTCTACTGAATCTCATTTCGTTAGCCGTCACAGTAGGATTCACTTCTGCGACAGCTGTCATCATTAGCACCTCACAGCTGAAGGGTCTGTTGGAACTAAGCGGTGGCTCTAGCTCCGATTTTCTCAGTGCAACTGAACTGAGTAAACTGACTGCTAAAAGAACGTAAACATATCGGAGCATGCTTTGTTGTGCATCAGTTCGCTAGGAGCTTCAGCTTATCTAACACGTCTTAAATATTTTAAAGCTCTACTTTTAAGCGACTTCGAGATTTGTATATAATATTTTGTTTAATCGCAAACTTTATTAGTTTAAAAAGTATTTTTAACGTTAACTTTACAAAATGAATATGCTTAAGAAACTTCTTTCGTTTTTACAGTAAGTGTTTAAGAAATCAGCTTAAAGTCAAAAAAGAAGCGCAATTACGATGCAATTAAGGAAGATTGGAATAAAAACGATTTTAAATAGGATTATGTTAAAAACTTTAGACACCAGGGAAAACGGCCTGGTCAGCGACCCCGCACATATTGCCGTGGTTGCGTGCCAAACGCATATATCCTTGTTCACCCCATTGGCCCCAGGAGTTCTTGATAAGCCAGAAATCGCCACCCTTTTGATCGTGACCGTATCCAACAGCCAACACAGCATGGTTCAAACTATCGCCACAGTAGTCGTTTTTGAACACGCCACGGGAATAGTGCTGAAACAATGATGCATCGACGCAAACCGAAATGGGACCCTGCTTGGCAACTGCTATGGCCAATCTGGTCTCAGATGGATAAACCCTGTATAAATTGGTTACTTTGGCACCAACATCTTCCGGATGGAAACGGCATGATCCATCATGTCCTTCATACGGGTATGATTTCTCTGTGTCCAAGCCACCATTTTGAAATACGTAAAGCAGAGCACGAGATGGCCAGCCACCATGGCAACCACCGTTTTGATGAGAGCAATCCAGCAAATTCTGCTCGGAAAGCGATACCAGCTTCTTTGTCTTGATAAAGTGCTGTCCCTCCAAAGTGCCTGTCGCAGAAAAGGCCCAGCAGGAGCCGCAACGCCCCTGATTCTTGACACTCGTAACGGCACCCTTTGCTCGCCAGTCAATCTCCCTTGGAATTTTGGAACTCTTAGCAGGAGTGTAAATATACTCGATTGTTTGTTCAAGCTCAGTGGTATTTAAGTTGGTCAGCAAAAGTGCTTGGAATTCCTTTGTCATCATATCAGTGAACTGATTCACCCCCATCTCGTAGGTCTCATCTCCAGCTTCGTATCTGGCATTGTGCCTATCAATCACCTCCTTGTTGTCCATGAAGATCTGCTTACGCAACTGCTGCTCGTCTTCAGTTTCGTAAGTCTTCGCATACTGCAACCTAAAGGAGTCGAACTCTGCCTCAAGCACATCCTGGTAACTGATGGCTTCAATGCAACCAACGAAGGCGACTATAACCGCAATGGCGATTGTTACTTTCATGTTGAAATCTTAACTTCACACTGATGCTAACTCTTCTAATTGGACCTCAATATATACTTCAGTTGGGTCCCGCATAAAATTCTTTATCCCGCATTAAAGCTGCAGTTCCGAATATATGACTAGCTGTGGTCACTTACTTATCAAATGGTTAAACCTATATTAAGACATTTTTATTTGCGGACTATGTGTAATTTTATTTTGTTTTTGATTACATGTTTTTCACAATACTTAATTAGGTCATACCCTATCGGAATTTTATAATTGTTTGCTCCAGACGGAAATAAGATGGCCAGTTTACAGAAAGATGCGACCCCCAACGGCACCAAAGATATATTTTTCCTTATTCTTTACCGGAGTGACAGCTTACTTTTGATTCCAGTCAACAGTCCTTGGCATCGATTTACCCAAGGATGATTTTAACAAAAACTACTATAATCGAGGCGAGGCTTAGAACTTGTTTAGTTTTCACTTTGAAGTAAAGTACTTGCAAATTCTTTTTGTGAACAGTCAGTAAATTGATTTACACCCATTTTATAGGACTCTTTATCAGCTGCATATCTTCTTATTGTGGTTCATGTAGATACGCTTGCGCGACGTCCTTACACCTTAAAACCTCCACAAACACGATACACAACCGAAATGCAAAAACTGGTTGCATATTAAATTCTTAAGTAACTAAACAGAAACTAATCAATCGATCCGGCATAACGAAACGTCATTTAAAAGTGCTTATTCTATATGAGTCAAAAGTAGTGATATAGGAATGCTTATGATTTATAAAAAGGCATTTATATTCAATCCAAAAAAAATATATTAAGTACATTAGAAAATCTTAAATATTTTTCAATGCTCAAAATTTGCATTATTTTAAATTCTAAAGCTTTGATTAATTCAAGCAAATTATGGGTTTTCACTTACTACTTTCAATTTTTTTTTTTATATGGTTTTCTACTTAAGTTATGCCAGTTTAAATACCCCCAGTTATTAGTATTTGTCATTTAGAAAAAATAACTTAATACATCACTGAAATATTTTCAAGTTTGCTAGAGTCCCCAAGGCAGCGTGCTTGCTTTTATACTTTATATCCTGCTCAGTGCTGGCTGACCTATCGGTAACCAATCCAGCACGCTCCCTCATCGCCACATACGCAGACGACGTTCTGCGAACCCTCATATGCCCTGGAGTCCACCTCTTTGGACATATGCTTCCAACAGAGTCAAGTGCGTCAAGCAAACTCAATTGGACAGCGCACTTGGCAAACAAGAGAGCACAGCTCAAGATCCGTTTCAAGATACTGTACTAGCTACTAAGATCTGCATCACGCCTCAGCCTATGCTACAAAGTACTGGTATACAAGGCTATTCTCAACCCAATCTGGACCTACGGAATACAGATCTGGCGTAATGCAGCTGCCTCTCTTATCGAACCCCATACGGGGCTCACCGTATTATATGAGAAACGATGTCCTGCATAATGACCTCAAGATGCCAACGGTTCAAGAAACCATCACGAATTGCAGCCAAACATATATTTGGAAAAACTGGAGATCCATGGCAATTTGCTGGCTCTACAGTGAACTACTCTGTAAAAGTTGTTAGAGTGGCAAAATATTTTGATTAGAATAAATACTATGACAACATGTTAAAAATCAGCAAAAATTAACGATTGTGAAATAATTTGGGTTTATCAATAGTCAAGTAGTAAAAAGACTTTCTTTTGAAATCTAGCAAGAAGATCAGGCATCGTTTTGAGATTGTGTAGCATACTTCTAGGCAGTTATGTAAACTTTTAAAATTCATGCCAAACTAATAAAATCATCTTTATTTAAGCATTTTAAAAATAAAATTCTGAGTTGAGTGTTTAAATTATTATCATTAAAAGTACAGTCATACATACATTTTCCCACAATAATTAATCATAAACACAAAAAGCAAACAAACGGGAAAAACATTAATAATTTGATTGAATATCATCTCTATTCTAAAGATCCAAAATCACATTTGTGTATAAATGGCATGCGCAGACTCATAGAAAAAAATATAGAAAGGGAGGCAGCAAAGTGCTGTCAAAAAATGTTTCCCAAATCGTTCACCCCAACACCCCCATAAGCTGTGTACCTAGCCAACCACCTTGGGGAAAGTGGAAATGATATTAGTGCTGCCGAAGATAAATAGAAAGAAACACATAAATTGAAACAGTTGCTTGAAAAATCAAGAGATCTGTACTCCGAAAACACTTCTGCTTGTAATACAATCCATGCGTAACTACAATTACTTAGTGCGACCGTGTAGATAGATATTTAGATATGTATCTCTCAGATGCACGTGCCAAGGGTGAACAAACTTTCTTGTTGCGCATGCGTTGCGGCTTACACCGATGGTATCCTCTTTGTTGCCGTTCTCATCCAATTTCAAAACATGAAATATATTTGTTTATTTTCGTGTGTGTGTGTGTGCCACTCCTGGTGCGGGTTGAAAGAACTGCAGAATGATCCTGCTCTTAATCCAGACTTCCGACTTGTTGTCCTACATAAGTTCATTCAACCTATGCTTGGTACAGTGCGGTACAGTTGATTACCTTGCGTCATCGCCTATTAAACTTGATCCAAACAAAAGCTTAGTGTAGATCAGGCTTCGTAAGGCAAAAGTAAGTGATGGTATATGCTATGAAGTTCTCTTGGTCAAGTAAATCGATAAGGATTTGCCGACATTGTAGGAATTTTTTATTGGCCTAAGAAAATAGATTTTATAGTCTTGAGGTAAAGAAATTTTGCATATTTTTTTATAAACCACAGGCGCTACCTCTTCGCGGGGTGCAACAGACACATCGTCTGCTGCTGCTTCCGAGGCAAACACGCATGCATATTAAAATGTTGTAGAAGGAATCTAACATAGAAGTGACGGACCCCCGATGAATGCACGTCCGATACTTGGCTGGAGCTATTTTTAGTCGTCTTCGCCTGTCGTCTTCGTCTAGTTAGTAGCCGACGGGACCGACTCTCTCTTTCTCTCTCGCTCTCTCTTTCGCTTGTCTTCTTGCCGAGGGTGTTGATGACGATGCCTAGGGGCTGGGTTGCTGCGCAGTTCGAGCAGCTATTTCAATTGCATTCCAACGCGCGTACGGCACAGAGATACGGCTACAAACTCAACGGATATACTACAAACGATTTGGATTATCAGTGAATGTGAATTGTAGCCACATAATAAAATAATTTATAAGTGATATACAAATAAAAAACAATTGCAGTTCCTAAAAAAAACAACATAACATACCAAAAAAATTTAATACAACAAATCTAGCCCTAACATTTATAGTAACAATTTTCAAGTGTTTAAGCTGTTGGAAAAAAAAAAAACTGTTAGAAAATTCTAACAATAAAATTAAAACTTAAGGTGTGTATTGAAAATAGTGCTTATTATTTTTACAAGTGTTTTTAAGTGTAAAACAAAATATTTTTAACATTTTATGTGGAAGATTCGTTCTTCAAACATTTAAATAGATCTTAAGTAATTGAATACCTGACAAGAACAACGCTTTATTTCATTTCACTACAGTTGGCTATAAATGAGTAATGCGAATGTAATTCGATGTCAGACTATTTGACAGAATTAGCATGCCTTTTCCATGTTGTCCCAAGTGCTGGAGGGAAGAACATGCCAAATATAGGCGCCCAGTGAGTTTGTTTGAATTTCGAAGCTAAAGTGACCACATCCAAAAGCATTTAAGTGCCAAATGTCTGAAACGCAGATCACACACACAAAATTACAAATAAAGAAATACGAAGACAATCTGAACAGCATCAATTGGGAAATTGGAAAGAGGCTGAAATATTTGTCGCAGGCTGCCCCCACTCCTTTCCACTTTTCATTTTACTTTTCACGAGAAAAAAAAAAATTAAAAGAAAAACAAAGAAAAACGTAAACAACAAAAAGAGTGAACGCCGCACAAGTTCAAGACTCTCACAGATGCAGTCAGAGAGCGGAGAATATACATACATATGTATGTACATATATAGACGGGAACCATAGCTAAAAGTAGAAACGTACAAAAGAGACGAGGCAATAAACTGCCACGAAAGTAGTTTACTGCAGTTTGCTGGGGATCCTTGACTTTTGCTATCCCAACTGTTCCCTCGATGCATTTTCCCGCTTTGGCGCACGACAACAACAAGAACAACAACAACAATGAAGTAACGACCTCGCTCCGTTTAGTTCCCGAGCCGATAGTTGTTTGCTTGATCTATTTTTGGCCTTACCAAAGCCAGGCATTGTCTTGTCGCCTCGCGTAATTTGTTTGAAGCGTTCTTACAGTAAAGAAAATTCAGGGCATTGTGTTGGTGATATCTTTAGGGAAGCTTGAACCGCGCCGCATTATTTATTTTGATGTTGCAACTGATCCTGTATTATTAAACTTTATCGCGCAGAATCTTATTTATCAAACGATAAATTGTTTATAGCAATTAGCTAAATGTAAACGAGACAGGTGTTTGCGAGTGTTTAAATTTTGGCGCTTTTTGTAGCCAGATCAGCTGATCAGTTGTCAGCAGGCAACAGGACAAACATACGAAGTGTGAAAGTTCAATGGCAATGCCATTGGCATCGATACTTGTTGAAATCGGCATCGATAGCAGACAAATGTGCAGCGAAACAAACAAAAAGCTGCAACAGTGTTAACTCGAGGCAAACATTGCAGATACTATTCACCTCAAATACACACAACCACAAACGCACACATACACACAAGCTTCCAGATCTGATTCAAAATGTAACCTCAACTGCGACGGCGACTGTTGTGTCTCCGTATTAGTTTATTTTTCCCCAATGGCCCGCAAATTATAAATAGTGAGCGTTAGATGAGCGCAGACCAACAACAAATATATATGTACACAGAACACCTACTTGAGAAGCGAGACTGGAAATGTCAAGAGTACGTCGACATTGCATGTTGACAGTGGAAATGCAACAGCAAACGTCAACGCCGACGGTGGCAGAACTATTACCGAGTTCCATGTACCGTCAACAGCGCACGCGCCCCTCCTGCCCCGCCCGTCTCATTCCCTCATCCATTGCCTGCTGCGTAGACATGCCGAGAACAGACACTGAAATCTTTGCAGGGGGCCCCCAAAACACCAAACGCAAGATGCGAGTTGCGAGTGATGCCCATAAATGGGGGAAGTTGCTTGCGCATATCATCCATCTATCGTTTTGGGGTCCACTTCCGTCTCCCACTTCTCTCACTCTGTGTGTGTGTGTGTTTGTGTTTGTGTGCTTCCAGATTTATGTTGAAACAATTTCACGTTTGCCATAGCATCAAAATGCATTTAAGCTGTGGGCTTATCATTTACAAGCTCGCACCTAAAGATGCACTCGGTGGCGCACAGAAAACTTCAGAGCTGAGCTGAGCTGAGCTCATTTCCGTTGCGTTCTTTTATATGGTTGAAATTTTATAGCATTTTCTTTTAAATTTTTTTTGTTATTTTATAAATGAAACGTCAACATTTTAAAGACATTGTAATTATGTAAGTAAGTGTCATGTGCTGCAGTTGTTGTTTTATCCTGCAAAACGTTAGCTAAGCACCGCCAACGGATAACATTCGCAACTTTCGGTATTAAAGTATCGATACTGAAATGAGAGTTATGCAAAAACGAAATATCGATAAACAATTAGTTTATAGCAGTTGCAAATTGGAATTTAAGCAAAATTATTATCATTTTACAGCAGTTCCAATGTCGATGGCCACAATGCAGCTGCTTCAGAATATGGAGATGGAGGAGTTAGAGACGCCACCGTTGCCCATAAATCCACCGCCAAATATTACAGCGAGTGGCATAATTTACGGTTTTCGCACACGGCACTTGTCCTGCATTGAGGAGAACGACTCGGATTCACTGCACAGTTCATCCATTCCACGAGCCTATGATCTAATGCAGCAGGCAGACGAATCCTTTCAGAAGCTTAGCTACGCTGCCGAAGAGGAGCAGGATGAGGAGACAGACGAGGATATTGAACCGGTCAGCATGGCCATGATTGATGAGTCCCGTTTATATGAGACGGATTATTTGGATGAGCTTGTTGCCGTTGACCAGCAACAGGCTGGAACAGAGCTCGCCGACTCTGGCAATGTGGAGGAGGAGGACTGCTGGCAACCCAGCTTTGATCGGAATGACATTATGATGACCTCATGCTACGGCACACTAAATAGCTATGATATGTCGTCCTCCGTTTCGGCTGTGACGACACCGAAGAAGGCGCAAGAGCCTATATATGCCACACCAGACAAACGTCGCGAGAACAATCGTAGCTTTGATTCCACCTGCGTCTCGCAGACAAGCTCCCTTTATGGGGGCTCAATGAACTCCTCATTGGATCTCAAGTATATGATGAGCGTCTCGCTCGGCGCTGGTGGTCCCAATGGTGGCAGTGGTGGCAGTGGTGGCATCAGCGCCACTAGCACACTGCGAGGTGTCTCAGTGCCACCAATGGAACTATCGCTTATGTCCAGCGATGGTGTTAATGCTTTGGAATGGGGCTCGCCAGGTGTGTCCTGTGTCTTGGATTCCAGTGAGCGCAATTCCAACGAGCAGCTCGATGATGAAATGGCAGCAAGATGCTTAAGTGCAGCTAAAAACGGTGAGTGTTAAATTATTAACAAAGCACTTAAAAGTATTGCAAAAAATTAAGAATACTAATTGTATTTAAATTTTATTTAATTGAAAGACCATTCAAATATGTTATTTGCTTTACAATATGATCAATTTATGATTTGCCCTTGCCGGCTGTGCTCCACATTAACCCACTTACTAGACTTTCTTTCTATGCTGATTGGTTGCTTTTTAGCCTGGCCAATGGCAATCCATCATTTCGCCAAGCTCGTAAACTCATTTATAATCCTTCATTACCAGACCACAAAATAATAAAAAATAAAACTAGATACAAGCACAAATAGTATATTTTAATGACCCCCAACTCTCAGCAAGGGGCTGCAGACTCCTTTCCACGCTCGGCATTAGAAAGGTGGCCCGCAAGGCGGTGCCTGACCCCCAAACGAAGCCACATTCATTGCCACATCAAAATCCACACACAAAAAAAAAAAACTAAAAATGAAGAAAATGCACACAGAAACAGAAAATATGGCCGTTAAGTTTTAAAGTTTTGTGTATTTGATGGTGCAATTGGATTGCCAATAGAGTAAACAAACTAAAGTGAGATGAAGATAGAAGAGGAAGTATGTGGCAGAGAAAGAGAGATGCAGTGAAAGCCATCAGGTTGCTGGTCAACAGGCAGCCCATTTCACACAGATGTTTAACAAGCCAGTCATGGTCATAAATCATCGAGAAAAAAAAAATATACATATACATACATACATCTATACATATTATTAATCCTTCGTTCGGTCAGCAGTTGACTATCCTCGGGTAAAATTCACTGACATTGACAGTTTCTAATAAGCAAATTTGTTAAGATTTATGCGACAGCAGCTGACTACAATTTTTTTGTGTATTTAAAATTAATCAATAAGAAAACGGCATAGAATACAACAAATCTATTCAACAAATTGCAAAATGATGTTGCAAAGTGCAATGTCACAGTAATTTACGTATTGCCCCATTCCATGCCACAGCTAGCAACGTGCCACACAAAGCTGATGAAAATTTATGCAAAGGGTCAAATGTCAGACTCGTCAACATGTTGTACAGTGCTCTCAACGTATCAAACTTAGATAGCAATTTAATAATTTCAAAATGCTATTTAAAATTTTTAAAAAATAAAGTTTTTAAGAAGAACTGTTTATTTGGTTTCATAAATATAAGGTTTCTCCAGTTTCTTGATTTCTACATAAATTTTCAACCAGTGTGCCGCTTCTTGCAACAATATTGCTCACACTTTTTCGCCTTGCCTCACGTGCAAAAGTGAAAAGTCATGAATCATATATATGGACATACTGCATCATGATCACAACGCACCTTTAGCTAACTAAATGATCAACATTATAATGATGATGATTATTATTAAGTTTGCCAACCTGCCTCCATGCGGCAAGAGTGTAGGCCAAGCAATCTATGTATGTCCAATACCGCCAAGACTCTGAAGCATAGAATTCGAGTGGCTGTTGGCCATAAAGTTACACTGCTTATCGCTGAAGAACTTTTAAAAAACACTTGAGATAGCGCTGAGAACGTGCAGCAAAGCCCTAGAAGCACCATGCCCCCTTAACACTCACACACTCATCGAACCCCACCCCCGCTTAACACACACACACACACACTGTTTGATAAAAAACTATGTACACAAGCCGCAAGGCATAGAAGAATGCACTCAAAAAAATTGAAAGAAAATTTCTACACATTTGTTTATTAAAAGAATATTTCCAAATCTTGAAATTTGTTTAATCACAACTAAAAAGAAACGTATCTTATTTTAATATACATATACATATGCATTTTTGGCTAGAAAAATCTTCGGTTCTTTTTTCTAAGTGTGAGAAAAGGAAAAAAAGAGAATGCGAGTGTTGGGAGCGAGTTGGAGTGGTCGCTTGTTAGGTTGCTTGTATCTACAAATAGACTCTCTCCTCCCCGTTTAAAGCTGACGGCCGCAAGACAAACTCAAACAAAAGACCAAACGGTAGTTGCCATGAATGGCCATACCCTCAAAAACCGGCTGCGAGTTGTGTCGAGTCTTCTTCTGCTGACGAATGGATGAAACACACAGGCAACAAAAAAATCGAAGCTGCAACGTTGTTGTTGCCAACAACAGAGCAACAACATCATCGTTGGACCTGGTCCTAGGCATTACTAGTATTTATTGCTATGGAGATACCGCCCCAAGATCGGGCACCCAATAAAGCGACGCGCACGCACAGTTGGGCACTCGGTCTGCAAGTCGGACTGAGTATTTGAATGCATTTTGTGTGTTCGATAAGCGCGTCGGCGATTTCCCACAACTGATATATTCGTATTTGAATTTGCAATTGCTCTCCCAATATTTATGACTTGAACTCTGTTTCTTTTTTTTTGTAGATTTCTGTTTGTTCTACTCAAATTGGCAATTTTTTTGTTGCAAAGATAGGAAAAGTAAATGTAACAACTTTTAAGTTCTGGCCACTTAAAACCCTTATTCAATCCAATTAAACATAGCTCATATTTCCCATTGTGATTTGAGAACTATTCCGATAAGGTAAATTCCGAAAAATGTCACTTACATTGTAATTGAATCTGTTGAACTGTTAAAAAAGCCGACCGCCCAGAGTTAATCGTGTAATACTCTGTCGCCGTGTTGGCAGTGAGAACAATGACATTAATAGACCAAAAACGCTGTTATGTTGAGTTGAGTTAAGTTGCGGTTATTGTCAAGTAGTAGGACAGCAACAGACAGACAAACAAACAGACCCTCGATCAGAGATCCCACACTTAAAGCACATGTAAAAAGCGAGCAAATGAGGTAATTCCTTTGACACAATCTTGATTAATGAGTTACTTACACTGACACAAATCGTACACCACGGCAGATGGTGATTTGTAATATGATTTCGAAAGTACAAATCTGTGCTGCACGATATTTTTAATTACTTGATGCAAAATCAATAAACACTATGTTGAGCTTGATAAGCTAGATGAAGGGTTTGCTATATAACTATTGCTGATAAGATTTAAACATTCGAAATTAAAATATGTTTTTACAAACAAGTGTTGATTAAACGTCAAATTGTTTTGAAAAATTATTGACAAATTTATTAGAAATTATTTTTTTAATGTGATGAACTTCATTGTCTCGTTTATTATCTAACAAGTTGGAATTGTAATATTTAATGCAAATTAGTGGAGACAAATACTTTTTAGTGGAGACTTTTGAAGCTCTTAATCTTTAAGGGCAACTTTCCGGACCTCTTTGAATTTTTCGTTCTTAATTAACCCTATTCCGCCTTATCAAATGTTGTCTATTTGTGCGTATGTACCTAGCGTAACCCTTAAGCAAGTGCCTTACTGTCTTATCTGTGCTGAAGAACCCGTTGAAGACTTAAGCAGCACTAGGTAGAGGCTCGAATGCTTGCGTCATCACCGTCATCAGCGGCGTTTGTGTCGCCAGTGTTTTGGCTACGCATGATAAGGGGAGAGTCCGTTTAGCACCTCAATCAGTCAAAACTCGACAAAGAACAAATATCAATACGAGCCAACAAGAGAAACAAAAATCAAAACGAAGCGTGAATGAATTTTCCACACAAATTGAAAATGAAAATTAAATATGTATGATAGTGAACTGATAAGCCAGACAACGCGCTCTGGAACGAGCGCTGCATTTAGATCTCATATCAGCGATGCAGCTGTCACAAAAGAGTAGCAGAAAGAGAGAGAGAGAGCACACGCAATGATTTAGAGCGCACAGAAACCGGTAAAGCGTCGCGTGTAGAGTTGCGTTGGAGACTTGCGCTCCCAGCTGACTTGCAGACACTTGTTTGGCTTTTTACGCTCACTGGCCTCGTTCAGTCTCGAAGCGCGTCTCAAAGCTCGCACGTCGCCAACGCTCCGGCAGTTATTATCAGCGTACCTGGCGCTACAGCGATCGCGACATCATTTGGATACGGTTTTATTAAGTTACGGCACATGTGTAAATCGCTTGCAAAAAAGCAATAGAGAATCGCAAAGTTTGCAAAATTATACGAAATGTGTGTCTTGGAATGCGCTGCAAAAATGTTATGAACATTTCAATTGCGAATGTTTATTGACAAAGTTTAATCGATTTTAATGTTAGTTTTAAGTTGTTGAGTGATTGATAAACGAAATAAGATATGTGTGTAACAAAAGGAGCTTCAAAGTCATAGTTCTTGTTTGCAAAATCGACTTTTTATTTTAGTCGTCTGTTTTAGCTTAAGAATGTTAAACAGAAATTAATTGCAAGCCTTAGAACTTTCTGCAACATCTTCATAGCGAATACGAATCAACAAAGAAAAAGTGAATCAAAAAGTGATAAAAAGAGATCGTGCTTTTAAAAGTGAATCAGTACTTACAGTATCTTGGCCATAATCGGTTGGCAACAAACTTGAAAGGATACGCCATGTTCGGCAGCTGCAACTGAAGATTCAGTTTGCACACAGACACAAATACAGATACATGAGGCAACCGAAAAATATATGTACATGCCATGTTCCCACTAACCAACCGCTCATCGAGTGGCAAAAGCACCAACAACAACACCAACAGTGGAGTCGGCAACAACAACGTTAACGGCAACACCACAACTAACAACAACAACACAGACAGCGGAAAGGATAAAATAAATTTCCAAAATAATTGGAGCTGCAATAAAACAACCGGTCGTCGTGCTGGAAGTGGATATAGCTGCAGTTTCTTAGGTAAATCTCATGGGTGCCATGCGAATAAATAACTGTTAAGTGTATATACTATAAAAGTTTAAGTGTTCCGTTGACAACTGTATTGAAAGCACATTCAAAATTTACTGTTAATCAAACTATACGAGAATTGTAATTAATTGATAAATATTATGAGGGCTTGTTAATTATTTATTGCTTATCATTTAAAGCGTACAAACATTAAATTGATTATGCGGCTATTCATTTAAGCGTTAATAATTTTTTCGAAAGGTGTTGTTCACGCAGCGTTCGCCCACTGTTTCCAATTCTCGCTTCCATTAAAATCAATGCTTTCCATTATTTGATAATTTCTCTGTTTGCTTTTTTCCTGGAAATGTCTGTACAAAATTTTAATTTTCTAGGTTATCTTCAATGCAAGTTACAAATAATTGCCATATTTTTTACATCATGTTGTTATTGTAGCTGTTGCTTTTAAATTTAAATGCAAATACTTTGCACTAATTTACATGTCTCGCCGTTTCCCCTAATGCATTTCTGTTGTTGTTATTATTGCTGTTTCTTTGTGCGAGAGACAATGCAACTCTGTTGTCGTCTGTGAAAAAGTTCTACAGCCGTAGTGGAATGGGGTGTGGGCAGCAGGAAGTCTGTGTACCATGAGAAATGCCATAAAAATTCCAGCATCGGCGGCAGCCTCTTCAGCCCAGCGCTTACGCTTGCGCAACACAACACAAAAAAAAGCTTCTTGGTTTTTGTTTTGCACTCCTTTCGTTGCGCATGCCAAAGTTCGCTCAGGAGAAGCAGAGAACGTGCAGAATGTATGTATGTGGAGAGCTTCCAGCGCTCAGTGCTGGAGTTGTCGGTGTGCGCTTTTATTTGTTTGCTGTGTGTAGAATTCCCAGAAATGTATTATTTCGAAATTTGTTAACAAGCAGACGAGCATACAAAAACACAGACAGACACATACATTTGTACACTACACATGCTTGCCTTTGGTTCCACATGAGCTGCGGAGAACGAAGAGACAGAGCATGAGGCTCAAAAGTGTATCAAGTGTTTGTACGTTTATTCGTTTATGTGCTGCGCTTTCAAGTTTAAGGTTAAAGTTGAGTTGTGCCTCCACTCTTTCAATTGAGTTAGAGAAAGGTTTAGTTAGAACTGTTGTTTGTGTATAAGTAGGGTTTTTATTTTTTTTCACATCGAGTGGCAACAGACAGATCGTTTGTGGTCTCACATCAAATATTCAGCTCGTCTGAACAAAAGAAATAATATTAAATTTTGATGGACAGTTTTGAAATTTTAGACAGAAGCAGTCTAAGCTATAAGTTGAAGCAGCTATAATGAGATGGTGCTTGACTAAGAAATACCCTATAACCATTAAAATCGTACCACAGCTAGCTCCTACTGACATTCATATCAAAAAATGACCTGCCTTTAACAACATTTGTATAATGTATAAATATTTTTAACTGCTCAGAATTTACTGACCGGTCATAATAAATCTAATGAAGTTGCTTTGAGCAAAAAATAAAAATATAAGTATTTTATTTTTAGTTATTTCGACCCTCGGCCCCGCATAAATGTGCTCATGTTGTTTTTAGAAAGGGAGGGAGATCGACTACTGCAATAAGGAAGATGAAGACTTTCAAGCGTATGGCAATGAGTTAACGTTTTGATGCCAAAACACACCCTCAGGGCTCATTAGGAGCAGTTTTGCACGTGTGTGTGTGTGAGTGAGATTTATTGGCAAACATTTGAGTTGAACTGGCGGCTAATTTAGCTGGAAATGCAAGTGGACATGCGACGGGAGAGAGATGGAGAGAGAGGCTGTGAGTCGTTCCAGTGGCTCTCTTGGATGGTTAATTGTGTGACTGCTCAGCGGGTTGCCGTGGCAAATGAGCGTTTAAAGTGTCGGCGGTTTTAGATTGCAACACATGCGGATGCGAGTAGCATGCAAAATCTAACCAAAAACAAGTTGGCAGCCCTCTGAACGCTGTTTGTTGTTGTTGTTTCTTCTATGGCAAATCGCATTTGCTTTGTTTGCCGCGCATGCGCAATGACATTTTGAATTATTTGACACATTGCATGCGCAAATCTTCATCGTGCCTTTTCTCTTTGAGCGCAGCGCGCTATTGCTGTCTCTTTCCTTTTTGCAGTTTATTAACTCATTTCTGGCGTCGTTTGGCTCGCAGGCAAAACATGTTGCAAATGAAACTTCTTCTGCATGACAAGTCACCTTCTCGCCCCTCCCCATCTCCCCTCCTTCTCTTCCACATCTTTCCTGGCCAGTTAAGGAACTGAAAGTTGATTAAGTGCCCGGCACTCTTTTTGTCATTAGCAAATGAATATTATTCATTTGGCAGTGAGAATTGTCGAAGTTTCGGCTCGTCTTTAATTAAGACAATCAATAATTGAGAGTAATCTTTGAATTGGCATCTGCAGCAAAACGAATTGGGTTCCTTTCTTTTAAAAATAAAAACCTTGAAAGTAATTTATATATAATCCGAAGTGAAACGATATTTTTCCGTCGTAAACAGTTTTTTTTTGTTTATCTAACTTATTTTGATATTATCGGCTTTTAGCACTACACAAATTTAATTGAATAGTTTTTGATTTGTTGACCTCCAAAATATGTTCGATACGAAAGATACCAAAAAAACATTAAAAAACAAAACAACATTTGCACATGTTGCTTGTTGTTGCTTTTGAGTGCCAAATAACAAACGGCAGCTGCGTAACACTTTGTTGTAGTAGTAAACGTGTCGACCAAAAATAAAACAGCAAAAAAAAAACAATCAACATTCATATCTCATCTGCGCCAAAACTCAACTTAACTAGTTGATTGTTGTCGAGTTGTAGGCGTCGTTTGTCACGGTAGCTTCGTAGTTGTCAAAAAAGACTTCAACACGTAGTTGAGGAGGACACGTGCAACGCACACTAAAAGAGGCATACACAATGGCAATGGAATGGAACTCAATAATACTTTAGCTAACTTAAATATACCCTTCAGCAAATATAGTTTACCAATCTGATAAATAAAAACAATTTTCCAAAACTCAAGAAATTCTGGCAACACTTTAAAACAATAATCCTCAAAAGACTTTTAACTAGGAAATCGACAATCCACACACATTGTCATATTTTAAGCTGAAAGAAAAAAAAAGCGATTTACTCAATGAAGCTGAGAAATATATTAAAGCGCTTTAATTGGCGATGGATAGTAAAAAGGGCATGAGTTGATATTAAAAGCATTCAGATGGATCAACACATGGGCTCAATATGGTGTTAATAGTTTCACAATACTGTTTGATTTATCTGAATATTAAGCGAAGCAATGAATAATGAACTCTGCATCTATAAATAGTAAGCATTGAACATTTATAACATATTATAACGGCTCACATATTTTTAAATGCAAATTTAATCATTCAGAGAATTTAATTAGTCATTTCAAAGAGTTTCGTCATAAGACGTATATTTCATTTATAAAGAAATTTAACAGCGATTACAATGGTGACTTTTTTCGCCAAATATAATCTTATAAATCTAGGTACATATATTTAGATTAATGACACTGTCTTTGGCACCGAAAATTAATGATTATTTACTAACTTGTTTATTGGCTTAAAATTTGGTTTGAATTGAAATTGTTGCAAATGAAATAATATTGCCTTTTGTTAACTTTTTGCATTGCTCATTCGTTTGTCATGCTGAAATGTTCAGTTTTGCCGATAAGATAACACCCACATACAAACATATTAAGAAAACCAGTGCACCAGTTCACATTCGCACATTTTGATTTGGTTAACATACACAGCGCGAAAAACTTATTCAGTTACAAAACTTTATAAAACAAATAAAACCTGCAGCCAAGATTATTGCCCTCCTTCATTTCCTTTCATTCTTGTACTAAAAAAAAAAACAATTGACTCAAAATTGTATATTTAACTTGGAGTTTTACCCCAGTTTTTCAGTTCATATCAAAAATTCTTAAGTTAAGATTCGCATTGTTTTTTATATACTTATTTAAATCTTAAGGGCGCCGCCTGGAGACGGTTGACTTTTGGTATTGTTTATGTTTTATCAATATTTACAATTAATTTAAAACGATAATTGGCTTTTTTTGTTACCTCTATTCGCATACAAACATTTCTTTGCTATCTGCAAAAAGTTTGCTTTAACAAAGTGTCGCGTCTCGTTAGAAAAAATAGTAAATATAAAAAAAAGCAAAAACAAGAAATAGTTATGCAAACGCTTCAATTGAGGAAGTGAAACGCTATTTTTTTTAGTTTTAAGTCTGGTCTAGTGCAAATACGAAAATTTAACGAAATTTGCATGTATGCCAAATATTTGCTAAACGATTTCGCAGATCGATCTTGACTTTTTTCAGTTTTTGTGTGGGAAGAGCCCGACTTTCAAGCAATAATTATTGCGCAAATTTGTTTTTTCAACATAGCTGTGGGTCAGCATGTTAGCCAGGGTCAACCGTGGGTCAGCAGGTCAAAGATGAAAAGCTGATTAAATAATAGTAAAAAATAAAATATTTTTTAAATCAATATTGAACAAAAACATAGAGAAAATATAATAAATAGCTTTTCATTTAAAAAATTCCAAACTGACTCATCAGTTAGTGCACATTTCTTGTACTTATCGAACAGACACTTGATTTAGGTTTCAAACCTGACCTTTCCCTTTCTTATCTTTCACTTAGGCACAAGGAAGGTGACCGATCCCAAGTTGAAAATGATTTATTTGTCACATTCAAAGACTCGTTTTTACTTCCACTTGAATTGTCTTGCTTGGCGAGTTGGACAACAAGCCATTCGTTGAGTATGTTGGCAGCATATTCAATGAATCTTCAAGTGCAATCGAAATCTTGAAAAATAAATGACCAAAAATTATACAAACATAATTGAAGTGACGCTGACTTTTTTTTTGCAAATGCGATTGTAAATATGAATTTGAAAACAAATCATGCATTTAAATATTGTATTTACCTGTGGGCGTCATCAAAGACACTCTCAGTAATGTATTACTTAAGTATTTTTTGTCTACCATGTGCTTAATTGTTAAAGATGATTTAATGTGTTATTATATTGCCCAACTTTCACCTGAGCGTAGTCGTTTAAGTGAAATTACTGCCTAATGACTGAGCATCTCTCGCTTTTTTAATTAGAAGACTCATCATGCCAGTGAGAATTAATATTAAGCATTTCCTATTTGAGTCGCAAAGCAATAAAAACAATGGGCGCAACCGGAAAGTTTGTTCAACCCGTTGTTCGACTTGACAAGGTGCGTGCCAAGCAACAATGTTTTGAATTTATATATTTTTTTTTGCTGTAGTATTATTCATTTTCGTTCAGTTGGCAGCCACAAAATTATTAATATGACATAAATCTGCACTGACAAACGAAAGATTGAAAGGGTTTTTTAAGAAAAAAGTTCTTAAAATTTTAGATTTTTACTTATTTTATTTCCGTTACGCGTGCATCTTACATTGAAATAAAATCTTATTTATAATATGCAACCGGTTCTGGAACTTACAAAAATGGGTGCGACTCTCAACAGTTTGACAAGTGTTTGACTGCGCTTTGTTGTATGCCGCCTTAAAACATATAAATATATTCAAAATGTAATTCGGCAAATCCCATTGTTTGCAATGTGTAGTACGACTTTTTTTCTACGTTTCGAAATTTTTCGCACTGTCACTTGATCATGAATCAGCGTCCAAGTCATTTGGTTGAAGGTCCAGAGTTATGGATGTTCTTTTGAAAATCAATTCTTCACTGTGCAACAAGGCGTTGCAAGTTGCAGCAAATGAATTTATCAATGTTTACCGTTAAAATGTCAACGCAGCCACAGCAAACACGACGAAGAAGTTCGCAGCATTAAAAGGCTATAAATTTATATAATACGTATGTATATATACAAACATATGTATCTGTGTTTGGTAAGTGACCAACTGGGCAGGCAGCCGGACTAACTTCCAAGAAGTTGGCAATTTGAGCTGGCCAAACATTATTTTGTATATATATTTTTTTTTTGAAGAAAAACACAAGACCAAAGTTTGATTTATGCGTTGAGATGCTCGATGGGCGATATGACGTGAGAGAGAGAGAGGTAGACGCTGATGAAGTTGGGGAGAGGTAACCCCAAGTAGAAGAAATATAACCAAACTAAACGGCACGACTAGCAAAGCGACGTCGTCGTCTGCCCGGCGGGACAATATGCTGCATAGACATAAATTATAAGCCATGGCTAAATAGGAAACTGTTAAGCAGCAGCAGCAGCAGCCACAGCAGCCGAAGCACAAGCAGCTACCTACAATGGTAGCTTAGGCAAATTACCATACAAAATTTTGTTTATGAAAGGTGGATATAAGTAAGAAAAAAAAAAATATTTAGAAAACAATAAGATATTTTGTAAACTTATTGTATATTAATATTGCATATAATACAAAATGTTTTTTCTAACAAATTGATTATATGTAGAACTCTTAATTGTTGTTATTTATTTATTTAATGTCGGCTATGAGCAGCTGACAAATCAAAATTAACTATAATTATAATATTAAAATAATTTAATATAAAATAAATAATTGTAATATCTGAAATAAAGTTCAAAATTAAGATAAAAAATTTAAAAAGTTAACGTTAAAGCTCTGGGAAATTCCAAATAAATATAACTGGTCCAACATTTGTTGCGTGGATTGGGAAAAACCCAGAAAAACCCAATCAGACCAGTGGAAGATTAGTGATTAGTGGTTACGATTAGATAAGGCAGAAAGGATAGATCGTTTTAGTACTGGAGTCGAGGTCTCCAGAGAGACAAGAGAATAAAGTTTGTTATAGTCAGAACATAATACACGAAATGGTTCATGAATTAAATAGTTGCTCGAGCAAACCTTAACCTTAGTATATTTCTTAAAACTCATTCTCTTAGGCAATTTGGTATAAATATCTTTGACATTTTTATCTACGGCTTTGCCATGTTTACACCATTGCTTAAACACTTTTCCGGCGGCTTCTGGCAGCTGCATTTAAGTTTTAGTTTCTCTTTCCTTTATATTGTTTACAAATATTTAACGAAAGTTAACAGTTGATCCAAAGCCAGAAGTATAAACACACACACACACTCACATTTATAAACATATATGTATATACAAAGGTTTCGCGGCAAATTGTGTTGGGATTGTGTCATGTTGCCAGCGTTGAAATGCTCTGGCTCCTTTGGCTGCCTGCCTTGCTCGGCAACATGTTGCTCTCACGTCAATGTTGCGCCTTTGTCTCGTAAATTTTAACATTTTTATTATACAGTTGTTGTTGCTATTGTTGTCTGTTTTTGCTGTATATATTTTTCACACAATAAGCGCGATTTATTTTGTATGCATTTTCAAGCTGAAATTGATTAATTACAAAACGGAAGAGTCTCCAATAGGATGTTGTTGTTTTTTGCTATAAGCCAAATCGAAGTCAAGAAATATAAGCCAATCTTAAGCTTTTGTTTCCTCTGAACAAAATCATTTTTCAAGCTTTATATGATTATTAGTTTTATTTATATTACACAAAAGCAGCACGTAGCAACTTTTGTAACTCACGGCTCAATGGCCAAATGTACAATATAATATTGTTCTATCGAAGGCCAAACACAACAACTCTCTGGACAACACAACACAATGAGTTATCGCAATGACACTGAACCATTGAACTGACCAAGTAGAATAAAAGTATTTATAAGTGTAAAAATATATACATATATTAATACACAAGCTAAATAAGCTTTTAATTGAAATTCAGTTGTACATCTATTCTGTCTCATAGTGAATTTCAATTTAAAACTTTTGTTAGTTTAAGGAAGTTATTAATATGAAGTTTGTATCTTCTGTTCTCATTACCATTTCCCTTTTTTCATGTTTGCTTGAGATGCTTGGAAAGCCAAACTCAATTCTTGAGGGGAGTGTCTTGAAGATCGTTGAAATTGTTTATTTAAAATGCTTGAGTCTGGCGCCAATTCAAAAACGGCATCAGACCACTTGGTGTGCAATTGGCGCCTGAACTTCTATTGCAAATGGAATGCAAAACAACCAAATGACAACAGGAATAGATATGTAGATGGGGAGAACAAGGGGAGGATGTACATACATAGATGCAAAAAGAGTTAAAAGTAATTATTGTAAATTCGAGTGCTGGCTCTGCAAATTGCTAGTTTTAAATGGGAATAGATCTTCATGAGATATCTCGACTTTGTTTTGTGTCAAAACAATCAGTTGAAATCGAGTCGCTTGAGTTACAAAACATAAATGTCTAGTTCTTATCTGATGCCACATGTGCCGATTTTTTACGACTCTGAGCTACATAAGTTCTATGAAACTTTGTTATTTTTAATGAGCTATTAAAATGTTTGAGACTATATACACAACCACAATACCATGTACAAATTGTCTTGGAGCTTCAAGTGTGAAAGAAGACAAGTACTTAAGGCTTAATGGGAACACGTTTTTGTGGAGTTGTTTGTCTCAGCTGTAGAACTATTAAGCATCGGAAATGGCTTGTATGTTTTTTTATATCATAAAAGAGAATTCAAGTAGCGTTTTAATTTTGTGTTTACAAAATGGATGCTTATATTGTTGTGTAAGGTTGCAATCTCCTTGTCTTGAAACTATAAAATTTATTAAATACTTTTCGATATCATAATAAGAGCAATATAAACGATTTAATTTTTCTTACAAACTAACAGATATTTAATTGATTTTTCTTTTTATTTTCAGGTAAGATTCATTAAACTTTTAATTCAAAGCATGGCACTAATCGAAATACAAGTAAGCTTTAAAGCGTTTAAGTTGTTTTTAATATATTTGGAATATAAAAGTTTGAATGGGATTGACCTGAGATATTGACTTATCATATTCATAATTATTTTATGCTGTTTGAATGCTTTTAATTTGCTTATCAGAGAGATAAGTAATTCTATCCCACATCTATTCTTAAAGTTTATTGATTATTTTTCTTTATTGCCGGCTCATTAGTTTCCTTATATTGATTCGACAGCTCATTAAACCTTATTAGCTCACTGTTATTTCAGAAGCCAGTTTTATTATAAAATCCTTTGATTGGCAAAGTTTTGCACATCAAAGCACAACAAACGGACAAAACTTACCTACCCTTTTTTGTATCCAAAAAACATAATACAAATAAACCAAATTTATGTTTGCACAGATCAATTTTTGTTTTTGCTCTTCTTAGAACTCAGGCAAGACTTTTTGTATATATGTATGTATGTTTGTGTATATATATATATTTTTATGTCAAAATGTGCACAAACATATTTAATAATCGTCGGCAGAGCTAAAAAGTCTGACAAGTCGCAGACTTGCGAAAATAATAAAAAACCCAGAAAACTTGACAAAAAATATATATCAAAGCCAAAAGTTGAAGCTCGCTTCAAAGTTCTTCCTAACCCACAACAAAAAAACAAAAACAAAAAAAGCAACTGATAATATTGTTGTGTATTTGTTGTATTTGCAATAGATACAACTCACCCGATGAGAGAAGATACATTAACCTTCGTGTTTATTCGCTTGTTTCGACAATTTTTGTTCGTTTGGTTGCGCAAATACGGCAACGACAACGTCGACAGAAACTTTTGTATCTAAAATCAACAAGTTCACGATGAACATGAAAAAGATAAAACCTTTAAGCCTCAGGCAGCAAACACACACACACACTGACACACCTATACATATGTATATATGTACCTATATACCAATGCACACGCTCCCATTCATTGTCAGGAGTTTGCTTAGACAACAAACAATACTCGCCCTCCCTTAAATGAAGTAAATAAATAAATATAACCCAACTAAAAAACTACATTGACTGCCATGACTCTACAAATACGCATTAATATCTTACCACAACTTTGGCTTTAATATTAAAAATAAAACTCGAACAGATACATAATTCAAATATGTGACACTTTTGTGAGTTGGCTTTTTTTTTGAGTTCGAACTTAAACGAGGGAGTAAAAATTTCTTTGGCTTCGGTTTAAAATTTGAGATTGGGCATAAGTTAAAAAGCATGAAATAAATCCTCAGTAAGTTGAAATAGATAAGCTTAATTAAAAAGCGGGACTATCTAGAAAAGTGTTTTGTTTCTTTTATCTTGAAATTTTGGAAAAGTAATATTGATAACTAGAAGTAAAGAGTTAAGGCCTTCAGCTTTTAAATTTATACTGTCGTTGCTTCTCGCACAATAAAACTTTAAATCTTAAATCTTTTTAAGTGCTTAAAGCCAATGTAAATTGCCTGAAAGCAAAAAACTTTCAACACATTTGCAAGTGCATTTGTTTTTGGTGCCTGATTCTTTCGCATAAATATCAACTTGTACAATCGCCCAAATGTAAATTAAAGTAATTTTTCACTTGCTGCCGCAAATATTTGATGACAATCTCGCATGCAACTGCAAAGTGCCTTTCACCAAAGAAACAACCAAAATAAGAAAACACTTTTGTGGCATCTCCCGAAACACATGCCCCATAAATATCACTAACCGCCTATGGTAATTCAGTTGGTAGTAGACGAGGGGTGCGAGGCACACCTGGAGGTAATGGTGGAATTCGATTACCACAAAATAACAAGTGAACTGTAGGCCATGAGTAATGCAAATGGAGCCAGGCATTGTAAATTGATAGCTTCACTTTGAACTCGAACTCGAATAACTGCTGTTTGGCGGTTTCGGAATTCAATATACAGTTAAGTTTGTAATTATTTGTGATTATATTTAAACTTGAAGGTTTCTCAAAATGAAAAATTCAATTAGTAAACATTCAACTAAGTACATTTGTTTTTAAGTAAGCGTAAAGACTAGATCTGAGAAGGGAAGTTAGATCATTGACTTTCTTTAATTTTATCGTCCTTTTTCTTTGCTTCAGCCAGCATCAAGGCATTGATCTTCTGAAGGTTCTCTTCAATTTGTTTCTTGTACTTCTCCTCCTCAGTTGTGCTTTCTTCTTTAGTCGATTTGTCATGCTCCTGTTCCTTTTTCGGTTTAGCATCCGCTGAGCTATCCCCTTTGGTGCGTCTGCCCATCGTCAACTTGGTAATCAAATGTCGTGGAATCCTTATCTCAGCTCCAATTCTGTTTTCATTCTTATACTGTTCCAGGGCACGTACCAATGGCTTGAGGGGACATCCCTGGGCTTGGGCCTCTGTCATTAGCTTGTGGGCATAGTCCACAAAGAAGGCATCCTCACGCAGGCATTCCAGTTGCGCATCGCGATTATAGTTGATGCCTGGAAGCGCTTCCTGCGCCAAACGCTTCGCCTCCTGTTTGTCTAGCTGGGCACGCAACTCTCGCTGGCGTTGCACTTGCTCCTGGCGCTGCTGTTGCTTGAATTGTACATGAATTAGTTCGTTTTGTTGACGTTTTTCCGCATCCTCGCGTTGTTCCGCTTCCCTGCTTTTTCTGGCTGCCTCCGCCTGCTCCTGTTCGGATCGTTGCATGGCTAGACGTTCCAGTTTAACTTGCTCTAACCGTTGACGTCTCGACTGCTGCTCAACACTGTGTGCCCGTCGCATCTCTGCCAGCTGTAGCTCGTGCCGCCGCTGATCCTCGCCTGCGCTGTAATGTAGCCGTGGTGCTAGCTTCTTAGCCAGCTGCTCATTGCGATTGATCCTTCGCTGCACTCGCTGCTTGCCCAGATCGAACTTTAGTTTGTCCAGCTTGGACTTGGCTTCGTTGTGCACCTCGCACAGTGCCAGCTCCACTGCATCCAGGTGGAGTAGTTGTTGTCGTCGCTGCTCTGCTGCCGCCAGAGATGCGAAAGCTTGTTCGCGTCTTTGTTGTCTTCTTTTCTCCTGGCTGACTTTCTCTTTTTCCCGCTGCTCCCTGATTTGGAGCTCATTTATCTTTCGCTCCTCTTCAGCCATCTTTATTTGCTCGGCCTTTGCGGCTTCTCTTTCTTTTCGACGCTCCTCAATGGATTCCAATAGCTCTCGCTTGTGCTCGCCCAGCTGTCGTCGTCGTTCACTGTGCTTCAACTGCAGCTCCTCCAAACCATTGAGCACCTGTTCACTGTAAACGCGTCTGTCCAGGATGCGCTGTTGCTCCTTTTCTGCAGCAAATTGTGACTGCAACTGTCGCTGGGCGTTGATGCCACGCAACACCTCGCTATGCAACTTGGCACAATTAAGTTCCCTTGGACCCGGACGTAGTTGCTCCAATAGCTGTTGCGCTTTCTCAATGCGTTGGCGTTGAACTCGCTGCTCCTCTCTTCTCTCCGCCTCGCTCTCCTCCAGCGTGCGTTGTTTGGCCTCCTGCTGCTGTTGCTGCTGTCGCCGCTGATCGCTCATGCAACTTTCCTCTTCGGTGCGGCACAGCTTTCGATTACCAAACTGCCGCAACAGCTCCTCGCCACCCAGACGCAGCTGCTCCTGGTAGGCTTCACGCTCCAGCTGCTTCTGTCGCTGCTCATCTTTGCCTGTCTGATAGGCGTTCGCTTGAAGGCGTCCATAGCACTGCAATGAAATAACCAAAGGTGCTTTCTCCCTTATCCTCGGCTGGCGTCGTTCCTGTGGCAGCCAGCTGTACTGCATGACTTTAGATTCAAGAATGAATTGAGATTGTTTATTTGTGGGAAATGCTTGTTTCGGTTTTGTTAGCTGTCGTCATGGTGCTTTTGTAGCTATAGAAACTGAACCCTTATCCTTAAAGTGTATTGAACAAAAGATCACAATTTCAAACTTTTTAATAAGTTTGATTCGGAATTTCTTTAAAATGTATCTTATGTTTGGCTTTACAGCTTTTATCCCAATTAAAGTAAAATGTTTAAACACATTGCTGATATAAATTTGCATTTTTGTTGAAACTAATATAGCTATTAATTGTGGAATTTTCGTTTTAAAATAAGTCATTTTGGTTGTCGTGTCACATGAGGAGACAACAATGTTGTCAAGTTTTTTTTTTTTTTTTTGTTTTGATTAATTAGCCAAGTTAGCGCTCGTTGCAAACTGTCAACGCAAATGGCAAACATTTTCCCCGCCAAAATGCCATTTGCGATGGCTTAATTATGTCCAAAACTTATGTCTCTTGGCCATTTTGCAAGCGACAACTGCAATACGTTTTCCACTCACTCGCTGCTGACGGGTTTTCTATTGAATGATAAAAGCATTGACTGAGTGTAACAGGTACTCTAACTTGTACACAAAAAATCAAATTGTCAACTCATTTCCGGATCGCTCATTACAAATGTTTATCAATCTATGTAAAGGTATTTCTTTTTTTTTTTAATTTAGGGCGCAACAAAACAAGTCTGTTTGGGCACGCTTCATTTAGCTTACATTCAAAAATCCAATGGGTCGTTACTATATGTGTCTGTGCATCCGATGCTTAAATCAATTTAATTAACACTTGCCTGCAAATAGCTCGAAAAAATAAATATATATCTTACAATGAGTGGCTCTTTACAGAAACCACAACAAAACATTCAAGTCAAGTGTGTGGCATAGAAACATTGAAGCGTAGCCACAGTTGGCCCTTAAATTGGGTTACTGATTCGGCGTTGTCTTGTCGAAGGCCTACCCATAAAAAGTAAAGCTAATAAAAGTCTGAAGCTTAGCGATAAAGGTAAACAAGTTGCTCATATCTATGAATATTGTAATACTATATAGGGTATAGGCAACTAGTAGGTACTTTAGCAACTTAACAAAGTGGTCAGTGTGTGTATTAGAAATTCACTTAAAGTTTTCATTATTAATGACCATTCACAGTGTTAAAGCCTTAAGTGTTTTGTAATCATATAGAAAAATAGGCAAAGAAATTGGTTTTAATTAATAAGTTTGCTTTGGGCTAACTCCATATAATACTATGCAATAATTTAATCTACATCTCTTTCATTAAAATCGCGCTCTAACTCAAGTACTTATCTTATCAGAGGTAATTGATTTCCCATGAGCTGCAGCTGATGGAATTATAGACTTAACCATAGCTATAAGTTTAAATAAGTCTTATTGCAATACTTACTTTGTTGCCGCAGCAGTTGCAATTGTTGCTGTTGTTGTTGTTGCTATATCACTTGAACGTCAAGTGCAAATGACAGCTCTAAACAACTGAACAACAAACGAACAAGCAACAACAACAACAACGCCTTAAAGCGGTCTCTTCTTGTGGTCAACTTATATCTCTGTCTCTGTCTCGACGTAGCTGTCTCTTTTCACAGTCCCTGGCCCTTGTGCCCTGTTTCCAATGTCCAGCGGCTGCCGTGGAGCTGCTGTTGCCACTTGAATGACTTCATGTGCCCCTGTCGGAAAACTTGAAAAACTTGTCTTTGTCCAAAGCTCGAGATCGAGCTAAAGCCACGGGCAGTGTCTGAACCATAGCCATAGCCACACGTACTTTAGTAAGTAGGTACTTGCACCACAAGAGAACACCAACACAACGGTGGTATCGAAGCAAAGAGACTGAGATAAACACTCTGACAACAAAGAACAATGATGGCGACTGAAACAACAAATGAGTGCAACTGTTTTTAATGCGAACTGCAGTCCAGTTTCTTGGGTTTTCTGTGTTCTTGAGTTGCTCCGTTCTCGGGTTCAGTCCAGTTTTAACACAAGCGAACCTAAAAACAGAGAAAAACAGAATTGAGGCAACTGAAACGATCACATCAAAAGAACAAACAATGTCCACTGACTTCAGCCTGGCTCCAAGTTTGGCCAACAACAACTACAAGAAAAATCAGTCTGGTTTCAAACTTTGTATCGTCTTGCAGATCTTAACTGCTTCACTTTTTCGCTACTTCTACCACTACCATCTTGCACATTTGCCATAGTCTGTCTGTCTATCCGGTCGCTGGTTAGGGCAATTAACATGCAATTAAAAGACGTTTCAATCTAAACAACTTTTAGAGCTACATATTACCGCGTCGCACGGCACACACGCATACTTATGTAATTGAAGCCTCGTAAACACTTTCAAGATCCACACAAACTGACAAGCTTTTTAAAAGTGTCGATCTTTCGATCTACATTTGCCTTTCCCAACGCAAAATTAGGTAGCTTATGTTGGACTATAAAATGGTAGATAAAAAACAACATGTTTATACTATTGAGTCAATTTAATGAACCATTTTATACGATTCTGTTACTTTTAAAAAAATTATCTAACAACTGATCTTAGATTTTTGAATAGTTGTTTATCTTTCTCAATTACGTCCGTATTGTATGTATCAGAAACTTGATTTAAGTGCTATTTTATGATCTAAGTACATTAATGATCTCAGTTCGATCGCAACTTGTTGCTAATGAATAATAGCCGTTATGTGTACTTTTACGTTTAGCATACACTTTTTGACATTATACTACATACATACACATTATCAAGTTTAATTTGCTTAACTAATCTTTCGCTACGGCAATTTACGAATATTGTGAATAGTATGACAAATTTTTATTAAAGTGGCTTGTTCCAAATACTTTGGAGGCTTATGTCATATTTTATTTTGTAATATTAGCAACGCAACAGCAACAACTGTAATTTAAAGACCCTTTTAGAAACTCTCAAGCAACGAATTGAAGTGAATCGCTTTGTTGTTTATTTTTGAAGGCGTTTCCATTTAGTTTGGCGGGGTTCAAATCAGTTGAACTTTTAATTATATGGCAGCATTATCAATTGAAATGTTCTATGCTATTTTGTTGCTGTGTTTTTGTAGGCAATTTCATAAGCCGGTCTATCACAATTTTAATATTATTATTTTCGTCATGCTGTGTTTGTCAGCCGCATTTTCATTTTCAATGCCAACCTGATCACGTTTTAGACGGCAATTTGTTGGATTATGTCAGGATTTGTATGCGCTCTAAAGAGCATGGCAAATTGCATGTGTCTATATCTATTGAGGCCCCATTATCGCTATTACATGAGCATTACATTGGTTTCGTTTGTTTGTTTGTCAGACACACCTGAACCCCAATTTATAGGTATGTTTGTAGGTTTGTAGCTGCTTTTGTCAGTTTTATAAGTTGTTTCTCAGTGTCATTTGAAGTGTATCTTGTGTTGTTTGTTGCTTCATTAATAGCGACTTTAACATGTGATATTATTATTATAGATATGCTAATATAAGCTGAGACCGATTGTAAAAATTGTTGCTATAAAGTTCAGGCTTAGCAAGTTTTTAAAGAAATGAAACTAATATCGACTAAAAAAGGTTAGTAAAAATGCTTAAGATTTATATATCGTATTATTATTTTAAGAGCCCAGGAACTTAAAAAATCTCTCAAACTGACTTAGTTAATAACTTGATTAATATCAATTTCGACAAACAAGGCAATTTCGAGATGTCAATCAATGAATTTGGTATATCAATTTTTTGAGTGAAATATTTCATAATTTTGTATAAATATTTTGTTATGCTCGTATCGCCAATTCTATGTAACAAAAACCCGAACTCAATCAATCAATCAAACCGAATTAAAAAGATACAAAAAATTTCGAAAAACAAACAACAACAAGGAAATAAGCGTTGGAAAAAATGTAAAGAACAGAACGCAGAGAGCGGCGCTGTCAATCACACGCTCTATTTACAGCAAATTAAAAAGCAGTCGAAAACATAACAACAACAACAAAAGTCGGCGACCGTGTAAAACAAAAACCAAAACAAAAACCGAAAAAACTTATGTATAAATAAAACTGGTACAAAAAATTGGTCAAAATATTTACAACGACCCAAATAAATAACTAAACGCCACGCCCCAAAACAAAGATGATTAATGAGGTACAGCAAAACGGCTTAGAAAGCGCCTTTAAACGAACCCCATTATGAGCATTATGACAATAAAAAAGAACACAGTAGAAATTATGCAGCACATAATCAAACACAAGACACATAATAAAGAAGAAGAATGCCAGTGAAGTGTTGTGCATTATGTGCTTTGATGTTGTTGTTGTGTGCCCCAAGGCAATATCTCGCACTCCACTACCCCTCACCCTACACACTCAAGAGTGGCGCCCACACGCGTTCGAGTGGTGCACAGAAACTCATTTGTATGCAGCTCATCGCCTTCATCGTGAAGCGATAGCAATCGATGGCGTCGCGTAACGCGCCAACAAAATGCTGCAAGCTTGTCAATCTTAGATCGCCGACTTGGGGACTCTAGAGAGTCTTGAGTCTTTCTATGGACATAGCAGAATTGCCGCGTATTCCCACAATTAAATTTATGCAAATTTATGCACAATATGTATAAATTTGAGTAAAAAAAAAATATATATAATTTGTTTTCAAGTTCTGTGCCGATTGGCAACCAGCTACCACTTTAAGCTGCTTTAGGACACAGCTGAGCAAGAGACAACACATTAGCATAATAGACAAAAAAAAAGTAATAATAATAACGGCAGCTGCTATCGGTAGTCGGCGAAGCTCAGCACATAGCAGATAAATGTAAGCCAAGACAAAAGCTAGAATACGTTAGGAAATCAAATCCAAAAGATCTCTTAATGATGTGCTAAAGTTGTTAAAAAAAAATATTTTAATTTTGACAACCAAATAATAATATTGCCTTAAACAAATAGTTCAAGCTGTATACTTGTATATACAAATAGATACCTAATGCTATAGGCACAATTTCAAATTGTTTAATATGCATATATTAAAGAACGCTTAAAATATGTGAGATGATGAGATCATGTTGCAAGTGTCATTAAGCTAAATGATCTTGAGATATTTAATGTTTTTCAAAGTTATATGTGATGTTAGGTTTCATATTGAATAACGTTAAAAAGATGATTTAGTTAAGATAAAAAGAGTTATGAAATAATAGTTAATAGTTTATATGACTATACTTATAGCTTACAACTCTCCATAGCTATGAATAAATAAGTAGTTTGATATGTATCGCAGATTATTCACATTTGTTACTTGATTATGAATTTTAAAAATTTTCTTCAAGTCTTTAACTTTATTAAAGTCATTTATTTCAATCAATATGGCTATTGTTAGATTTTCTCAAAACAGCCTTAAAACTATAACTTCATATTTTTTTTGTTAATCATCAATACATAAACGCAGTTAAGCCTAACAAAAGGTCTACTAAAAGTTGTAAAGTATAAGAGATGTTGACCTTGAGCCATAAATTCGGTCAAAATTAGGAGTACCACTTAAATTAATAGATAAATCAATAAAAATTTTAGACCTTGTCTTGCCCAACAATTTAGCAAGATTTTGCTAACGTTAAAAAAAAATTATTAGATTGTAAGTTAATTTAACGGACTTGGAATAAAATTCCAAACAAAAACCCCTCAAATTAAATTGAAAACAAATTATTATTGGCTTCTTCTACAAGACAAAAAAATTTAAAAATGCTTATTCATTCACGAATAAATAAAATAACAATACGGTCGTTCAGCTTAGGTGAAGCTTTTTTTCTTACATTTTCGGAGGTGGTAAATTTTTGGGTAAAATGGAAATTAAATAATTTGGTTTGCTAATTTTTGATTGTTGACATTCATTTGTAAAAAGCACCGTGAGAAAAAGTTAAGAGTGTAAAATTAATTAATTTTGTTTTAGCATTTATTTTTAAGTATCTGAAGAGAAAAGTAAAGTATAAGATTTAACACTGAAAGTTTATTTCCGCTCACAATCGACCTAGTTCCAAATAGACATCAACACCTCTTACAATTGATTTATACTGATGATAATTTGACACCTGTTCAAGCTACATTTAACCCCTAACAAATTGCCGGTCAAATAAGCAAAATACAAATATGGCTAACTAATCTAAAGATGCATTGACCACTAAATCATTTATTAAAAAAAAAAAAGACTACAGCCCACAAAAGTTCGAGTCTAACCTGCATTAACTGAACTAAAAACTAAAAGCTGATCGATGGCCAATAGCCAATTATGGACAGGCGAGCGACCCACAGATGCAGTCTGTAGTAAAGATTGTTTGTCAAAAATGTCCCATGAATGCTACGTGAAACGTGAGCTAATGAATGAATGAACGAATGTGAGTGAGTGAATGAATCAGCTGTTGCTTCGCGCCCAGCTGGGGCGTATGAAATGAATGAATGACGAGTGAGTGGCCGCGTTGTCTGCGTTTGTGTCTGCGTGGGTTTTCCCAACAAAAAAAAATCATACAAAAATTGCACAGGAAAAACGAAAAGAAGTACGAATAAGCTAGATGAGTGTTCATGACTATAAGATGCTCTATGTTGTAGCAGATTAAATAGAATTTTATGGAAGTAACGTTATTCTATCTAGTTTGAACTTTTATAGTAAAAAACTAAACAAGCAAAACAATAGATTTTAAATTTTAAATTTAGAGTAGACAAAAAGTGTATGTTAAACCTCCCTGAAAACATAGGATAAAGGGTATTAGCATAGTTAACAAGATTGGCATTGCGGCTTCAACTTGGCTGTAAATGCAGCTTACATTCATATGTGCCTCTTGTAACCCAATAAAATTGTCACTTTTCATTTGGTTAAGCGTATGTATTCTTTTTATTTCTATCATAAAACACAAACCTACGTGCAACGGAAGTGCCATTTGATTTATGCATATTCGCGTTTCGAGTTCAGTTGCGTGTTTCGCTTGGTTTTATTTTATTTTTTTGCCAAATTTCCGGCCAGCACACATTTGACACACATTTAAATGTGTAACTTAAAAGACCATAAATATTCATATTATATTAAGATTGATTGATAGTGTGTGTTTTGGCAGCACTAATTGACTCATATCGTATTTGTTTAAAGATGTCTTCAAAATGTGTCAACAAGTTTATCGATTGTTGAATTTGTTGTCTTTTACCTTTCCGGGAACTAGGTCAATGCTAAATGATAAAGAGAACTGCGTTATTTGATACTTAAGTTTCTTGCATGGTTTAATTTGATTTGCATTTTTGTTTGGAGTTTGGTTAAGATTTGATAAGGGTATTGTCGTTATACAAGACCAATAAATATATTATCTCTAATAGACAAAGCTCTAGAATGCAATAATAATTCGCAAATAGTATGTTGTGCTCTAATGCGTATAAAGTTTTTAAGCTCGCTGAAATACGATACTTTGCATAATTCGAAACTCTTGTTTGGCACTTGTTAGCATTGTTGACTATCTATTCGTTCTAGCGGAACGAGACCTCATCAACGTAAGCATATCTCATCAACAGATAGAAAATTTCATGTGCCAATGTCAACGCTACCAACTGAAACGGAACAATGTTGTATAAAAACAATAATTATTACAGCGGAACATGTTGCAATATTCTAACACATTTTCATCTTGCCAACGAGTAATTGTTGAACAGTTCATCAATCTTTCTTACAGTCTAGACTCTAGACCAAAAGTCAGTTATACATGGCATAGGGTTGACACCATACACAAAAAAGCGTTAAAGCTGAATGGATTTTCATTTCATGAATAGGGATTGTGGCAAACAATAAGCGTTAGACGCTGGTTGAGCTACGCCTCGTTTTTTACTAGTTTTTGCAGTCTCTCTCTCTCTTTGTAGTTTAAGGTCCGGAGGCTACGCTTAGGTAACTCTTCTCGGTTCACGTTTCACGTTTTTCACGAACTGAGAGCGCATCAAAATGCAAAATCTCACGAAATTTGCCAATCGAGCGACCATTTGGGTTATTTATGAGTTGCGATTTGTTTGCAACTCATTTAACCGCCTTACTCTTAAGACTTAATGACACTTTTAACCGTTTTGGTTTTTTTTCCACCTTAGAAGCCAACTTATTTCGCGCTTAATTTGCTTCTTACAACGCTTCTCACCTGCTTAAAATTTATTTCTCTTCTTTTCTTTGTTAACCCTTTTCAATGTATTGCTTGAACATTATTTTGACGTTCGGCGCTTTCTATCTTCCGCTTTCTTTACACTCGTTCTGACAGAATGAATAATAGCCATATCCTCAGATTAAGTTGACTTTTGACACACTAGCATGATTTAATAAACTTTTACTTTAGTTATCAAATTGTTTACTTCTGATATATTTTTATATTCTATTCTTTTCTATTTGTCATACTCAAACGAACTTTTAAAAATTTATTTAAAAAGTTTAGCAAGCATCTCTTAAATGCCGCGATGAGTATCCAAGCTAAACGGATTTCTATCTTATCTGTCGATTTCAGCCATGCAAAATATTCAACTGAAAAATGCAAATCGAATGCATCCATTTTGTGGTGTGTCTTTGTGTGTGCCTGTTGTGGTATGTAATTACATACTATGCTTGTTCGTCCTACTTCCGACGCGTTGGGATGCTGACTCATGTCGGAGACCATGACGATGACGAACACAATCCGCACAAACCACACAAACACACACTGACAATATAGCCACGCCAATAGCTACAACCATCAAAAAGCCAACCATGACCCACGCAAAACCCATACAAAGCCAAATCACTGACTAAAAGAGACAAAGACAGCAAAGTAGAGAGAAAGAGAATGGGAGAGCAAAAAGCTGAATGTAAAATTTTCTGCTACCCCCACGCATTGAACTTGAAAATGTTTTAACCCAAAACAATACAGCTATTTTTACACTTTGCTTTCAAATAAATTAAACAAACACATAATAAATCTTCGGAACCAATTAAGGGAGCAAATAAAAAATTTAAATACCAAAAAAAAAATCCTGACCAAAGATCAAAATAAATTTTGTAAAAAAATCGGCTAAACAAAGAAAAGTCGTTGTTGTGGAAAATGTTTCATGTCACTACCGTATACCCTGTAAATATCTAAAAAAAGAAGGTGTATATGGCTATAGCTTTTCACAGACTACCTGCAATATTTTATTTTTTTCAAAGATTCAATCCTCTAAAATTATATTCAGTTTTTTATTGTGCCAACAAACTATCAAAAAGATATCTGTGAGACACATACAACCCTTTCTCTTATTCTTTAGTGACTTTTGCAGTTCGCGCTTAAATTTAATTGAGGCGGCAAATTGTTAGCACTGACTGGCCGGCCACATTGTATTAAATGGTTAATGGTCAGTGGTAAATGGTAAATGGACCATGGTCTGTTGGGTGCGCACTTCAAGCCTGAATTGCTACGGTCGAGGTTTGTGTCTAGTCTGTCAATCAACTGTAATGAATACGCATATTTCTATAACTAACTCCACCCGTTGTGAAGGGAGGGAGGTAGGCGCGCTTAAGCTTTGTGCCTCTCTCTTTATCTCTCTCGCACAGCTTATGACGCCGTTCCTCCAATAACCCTGAGCTGTCTGGCAACACTGTTCAAATTAGCAGCCCTGACATGACACATCCAATTACATAGTGATAGTTATTTTATTCGAATTAAAATATTCCAATAAACGTCAATTAAATTGCAGCAACTTAAGTAATACATATTTAACAATTTTGTTTTGTTTTAAAAATAATGGACACAGAATAATAAGACCGACTTTTTGAAACAGAAAAAATGTTTTGAAATAATTTGCTTAAATACATTTTCAATCCCACAATTTAGTTTTCTATTTGCTTAGAATTTTCTCAGCACATTCATTGCTTGTAATTTTTAAGGAATTTCAAAGCTATCGTATACAACCTCGCAGGGTTATATCAATCTGCAACTCTCCCTATTAGAACACATTACACGCGTTGCCTTGGGAAGCTGAAGAGTGTGCATTGCTAGTTAAAATCTTCAATTTAAAGTCGCGAAGACACACCGCAAATTGAATTAGGCCCCAAAGCAGCAAACCTTTGCTAAAACAAAACTTGTTTGCATGTGTGTTTTCGAAGTAATTTGCAAAGAAATTACATAAAGGAAAACAAGTGCCGATGCCAGCACACTCACACTGGCACACACAAATACACACACACACACACACACACACACACACACAGACGCCCACATGCATTACACAAACAGCGACCGCAGGCCTGCGGTTTGCCAATTTAGCTGAAATAAAACGCCCACATGAACTACATGATGTCTGCCTGCTTCTGCACCACTCACATACTGTGGGGGCAAAACCGGCAAACCAAATGCAATTCATTCATTGAACCAAAAAGCTGTGTAACAAATGCAAAAAAATAAAATGCAGCGGAAAATTCAAATCAATTTAGCGCAAACCGCAAACAAATCCCAACGATTCGCATAAATCTAATAAAAAAAATACAACACTCAACTATTTTTCTACAGCGCATGCGTAGCGCGCAGTTCAGCGGGGGGTTATTCCTCCTGTAACACACACCTCGCCCCGCCTGCAGTAGCTGCATAATTTTGCAATTTAGATGCATTTCCCAGTGCATTGTTGCAACAGCTAGTAGTACATTGACTCTCATCATACTATACTATATGCTGTGTGTTTGCGATTATTAGTCTCACTTAACTGCCAAGAATTGCAGATTACAAATTGCAAATATTTTAACCAAAGGCAACCATGCAATTAATCTGCTTAAAATCCATGAAATTAGCCCAGCACATGAATTGTGTGTGAATATTGTTTAAGAAGAGAGAGCAGTACTTATTCAGTTCAAGAAGCTAAAGAAATGATAGCTGAGAATAGAAGAGGCTGAGCTTACATACTTAAATAATTAAATATAATTATTTAGAGGATGTGCCAATTTGTGGGCATGCTAATGAAGAATTCATTTAAAAAGCAAATTAAGTACATCGTACATGGAAATAATTTGATTAGATAACAACTTAGACTTTTACAGATCAGTCAAATGAACCTTAAAACAAAACTTCGAGTTGAAAATAGTATTCGTAACCAAATCTACAAATGAATACGTTTTATAAAAAAACTTGTTAGCTGAAAAGATTCGACTCTATACCACTTGAGTACTATTTTGATATATAAGAAAAACTAAGATAGGAAAGTAAGAATTTATATAAAAATATTTATATTTTAAGTACAAGTGCAGTAAAGAAAGGGAAACAGCCTGAAGGCCTTAATTGCTCTAAATTATACAGTACAGTTAAATCAATAATATAGAAAACATTATAATCAAATACACTTTAAAAAGCTTTCAGTATAATTATTAGGAACCCAAACCAATCTATGGTTTTTTTTAAGGTAAAGCTATAAGAAATCTACAAAAAAGGTGGGAAAAACATAAATTTTTAACAAAAAATGCTGTTAAATTATGCAAACTTTTTCCATCGGGCGATAACTCTCACAAAAATAAAAATATGTAATTAAAAAGCATGACTTCTGAATATTATTTATTCATCTTGGTTCTTAAGAGCACAAAACAATTATTTTTTTTATCTTACCAGCGTTTACAGACTTTTAAAATTGATGGTGAATAACTTTATGATACTTTTTCCTATGAAACACATTTTTGGCCTGTCAGTTGATTCGATAATGATTCTCAACTGCCTGTTGCAAACATGGTCGCTTTATTAGCATACCTTTGTAATGAGCATACATACGCGTCAATTGCAGGCCAACAACAACTGCTAGACAAAGCAACCATAATTTCAACCCCAAACATTTTGTTGAATTAGCTTCGTTTCTACATATACAACATTTGTATGTGGCATCTGCGGCGCATGCGCACGACAAGCGACTAACAACGAGCCAATTGTCAGTTGAAAGTTGACATTTCTAAAGGGGGGGGGGGGGGGGTTGCAATGTGGTGGTGCCTGAGGAAATGCCAGTAGCTGGGAGCACTTGTTGCCAGTGTGTTGAGGCACTAAACAACTGTTTATAATTTGCGTGCCATGTGCCGTTCCTGTTCTATGTGCCATCCCGAGGGTTGCAAACATTTGCATAGCTGTTACAGCAACAACATTTGCAGCTGCTGTGGCACCTTGTTCACAACGTTTGCGAAATATTCCCATGACACCGGTCGAAAGTTCAAGCTGAGTTGGGTTCAAAGTTTGAGTGCCACACGATAAGGCGTCGCCAACAGAATCAACGTGGGCCTCTTCAGACTCTGCGTCGTTTGTGTTGCGGTTGCGGTTTCTGTTGCAGGCAGCTGGCAGCAGCCCACGCGGCAAAAGAGAACTTGGCAAAATATAGAAATATCAGGCACTTCATATCGAAGCTTAAATACTCTTACAGACAAAGTTAGAACAAATCTTTCTGTATTCAATAACTAACTGAAACAAATTTTATAATATAAATTTTTCTAAAAACAGTTTAATGAGATTTTTTTAATCTCAATCTTATAAAACCCAATCAGTAAGTGCAAATTGCAATTGCAACAAATTGCTGCAGCTTTTGATTTGCCATAAATATTTAAAGCAAGCAAAAAAGAAAAATAGCTGGCAAAACTTCAGGCATATATTGAGTGTTTTGTCAAGTGGGCATGAATGCATGAAGGAAGCCCTGACTCTGACGCAGACTCTGATCGAGCTGCGCTTTTAATCCACTTTACGACGACCGGACGCGGTTTTTGTTGGCATCGTCGTCGTCGTCGTGGTCGTCGAACGTTCAAGTCGGCATTGCTTTTCCCACTCACAGAGTGAAACAGGAATTGCTGCCTGGCATTTGGCATGACTTCAAATAGGACGTTGAATGCTTGAAGACTTGATCGTTTTAAAAGCCTGCTGCAACTTCCATATACTAAGCTATGGGAAGCTGACAATGCAGAAAATAAAAACCAGAAGCAGTCTGCTATTGATGTAAATTATGAGCATGAGAGTTTTGTATCCTAATGGATGAGAAAGATCGAAATATTTACATGTTTTTATTGAAACTAAAATAATAGAGGCTCAAAATAATAGATTTCTTCATTTAGACTCAAGCTTTTCTGTTGAACTAAAAAAACCACTAGTTAAAAAATAAAAATTCTACAAAAATAATTTAAAACTGCTTTAAAACAAAACCTGAAAATAATGATAACTCAGCACTATGGTATTCCGTTCGTAGAGCATTCCTGCTGATTGTTGCACACACATTTTTACATAATATGGACACAGAAAGACAAAGTGCTAATAGAAATAATAAACCAAGCGATCAAATTAAATCAATTAAAGTGCAGTCAACTAAAGAATTCCTCTGAATTGGCTCTTGGCATTCAGCGGTGCTCGAATGCTATGGCAGGAAGGAGAGCTGAAGAGCTGAGGGATGCAGGTGCATAGCTACTGATCAAAAAGATAAATGCGAGATATCAAGAGACGACTTGTTGCATTTGTTGTTGTGCACATAAGCAAAGATTGGCAGTTACAGTCCGAGGAGCCCCACAAACGGCATTTAATTGACAGTCACAATTTATGCAAACGGCTGCATAAATAAAAATCAAAACAAATAAATAAGCAAGTGCAGCGGCTCTATAAACTGAAACTGTGACTTTAGAGCGTGGAAATTGCTTTGACATGGAGAAAATATATAAAAACAGAAAACCGAGCGAATAATTTTGTTGAGAATTTGTAACCACTTAATCGATAACATTAAATTTAAATGGAATACTTAATATCTTTCAAAAACAGTATTAAAGTAAAAGTAGAAGAAAATTTAAGAAATTGTCAATAAACTAAATTAATTATTATATATAATTATGTACTGAATCTGAAAACAAAAAGCTTCATGATTAACACCTTCTCATGTTAAGTACTAAGCTTTGTGGTTTAGTACCCCTATTTTCGACATAAAAGCTTTTAAAGCACCTAAAGTTCTGTAAAATGTTAGAGCACAGACTATAACTCCTTAAATTAATGATTATCAAATTTTATATTACAAACTTTAAATACCAAACGATTACCAAGCATGTTTTTATTCACACACACTCATTGTTTTTATTTACTTTTTTTTGCAGATCTACAATCGATTCGTCGACTGTTGGAACACGATGCCAGCGGCAGCGTTTGCCCCTCATGCCGCATCTCATTTGATAAGGGCAAGCGACGGAAACTGATCGACACCTGCGGACACGAACGCTGCTATTCCTGCATGTTCCGCAACGATCAATGCCCCATGTGCATGAACAGCTCGCTGAAAGGTGTGTATACATTTGTCTGTTGTATCTTATGGATACGCCATATAAGGCATACAAATATGCGCTTGTAATGTTATGTTTGCATGTAGTACCATATGTATGTATGTGTACAAGTTGGGAACCAACCCTCAAAAGCTTGAGTGCAAGGTGTTGTGTTGAGTGTTTTTTTTTTTTTTCATTTGTTTTTTTCTTATCTCAGAATGCGCCATTCAAGTACATGGCTCTTTTTGTTTATTTTTAATTTATTTAAATTTGTTTGGGCTGCAAATTATTTGTTAAATGGCATTAAATTACAGAATTTTTGCTACGATATTTGAACATTTAGACCAAATAACATTTCTTAGTTTACATGAACATCTTCAAATACAAATTAACTCAAAGGAATTTATTTTGCCTTAACAAAACTTTATTTGTTATTACAACTGAACCTTATTATTTGCTCGTTTTTCAAGTTTTCAATTAGTTTGCTTACTCATCGCCCTTTAAATCGCTTCAAAGTATATCACATAATTAGCTATGCTAATAAGCTATGTCACACAAGTTGTTTTGTAGTGTACAACAATACCATCACCATAAATAAGGCGAAGACAGAAACCACTTGAAAGATCATAAATTCACAAACACACACACACACACACAACTCCAACTCTCTGGGCAGCAGCTAGTTAATAAATTTAGCGGCAAGTTGGGGCGTGCTCGTTGGAGCCAAATAGAAAATCATGTCAGCATTAACTAAAAACGAGCATAACTTTCAATTTTCATGGGCATTTCATGGAACAACCGGCAAACAACGAACGGTTTGTCGTCGATTGTTGGCAGTTACCCGACTGCCCCGATCTAAAAAACGTACTTGATTTGCATGCCAAATGACAAAAGCAACACACAACTGGCATATGAATTGAACAACAAACGTTGCGCACTTAGAACGACCATAGTAAATGTAAATGTGTGTTGTACTTCTGGTATTCTACTAGGCATACTTAAACAGCTAAGTATAATAGATTCCATGCGGGGGCACTATGGAGCGTGCGATCGATCGATCGTTCAGCCAGGTGAAACTATTGTCGGTTGACTTTTGCCTGAAGTTGCATTCCTTTTGATTCTGTCATTTGCATAGTGTCAACTTTGATTGTTGCTGGTGTTAGAATGCCAAAGGTAAAGAATGTTTATGATCGCCCGGATCATTATCTTTATAACTACTACAAATCACATTTAACTATAATAACCAAACTTTAAGCTTAAAATTTTTGCACATTTAATGCAATCAAAATGTTGATGACTTTCTATTATAATGTTGTTGTTTTCCCCCTTGATTACTTAACTTTTTAAACATGTTCCTTTTTTTGTCTCTCTCCCCTTTTGCTCTGCAGATGTTGATGGCGCCAATGCTCAGGGCTATGACACTGGCATCGGTGGCTCCACATCGACGATTGTCAGTCCTTTGGGCTCGCCACAGCCGCAGTTGAGATCCCATGCGCAGCGCAATGCGGCTTTGTCGCGCTATATGCAGGTGAGTGCGTACTTTAAGATACAAAGATACAATATGTAGCTATGAATGTGTGCGAGGTGTGTGTGTGTGCGCATTCGATGCGTGGCGATTGAAAATTTGTCTGCGCGTTTGCTTTAACGACTTCTTGATTGTGCCCCGGCCATATAAACATAAATATGTGTTTGTAGTATTGTGTTGAAAGAAGAAGAAAGGTCTCTTTGTTATTGTGGATGTTGCTATAACGACTTTTGTTATTACAAACTCTCATTTCCGTTCATCTTTCTAGAGGCGCCACTTTTATCTGACTTCTTTTATCCGCAACACTTTTAACACATTTATTCGTCTAAGCTTCTCGAATGTGGGCGTGACAAGTCCGCCGGCTTAGCACCTTTAATTTGTCATAGTGTGTTTGAGAGCTTAAACCATTTTAAAGACAGACTCGTAAAACGTTTGATTTGCTTTTAATCAAGCCATTAAGCGAGTGTTAAACAAACTGTTTAACGATAATGCAACAAATATGATCAACCAATATTAACATATAATATAGATTTTTGTTTTATGTTTATAGCATAGTTTTCAATAAACTATATTTGAACTATGTCTAGCCTTGACTTGTTTTAATGGTTTTAAAAATTCAACCTTTCGAAGTATGGTATCTTTTAAACAACAAAATGTTGTTTCCAAGCGTGAAAGTCGCTTCAAGAGTTTAAGTAGAAAGAAAACGAACTCTCACGAACATTTGAAACGATTTGTAACTTTCGTAGCTAAAGTAACAGAAATCTTCAAAAAATAATAATTAGATATCAATTTACACGTCGGATTTGTGTATTTTCCAATGTAATTGTTTTTTTTTTTTCGCTGTCCTTTTGACTGTCAGCTCAATGTTTGCTGCCTTGTAGCTTTAGCTTTAGCTACCCGGCGTCATGTCCAACACATTTGGCACATTGTTCGAAATATGTACGTATGTTTGTTTGCTTATTGCGAGCATTAACAGTCTTAAGTGAAATCCCATGTCACGTGTCAGAGAGCGAGAGCCGAAAATAAAGCTCAACATGTAACTGAGAAATTGAAATCAATTTTGAATCCGCAGTGAATGAAATAAAATATCAAGCTGTATGCTCATGTTCATAAATATGCTGGCTGGCTGGCTGGCTGACTGCGAAAAGTAAAACACATTTTGGGCTGGCTTAGAAAGCAGATGATATACTTCAAGAGCTGTCGGCTCGTCTCGTCTCCGGCACCGGCACTTGAGGCGACTCCAAGTCGACTTGAGGCAAGCAGCTGAATGCCTGACTGCAATGCTGCAATGCCTGACCCAATTTCCCGTCTTGGCTAAAGCAGCAGCAGCATCCACATCTTTTTAGCCAGCTCAGCAAAAAAAAAGCTAAAAACAAACTGTCAGTTCAACCGTTTGACAGTCGCTTTTGCGATACACAAACGCAGATATGAGATACGACTGCCGTCTGCCGACTACAAGTAATCGTATCTTTCTCTAGCTACCAAGCAAACTTACCTCGTACCACGTACCACGTACCAGCTATCTGTGCCGGCAAATCTGCACCAACGTCTGGCGGGCGCCCCGCCAATTGAATCTTTTGCGCCATTTTGGCGTATTTAAAGTGACATTCGTTGACAGTCTTCGACCCGCAAAACTCCCGATGATCCTGATGTCGCAAGATGCTGATCTCCCTTTTGGGAGGAAGCGACTGCAGCTTGGCAGTGGAAATCAAATTAAATTAATTACATTGAAAGTGATTTGCAGTAATTGTTTTGTTGTTTGAAAGTTTTAGTCTTTGTTTTGTTTGTTTTTGTTTTTCTTCTTCATCTGCACACAATAGACATTTAACCTTTAAGCAATTACGAACATTGTAAACTTAAAGGGATTTTTCACATGTATTGAATAGGACTTAAAACTTTGTTGTTAAAGAAACTTTTAGTTTTTTTTTATTTTATTTTTTTTTAATATATTAATCAATAGAAGGGTTTTTCCTAAGGCATCATTCAATTAACGAAAGATTAGGTTTTTTGTTATAAATACGAGACTTGGATGGAAAAGTTAGACAGAACCAAAAACAAAAAATTATTGCAATCATTTTATTTTAGTTGTGACTTTAAAAAAATCTTGTAGACAAAAATTTCTTCAGCTTTATGAGTCACACATTTTATAAGACACGACCAGACATGTCATAACTTTATAGCCTACAAGAAACGAAGCATTTCTTAATGCATATAGTATTAAAAAATTCAATATTGTATGATGCTGTGTTGATTCTTTTTCAATTTTGACTGTCTGGCATTTAAAATAGCTTTGAGGCGCCTCTGGAAGTTGAACAATGAGCAGCATTTGTATTTGCCAAGCTGTTTTAATGAAGTGAGAACTGAATAACAGCTGAATATCACACACAAAGTTCCATAGAATAACACTCGTATGTGAGTGTTAAGCTATAAAATGTTGACACCTTTTAGGCAGTTCATAAGCCGAATACAATTAAGATCCACATTGCACATCAAGTCAAATAAAAAGAGAGAAACTTTCCTTTCGAGTTGATTTGAGACGATTTGATTTGATGATGATGCGCGCCCGGAAAAAGTGGCCGAGCAATTGAATCGAATTGAGTTTATGGCCTGACCATAAGTAAGTTAAATCGAGGCCTGACTCAATGAGTTATCATTGTCTTTGGCCAAGTGGAGCAGCAGCAGCCGATCTGGTTGGTTGTTAAGCTGGCTGGCTAGCTTTTCTCCTTATACGAGATATGGATACGGTTTGTATATCGGAAGTGTGTCAGCGATTGGCTAGAGCAAGCACTTTACATAACTTTAGCTTCGAGTAAGTGCAAGTATCTAGCTACAGGTAGCTTGACTATCTGAGCCGCAACCAGAAGTCGTTTAAGCAATTACAACTTTTGCCAACTGTGGAGTTTTGTGGGGCGTGTTTAAACTGAGAACTGTCATTAGATTAAGTGGCAGCTAGACTAGCTCCACTAACTATCCTTCTGGCTAATTATCGTTTGGAAATCGTGTTATTAGCTGCACACACCAATGAGTCTTTATTTTTTGTTTCTATTGCAAAAAGTTTCTTGTGATTGACACGCGCAGGCGACAAATCAACTCGGCCAAATGCTCGCTTGTCTTTGATTCAAATTCAAATCGTTTGCATTAAAAGTGCCATAAAAGTCGCGCTTGCAAACCATTTTGGCTGCCACAGCATTCGAAAGCAAAAAGGCGAAAAAATACTAAATAAAAACAACCAATGCGATTTTTATCTCACATGCAATTTAAGTTTTTGGTCTGTCTATGCGCCGTCTAATTGTCATCGTTCAGCAGCAACAACTGCAACAAATATGGCGTTAATTATCCCACAATTTCGATAGCATCACGTATCCATGATTAACAAAAATGCAACAACTACAACAAAAATCGCAATCAATCAAATGCAATGCTTACCGCTCTGTATCTTTCGACTCTGTGGTATGCCAAACATTGTAATTGGTATTCGATGTTTTTTTGAATTGCTGCAAGTACTAGTTGTTTCGCGATTTACGACGATTTATATTCAGCTATGTGAGTGTGACACTTGCGAGACATCATCCTAAGAGACGAGCTTGTGACACCTTTTTTGTTAATATTAGCAGGCCCACCGCTGTGCAATTAATCAACACAGTATAGTATAGTATTAGCAACAAGTATGATTTCAGTATAAAATGTCTTTAAAAATATATTACAAATTAGGAAGCTCTAATTGTATCCAATTAAGCAAGAAAACAGTTTTTTAAAAACTTCAGTTGTTTCATTGAGTATTAAATTTATACAAATCCCGACCATGAAAACCAAGCCCAAACATGCAGAGTTTACCATACAAAAGATGTACTATAGTACTTGCATTTAATGTTTATGGAAATCACTTTCACTTACTACTCCACGAGCCATTCACTTATGATCACCAATCGAAACAATAACTGCAATCAAGCACAAATAGCAAGCAATTTACCACCAATCAATCAAACATATAGCGAACGAACTGTTTGTGGTTTGCGCGCGCGTTTTGCGGGCGACAAAAACAGCGCCACCTGCTGGTCGGTGTTGTGTGGCCCTCTAATTAACACGACAACGCGCAATTTATCAATTTTATATCGATAGACTAAACCTCCGAAACAATGAGAGGCCACTAAGCAACACATTAATTAGCTATATGGCTAGATCTCAAGAATTTGTTGCGACTAGGCCAATTGCAAATGGATAAATGGATAGCCCCGCCGGGCAATTGTCGAACGTGTTACGCTAGATCCCCCGTCGACCACATCCCCCCCGCTACTAATTGCCAGCTGCGAGTTGTTTATGTTAGCCACAATATGTTAGCTTATTTTTTGCATGCACCACTATGCAAATGAGCCAAGCGTAACGATAAATATCGACCCTGTTGTTGTATTTTCCTCTGGCTCCCCATCTGCATAAATACTCAAATACTTGTTCTTAGCCTCGGTTGATTCTTGTGTTAGTTGTGGGCCGCCAATAAACGCAAATTGTTCAGAAACTGTTTTTTAAGTAGCGATATATGTTAAGTTGCTGTGATTTTTTCGACATTCATTGTGGGAACAATTGAGTTTTGGGGTAGAGAAAATATTAAATAAACATTTATTATGCTTCTAAGGTTTTTTGTTTTAATTTCATCTTTGTTGGCTGACGTTTTCTCAATAATTCACTCTAGAAACGAGACATCAAACCATTGTTACGTATTTATATCTTAAATTTGTTTCCCTTGCTCAGGTTTTCTCAAAACGTATACTTAATAATTTCGAAAATTAAAATAATCACTAGTTTAAAGTCATTGTAGTTTTGTATCAATAAAAATTAATTACGCTATTTAGTGTATACAAAATAATATATTTTTCGTTGCATTCGATTTAAATTGATTTCAGGGGCTGTGCCATAAAATCAAAAATAAAGTTAAAAAAAAAAAAACACACACCCACCGCAAATTGCCTTTAATTAACCACGGCTTGCTCATAATAAATAAAATGAGTTTCTTGGTAACGGGACTAATTCATATGGCTTAAATAAATATGTATGTGGCTTATACTCTTGCACGTGAATTTAAAACAAATTACATGGCTTATCTTTATTGGCCCAATTTTCAATTTGCGAACAAGTAAATTAAAGCCTGCCACAAAAGGCAATTAAAGATAAAAACAAAGCCACCAGCGAACCACTCAAAACACACCAAAAAAAAACTATACAGTGCATTCAAAAAGAAAGTTGACCAACAACAAAGGCTAAAAAGGACTGTAAGAAGTCTAAATGACATCAGGGCAACCCATCCACATGTCAGCGAAAGATGAAAACATTTGCAATATACTACAAGCTTTATTATTATGTAAAAAGATTATACCACGAGTTGTCTTTATATATATGTATATATGTTTTGAAAATTAATCATTTGGCCGTAGCGCAACAGATGAAACACACCTACCCAATACAGAAACGGGGCTGGGCAAGACCGAGTTTTGACTGAAATTAATTTGCCTGCCCTGAAAGATGGATGGCAACTTGGCGAAAGGTGTCTTTGGTAGTAGCTGCCCCTAAGGGGTTAAGTCGGGGTCGCAGAGGAAGTGCAAAAAGCATAAAACATGCTGACACCTTTAGATAACAAGATGCGATAAGAGACTAAAAGGCTCTTATACATTTCAACATGTTTTTTTGTACTTGAGCCAACTGCAAATTATTTCAAGTCAAAAAACTTTTCTGATTAAACTGAAAGACAAGAAGTAGTTAGTTATCAGACAAAATGCTTTTGTTAACATTAATCTGAAAATAATTGTATGAACTAAAAGTATTTGAAAGCTCAAAACTTTCAAGCATATTTTCTTTTGATTTTCACTCCCCAAGCTACTAATTAATATGTAACTCTTTTCACGTGCGATGATGAAAATTTACGAAATGTTTTAATTATTGATCGATTGAGTGAAAGAAAGGTGCCGACAAATGTCTAATAAACGTTTTGTATTGTTATCACCTCAGACGACAGGAAAAGAAAATCAATGAAATTTTAATGCATTTCGTTGTTTTGTTTTGTTTCAAACTATTGATAAATGTAACTCTGCGTGATCGACACGAATGTTTATCCCCCAACTGCTCGGCCCTTGCATTTGTTTTTATTGCCGGTAACTTTGTTTTGTGTGCTTTCACTTTTTAGGCCCAGTTTAAAGCAAACAAAATTGTTGTTGGACTGATTTTTTTTTTTGGCTGCCAAACAAAGGTTTTGCAGTTTTTGTTAATTAACTTATTTTGTTGTTGTTTATTTTTGTTCGATTGGGCTAAGCTTATTTGGAAACTTGAAACTTAAGAGCACTAAACCAATGAATGACGTAATTAAAATTTTGCTTGCGACACAAAAAGTGTTAAAATGTTTAATAATAATAAAGATTTTGTTTTATCGTAAGAATAGTTGTAGGTGCTAAATTTAGAATCATTTAAAACCTTTTCAGTTTATCGCTCCTTAAAATGTTTGTAGAACAAACTACTTTTCAACCATGACCAAAAGTCTATTGTTAAGCTCTCTCTTCAACAATTGCAGAAAAAGAAAGATTAGTTACGCTTTGAACTAAGCTCAAGTGGCCTGAACCATAGTAAATGGGGCTGGTTGAGTGTGTGGTTGTTCGGACACATATATGTATATAGTTATGACTGTATGCTTTGGTAAATTTTGGCATGCCAGGCACGTTTTACACACACACACACACACACACACTCACACTTGATGAGATGCAGAGTGCAGAAAAAGAAAACCCAACAGGGTCATAATTGCACTTGCCACGGCGCATTAGAAAGCTGCAACATGGCATCGGTATTGGGGATTGTCGAATTGTCGGGGAATGGTTTTTTAATGCACCTCAGTTTGTGTTCTGGTTACGTGCATGAATCATGCAAGCAACAACATTCTACAAAAGTGCGATGAGCTACAGTTGAAGTATTCAAAGCTGAGCATGAGTTTGAGTTGGAGTTTAAATGTTGAGTGTCTATGAAATGCATTTCACTTTCTCGGAAATCAATAGCTTCTCTGCACAATTGGTGCCGCCCCAGGCCAAGTACCAGGTAGAGAGGCCTATGCACTTCACACACTCTCTCACGATCGCCAATCAAAACGAAAATGCTTAACAAGCCAAGCTGACCGACTTGGCTCGAAAAGCCCACTTAAACTTAATTAAACAGACAAACGGACCGCCGCAGCGAAGAGTAACCAAATAACAATTGCGTTTCAAATGACCCAAATGAAATCAGCTTGATTAACGTGAAGTGTGAAAAGCTGCACATTAGATTTCAAAGGATTGAAAATAATCTAACAACTTTGAGCTAAATCGTTTAAGGTTAAATGGTTTAAAGTGCTCAAGTATTAGGGAGCTCTATACTATAAAAGATCCTTCTTTATATCGGTGTGAAAGCTCTTTAAAGTGCTGTTCTGGGTCGTCAAGCGGAGATAGCTGTCCGATTATTTATTGATAATATATAGGCGATAGGGTTGTCAACTTTCCAAAATACCAAAATAAAATATATCTAAGTGAATAACAACTTAATTTCACTTGGTTACCAAAGATATTTTTAGCATTCACAGGCGAATACACACAAATTTTTCTCACCCATTTCACCTGGGTGTCTGTCTGGCAACCTGTTAATCTCTCTATCCTCATCTCTCACCCTCTCCCTCACTCAGCCGCTGACACTATGCTTGCTTAGTGTGTAGTATCCACATAGTATTTATCTGGATGTCTTGTTTATCTGTTTCTGTGGGTCTTTTGGGTTGGCATGCGAGTTATATGCCGCTTCCTCAAATACGTATGTACATACTATATCTCTATAAATCGCACGGCATTTGCATGTTGAGAAACAATTTCTCAGGCCAGCTTGTTGATGTTGGCTTTAACGCCGCCTTTGATATATGCCACATGACGATGGTCATAATATTTTTGCGCAATTCGGTTGTCGTCGGACGGCTTTTTAACTCAATTTATCGAACGTTAAATTAATGCATTAATATTTTTTCTTTTGTACATTTTTTTTTACGTTTTTTTTTTTTGTTTGGTTTGGCTAACCAACTAACGCGATTTGGCCATGTTCAATAATGCGCCAACTGCGCTCATTGCTGGCCAATTGATTCATTTGTCGTGGCTGCAGCCAACACAAAATCCACAAGCCAGCAATTAATTATAAATAAAACGTACTCACCTCTTGCTCAAAATCGGATAAATTCATAATTTTTTCTCTCACTATTTTCGCCACTTATCGCATTTTGGTCCACATTTTGAATTACACTTGGTTTGCTTACTTAACTGATTAATCGCTTGGAATAACGTTTACTTAAATAAATTCATTCATATATGAAGCTCGGTAGGTAGCTCTATTGTTTAGAGTTTCATTAGTGTGTTGACTACTATTTGTCATGAAGCTTTTTGTGTTGAAGCTGCTGCATCACTTGTTATTACGCAATTGGGCAATGAAAATTGATTTGTTTTAAAACTAGAAAGCTAATTGGATTTCGTTCTGGGCACACTTCAAATATATTATTAAAACTTTGACAAGGAATATATTCCATTAACATTTAACACATTTTTCAGATCTTAGATTAAAGATCATTACGTTTTCTTTAAAATGTTAACGTATTTTGTTATGCTGTAAGTTGTTCTAATTTCTAAAGCTTAATACTTACTTATTAAAATGTTTACTATTAAATAAATACACTAATTAGCAAGTTTTGATCTAAAATCAAAGCCAAAAAATTATTTCAAAAGCCAGTCTTTGGATATCTATAAATATCAGCTGCAATTAAGACTAGACCAAGCTCAAGTCCATCAAATAAACTAAGCTCAATTTCAGATAGAAAAAAAAACACAGCTGAACTCAACCAAGCCACAATTCCACCTTGATTAAAATACTGACAACAAAATATATAAAATATGTTTTAATAATGTTCGCTCCAAATGATTTGGCAATCGAAATTTGATACAACAAGTTGAGTCGAGTCGAGTGCATAAATTACCAAAGCTAAACGCAAGTAATTCTCATAAAAAACAAATGCACAGAATGCACGAATAACGATTACGATTACGAGGTACTCAGATTGCAGTTGGCCCCCTTCCTTAATCTGTTCCCTCCGCAAATGCCAACGATACGCGGTCAAATTGCGGCCAACACACAATGCCTCCAAAAATGGCAAATGGCGGTAAGACAAGAGACAAGAGAAGGAGGTACACGTGTTGGGCAATGAATGCGACGATTTTCCATTAAATGCAAATGCGAAACTTGGCTAAAGAAATCAGCATCAAGCAGTGGGCGATATGTGCGCGATTTATGTGCGACAATAAACGTGCGAGCGTTTTTTCCTTTCAAATCGTTAAAGTTCATTTATTGCAGGTGATGTAAATTGGAGAAGAGCTTAGTTGATTTTTTTAAATTTGTTGTGAATCCGTAAGTTTTTTTGTTACTTTGCTAAAAAAACCATTTGAATGAATTAAGAAATGTTGTAAATATTGTTATTCAAATCAAAATCGTACCAAAGAAAACTGATTTCATATTCTTATATTTTCATAGTCTTTGGTTACACGTTGATAACGTAATTAAAATATGTTTAACATTTAATTTGATTATTATCTCTTATCAATGTTTAACCGAATCAAAATTTTATGTTGTAATGTTTATACTTGCAAGTCGCGTGCATTTGGGGCGTTTTTCATCTCGCTTTATTGTCAATTTTCAACGGTTTTCAGTTTAAGTTGCCTCTACCATTTTTATGACATTTAAACAATTATTTTTGTACACTGGCAAACAGTTGTTAAAAATATCATTTTGTACGCGGCCAAGCCCAGCTAACTTGGCCAGGCCGGCCAATTCATTGCCTCGGTGGCTGGTGTCAATATGTCTGAGACGGCCAGCCGCTGTTATTGGTTGTTGTTGCAGTTTTTGGTGTAGTTCTTGCAAACGCCCGCAGCGAAACATGCGAGCTATACTCTTCTAAAAAGAGTGTTATAATACAATGTGGTTTAATGTGTACAAAATACAAAAACATAGATGCTAATAAAGTTAAGCATCGGACTTAATATATTCAGATCTTATTAACTCAGCTGATAAAACTAGAAACAGATCTAAACTGTAGTTAATTAAACGTTTGCTTAGGGTATTCAATGTTCAGCCACCCAAAAATGCAATTTATTTTCTGATTTTTTTTTGGGTAGATTTTTTCATAATTTGCAGCCGCTAAAAAACTTGCCAAAAATATGATTATGAACCTGTTGCTTTTGTTGTTTTTTGTGGCTCGTTGCAGTGTTTCCTGTTGTTGCTGCTGGCAGCTCGTTGTCTGGCTTGTCTGAAAATCGAATTCTTGAATGAACCATTAATCTTGTTGCCAGCTTTTTGGTTTGCAGCCGGCCGTTCATTAAATGACTGCAGTAATTGCATTGCTGCTGCAGCTTCAAGTTTTTTGCCTCTGTTTTCGTATTATTTTTTTTTTGCGCTTATTTCCAGTAAATTAATGCGGGTTTTGTCATATTACAATTACGTCGCCCGGCTGGCTGGCATTACACCTGCGACGACCCCTTGGGGTCCAAATTGTGACCAAATTGGTTCTACTCGACATTTTCTTTAAGTGTGTGTTTGTATGTGTGAAAGGTTGTCGAGTTTTGCCTTTTGTCTTAAGGTTAAACAACGCCAAACAATGGGGCGCAGCATAAAGTTGCAGGTTATATCATTTTGACAATTTATTAAATTTATTAGCTTAGGGCTTGTTGTGTTCTCACGATCACAAAACTAGATTTTTAACAATGTTAGAGAACTGGGTTGAAACTGATACAATTGTAAATGTAATGTCTTAGTGATTAAATGAGTTTTTGTCATTCCTCAACATTTGATTTATCTAAGCCACTAGAATCGAGACTCTTAGGTAAAGGTTACTAAAGTACTTTCAATAATTTTTAAGACTTTCAATAATACTTTAAGTGAATTGCTACATTTTCATTATGCTTTATAAGAATTATACTTTTGGTCTTGTTAAACCCGTTATCAAATCTAATACATATTAACGTAGATCTGAAATATATTTTTTTTTCCTACAAATCTTTGGTTTATTGCTCCGCTGATCTTCACTTAATGCAGATCGTTGTTAATACAGCATTCCAACACCTCCTCGTTTACAAACTACATACGAGTATTTATGGTGATAATACAATCTCCGCCAGCAGCAAAAGCAACAGCAACAAATTGTGTTGTAGAAAAGTGAAAATCACATTTTTAAAGCGCTGCTGGACAAGACATAGAAATTTCAATTTCCAATGCAGTGGCAGGCATAATTTGTTAATTAATTTTCAAGCTACAACTTAATCAAAATGATGTGGCCAATTAAAAAGCCACCGCGGGGATGCCAAACGATAAGCTATACGAAAAGCGGTAGGAGTCGAAAAGAGGAACCTCAACTAGTGCGAACTTGTTTAAAGAAAGCCTTTCTATGTTGTGAAACGAATCGGAAAACGATCGAAACGAAATGAAACTTAATTACACCACGCCTAGATCGATGGATCGATTTGTCTATCAAGAGGAAGAGAGAGAAATGTGCTGCAGTTGATTGACTCAAATCGCATTGGGCAATTCAAACGTAAAAAAGATGCTCAACGATTAAAACGACAACTGCAGAAAACTCATCAAATCAATATCTGCACGACTCAAAACGGAAAAAAAAACAGGTAGACAGATCGGCAAAAAGGCGGACAGGTTACGCAGACAAACAAACAAGTCGGAGTGGGTAGAATGCACCACTTGGAACAACTTCATGCTTCTAAGCATCCGCAGCGGAAGTGGGCAACAACGACACGCTATTCCCGATACAGACATCCGTGGGAGTTGCCAGTCAACTTTCGTATCCTTCCAATAAAATCACAGCATTAAAGTATTGAAAAATGTTTAATAATATAACTTTGAAACGTCTGGTCATGCAGCCGAAGAACCCTTACGCTTATCTTTTAATTTTCAATAAAGTCCTCTATAATCCGCAACAAATTTAAACAAATTAATGCTCATCAAGTCTGCGTCTTCACCTGTCTATCTCTCTATAAAGCTGCTTGCCTGTCAATTAATATACCCCGTGCCGAAACTAACCAATTTCAACTTATTATCCCACACAATGCACAAAGGCACTAAGGAACGGGTTCTGATCACGTTTTGGGTCCACTGCAGAGTCTGGAAATCATCCTACTCACAAAAAATAGTAAGAGGCTACTTATAGTTCAAAGTGACTAACTATAAGATGCCCTGCAAGTTGTAGATGTGAGTTGTAGATGTGACAGAGCTTGTATTTTCGTTCGTATATGAACTTATAGAATTGAACGTAACAAAAATAACCTACCTGTTTCACACAAATCAATGAGTATAGGATACAGCAAAAAATAAAATAAAACTTTGAAGAAAATACGAAAACCAACGCAGACACAAAATGATTTGCAGTTCATTAAGACGAAGCACCCAGACAGGCAGAAGACTGTATTTAGAAGACGACAGAAAGTTAACTGTGTCTACGATGACTAAGGCTCTGGAGGACTTATGGACTGGTCACTAAATGCACTTGACTGGCTGCATTTGAGTGAAATGGACTTTTATCTGGTGTCCGGCCAACGCAAACATCTGCCGATAAGGCGTAGACTGGACACATTTGCCTGCCTGCCTTAGAGCTCACGTTTAACGCCAACAGCTAAGCTCCTCCAGCTAATCGGACAGATCGCGACAAGGCGGAAGGTGGACTGTCAGACAGACATCAGACAGCAGACACAATTAATATGATGCTGGACTCACGATGATGTTGTTCACATTTTAGCAAAGGCCTGGCATAAGGTTGGATCTAGTCTTAGTAGGAAGTTGTACAAGTTTGAGTAGGTTGACCTGTTTGGTCATTCTGATGGCAGAAGATTCGCACAACATGATACAGGACTAGTTCAAATGTGGGTTGTGACTTGAGCAGAAGTTTTTAATGTTCAGAGAAGTTGCAAGATGTATTCGGATAGAGCTGTCAAAGAAATACAAGACGACAAAATTGGGTAAACAGTTAGTAGAAAACTGCCTGTAAGGAAAATTAAAAAGAAAATTCCTTTTTGTAGAAAATCTTTTTTTCAGTGGGTACGTTGGCAGCCTTAATCCTCTCTTTTTAAATGTCTTGTTAGTTTTGGAGCATTGTTCCGCTTTCCTTCTTGTGCATAGTTAGTCCAGTGCCAAAAGCATACTTTACCCTCATCGACACATGACTAATCAATGCTTAACGCCTTTCTATTCAACGATCGCATTCTCCCTGGGCCTGGCCTAGTCAGTTTGGTTCGGTTCGGTTCGCTTTGGTTGAGGAGCATGTGTAATAATTGTGAACTTTCATCATTGATAAGCCTGAACACATCTAATGGCCGAACATGCATACTAGTTATAGACATTTGTCTGACAAACTCAACTCATGTTTTGCTATTTTTCTTTTTCATTCACTTGCAGCAGCATCGGCAGGAGTCGCAGTCACCGGATTATCACCGTTATGCTAGCATTGGCAAATTGCCTCGTGTGGCAAACAACGGTAATGGCAATGGCAACGGCAATGGCAATGGGCTTGTTGGCAACACACACACCATCACCGTCGACATACATCAACACAATGGGCAAGGCAAACAGCATACAACTGGCCAAAACAACAATAATCTACATTTAGCGTACAGCGATCTAAATGCAGCTCCAGCATTTGCAACACCGCCAACGCGTCGGCGTTTCTTCAATCATAAAAATCTGCGAAGTGCCCTAACTGGTCACCGACGCACTGCCTCCAATGGGGGTTGTCCCCTTGACACAGCATCGATATTATCGGGCGGTAAGTTGCAAGTTTTACTCCCATAAGGGTGTTGGAAGTGTATATTTATATATCCTAAGTTCTTTGCGCACATCCATCATTAGCTTTTAGTCATAAGATTTTCACACACTTTCTTTACCGCCTGCAACATCATTTAGATCATCAGCACCAAGGCAGGGAATCAAATGCCTTGAATACCTCAACGTGCTCGGATTCGGCGGTAACTCGACGTCGTCGCAAGAATTTTAGCAATAACAATTTAAAAACATCTGCCGAACATGGTGCAAGCAGTGAAAACCGCTTAAATCGCCTCAGTTTGGCCGGCACCTCGATTAAATCTTTAATCAAATCTCTATGGAGCGTCAATTCATCTAATTCAAGTGAAGCTGGACTCAATCAACTAGCAGGCATGGCGTCACTTTTTCAATCTTTCTACGTTTTGTGTTTCCCTCTCATTCACTTAATTTGTTTGCTGTACATTTCGCATGTTGATTACTTTAAGGATAATTTGCTTATAAGCTGATATTATATAAGTTAATCTACACTTATATAATTAAAAGCAACATTTTGTGTTTGTGAGGTTGGATAGGGTTATTTCAGGATCCATTTGACCGAATAAAAATGGTAAAACGACAACTTTTCTTACGAACGAAAACTTAAACAGTAATGTTATTCTGAATAAATAATGAGAGTATGCCTACAAGAAATTCATAACATATAGTCGTTTATACTTCAGTATTTTTCCTAAAAACCTTAGCGGAATTTTTAAGGAAGGCGGTTAGCAATAATCAGGTGTACTGGGATGAACATTTCCCCATGTGTTTTATTGCCTATCGGTCTTAAAAGTAGTGCATTAATTACGACAGACGTTTTTTCAAAGGGATTTTTAGTTTGCTCGAGAGCAGCAATGAAATGGGCACGGGTCAGCAAGTATGTCTTCCGTATCCTATTGCCTTGCTTGCAATCTGTTGATTTTTGAAGACATCTTCATATTTTGTAAACCCTTGTTCGATTTTAACATTTTACCTTATTATAAGAATAACTTCATATGAACAACACTGGAATGTCTTACCTTGTTTTTGCTAATCACTAATTATTATTAATACTAATCCAAATGCATCGTTTGTTGAAAAGTTTTGAAAAGCCCTTACCTAGTTTTTGCATGACTTTGCTTTAGAGATAACAAAACTTAATTGACTTTGTGTTCTTCTTCTAATTATTTTCTGTAGGCAGCGACACCTTGGGCATTGAACACCATCATCCGCACGCTATCGCACTCAATGAGAAGCAGCAGAAGGATCAATTGCGTGCTCGCCTTGGACTACTTCTCAACGATAACAACAATAGTAATAATAGCAGCAGCAGCTGCAGTGATCACAATGGCAACTCAACGATCAACTCGACAAGCACAACAACATCATCGAGTGGAGGGAATACCAGCACTAGCCTAAGCACCAATGCTATTAGCAACAGTTCCTCACAGAACATTGGTCCGGAGCAATCTCTGGCTAGTGCAGGATTAAGTGGCAGTCAACTTTCGGTGACTACATCAAACAAGGATGATACTTTGAGCTTGTGTAGCAAGTTTAAGATGGGTTGTGGCATACAAGATCAGAATGCCTATGAGGTTTTACCTGGCAAGTCACGCAAGGGAGCTACCCGAAGATCGACGCGTACACAGCAATTACCGGCTGGATCAGGAGGAGTTGGAACTGCAACAAATGGAGTTGGATCTGCTACTGGTGCAGTTCATAAGAGAGCAGCTGCAGCCGCTGCTTTGGCAGCTGTGCAGTTGGCCTTGAAGCCCCTATTTTTTGAGGTACCGCTACAGGAACCCGATCCACCATACATGGGTCGCCAGTGGTTGGTGCAACAGCTCTCGAACATTCTGCTGGGTACAGACACTCGTGTGGTCCTCATTAATGGCCAGCCAGGCACTGGAAAGACCGCATTCTGTCTACAGTTAGTGGAATACTCCTGCTTTGGCCGGAGACAGATGCAGGCAAAGCAGCAGAAGGAGGATCCAGATGCCATCTATAGCCAATTAGGTGCATGCAATGAACGCATGCGAGGATTGGCCTCCCACATGGTGGGCTATCACTTTTGTCAGGCGGATGCGAATCTCACCTGCCAGGTTCCGGATTTTGTACACTCTCTGGCAGCCCAACTCTGTCAGGCGCCTCAGTTGACCTCGTACCGGGATTATCTTCTCTCCGAACCACATCTTCAGGATATACTCAGTGTCCGGGAGTGCATTGCGGATGCGGAGCGTGTGATGCGTCTGGCCATCTTAGAGCCACTTGCTCAGCTACATCGTGCTGGCAAAATACCAGCGAAGGTTGCTGTTATTCTGGTAGATGCACTATGCGAGGCAGAGTATCATCGTCCAGATCATGGGCATACCATTGCCACTTTTCTGGCCCAACTTTCGCCACATTTTCCCGCCTGGCTTAAGCTGGTGGCCACAGTGCGCACCCAAATGCTGGAGCTGGTCAAGGCGCCCAGTTACACCCAGCTCACTCTGGATAGTTGGGCGAGCAGCCAATCCCTGCAGCAGGATATGTTGGACTACATCAATGCACGTATCTCTCACTGTCCAGATATACAGCATAACATCGGTGGACAGCAGGCACAGACACAATCTGGCCAATCTCTGGCGAAATTTGTGACACATCTACAATTTCTGAGTCGTGGTTCGATGCTGTATGCTAAGCTCATTCTTGATCTGATCTCGCGTGGCCAACTGGTGGTCAAGTCTTCCAGCTACAAAGTTTTGCCTGTGTCTTTGGCACAGATCTTTCTGCTTCACTTCAATCTTAGATTTCCCACTGCGAGAAGTTTCGAGCAGACAGTACCCATACTCAATGTCTGCCTGGCTGCACTGTATCCCCTGACGCTGGATGAGATCTACTATAGCATGGAGGCACTGCAGCATGGCGAGGAGCCGCTCAGCTGGACACAGTTTATGCAGCGCTTTAAGCTGCTGGATGGATTTCTGATAAAACGATTGGACAACACATACATGTTCTTTCATAGTTCCCTACGGGAGTGGCTGATTCGTCGGGATGAGGGTGAATCAACCAAGTTTCTATGCGACGCTCGTTTGGGACATGCAGCCATTGCGTTTAGACTGTCACGATTGCAGGCACCACTGACGCCTCAACTCACTTTGGAACTGGGTCATCATATGCTCAAGGCACATCTTTATAGCAGCGGGAATCAAGCAACGCTCTCGCCAAGAGATCTGCAATCTTACTGGTTAGCTGGAGCAGCGGATAACATCTCTGCTGCCTTGGGTGCGCTACGTAATGTGTACAGTCCCAACGTGAAGGTGTCTAGATTGGTGCTCCTAGCTGGTGCCTCACCGGATCATCGCACAGATTATATGGGTGATGCTCCTATTCTGTGCATTGCTGCGCATGAGGGCATCTTGCCCATGGTGAGCCTGCTTCTTGAGTTTGGCGCTGATGTTGGACTTACCAACAGCCAAGGCTGTACGCCATTGATTCTCGCTGCCATGCGTGGCCATTGTGATGTGGTGCGCCGTCTTGTTGCCGCCGGTAGCAGCTTGGGACAGCTGGATACCACTCAGAGGTGTGCGTTGGTGCATGCCGCACGCATGGGACATCTGAGTGTAGTGCAATATCTGCTTGCCTGTGATTGGTCACCTCGTCCCCGCTCCCAGGATGTGGGACGTTCGCTGGCGTTGCAGCAGCCTTTAATTGGAGCAGCGGCTCAGGCACATGTTAAAATTCTAGAGGATCTGCTGGATCTCAACGAACATGAGCTGGATGATGAGCTCGGCGTGAATGTAAATGCGCTGGAGCCGAGCAGTGGGGAGTTGGCTTTGACAGCAGCATCTCGTCATGGTTGTGTGGATGCAGTTAGCATACTTTTGTCGCGTGGGGCACAAATCGATGCCAGGAATCGCCAGGGATACACAGCTTTGTGGCTGGCAGTAAAGGAAGGTCATCGTAGTGTGGTCGAGCAACTGCTGCAACGTGGCGCACTGCTAGATGAACCATTGGGACAAGCGCGCAAGACGCCTCTAATGATTGCGGCGGAGGAGGGACATCTGGAGCTGTTGGAGCTGCTGTTGGGACGTGGTGCTGCCTTGGAGGCAGAGGATCATGAGGGTTTCACGGCTCTGAGCTGGGCGTGTCTGCGTGGACACTTGGCCGCCACAAAGTGTCTTATCGAGCACGGCTGCAATCGTCACCACGAGGATCAGAAAAAACGGAGTGCGTTGGATCTGGCTGCGTATCAGGGTGCTGCGAGTTTGGTGCTCTATTTGTTAGAGCAGGGTGCCAATTTGGAGCATATTGATATCCATGGCATGCGGCCTTTGGATCGTTCAATTGCCTGCCGGAATATTAAAGCAGTGCAGGTGTTTTTGCGCAAGGGCGCCAAACTGGGCCCTACGACATGGAGCATGGCCAATGGCAAACCGGAGATACTGGTGGTGCTACTCAACAAACTGCTGGAGGACGGCAATGTGCTGTATCGCAAGAATCGTTTCCAGGATGCTGCACATCGCTATCAGTATGCTTTGAAGAAGATCTCTGGGCTGGAGCAGTTGCTCGAGCGGAATGCGGTGTTTGCCCAGCTGCGCACCAATCTGCTGCTAAATCTTTCGCGATGCAAGCGAAAACTAAATGTAAGTTAAGAATTACTAAATGCAAACCCTATAATTAAATAAACATTCTCTTTCGCTTGCAGGAACTTGATGCCTCCATAGATTTGGCCACGCAAGCCATTCTGCAGAAGCCACACAGTTATGAGGGCTATTATGCCAGAGCCAAGGCGCGCATGGAGCTGGGTGCTCTCAATGAGGCGCTCGTGGATGCCAACGAGGCGATGCAACAGGCTGCACAAAGCGGCATACTCTGCGAGGTCGTGGAGGTCCTGAAACGCATTCAGGCCGAGCTCCTAACGCGCATTACCAGTGAAGATCAATCTAGCGGCAAGTTGTCCGGCTTGGGAGCTGGTGCTTGTGCCATCTACGAATCTCAGCAAGAGATGACCGACTTGTAAATGTCCTTTGTTGTTATTGTAAACCCGACGTATCGTCGAATTTGTATCACAATCTTAACTTTAGAATTGTATAAGTGTAGCTTTTAGATCTGTTTTCTATTTATTGCCTTTGGACGATTTATTAATTTAAAAAAAAAATTTATTTTTACTCTACTTTTTCATGACGCATGTAAAATATAGTTGTAAAAAACATAAATTTATATTGCCTGAAAAATAAAATAATCGAATTTGTAAGATCAACAAAATAAAAGCGTATAAGACTTTTTCTAAGTTATAAAAAATTATATAATTGTAAGGCATACTTATGGGCTGAACAAAAAGTCGGCCATGCCTTCTAATCTCTTAAGCAACATAATATAGCATACTTTTTAGCTGTGCAATGCAATGCAAAATAAGATGATTATTTAAATTGTTCTTAATGAATAAAAGGCACAGATAACAATTTTTTTACCACAACTTTTGTTATTGCAAAAACAGAAATGCATATTTAACCTAACGTATTATATGTTTACGGCTAGAACTTTACAATATGATAAATAATACGTACAACATAACGCGTACTCTAGGCAATATTATTTGCATGGCATTATTTTGGGATGGGCAAATTTCAAAACAAATTTAACATTCAGTCTTGCTTTTGTATCGATATAAAAGCAGATTACTAACTAGCGCGTACCTTAAGCGGCAATAACTTGATAAAACAAATTGAAAAATATTAAACGGGTATTTCAAAAATTAACTGTTAATAAACTTTCAATGGAAATTTTGATTGTTGCAATCAATTTGTTTGATCAAATAATTAACCAGTAACATTACGAATGACATGTAAAACTAACTACACACAAACTTACAACTATAACTAACTAAACTAGTCAAATAGATCGACTCAATATGAGTCAGAAAAGGAACTTTTTGCAAGCTGGCTGTGCAAAATGCTTTCGTTGTTGCTATAACATTGCCATTTGAATTGCACATGGCAACAATGGCACTAGTATATGTATATATGATCAGATCCTTGGACTAAAACTTCTCGTCATCGATGGTTGTGCGGCAATTGTTAAGTGCCGATTGACGCTTCAACGTGCCCGTCTCGCAATCATTGTAGGTTTTAGACAACACTTTTGGTGTATTATTGTGGTGTATATTGTTGCGGTTCAGCGTTCCACTAGCTATGTTGCTGTTCTTAGCAGGCATGCGGAAACTAGATTGACGCTTGGGACGTTGATCATAATACTGCAAAAATTTATTCAGATAAATTTGGGTTGCAAGTTGATTATGTTTATTGCTGGGACACTTACGTCTTTAGTGGGCAGACTGGAATACTGATTGGGATATGCATCGAAACTGGCAATCGTTGTTGTCGTCTTGTTCAAAGCCTCCTCTGCACTCAGCAGGAACCGTCTACGCGTAAAGTGATATGTTGCCAAACAGCAACCCACTGTCATTAACAATAACACGCAGATAACAATAGGCAGCGTTGCGCTCGAAGCACTTTGAATTTCTGTTGGATAAGCTTAATGTTAGAAAACTGCTAAAATTTAGGTTCCTTCTGCAGCTTACCGTCGCATTCGCCTGGCACGCAAGCCGTCTTTTCAAATTCTGTGCCACGGCATTCCAGCGCTGTTGGCTGCTCCACTTCACAGCGGCGATGACGCAAACGGATGCCATCAATTGAACAAGATGACCATTCGCTCCAAGAGCTCCAACCGAGAAAGTCTGTGAAACGAAAAACACGTTTAAGAGAAATTTTTCCTTGTCCCTGTCAAAGAAATCGTACCTTCACATGGCACCATCTCGCACTTTTGCTCTTCGAGCGCTCGTCCGGAGCAGAGTCTCTCATGACCACCTAGACATTTCCGAGTACGTCGCTTCACACCAAGGCCACAGGTTACCGAGCAGCTAGACCACTCTGACCAACAACTCCATTCGTGCTCCAGCTGATGATCAATGCTGTTGTCCGGCTGTTCGTCAATTGGACAAGCTTGCAGATTGCAGGCGCGACTCTTTATATTACGACCACGTTGACGCTGTTGGGTTCCGCCGCCACAGCTGACACTGCAAGGCGACCAATCGGAGTCCACTGAATCTGTGGCATCATTGTGTTCGCTGTGCCGCTGACAGCTGCCATCCTGATGGCAATTGCGTGTTTCCTCCTTGGCCTGGGCTATGCGCACCGAACTAGGATCGGCGCTAGTCGCACGACAAGTGAATCGATATCGTTTTTCTACACGCAGCTCGGTTGCATTACCGGGGGAGGACGTTAGCCAGGGTGTCCAGCCGCTCAGCCTTTGCACTTCGCCACAGCTTTGCATATTACAATCCTCATAGTCTAGACGACAACCAGGGCAATCTAGTCCACCATTGAGGGGACGAGGGTCGTCGCATTCTCTTCGCCTCATACGGAATCCTCCACCACACTGGGCGCTACACTCGCTCCACTCACCCCACGGTCCCCAGGCACCATCAATGGCTTGTGGCTTGGCCACCGGACAGGGTGGCACGTGGGTACAGTACATCTCTGCATGCTCCGGTCCCAGACACATGCGACCTCCATGGGCCGGTCGTGGATTGCCGCAGGTACGACGACGCGTCTTTACCGCAATACCACACGTCTGGGTACAAGGCGACCAATCGGACCAGCTCGTCCATCCACCGTGCTGGGTGCAATTGGTCACCTGCGTGCTGATGCCCTCACAGGCACTGCCACCATGCTGTGGCTGTGGGTTATTGCAGCTTCTCTGCCGGCACAAGCAGTTGCTGTCTGGTTGATCATGCTGCTGACACTGGTTCCATTGGGACCAACTGGACCAACCGCCATCAATCGGTGCATTGAGTACAGGACAACTAATATGTTCGGGTTGCAACCAGGGCTTTTGCACGTCCGAATCAAGTGGGGTACAACGTTCGATGCGCTCATTCCAGCCACAATACGGATCCATGGCATTGAAGCAACTCGATTGGGAGACATGACGGCCGCAATGCTGAGCAGGAATTTTGGTAAGGGCCAGATCAGTGCCCAGGTAGAGAGAGTCGGTAACTTTAAGGTAGGACATATGCAAAAGCGCACTGCTGCCCGTATCATCAGCCTGCCACATCTCCACGAGGCACGTTTGCGTCTTCCCATCCTGTCCGTACTTTACCGATAGCTTTTTGATGTGGTTGCCATTGCAGGAGACATAGAGCACATGCAGCTGTTCCGACCTAGTCTGCACAATGTCGACGGCAATGTGCTTGAAACGTTCCAGTCGGGAATGATACAAGGGTTGAGCACCAATTGGTTGAATGGCTTGATCCATTAGCTGATAACGTGAGCTCTCTAGCAAATGGCCAAAAGCTGTTGCTCCCTTGGCACATTGGAACTGACTGCGTTGTTTGGTGTTCACCGTTTTCCATGCTGCATCCGAGTGCTCCTGATGTTTGAAGGCGCCCTCAAAAGCAGAATTAATTGCGCTCAAATTATAGGCACATACTGCTGATCCAAATATGCTTGAGCTGTAAAATTAAAGAGAGTGTTAATGGCATTCTTTTAGTTAGTTCAGACTTAATAACTTACCCCGATGTACTGAACGTGGCATAGAGCACATGCTCGGATTCCGCATACGACATACCCTGAATCTCATCAAAGTAATACGGATAATCACCAGGAAGTGAGCAATTAAGACGAGCTTTCAGAAACGATGTCCAATTGTCGCGCAACACCTGATCCCCGCCAGCATCGTTCTTGCAGACGCGAGCAATGCGTGAGTAGATTGCCTAAAAAGAATCAGACAACGAAAAGGTAGTTAAAATATGAAGAGTTTAGATTAATCAATTGCCTATCTCTCACCTTGCCACAGCTCATGTGTTCCACTGCAGATTCGCGCAGCAGGAAGTATACAAAATTCCCAGCCTCAAAACTGCCCACAAACTGAGCACCATTTAGCCAATTGTTGTTGTATTGCTTGGTACGAAGGAAACGTTTGCGATTCGCCTAAAAAAAAAGGTTACGAGTGAAAAGATTATTAAAGCTTAAGGGGATTACAACTTTGAATATGTTGGAATGAGTTTGGATTATAAAAGTTCATTGGTCTGGTAATAAATTTTGTATACTAACCCCATTGGATTGCACCGGAGCACGCGTGATGGCCACATCGCTGCCGGAGAAATCTGTGGCAGTACCGGCAAACATGTTGCCATTGGATGGCAAAAGGCTGGTGCTATTTGCAAGCGGGTGAAAGGGGCATTTGACCACACCATCATCAAACTGGGTGACATTCAGATTTTCCATCTGCCATGAGAAGAAACAACGAACGTTAATTTCAAATGTTGGATCTGTCATAGAAGTCGACTTGTCGAGAAGTCAACTAAACGACAGCAACGGCTATGACGATGACGACCACTCACCTGGCGCCATGAACAGCTTGGCTGGAAGGCGTTCGTCCCACACGCGTACAATTGGTTCTCACCGTAGCTGTGAAGCACGCGCACATAGTTGCGACACCAGCGCTCCGACTGGCCTTTCTGTTGGCACAAGAGTACGTTCGGTGGCGCTGCCTCCCAGCTGGCCCGCTCCAGTGGCTCCAAATCGAAAGACATGCGGTACAAGGTGTCTCTGCAAAGAGTCGATAAAAATGTAAGTTAGTTATGTATTTATGTTTGTATGGAGGAATGGTAACATTGTTAAATTCGGCCCACAATTGCTTGCTTTACCAATATGGCAATAAGTGTGAGCCCAGCCCCAGCATCTAGGTGTTATACCTCTCTCTTTCTCTCTTGCTATCTCTCTCGCAGTTGCCGCAACTATTGGCAGTTGTCATAATTTCGAACTGGTTGCCTGGTGCCCGTTAGTGCATTGAACTGCAAGGCAAACAGGTAACGATACCTGCCCAGGCACAGTGGTCCACATGCCACAAGCTGACATTTGAATTGGTCGCTTGTCTTGGTAGGCGTCTCATGTGGGCACTCAACATGATGAGCCAATTTTAAATTATTGCTTTATTATTAGACAAATGCTTTGAAGAAGTCCAATTAAGATAAAGCAACCGTTGTGTGGCAAGACAAATAATAAATGTCAGTTTGGCAAAAATACATTTCGTGTTTAAACTTTAGACTTTGAGACTTTGAAGAAACTATATTGAAGAGAGACATCTAAAATACTACTCTCAACAAAAATGATAACATTCCTATAATATTCCATGACATGAACGTTATGAAAATGGTTCTTCTATAACTTTTAAGTGTTTTAAGCATTGCAAAAATAAAGCTTCTTTCTCTCATTTAATCTTAGCCAAATACCACTGTGCAAAGCAGTGCCACTAACCACAGTGCTAACACACACACACACACACAGTATTGGCGCAACAAATACGAAGATCAATAGATCAAGTGCATACGAATGCGCATTGCAATCGAACAGATAAATTGTTACATCTCGCACTGGACACAGCATTGGCGACTAGAATTCGCTTGAAGGAATGCCGCCGTCCAGACGTCGCCATAATACGACGCCAGCTAAACAACACATAGCCCACAGTTACTTTGTATAGTTTGAGACAAGCTACTATTGGAGAACTCACTTGATGCAGTTTAGCAGCTTAGAAAAATGACGCTAGAATTTGCTGCGTTAAGCAATATACTATGTGGGGACCACTGCAGATCGGACCGGACCGGATCGTATCGGTATGAGTGTCAAAGATACTCGCTCAATACTGGCCCAATCAATCAGTCAAAAGCAGCTGCCACGCGTGGCGCGTGGCTCTCTTAGCTGGTTAGTACGTAGTGGTGGTAGGAGTAACCCGAGCTTAAGTCCACTGGCATGCTTTGTGCGACTTCTGCGGTACGTGATGATGTTGGTAATAAAACGAGCCAAGGATTGGCAAAAAACAAAAATATATACATACATACGAAAACCGAAACACACTAAATCGACAGACGCCCTTCCCCAAAAGCAGCTGTCATCAACTTTGTGTTTGGTGTGTGCCGTCGAAGACAGCACCGCGTTGGCAGATGCAAAATATAAAAATGTTTTTAGTTTTGTCATTATTTAAAATATGATATTCAATTTTACATTAGCACAAGCTGCATAAAATGCCAATATAAATAATGTTGGATAGCCATTAAACTGGCTTTTAGTATGTATAATTTACATAAAGTAATACAATACAGTAATGGGAATTAAGTAATTAAGTTTTAGCCATAAAAAACCTTGACATCACTTTAAAACATTTTTTTTTTTAATATCTATAATACGTAAAATTAATATTAACTAACCGATAAAAAATTATGACTTAGAATATTGATTATATATTTTATGAATAAAAATATTATACAGTGGAACTTTCATATAACTAACGTATAAAAAAGTATTCTATATAACGAATTCATTTTCAGAACCCTTAAATTTGTTCTAAGAAAAAACTATTTTATATTCCAAATTTTCTCTACAATAAAGTTTTTTCTTAACTCAATTGGAGTTGAATAAAGTTAATTCAGTCGAAAATATCTATCTAAAAATCTGAGTTATCTGTAAGTCTTATCTAAAGCTTGTTTGGAAAGGTTGTGATAAGAGTTAACAGCCAAACACGGTTACAGTATATATTTCAAGATGGTTATTAACTGTTTTCCAATACGATCAATTGCTTAGTGTCTAAGCCACTCTAAGCTTTGCACATTAAAAAAAAACTTAAGGGTTTCCAATTTCGCTTTATTGAGCAAAAGTCAAGAGCTGTTAGTCTATAACGGAAATCGACATGTGAAATCTGAAAATGACGTGACAAATGCCTCGTAGCAAAAAAAAAATATCGCCAATTGGCAAACGTGCAAACAAACAAAATAAATTGTGACCAGACTAAACGGCTGTAAAATTTAATTTTTGCTGATTGTGTTAAGTTGTTAACGATTGCTGTTTATATTTTATTTATTTTTTTACGGTGTGCGATTACAATTTATGTACAGCCAAATATTAAGGAATTATCACAAACAACAGCTTTTTTGTTAATTGAAAATTGTAATAAACAAGAACTTAAATTACCAACCATTTGTACTAACTTGAGTCTAAAGTAGGCGCAAATTGTACACTTGGGTTCAGTGCTCCCGTTTCTTTGGCAGCAGCGATAAGCAACGGCCTTGCAAATAAGCAGAGCTTCCCCACCAATCCACCAACCCAGCACTCCCATTTTGTTGTTGTTGTTATCTTTCAACTTGAAGCTGGCGAATTTCATTTTGAGGTGTGAAAAGTCGATACACATACACACATATATTTTTTAGGCTCAGCTGCTTACTTCTTGTTTAGTTTCTTTTGATTTTTTGTTATTTGTTCTTATTGTGCGTTGCCATTTTGCTTTAAGCAAATATTTGCTTACTGTTTTGTCAGATGTTTAATTTGTATTTGCTTCAATACTTTTTGCACCTTCGTTATCGCCAGCTCTCCAGCGAGAAGCGTGCGTGCAAATACTGAAAACAAGTGTTGGAAAAACAATGTTGCGGATCGTTTCATATCTTTAGTATGTTTATAGTTCGTTGTTTTGTAGAACAGCATGCACTTAAAAGATAACTCGGGCATGAATGCAACTAATTGTAGCCGGGTTGCAGGCAAAACGAAGCCTACATGCGACAGAAATTCAAATTGTCAACGCCTTTTCTTGTTTTCAAACTATTATATTAAAAATATTTGAGGATTAAGTTGAAGACAAAGTGTTAGTTTAATATTTGGTTTCTAGTGACTCCAACATATTACGTTAGTAATAATTAAAATCCTATCGATCAAAACGTTTGACCCATTTACAGATGAGTCGCGTGGCTGCCTTATTAACAAGCAACAAGCAACAAGCAACAAGTGCTCAACGTATAGCTTTCAATATCTGCATATGCATGCAACTTTGTATTTCATTTATGGGATTTGCCTTTGCGCATTTGCATTCACAATTTTTGCACACACCTTGCGCCGTGGCTAAGTTTTGAGCGACAAGCGCGCGACAAGATAACAAAAAGGCCTTTTTGTAAGACGGAGACGGAGGGGTTGGCAGCTGTGTGTGTGTGTGTGTGTGTATGTATCGTGTGGAGCTATTAAAGAGCTATGAATGCAGCCATGTGTGGCTTGGACTGTGGCGCCGTCTGTCCAGCTGTGGACTGTGAATCAAGTGGACGGCAATCTTGCGACAAGCGTGGGCGTTTTGTCTAGCGCCTGTTTGGCGACAGCTCGAGGCGATCGTGGGGCTGTGGGATTGGAGGGAGCTAACGGGGTTGACTTGTAATTAAAAGCTGCCCCGTTGCTCCGTTAAGATCTTGTAAGAGAAATAAACCGCAATAAACTGCAGTTTGCATTGGATTTCAGCATTGAAGCACTGCCTACGCCATCTTAGCGCATTCCTTCCTCGCTCTCAATCTTTGAAACTGTTCCACAATTTTTGGTTTTTTTTTTTTTTTTTTTGCTTTGCATAGAAATATGCAAAACGCCCCCCTTTGAAAATTTGGATTCGAGTATGTGTTTTACTTTACATGCTTTTGCCTTGATTAATTTTGATTTCAATTTCGTTGCTTTAACCCGGTAGCCGCTTAAACTGACTGCCAACCACTTAACGTCTGTCAAATGAAGTTTGTATCTCAGCTCGAAAATTACCACACAGAGTCAAAAATTATAGTAAAAAAACTAAATAAATTGCTTAATTGGTTATGTATGTACTTTCCCATAAGATTCGACTTAAGATATTTTCATTATGGTTTACAAGCAACAACAGGTTCGATTTGTGGGAAACTTAAATAGCTGTGCAGGCAGACCCCGGGTGTTAGGAGTTAAGAAATCCCTTAGTAAAATAAAGAATTTTTCACCCTTAAAGCGCTTTTATGACAAAACCTTTTTTCATATGAAACACAGAGCTCTGTAAATTTTTATAAATTCAGCAATTATTCTTCAAGGAAATCCAAAATTCGGAGCTTTAAATCTTTTTCCTTGAAGTATTTTTACTTCCATCATCCAAAAACTGTACATTCCAACAAAGGAAATTTTGTGTCTCTTGTTTTCGTAAATTGTTTATGTATTTTGGTTTCCTTGTTTATGTTACTTTATAAGGTAATGTTCAGTCATATGTGTAAACACACATTTCAAATGCTTCCCAGCGTTGCATTTGCATGGTCCATTTGCGCCAAGCCACAACAGCGCTTAAATTCCCAGCAAAAACTTAGTAAAGACGAAAAAAAAAATAGCCTTTATATAAAAAAAAAGGTTGCTGGTTGTTAACTGAAAAATAAAATAAAAAAACCAACAAGGAAGAAAAGGGAAAGCAAGCAAAAAATAAAAAAAACGAAAAACAAAATGGTATATTATTTTAATGCAGTCTATATCAAATTTCGGGCGACAAGACCCCAATGTACGAGTACGAATACGAGTACAATTACGCGACGTGCAAGTGGCAGGCAGTTGCCTCGTCAGTCGCTTCGTCACTCCACAGTCGTCAGTCGTCATGGGAGCCGTTGGAATAGTTTCTTTCATGAGCTCGTCCCCGACTTGTATATGTTGTAGTAGAAAGCCGCTCGTAATTCGAGCCTGCAGTCGTGTCAAGTGTGTTTGTGACTATGTCTGATGTATCTGTTTGCCAGACAAGGAACAATTGCATTATGCCTCATACTTTGTCCCTTGCGCACCTCACCCTTCGCCCCACTGCATGCCAATGAATCTACAATTACCCAACTTTTTTGAGCCGACCACAAAAACAGACAGCAACAGCAAGAGTTGAAATAGTTATATTGCTACAATTAAGTTGCGGTATCTGATTAGAAGAAAAAAATCGGTTCACATTGTGGTTTTTTTTTTTGTGGTTTTTTGGTGGTGTGACGATGGTGCAACAGCAAAGACAAGAAATTGGCTAAAGTAAGGTCAAACAGTGGCGGTTTTATCAAACAAAACACGAAAGATAAAATTAACCCGACTAATTATTTAAGGATTAGGCCACTTATGTAGTAAATAATCATTGTTTAGCAATGTTGTCTGGCAATAGGGGTTGTTTAGTACAAAAAGGAAGATACACTTTTTGCTACTGAAAAGAGTGCGGTATCTCAAAATCCTCTTTGAAGGATTTAGAGGAAATACATTAAATTTGTATAAGTTTTTCTTTCTCTGAAGAATGCGATATCTTAAGTCCATATATCAGTTGAAAAATAAAATAAAACACTGTCCACAAACAGCGTTCCGTCTAGTCACTTAACTTATTATTGCTATCAAAAAAGCCTACACCTTATAATAAAGTCGACTATATTAAATATTATCATGCCCACGCAGTTATCTATCCAACTAGTTATCTATCCAACGCCTACTTGCCTTACATACATATAAAGATAGTTATTAGTAAGTAGAGCAACTGCCCTTCGTTATCATAAAGTTGCCGCATGGCCGCCACAATTTACAGCATTGTAAAAAACTAAAACGTAAGAGAAATCAAAACACAAAATGAAACGAAGGTAGACAAACAAAATAAACCTGCGACGAATGATTGACAAACGAAAAACGAAAGACGAAACGAACGCAACGACGACGACAGTTTGATAAACGAGGCAATTCGAATCTGAATGTACCTTAAACGAGCACATTATGTGCCAAGGGGTTAAGATGGATCTTCTATGCAGTTGAAGGGACAACAATTCGTTTCTTATCGTATTATTATGAGTGAAATCTCCTGCGAGCGAGCGAGAAAACGTTAAACACGTAAGAACACAGCCTGAGAGAGTATCATCAAATTGCAGAACAAACAGTAAATAGAACTACATGCGTATGAATCTATGTATCTCTGAGACTGGGCAGCAGGCACTTGTTGAACGTCGTACTTTTTGTATTTTGTTTGGTTTAGTTGTTCTACTTGCTGTACTTTGTTTGTGTTTACTGTCGCACTGCTTCGTAAGATAAAGTTGTTGATTATTTTCAGATTTGGGCTATAAGCCAGTTGCGTGCTCTTTCAATTTTAAAAAAAGAGATTCACTGCCAAAAAAAAAAACACACACACACAAAATCCTTATCAGCCTTACATAATAATCTATGCCACTTAGTTTCGGGCCTGTTTTACCTATTGTTTTGACAATTTTAATTGTTTCCGTTTACTTAAGTTTTCATATCTCAATTGGCGCGCACAGTCATGCTGAGTCAATCTACCAAACCCCTGACAAAAATAAAAACAAAACCTCTAAATTCTTACCTAGCACCAACAATAACCTGCTTTCTGGCCACATCGTATAGCAATTCTGAATACCAAGTCGTTTCGGGATCGTAGTATCGTTTGGCGGTTGACATCAAATCTGTGAAAAATAAGTCAATAAACATTTTTATTAGTATTGGCTATTATAAATCATAGTCAACTGTAGTCAAATTTATGTCATGATTGAGTTTCATGAAACTGTCAATAATTTATAATATAAAATTATTTTGGTTATGCATAACTCTAAAAAAAAGCCACTTAAGCCCATGTTGAAAGCCTCCACTCAAAAAAAATAAATAAATAAACAGAATAAGAAAATAAATGCGTATATAACAACAACAAAAATCACTGTCAACAAAACTTTTTTCTGAGTTTTGCGCTTCGAGGCGTACTTCAAGATGCATTCCACTTCCATGCAAAAAATAAAAAAAAAACCTACAGAATCGAGCAAATATTGAAACAATAAACACGAAGCGCTCTTTCTGATTAAAAGCCTCTATATATTCTTATAGGGGTGCTAAGATTCCCGAGAATTGACATCTCTGTTGACACTGGTTAGGACTGAATCGGCGTAAGCTTACAACCTGTTTGTTAGTTTCTCTTCTTCTTCGCATGCTTCTTCTTGCGTAATCAAGTACTTAAATAATTGGTTGGCTACTTAAGAACTGGCAGACATCAACCCAATTTCCTAAATGCTCAGCATTCGAGTGTTGTTTGGCTTGATTGATTGCTTGCTTTGCCAATTGACACACATTTTTTATTAAATGTAATTTTTGATAATCCACAACTTACCTTGATATGATATGTAACGCGAATCATTTTCCAATAACTCAAAATTCGACTGCACCTGGTAGTTATTTATCAGTGCCGCCCTCGTGCTTTTCGGGCTTTGTAGGGTTAAGTATAGTAGAAGTAGATGCCACATCTGGTGCTGCATTTTGTCATATTTTAAAATTAGCATGCTGCAATAAACAGAACAAAAGCATTGTTTAATAAGAATTTTGCAAACACATCATAGATATTAACATATATTCCGGATCTTAAGATGTATTTAAATGTCGAAAGTTCGACAGCAATAATTTGTTTGAAATGTATTAAGCTTTTGAGTTAAATTAAATAACTTATGTGGGTTAAGTGAAAGTTTGACTTTTTAACTTAAACTATTTAGTTCAGTATTAAGCTCGTAGGCATGTCCAACTGATTAAGAGTGATCATTTAAGAGCAAATCGAACACACTTACTTAATATATTTGTCACGTAGAGCTTAAAGCAGATTATGGATGCTTTTCCATTCAACTTTAGATTGCAAAAGCGTATAGTGTAAGTATTTATTGGTTTGATAGAATACAGATGAAATAAAGTTATCACAAAATCACAATTCATTCAGATCAAATGATTTTCTTAGTACACAATTGGTTTTTGTAAAAACACAGCACAGATATAAAACTTAAATAGTATTCATTTGTAAAGAATGTAAAATAAATGCGACACTCGGAACGATACGAAGTGTTCTTTTATTACTCTTCAGAGCTGGTCGCGCATGCCTCGAATAAAACGAAGTGAGCCGCGCAGCGAGTCAAAACAAACTGAGTTGCGAACCTGCAAACGAAACGTACGACACCACAAGCGAACGAGCGTGTAAACAACAAAACGGGCAAAGAGCGAACGAGCAAACGGAAAAACAAGCTAACGCTGAACTCACGAATGAACGAAACAAAGCAAAGGAGACGAGACGCCGACGCGTTATTGCGGCCCACGAAGATGTTTGTTTTTTGAGAACCGGCTTCGGCCTGCGCAGAGAGCTCGCTAGCAATAACAACAGCAACAAATAAAGATTGGGCCTGCGGGGCTTAGCGTGGTTGGGCGCGGTTGCAGTGGCAGCAGCAGGGCAGGGCGCTCATATATCATGCGACAACAACGACAAGCAAGCAACTACTTCTTACTATGGCTCGAATCTTTGGGATCGTCGCCCATTTCAGCCACACCATACAGCCAGTGGCTGCAGATTGACAGACGACGCGACGTCAGACGGTCGGGCAAGGGACGTGCCCAGAACAAGGACATGAAAACAAAAAATAAAAATAAAGTATATAAATGCATTTGCTGAGTCTGCGTTTTAATTTGGTAGCCCAACAAATTGACATTAACGTCGCGCCACATAAGGGCACGTGATATTCGACCCGGCCGACAGAACTGATCTTATCTGAAACTCATATTCCTCCAGACGACAGTTCTTTACATCTTATGATATATCTGATTAGTTTTAGTTTGTTAATTAGTAAAAATATATAATTGTCCAGGCTCCGACTTATATTCTTATAATGAATATTTCTTCTAATGTAAGTAGAATTTGAATTAACGATTTAAGCAACTCACGATTTAACACTTTTGCCAAATAAAGTTTCATTGCATTTTTTATAGTCAAATGCCAATCACGTTTATTGAATTAACTTTTATCGCAATCGGTTGCAATATATTTTTAAATGTGTTTCAACCGATTGCTAAAATACCTTTAAAGAACATTTTATGGGACATTATCATTAACTCTTCACTTGCGTACTTTGTTAAAAGTAATAAATTCATACGCATTAGTATCTAAGTAAGTGTTTAGTTTATGATCTCAGTAATAAGATCTGGGTCGCCCACTGGAAATCAGTAACATCAACCGAATCCTGCTGCCAATTGCAAACACAGCCTTGACTCTGTAAGAGTTGTGTGAAAACACAGCTGGTGTTGGTTGACAAAAGAATAAATTCAATGTGCCGATGCTAAGAACACGATCTGTGAGGATCGGCCCCGAGAGTGTCCATACACACATTTTCTATGTTTGTTTATGCCACAGCATGCATGCACCAAAAAGAATCAGAAGTCTAGATAGTCTCTAGAATTAAGTGTGGGTTGGCAATCGAAAAAACATGTAGCTACGACAGTGAACGACAGCCCGAAGCTATTGTCTGGGAGTTTTCTTTTTTGTACACGGAGTTTGGAGACGGTGGCTAAATATGCTAATTTCGGTAGCAACAACTGAACAGACGACGACGCCTTGTTGCATTTTCGGGCACTACTAGTAATTTACGGCTTAGCTTCTTGGCAGCCGATTGTAATGCAAAAGACCCTCAGGTAGAAATGGACGCTTCCTTTGTTTTTTCAACCTTTTGACTAACATCGCACGTGAGTCACGGAAGTGAACATAAATTATTCTGACCTTATCACTCTGAAAGAGAGACAGAGAACGAGGGAGATACGAATGTAAATCCTGCCCCTTCCGGATATTTTATGATTTTCACCTGTCAATTCTGTTATAAATACATCGTATAGGGTTTCCTTCATTACGTTTGGGGTGAAAGTGATTGCTCAGTTTTGTGGCTTGTCAATATTTGCATTTGGCTTTAGTTAGAGTGTTTCAGACCGAAATAAAACTCCTTAGTTTGGATAGTAGATAACATACAGAAGGCATGTTTTGTGATTGGCGTCAAATGGGGTTTACAGAATAGACAAAGTTCTTTATTAAGCTCAATGTATGAACTTATACAGCTGTTCAAATTATCAAACATGTTAAAATAGTAATGAATTACATAAAGGTGGATGTAGGTCAGACTTTCTTACCGAGGGAATCTACGGAATTTTCACATTCTAAATGAATTTGTTTGTTATGGCAAACGATAAATATATCATTTACACCATTAAACGCACAACAGGAACTCCATTTCATATCCATTCATAGTCGCTATCTTAAACTTTCAAAACGTGATGTTAGTTTTAATTCCAAGCACACACACACACACACACTGGGCACTAAAATTTTATGACCAGCCAATAAATTTACAATTATTGAAAACGGTGGAGATGGAATAGTGCAGATTTTGCGTAACCCCTACACTCATTGGTTGTATGAGTGCGCGTGAGTGTGTGTGTGTATGTGTGTGTCCAATCAACGCAGTTTGTCGATTCGGCATGCAAATTGAAAAGGCCTCTAAATAGAATTGAAACCAATGAAGGAAGTACTACAAGATGAAATATGACAATGAGTTGTGTGAAGACCACTTGTGCCTGAGTGCACATCGATTGGGGACAATACAAAAACATTAAAAAATTATGAAACGCCATACAAAAAACCAAGCATGATAGCCCAAATAAATACCCTGCAGGTCTAAAACAAAATGAAGAATTGCTGGAAAATATTTAAGATGGTTTAGTGTTATAGATTTTCCCATTAGTTGTGAAAATTATAGAAAAAAAAACTCTTTACAAAGCAATTAATTGTTTAGTTAGTTTTATTCTCACTTTCACAAACTTATCGAACCTTTTGTACCCATTTTCATAAAAATAGGGTATTGATAGAGCAAACATAAATTTTAAGCTTGTTGGGAGCAATTAAAAGGCTTTGGTGTCGCATAGCAAATTTCTAAGCAATTAAATATACAAACAAAATATGCTAAGCAACTTTCCACCCAAAGATGTAAACATAAACATAAAACAACATTAACTATAATGCGATAAAAATACAAATAAATTTCACACAAAAAAAAAAGCCAAAAACCAATGCCACAAAATAAATGGTATTCAATAATTGTCAAAATCTAGCTAGCGTCGCGAGTTATTTCCAAAATAACATGATTGAAAATTAAAGCGTCTGCTTTAATTTATTAATACACAAAATATGAGTCGACGACCCGCCGTATGCCCAGGTTCAAGCTCAAACTGTCAGTCGTAAATTTATGGCACCATTTAAAGGCGATAAGCGCCTCCAAAAGCTGATCTGACATCAATGCGGAACCAAAGCAAGAGCGAAGTGCGTGTTTGGCAACTAATTTAAATTAGAATTACATATTTCACTTGAATATTGTGTAAACAAGTTCCAAAATCTAAACAAATCAAGTGTTGAAAGTATTAATTTGTAAATGAGCAAATGAGTGAACAAAATGATCAAAAAACTTTTAAAACGCGCTCATTTATTTTTTTGCATAATTTACGTTTAATGATATGTAAATAGATACAACAAAACTTAATAAATACCAATAATGTACACAGTATCTTGCTCATTAACTTAAACTGGTTTTGTTTAAGCAAACTAAACCAAATCATCAAATTATTATTATCAATTGTGAAAAATGCGTTTAGATTCTTTTCTTTGTAATTTGACAGCAATATTTGGAAAATGTAACCTAAACTTTCCATATTGATTTACATCGATATATTTCTTAGCTCGACCCGATTTCTTTATTTACTATCAATCTTACTTTCCTATTGACAACACTTTTTCTTGTTTTTAATCTATTTTACTCTTTCTGTCTGGTATTTTTTTATAATTCCCTATGCTCCAAATCCCAGATTCTTGTCAGTAACTCATATCAAACTTTCCCATCTAACAAACTCACTTCACTTCATTAAGTTAGTTGTTTGTGCCGACATGGTGACCATAAAAAAAATCGACGATTTGCATATAAATATCGTTACCATGATTTAATTTGAGTCATTATATCTAGTAGATAAACTAATTTATCAATATTTGTTTGTTACTTTTGTAGCGCTTACTGTGACATAAATAAGTTTTAACAACTCCTACTGTAATCGAAATAAATGGACCATGGTTTGGTTTTATGCTAATATCGCGCTTTGAATTTGTTATTTATGATGCAACATGAAATACAAACAAACAACACCAACAAAATATTGATCTTTTACAATTCCACCTGCTGTGTCCCTAATAATGTCAGTTAAAAAAATTAAATATTCCAAACACGCCGCACACCAAAAAAAAAAAAAAACACTTTTGAATTCAAACTCGAAAGCTTGCACTAAAATTCGCAAAACATCGCTTACAAACGTTAAAACATAAATACAAAATTAAAAAAAATACCATCAAATTTAGAGCGCTGTCCGCCATACTTGGAGCTAAGTCAATTTACAACTTTTGCTCACAACAAAGTTTTTGATTACGCTTTGAATTTAGCAACGATTTGTTGGAAACGTTCTTTATTTAGACAGATTAATGAGTGCGCCTGCCTCGCTGGCTGGCTCTGGTGTCATTTCATGCTTTTCAGTTGTCAAATTAAAGGCTACGCAATGATCATACAACAGAATTTTGTTAACTATATATGTACATATGTATGTGCGACTGCGTCTTAATGTCTTAATGGCCTCTCTGTGCTGACAGCATACAATTGGGCACATAAATTATGACAGGCACTGTGCAAATTAGATACATTACTTTTTTTTGACATGCTCAAGTGTGAAAATTAGCTCAAACAATTGCATGCGTGTTGATGTGTTCTAATATATGGTTATTTAAATCCAAAGGCATATGCAAAAAATATGTTCACCCTAACATCTATAAAGATGAAACTTCCTTTCTTACAGTAAAAATTAATGAATTTCGGGAGTTTTCTTTTTTACAACAAATGAAAGTCACATTTATACCCCCAAATGTTTAAGGTATATACAAAATTGTTATAACCTTAATTCGTAGCAAATAAAACAACAACAAAAAACCAAGTACAATGCTCCAATTGCCTTTTTATAACCCTTGGCTAACGGCCAAACCGGGAGAAACAGCTATAAAACCATAGCACTTTTATTGATGTGTCTTAGTCTTGTAGTGTGCTATAAAAATTTTTATATAAACAAGTTCTTATTATTTAAGCAGAATTGCCAAAGAAATAATAATAAAAAAAAGTCAAATAATAAACATGTTGTAGACCACACAAGAAAGTTAGTTTGGGATACTCAGGTTTTTTGTTACGAATAAAAATGAAAATTTTGTAGAGTCATAGATGTTAATAGAAATTTTTTTTGTTAGGCCAAAGCTTAAAATAACACAATCGAGTGCAATTACAAGCAATTGAGTTGAGGATATGAATGGTATGTGTGGTATGTATTTATGATTTTGATTGCTTCTGGCGAAAACCAAATTGGGAATAGTATTTTTATTTTTTTTTTTTTTTTTGTGTGGGGTGTGTCTGTCATTTTGGTCTAATCCAGAAGCCAAACAAAGTTCCAATAAGAAACTGAATTTACATAAATTTCAATTGGCGCGCCTTCCTTTGCGTTTTTTTTTTATATTTTTTTTTTGTTGCCAACTCGTTGAATGTCTTCATTTCAAGTTAATTTCCACTCTTTTCGGCTTGGCTGTGGGTGTTACTGCTGCTCACACAATTTATGTGCGACAGTGAAAGCCATAGAAATATGAGGCACAAGAAATGCCACCAGGCCTTATAAATCAACTTAAATGTCCCATGGAACGCACCCTTTTAGTTTCGTTTATTGTTGCTGTTGTCCAAAATATCATAAAAGGATTAAATGCTCATAAATGACCCCGACACAACAATGGTAGTGTGCGATCACAACGGCGTGTGGTCTTCCACAAAAACATTTTAAAATTAAAAAGAAAATTATTTTACTCAAAAGGAATGTCATGCAATTGAGCTGCGAAAGTAAAGTTAATTTCAGTACCTTGTAGTTTTATGTGTTAGTATAAAATGTAACTTGATATTATGGATGGACATTTTTGTTTTATTACTTTTTGTAACATGTCAGTCTCCAACTGATTATTAACTAAGAGATTTTAATAGCATATAAATCACCAATCAAAAATGCAATCAGTCAGTCTTTAATTTGCACAGCTTATAAACATTAACTGCCTGAAATCATTTTTTAACTTACACCTTTGGTCGTAAAAAAAAAATGCTCAATAACATTAACAATATACTATATGTTTGGGCATTTAACACTTGAACAAAAGCCAACAACATAAGGCCATTAAGTAAATTTACATAAATCAAAATAATGTTAGCCAATGCAAAGACAATAATACAAATCGAGCCACGAAACGGCATTGAATCTAACAACAACAACAGCTATTCAAAACTAATGTCGCTGGCATTTGTTAGAATATTGTGTTTGAATAGCCAACGCAGTAGATTGGCGCAAAGTTTACCAAGAATCTGAGAATATAAGAAAACCGAAGGTGTTGATAATTTATTATTATTATGAGCAACGGCATTGTTAACTACCTTTGTTTGCGCTACGACTGAATTCCATGAGCCGTGTCTCGATTTCTAAGGTGTTTAAGCAGTCGTTAGGTAAACTTGACAACGAACTTAAACAAACAAATGGTCTAAGCCGAATCAATAAACTGCTTGATTTTCTTTTTTTGTTATGCAAAATCTAAGGCAGATCTATGTTGTTGGCTTATCAAAAATGATTTATAGAGAAAAAAAATTGAATATGAGGTTTTAACACTCAGTCTGACACACATCAAAAACAAAAACAATTATACATAAATTATTCAAAATTTTAGGTCAATTAAATATAATGTCGACAACATACACGAGCATCGAAGAAGAAGTCATGGACTATCTATTCGAACAGAAGTTGCGCGAACGTGATCTACAGCTCCAAAGAGACGAGATCAAAACAACCATGAATAAAATCGAAGAACAATTGGGTCTGCTGCAGGATCGCGATGATGACCAAACCTGCATGATTGCCACGGGTAATCTCTATCAGCTAAGCAATGTCAAACAGGTGAAGGAGGCTCTTTTGGCCAATCTGACAGCCTGTATGCAACCGTATCTTAAAGTTCATCGCAAACTGACACGACTGCAGCGCAACATTTCTGAAGATCACACCATATTGTATGTGAATTACATAAGTAATCCAAGTAACTAAATCTCAAGAAAACATTTGGCAAATCAGAGTTAATAAAAATATTGTTTAGCAAAATTGATAATAATTTCATAAATTTTTTAATGAAAATAATTCGGTTCATTAATATGTGCCTGAAGGTTAGTTAAAAAGAATTATTGTACTTTATCTCAACTTTTAATAATTTTTATGGAAATCTCCAGTCATTGTTCAAGTTCAAAGACAATCGTCAACATGGTTAACATTTGAAAACGCATTAGTGCCCAAAAGTAACAACAACAATAACATCAACAAACACATACACACTCGAAAACATCCCACGACAAATTTGAGAAGCTGCACTGCGTCTGAACTTTTTTTTTGGTTGTAATTTCACTGTGAGTTGGCGGTTAAAAGAAGGCATCATCTGCCAACAGACCCGAAAACTTGTCATAATTAAATGTGTAATATTTGTCTTCGCTTTCGACACCTTTGCTCCCTTCCTTTTCCACTTAAGTCGTCTGCGCAACGAGCCGTGAGCTACGCACGCGCTCACTGCGTCAACTTTGGGAGACAGAAAGGGTAGAAATGGAGATGGCTTACGTGTAGTCGGATCGTGTAAATTATAAAAAATCATGAACATTTCATCAGTTTTTAAAGTCTATTCCCCAGTTTCAATTTACTCGCAACTGCAACACATCGTTCCGCTTGCCTTGTTCCAAAAGTGAAAAGTGCGTCGACTCATTTTTTTTTGTGGCCTATTGTGTTTCCCGCGAGCTTTGTGCCTGCTTTTCATTATGTGTGTGTTTTGTGTTTTAAACTTTCGTTTGTGTGTTTGTTTTTGTTTTTTGCTTTGGCTTACAATTCGTTGTGTTGTTTTGTGTGTTGACGCTGTTGTGTTTTTGGATGCTGCGTCTCCATTTCTGTGGCACGTGCGCTCAACTTAAGTGGCCCATGTGGAAATTAACTACAGTTCCACATTAAGCCGTTTTTTAATTGGTAGCTTAATGAGATTATATCTTTAAGTTTAATATTTTAAAGTAGTTCCATTATGTGTTTATAAATTGATTGTTAACTTTTGCCGGTTCGTTAAAGAGTTCAACTTTTTATCGCGGATCCATTTATGCTGCATTTCCTATTGGGCATGCTGCTTTTATTGTTTTATTTGACAGCATTTTTTTTTTTTTGTTTTCAATTTAAAAATCCATCAATTTGATTTACGTAAATGTTGAAAAAGTTTTGTTGCTGCTGAATTACGATTGTTAACGATTTTGCTGTATTTTTGTATTGTTTAGTTTGTCAAACCCTTGGCTCGTGTTTTCACGTTGTTAACAAGCCTGATTAATGGCCATGATTAGCATAAGTAAACATTACACAAATTTAGTACACAATCGTTTTTTTATTTCAATATTAGATTTGCAGTAACAGAGAAACTCCGGCCGTTCAGCCCAACAAACAAGTGCACAACCAACAAATGGGTGTATCAAGCAGCAAAACTGTGCCGACGTTAATTAGAAAACCACACAAAAATTTGCATACAAGACGAAAATTGGTGGGTAAAAATTGAGTTGGCCTGCAAATTTATGCGCCAAGCCGGCGGCCATTTGGCGTTTTTCAAACGCTGTCACTGTCAACTGTCAGTTCAAAATCAAGCACATAAATTCGAAACAAAATAAAAAAGCATATGTAATTGCTTGAGCAAATACCTGAGAAGATTGGCACATATTCTACCCGAATAATAATTGTATAATATAGTGTGGGAACAGCATTAAATAGTTAAGAAAGATTCTTTTAAGGATACTTTTCCAAAACATTTGATTTTTACTTAACTATTTACTCACCTATCTTAAAGTATTCATTCATTTAGTTTGTAAAGGTTGAAGCTGCAAATAAATAATATAAAAAAAACACGATACATTATAAAACAACATAATGATGATATGCTTACGGCATAGGCCAAAATCGTATTTATATTTGTGGAATAATTAAGTAGACTGTTTTATTGGTGAGCATAAATTATGGGATTAGACCAAGACAAGTCTCAGGCACAATAAAGACGAGCTATTTACCATTCGAGGACCCTCGAAGCTTTAAGTCAAACGTGTGCCACTTGATGATCGCCCCCATACGAACCCACACAAACGAATGTATGTTGGATTAACAAATGCTATAATACTACCATAATGGTGTCATTTTGATATGCGATGTGCTGCCAACGCCAAAGACGCCCCCATGCCACGATCTATAGTTGGCCTAATCTTTGTCTTAGCCAACTCGCAAAAGCTCACAATGCTCTTTTCACATCGCACCAGTGGCTTTGTTTGGCTTATTCGTGTTAGGCGTGCGTTTAAACTCATTAATACAGAGACTACGATGAGATCCAATCCACGCTAATACAACTCCAACTGTATATATACATTGTATTTATATGTATATATATTCAAGCACGGCACAGTGGGCCAACTGATTTGAAATACTCACAAAATAATAATAATAACATTGCATTATTTACACACTGAGCTTAACAATTTTCCGCTTGCAATTAAAAACAGCATTTCATTGCAGCCCTTAAATTGCTTTGATTGATTAAGTATCGATAGAAATAACTATCGCTGCAATCGTGCATATTGGTTTCAATTGGTATCAATTTCAAAATGAGCTAGCAGTGCCAATGTTCGATAACATACACAGAGCTCCTCTTCAAACCGCTCAAGATGATTTTCGCATCGTCAAAAACTGTTTTCATTGACGCCCACTGTGCTCCAGCAGCGGTGTGTGCATCGTGTGCCTCCAAAATTGTAACCCCAGGGTCTGCGTTGGTGTTGTTATTGGAGGTGCAGTTGCCGCATTTGGTTTGGCCCGGCCAATACATAGCGATTTTAAACGGATTTATGCATCGGCCGCCAGATTTCATACAAATTTCCTAAAGGGTTTCATTTTTCACTCTTACAGTTGTTGTCTGTTGTTGCTGTTGTTTTTTAACGTTGCGTGGGTTAAAGCATTGCAGCTTTTCATTTCGATGCAAACGGCTGCTGCAGCCATAAATTGTTGCTGTTGCATGTGGCTGTTTTTTTTTTTTTGTTATTTTGTTGCAGTTCGTGAAAGTTGCGTGTATCGCGTGAAGTTGTAGAAAAGTTCAATACTTTTCAAAATAATTGTAGAAAGTTTTGTTTTTTCTTCATTTTCTTATATTGCATATTGAAGTGCTTATGCAACGCCACAAAAAAAAAAAATAATATTTATGACCAGAGATTCGCTTAGAGGCGTGTGCAGGCCAAACGGATTTGATTGAAACCTAATTGCCTATCAATTGTGGTTGAACAGTTCAATGGACATTGACAAGATACAAGTGATATGAAAATTTCAAAGCAGCGAAGCGATTATAAACTGAAAAATACAACATGTGCTTTCAGATAATACACTCAAAAAAAAAAATATTGATACTCTTAAGTTTACAAATTCGAGTCCTCAATTCCATTGCGTACTTTTTTTGAGTTCATTAAAGCATTCACAGCTATCTTGTTATGAAAGCAATAACTACATTAACATCCTGTTTCATATAACATTTCTTAACCTAAAAACATTAAGAAGCGAGTCATCATTTATTAAACCTTTAGTTAAGGTTCATTTTGTTAAAAAATTACTCATAATGTGGCACAATAATTTCATATTTCTCTTTCGTGGCGATAATAAATATGTACATCGGATAATAACACCTCAGGCCATATCGCTAGTCCCACCGGGCTTTTGTTGGTTGTGTAGTAATGCATCAAGACATTACGCTGTATAGATGGATACCAAGTGTCGCAGCTTGACCCACATACCAAGTAAGTAAGTGAGTGAGCATGTGAGAAGAAACCACCAGGCAGGCGGCTGACCAACTCCCAAAATGAAATGAAACTTGAACGCAACGCAAAGCACAAGCCACAATATAAAATGCGAAATTGGCAAAAAGAAAATCACGAACGTCTTACTGGCTGACTGACATAAGCGGAGCGCGTTGCCAAAAAGGAAACCAGTCGACAGCTTTATGATGGGAACCGGCGAAAGAAAAAACCAAAATATAAACAAACTTATTGAAAAATCGAAAAACTGTGTTGACGTTTGGCCACAGAAGCAAGTTGGCGACGACTCTTATCAACGTCATTCAGTTTCAGTTTCGCAAAATAAATCTCAGCGACCTACTACTGCAGGTATTGTACACACTTAAGTGTCTTTGGGGCAACTTAAATATGCAAAGCCCTTGAAACTTTATCGGTTAACCGAATATTGTGGACTCTTCTTAAGTGACTTAAACATTTTTTTTTCAAAAGTGTTAAGATTTTTATTAACACTTTTAAGCTATTTTGTATTAGATCTCAAAAGCGTATACTTTATTCGAAAGACATCGATCGGAATACAATTAAACCCCTTTTATCGATAGAGTAACGAAAGCAAAAAAAAAAAACATAGTCCTCCTACAAAAAAAAATGAAAGAAATGTAACGTATATCGTATAAAAAACATAAACTGAGCATTGCCTTTAAACGACCTTCGCCATTTTACGTTGCCTTTAAAAGTATTTCGCTGTTGTTGTTTATTTCTTGAAAATTTTTATAAAGCTTGGGTATTTTGTTGTTGTTTTCATTGCCACGGATGCATAAAACATGTTATGCTCCGGAGTCGCCTTCGCCTTTGCCTTTGCCTTCAGGTAAAAACGTAAACATCAACTGCTCTTTGCGTGCTCATCCGATCGGCAACATTTCCGTCAACGAACCCAAGCCCCAAAAACACAGACCCAAGAAACATGGCAACAACGCGCCTCAAGTGGCGTGATCTCTACCCATATGTGTTAGCTTGTCAGTGCTCAAGTGTGTGTGTGTGTGTGTGTGTGTGTTTGTGTGAAGTGGAGTCGACCATTTGAAGGTCGCACAATGTTTCTGTTTGTTGGGAGGTGGCCTGCACGAGAAGCTGGTAGGAAACTGGGCATCGACAGCGCGCCAAAATTGGGAACCTGAAGCTGTTGCCTAAGCTATGTTGCCAATGTTGAGCTTAATTTTCAGTTGCACCTTAATGAGCGTCCAAGATTTATGGCAAGGTGTTTGTATCTAATCCATGTTTGGGCTTTATGATTTACGGCTTCAAAAACGCTAGCAGCATATTGAAAAAAATAAATTATTTTTATTGATTGATGTTCTTAAATTTTTGAGCAGTTTTCACAATATAAATTTGGAAAGTTCAGAATAAAACTTAAAATATTTTGTAGAAATGTTATGGTAATTTATGCAATAATTAATATTTAATATGTTTCATACTTGATGCTAGAATTTTTTCTAAATATTCCGTTTAAAATTGTCTAACGCAATTATGTCATTCTGATAATATTTTTATACCCAGAACCCATAAAATGGGTATATCAGGGTATAATGGTTTTGTGCAAAAGTATGTAACAGGCACAAGGAAGCATCTCCGACCCCATAAAGTATATTTATTCTTGATCAGCATCAATAGCCGAGTCTGTATGGCCATGTTCTTCTGTCCGTCTGTATGAACTCGTAGATCTCACAGACTACTAGAGCAAGAGACTGGTTAGGAATATAAGTTCTCTTACACCATGAGCATAACAAGTTTGCTTCATATTATCGATAACTATGGTTGGTGGTTCCCGATTTACACATAGAGTCGATAACAAAAAATATCGAATCTGAAAAATGGGGGTTGAAAAAAGGGGTAACGATAGAACTTATGTCAAAATTTCGTCCAAATCGGTAAGGAACACCGGAGATATCGTAAAGTTAAGTCAGTTTTAAGTTTTGTTTCAATTGATTATTATATGAAGCATACTTTTAGGGCGCATGGAGTATAAATTTTTGCAACTGGGTTCAGGTTATCTTCTAGTCGGGCCCCCCCCGACTAGAGCCTTCTTACTTGTTTAATTTATTTTCTTAACCCATACAAAACGCTCTGCAATCACTTCGCACTCTCAGGAATTGCTAGTTATTTATTAGTTTTAAGTGGCAAATGATATGCGTGTGATTGGAATTCATCGAATGCAATCTGACGCCTTTGCACTTCGTTTGCCACATATGACAAGCTACAACGAAGAAGAAGAATGAAGAAAAAAAAACGTGATTCGAGTGGTTTTGTTGTTGTTGTTGTTGCCTCCTTCTTTGGTTGAGTTGATCCAGCAGCGATTGAAGGCGTATCTGGTTTCGCCTTCGCTTTTCAACTGCAATCATTTTCACTTGAGTTCAGTTCAGTTACAAAGCCAAAGTCGCGCTTGTCAATTTGTATCCACTGCGATTGATAAAGACGAACGACAGCTTGGCGCTCGCAACAACAATTTATGGCCAAAGCCTCATAGACCAGAAGTGTAGGCATAGGGAAAAAAAGAGAGAGAGAGATCCATGGTCATTCACTTGACTAGCGGTAGCCCACACACTCGTATAGTATACACATATGTACATACATATGTATGTATTTATGTGGAAGCTTCAGCTTGTTAATCAAATTGCGTACAACGATTTAACACCTTCAAAAGCAACAAGCCCTTCAATTGAGGTTAGAGATGATATCGTGTGCTTTAATCGAAATTTGATTCCATTAACATATCATCAAAAAACACAATTGTTTATGTTTAAAATGCTAGAAAGTAATTAGAATGCATTATATCAATCCGAAATCGGATGTTTAAACTATCGATCCTATAAGGTATATGTGATAACTTGGATTTTTATAAGAGTATGCATAATTCGATAGTAAAAACAAACCTATTTTAATCGCTAAACGTTTCTAAAATGATCAAAAACTCACGCTTTTGTCGCTAGCTTAACAATTTTGTATTTATTTCTTTAAGCACGTTAATGTACATCATTCGGGCATTCGTTTAAAGACCCTAACTAGACTTTAAATATGCAAATGAATTGCATTTTTTCGGTGAGGATTTTTAATTGTTGTGTTGCACAACAAGGTTTTTACTTTAATTGTTTCAACTCAGCACAGCGCATTTAACTGTTTTTTTTTTCTTTTTCGTAATTGGGCATTTACACGTGTTTTATGTTCGGTTTGTATGGCATGTCATGACCTTTGCTAACACTTTGTTTAAGGGCATTAAGTATGCAAAATTAAAGATATGTTAAAAAGTTTGGGTAGCTCACGTAAATGGGCTTATTTTAAAGGTCAAACAAATACTTGAAGCAATTTGCTCTTGAAATAACTATGTGTAAGCAAATTTGTTGTAAGCTCTTACAGTAAATTGTAATAAATAAATAATTGTACTGATTATATAGTAACAACACGAATAATAATTAACATGTTTTCTACACAAATAAGAAAACAATTCAATACAATAATGGTTTTTAAATTGACTATGAAATATAATTTGCAGGTAGTTTATATGATCAGTAATTGTTTTCGTGACTTGGCTATTTGCACATTAAAAATTAAATATGTATACGTTTCTACAGCAAAATTTGACATTTATAAATTTGTTTATTTGCTAACAAGACATAAATTGTTTGCTAATAAAGTTAACCGTTTTGGTTATATACATAAATATTTAAATGCACGTTTTTCGATATACATTTATGTTTTATTTTTCTATATAATTTGTATTATAGCCAAGTATTAACTTTACTTAAAACTTGAATACAGTGCTTGGATCTATGTCAGCAAGTTCTTTTTTACTCAGCCTTGAGTTGCTGTTTGGAGTTGTTTGTGCAACACAAAGCTGTTGCATTCATTCAATAATTGAAACTTGCACATAGATCGAGAAAATATGCTATTTATATATATAAACATATATATACATACATATGTATTCACTCATATATACAGGAAATGCAGCGTATGGCAACATTTAAAATGCTGTTGGTTCTGTTGCTGTGTTGTTTTTTGTGCAAACAAATGTATCTGGAGTCACACATTGAGGCATGCTGCTGGATGATTTAGTAGGCGTTGCAACATTCAACCATATGCATGCAGCATGCCACATCCAGAGAGCACAACCACTTAAAATTTAAAAGGCTGCCACAAAAACAAAACAACACAACACATACACATCTCAACTTTTTTTTTTTGCCTTGATGCGCAGCGAACTTTTCGCGCCTGCTTTCAATCGTTGCTTTAAGTTTCCCTTCTGGTGTGGGCAGTCACCACCCCTTCCCCTCTTTAACCCCTTCCCTTTTTAACCCCTTAGTTGTGCGTTCAGCCTCATTGGAGGCAACGCATGCGCAAATTGTGCGCCGGCTGCGCTGGCAATAAATTCATAAAAAAAAATCATTAAGCAGAATTTAAAATTCAACTTTGCACACACATCTGCAGCAAAAAGCGAACGACGCGACGTTAAAGAAAAGAAGACAAGAAGTTAAAGGAATAAGATGGAGTGGGGGGTGGGGGGAAGCTGTCGCATTAATTTCAAGCTTAACCGCAGCATTGGACCTATAAATGGTATCTTAAGCGCCCAGCAAACTCATAAATTGAACTGAAAACGGAGAGCTAGAGAGCTTAATGCAGTCATGGGCATATTGATGCAACCAGGTGCAGCAAATGAGATGTGAGTATGTTTGTTAGAATTCCAAGCAATACTAAAACGATGACATTTATTTATTGTTTATGGCGCGATATGTACGTCCAAAAGGGAGTCACTTAAGCGCTAAGATAAAGTGACAATTAAGATGGTTACTGTAAAATGATAAACTATTTTTAAAAGTAGACGATAAGCAGCAGATACGAGCGCAAGTTAGAAAGCTTAGTAGACTTTTGTTACTTATTGTTTTCAAACTAACAATATTAATTTTACGCCCGAATAAATATGTCTCCATAGCAGGTTTAAGGCCAAAAAATCGAAAAAAAAAAATAACATAATAAACCGCATGCGAGAAGCAATCAAAAAAATTTGCATGCTGCGCATGAACTCGAAGGAGATACAACAAATGACACCACACAAAACTGAAACGAACCAAACCGAAACGAAAATAAAAATTATTTTAATTTTATGCTACGGCTGATGAATGTTCAAATACTCTAACAAAAATAGGTAACATTAGTTTGTAGCGGCAATATCAAAAACTTACTTTGGTGTTAACTTTCAATCGTTTTTAAATTGTATTTATATTGTGTAAAAGTAAAAGTGTATTTAAGATTCAATAACATTTTTATATCGTGTGAGGATCATCTTTTAGCGCTACCGAGTCGTCAACAGAATTTTGTGTATTCAAAGTTGACAGAGCAAATAAACGAAGAATTCAGGGTAGGGTGTGGCAAAAGTGCCCAGCTTGCAGATAAAGATACAAGATACAAGCTTAAGAGTATATTCATATACATTTGTATGTATGTATATACTTAAGGCATATGAGATATTTATGTGACATTCGCATTGGAAATTAACAGCAGACTGCTTCAAATTAATGTTGACACTTGTTTGGGCTTTGCATGTCTTTCGTTTACCCAATGGAAATAACTCATTAGAATTGCCAAAGGCATCTCAAGGTTAAACCTTAAAGGGGACTTCAACTTCAAGGCTTGAGCGCTCAAACCAAATCCCTCGCCAAATTTAAACTCATCGACTTGCAGTCTATTCTTATTTTCTTTTCAGTTTGGTTGAAGGATGAAGAAAACATAAGCGAATCTCATTTATGATAAACTTATCGACTATATCTCTCTGGCTTTTTACTTATTCCTGGCTGTTTGCTGGTTTTAGTTTTTTTTTTTTTTGGTTAAGGCTGTTCTGTAATTTGTTTTCTTTGCAAATGTTGTTTACTTCTTAATATTCCCATTCTTTACTGCTTACCCCGTTCAAAATAAAACTTATCAAATTAATTTCCTAGTCTTTGATTGTTTTTTTTTTTGGTCATACCCGGTTTAAGCTATCTCGCCTGGTCTCTACTTTCCCGCTAAGTCTCTTGTCCAATCTGCTCAAGTCATAACACGAATTAGTCATTTATCTATCTTCTCTCTCACTCTCTCTCTCTCTCTCCTTCACTGACTGGTTAACATTACAACACTTAAGTTAAACCAGGCTTTATGCCAACTCTCTTGTCATGGCTTAAGTAGCAGCGATCATCGCCTAACTCCCTCCCTCTCGCTCACTCTCTGTCTCTCTCTCTCTATATATTTTCTTGCCATGGACCACATGTGGTGTTTGTTGTGCACACACAGACACACACAAATACAAACACACAGCACTATCGCGGATTTCTCTGCATGTTCTGGCAAATGTTTGCCATTTGACAACAGCAGCCAGGTTGTGTTTTCACCATATCTCGATGCTGCCGATCTTTCGGTTTCGGGGTCCCCGGCAACATTTCTATTATTTATACCAGTTCAGCCTGCACACCAACAAGATGCAAGATGCTCTGCCAGTTTTCAGTTTTCACACTTTCCATATGCCCGCTAGCTTTTGCTTAGTGGCCAAGTGGAAGTGTGCGGCGCTTGATGTAGCAATTAAAAATAATTTGTTTGTCTTGTTTTGTGTCAAAACTCATGAAAATACATCATAATAATAATAATATTGTTGATCGTATTAAGGAGCGGCTTCTTTTCTAGCAGATATCGAAACAATTTTTGAAATTCGATAACAGTTAGCAAGCAATTAATTTTAAACCTGTTACATTTACTATTTATACTATAAGCTCAACCTAGGACAGTTGCAAGCGAAAGAAGTTTAAAGCGGAAAAACAGTTTTATGCTTTTGTTTCAATACTTACAAATTTGAAATTTCTAAAAATAAAATAAAAAATAAGACAGCTTCATATTATCCTTTTTCCTACCAAACCTAAAAATCATTATAAGCTTAGATTATCTTTAACTAAAAATCAGAATACCTCTACCAGCAATGAATGTTCTGAATGTACTGAATGTTCTTTAATTACAGCTGTCATTCAATTGGTCTTAGATCTGCCCCATCTACTGGAACTTCCGACAGAAGACCTTCAATGCTGTTTTTTTTATCTTTTTTTTTTCTTCTTGTAACTGGCTATTAGCTCTTTGCGCATTCAATTCAACTCAACTCGAGTAGCTCTCTTGAGAATGCTGCAAATTGTAAACCTTTTTGTCTGGTCTTGGGTCGATTCTGATTGAAAGGCAAATAAGCTGCCGTTTCAACAATAACAGCAACAACAACAACAACAAAATAAAATAAAAATCCATTTGCCGACGATGACAGTTACGACAATAACAACAAAAGCACAAAGCGCATACATCATTTGCGTAGACAGAAATGCAAATCTCTGCCGATTAATACAAAAACAATACGTCGTATATGAAAAAGCGACTTCGAGGTAGCTAAAATAAATAATTAAATCCCAAAACCTGTCAAATCGGCGCTATCGTTGCAGATAACAAATGTCGTCGACAACAGCTTCTATCGTTTATCGTCTATCGTTTGGCTTGAGCTTAGTTCGCAGCTCAAACTGATTGCGTTTGCACTGTGTGGATTTGTATTTGTTTTAATTAAAGACCAATCGGAATACGTAATTGCGGCACATTAGGCAAAACGAACGTACATACTATAACTAAAATGCCAGACATAAGTATTATCTGCTTTAATTGAAATCGAAGCTGACATTAATTGACTAACCCGATAAGCTGGCTGTTGAAAGTCGTTTTCAAGTATGCATCTATGTAGTTCGTATCTCTGTAGGCTTGAGGTACTGTCAGATACTTTGTATCTGTGTATCCGACCAGCGTAAGACAGCAAAATGTTTGCAAGATAGTTCAGAGCAGTATCTAAATGCTTGAAATAAAGCCCACAATATGTTAAGCAACAATCAGTTTAGTGTTTAGTGTTTGTTAGCTACCCTGCAAATCAAAAAGTAAACTATAAGCCTAAAGAAATAATTATAATATTGGTAAGCGAAACTTCAGTTAAAATTGAATTCCTCAAATAATTATTATTATTTCAACAATCAAATGTGAATAAAAAAAAAAAAACCTGCTGACAGATTATTGCAAAAATATTTGCAGCTGACGTTAATTATCACACCAAAAATGCTCATAGCAATACGCTAAATACTCAGAAAGTAATTTGTTATTAAAAAAAAAAACAATAATAATTATAATAATAACAGTAATTGCTATTATTATCATTGTTTTTGTTTCTTATTGTACACAGACCACAAGCTCAAAAACTTTAAACAGCCACAAGATGCAAAACCTTGACTTCAAATTGCTATCTTGCACTATTGGCCAATATTTATTTATATTTTTGGCAAAGCAAACAAAAAAAATAAATTTGATATTAACATTTGCATTTCAAAATGTTGACAATTGAAGGTTATTGATTGCCATTGGTGGGGACAGGATAGAAAAAGAAAAAAAAAATACATCAATATCCAGCTGTATGAAGTATATATGTATGTATATATTTTGGTTATGGTAATTACACTCGCAACAAAATAAGCCAATTTTGTTGATCGAAGCTTGAAAATTCAGGTTCAACTTGAGAGCAAACAAAAATAATGTTAGGAAAGGTCAACAATGTGGATTCGCTTGAAGTATTGTTTTGTATAATGGGGCGTTGCTGCATACTTAATGATCACCCGAAGCACATGACCACCGAGTGCGTCAATTAAAGGTTGAGGTCAGGGATTTAAATATAAGTTTGAGCTAAACATGTTCGTGGTTTACTAGTACTAGTAGGTTTAAATATGTTTGTCTCGTTATATTATCTTTCTATATCCACCATCTATTGATCGTGCTCTTTTATCCTAATGCCGTCAACAGAACAGTCAAGTGTTTTATAGTCGATCCCACACACGTATGCATTTTAATTAATGATCGTTTCGTGCCGCATTGCAAATTAATCAAAGAAAACAAAATTATTAAATTAATTGACCAAATTGCATATTGAACAGTGCTCTTAACGGCTAACAACAATTTACTTTATGCTTTGCATATTTAGATGCAAATCGCTGTCGCCAACGTGCAAATTGTCTATCACAGTAATGCCACCAGGCAGGTATTTGAATGTGTGTGTGTGTGTGTGTGTGTGTGTGGGTTGCAATTAGAAGGTCGGTTGTGTGCGGTCCATAAATTCCAAATTGCTATTAAGCTGCCTTTTTATGAACAAGGGGGAGGCATAAGGCTAGGCTTTGTTTCCATTTGTTCTGAATAATCGAACAATGCAATTGAATTTTGCATGCAATTAACATGAATTATGTTGCCTGAGAAGTTTTGGTTTCGTTAAGATATCGAAACATGATTTTTGGTGGTTAGTCTCGAAACTACCATAACATTATCAGAACTAAAGCGACTTGTACAAATACAAATTGTTAAGACTTCTCAACTAGATCAATACTGAAAACATGATTTTAATTGGCATCCATGTTTAAAACGCAATCCGAAAAATATCCCCTTTAAACGCTTGTGTGGAGTGCATCATCATTTCAACGTTACTTGTATGTATTTAAATAATCTCAGCATGCGATCGTAGCTTGCAATTAGAAAATTTATCGATTTTCAAATAGTTGTGCTGTTCATGTAGCTAAATTTATCATTTATACCCCCTTCCTTTCACTGCCTATCTCTGTTTTGCCCGTGCATGCAACATTTCATGCAAGAATTCTCAAACCTGAGTTCGTGCTCTTGGCCAGATGCACTCATTAATGCATAATTGTACACAATTAGCTGAGAAAGGGGACGCAGAGAGCGAGCTGTGGTGGCTGGCCGGACGGATTGTGGGTCTCAGAGATAAGGCTGATGGCGATGCTGGAAATAGCCAATCAATGGGAATTGCAACAATTTGCTTGGTCCCCCAAAACTGCAGCCAGCTTTAAGCCCGATACGAACTTACATATATCGATATCTTTGGAGTACGTATTATGTATTTGAAGTTTTTTTTTTTTTTGTATTTATTATAAAGTGGTTAGGGGTACTCAAATTGAGCTGCACTCAACAAGTACTTTCGGTATTTGCTCTGGATTTATTTTCATGTCGCCACAAAATGTAACGCGTGAGCGATTTTTCTCGGCAAACGTTGTTTGTTTAAACTTTTAACGCTTTTCAGCTTGACTTGATTTTGGGGCGTTCGACAACAACAACAACTAGCAGTTACAACGTTGAACTCGTTTTCCCACGTTGGAAATTCTTCAATTTGCATGCCACAAATGCGCAATCACAAGTGACACCTTTTCAGATGGCGATAGATATACACGTATGTATTATGTATGTATGTATGTATGTGCAACACTCACTTCAGATACTTGAATTTATGTCAAAACTGAAAACTTAAAACTCGACTATTTCCACACTTAATGTTTCTTTCTTTTTATCTTATCTTTGAGGGTTTTTAACATTGTACGAAAACATTTAAAGTATCTATAATTGGTTGTGGTTCTTGCTAAATTCGACTATGTTCAACTAAATAATAAGTCTTAATGTTTGAACATATGTGCAAATGTATCCCACGTTCCCAAAAAAAAAGTGCTTACTTTAAGTCTAAATCATTGAATAACTACGAAATGTACAAAATCATTAAGAAAACAACTTAAAAGATGTTTTACGTTGGCATGCCCTAAGCCGACTCCAACAACAAAGTTGGCAAATATAGCACAATTGTTATATGTAAAAATAAGAAGTGTGTGACAAAAGTTTGACAACGACGAATCATTGTAAGAAAGCGGAATAAAAAAAACAATGCGCAAAAAATTAAATCGGACAACAAATTGACACAAATACTTTCAGCTGTGAATTTGTTATTCAGTTTTATGAATGGGCAATTTACGTGAAGTGCTGAGAAAGTAATTTGAATTAATTACTAAAACTATTGTTATATATTTTTAGCTGGTAAATCAATAGGGCAAATTTATTTTAAGCAAAATAAAATAATGATTAAAATAAAAAAGTTTTTTTTAGCTGGTTTGATCCGGCAACACGCCACAAAAAAAACTCTCGTACTGCTTGTTCCGGTTGCCACAAAAACCGTGTCAAAATTTTTTCAAAGTCAACAGACGAAACCGGACCCACTACACATGAATATTCAAAACCAAACTGTTTTCTTTTTAATTTAATACAAATTCAAATGCGCTACTTAATTACAGCGACTGAGTTTACCTAGGCAATGTGGATGGTTCGCTCAAAGCCTGGCCAACATGATATGATAGCCAAACTGTGAGTTCACTCAACTCTAAACACACATTAATCCATGGACAAACAACCAACTCACAACATATTACTGACATTATGATAAATGCGACGCAACTCATTAAATCAAGCCACACCATTTTTTTTTGCCAATTTTTTCACTGTTATTATTACTAATATTTATGTTTTTTGCTATGAGTGAGAGTGACCATGAATATTTAAGATCTTTTGTCGTGTGGCATATACAAAAATGATTAATGTGAATTAGTATCTTTATGTGTTTTTTATATTATAATTAAGTTGTACATATCATTCGGACAAAGGTTTTTTTATTTTTGTTTTTATTCCATTTGCGGTTGTAAAAACTTGTGGAAATATTTCTATTTGCGGATCCTACAAACTCTACAGGTAAGAGATTTATTATTATCTGTGCTAAATATATTTAGGATGTGATTGTTTATGGGTTTTGCTAGTAGCAACTCTGGACATAATGCTTATAAATGGGCTCTATTTGAAGGTTGTTTTTGGTAGTATTTAACGAAAATGGGCTATGGGATTTTTGTTATGCATTTGCTAAAAATAATTGGATTATTGTCTGAGTTCATTAAAAATTTGTATTTTAAAAGTAGATCACACATAATTTAGCTATGATATCTTAATTAGCAATCTTGAAAAGAAAAGGATTGCAGTTGATTTGTTTGGTCTCTCCAGATTAACAATCTCATAAATAATCAGATAAATTTAAGTAAAAATAAAAAAATCTGGATTGCGATAATATCAAATGTGTGCAACTGTTGGTTGAACTCTTATTAATTATGTAGGTTTTCTCACATGTTTGAATTTACAAAGGATCTTCGGCTTTCTCTTTTAAGAAAGAATCCATAGCATACTTCCAGGATTAACCTGCACATCATACTAGCTGATTACTCAAATACGTAAGAGGTATCTTTAAGTCGTTACTTGAAGTTTAAAATGCATATTTTATCGTCTGCTAACTCGTCTGCATTTTGCAGCAAGCACATTTCAATTGCTTGCCGCATTACATTTACGAAAATTGCATTCATCAGCATAATTAAGTCGTCAATAGATGGACACAATTTATGTCATTAGCAAACGAATGGAAGACGGATCGAAAGACAAAAACTTCAACTTCAACTGCATGTTGACTCGTCTGCCAATTTGATTTATCAGTTGCAACATGTAGCATGGTCATGCTAAACTACTAGTATATGCCACACCATAAAACAAACCATGGCCAGGCATTACATAACCGAGCAATAACAATATATACCGTTACTTGGCACGTTAATGAGCAAACGGCCGCATATAAGGATAAGAGAGAGGGTGACAGAGAAAGAGAGAGAGAGAGAGAGAGAGAGAGTCTGGCAGTTATCGTATGTAGGCAACGCACGTAAAGAGCGACCCAGAAGACGCAAGACAAGACAAGACAAGAAGACAAGACCCAGAAGCACGAAGAAATGTGCATATTAAGATAAGAATGTAATGGTCAGACTCCGTCTCTGTCTCCAACTTTAAGTCCGACACAGCAGATCAGCACCAGCTTGACTGTGGCCGCCAAAAGTTAGCGGCCAAGAAATGCCAACAGTTTCAGTTTCGGGCATGTACAACCATGGCTACAAGCAACAACATTGTACATTGTACGACATGCACTCGACTTGCAACTGGTTCGGACAAACGGGCGGAAAACGGAGGTAGGATGGATTCTATGCTTTGTCTGAGTTGTCAGTCTGGTTATTTTTTGTAATTTTTTTTCTTTTCGCCTTAAGCTTTGAAATGGGTCAATTTAGTGACAAGCGATGGCGTTTGCGATGCAATGTCGCTCCACAAGCTTTTTGGAAGATGCAACTACATCTTAGATGGCACATAATAATCATTGTAAATGGCTTTTCTATTGATGTGCGCCATTCCACAGTAGCTATGTACATAGTTCATATTAAGAGAATCTTAAATATTTTATTATTTCATACTATTAAACTTTGTTTACTTCTGAAGCGGCAATGAAAAAAGCTAGTTACTACTGTTATCAGTTGCCAGGAAATATATTTCCTATCGAAAAATGTTTTTCAAGTACAAGTTCATTTGCGCATTTCATAATAAACTCATTATCGCCATACTTCCATATGAACTTTTTACCACGTTTTTTGCCTAGATAAGTGAAAACTTATGAAAAGCCCTATCAGCGCAAAGATATAGTAATTTGGGTATCTGGGTTTTTAATACTTAATACATAAACTACGTTTAAGTTTTTTTGACTTATTATCAGCATACATATGTATGTAGCAGAAACGATCCACCCACAATAAAATGCGGGCAAAGCTTTGCACTTTCGGACTTTGGTTGTAATCAATTAAGTCCGAGAATTATGGCACTGTCGAAGGGCAATGTCAGTTGGCATTGAATTGCTTTGAGTGCATTGGACGTGGGTGCAACTGAACTTTCCGGCAACAAATGGGAAAAGTAAGGGGCCAGATCTTTTAAGGCCTAAATAAAGTAGAGCAAAATGGCCGAACCCAGAAAGTTAGACTTATCAATCGAACAGTTATAGTTTGTACCAAGTGCAATAAAGATTTGGCCAGCACGCAAACAAGTCACGAATCTGTAGATTTCGTTAAGATGACGCCTTTAACTTTAAATATAACCCATTTTAATGCTTGTGCCTCAATTTAATAATAAATGGGAACTACAAACTACAAAATGAAAGGATAGCTAAGCGAATAAATGCAATCGATTTGTGTAACCAATGCTGTGTGAATTAATATGTGAGTCCAAATGTTAATTAGATACACAAAGTGTACCGTTGCAACTACTTTCAGTTAAAGCTTTCGAATCAACCGGACGAACAAAGTGAAAGATTTTTTCAAATTTGAATTCCATGAACACCATTGCTAATAACTGCAACTTAACGAAGTTCAAGGCTTAAATATAAATGAACATAAGTTAATGTTTGAGTGTGAATGTATCGTTGGCTAGGTCAGTTTTTTTTTTTTTTTTGCTCATTTCTAAAAAGTTAGTTTTAAGGTATTTATGTATTGAAATACCTTCTAAGTAATAATTTAAAATATTGTAAACTTACCGTATTTCTTTTACACCTCTTGTATCTCGCTGTTATCGTAACAAATCCAAGTAGCAAACTTTCTTTACACACAAGCAAAATGCACTTTAGCAAATCGACAATTACAATTTTTATCTATCGATACACCTCTTTTTGGGAGTACCTTTTATGGAAGATGAAATAAATTGTTGCTTATTTTTTAACACACAGATAAAATAGCGCACTTTTTAATGGGCAGCTGTTATGGACAATAAATAGTAGTTTATAGATTCCGAAAGAGTTTTAAAGTCACAATAAAAAACGTTAAATCTTGCGCAAAAATCATTCCACAACGAACGCGTCAAAAACGAACGAGCCTAAAACGGCGACTGAACCTGAACCGGAGCTTAGCTTCAAACTTTGAGCGCACAGAAACATACATACACACATATACAGGCTCAATGTTTTGTTCTCTCTCTCTCTCTCTCTCTCTCTCTCTTTGTTGTGCCTGGTTGTATGTGTGGGAGTGCAAAACCAGTTTGTTTGAGTTTAACTGCCTGCCACATGTGGCAAATGTGTGTTTGCTTGTTGCGCTTGTTTGGTCAATCTACTTCTCTTCTCCATCTCTCTCTCTATCTCTTTCTTTCTCTCTCTCTCTCTCTCTCTCTCTCTCTCTCTCTCTATCTTTTGTCTTGCGATCTTTTGATCCGTCTCTCTCTTTCTACCGCTCTCCCTCTCACGCTCGCTTGCTGCACGTTTTATGCTGCTTTGCCAGCAACTTTTAAATTAAAAGCCAACGGCTTCGTTGTTGTCGTTGTCGTTGTCGTTTTTTTTCTTTTCTTTTATTATTTTTCCTCTTTTTGTCGTTCTCTTTCGTCTGTTGCTTTGTTTGTCACATAATCAAAACAAACGCGCTTTTCGATCACGATGCGTTCTTTGTTTTTGTCTTGACTTCTGGTTGTTCTTGTAGTTATTCTTGCTGTCTCGCTCACGCTGTGTGCCTACTTCGCAGCTCATTAACTACCGTTTCTTCTTCATGCGAGCGCGTATATGTGTGTATGTATATATATGCGCACATGTAATTAATTTGACGGCACCGAATTGTTAGAAGCGCTCTAGCCGCCCAGATAAGCCGCAAACCTCGAGTCACAACTTAAACTACAAACTTACCGGTTAATTCCGAGGTTGCCGTAAATTGCCTTGCGTCAAATCAAATTAGTTTCAGAGTTCAATCTGTTCATCCCGGAGAGCATTAGCAGCTGATTTTTGTGCTCTGTTGAATCTTAATTAGTTATCTTTCTTGTCTTTTCCACAACTTGACCTCAGAAGAGCTCATTTAATTATTATACTCGATACCGAAGGTAAAGAGTATATTGGGTTTGTGCAATGTCCGTCATGGTGTCTGTCCGTCCGTCCGTCTGTCCGTCTGTCCGTCTGTATGTTCGCAACTTTTTTCCACACCCTTCAAGCTAGAGACTTGAAACTTTACAAATGTCTTTATCTATGGCATAGTAAATTAAAGTGTCAAGATTGGAGTTCTACGATAACTAGGGGGCTGGCAAATCGATAAACTCGATAACGCAAAATCGATAGATCCAGCTATTTCGCAAGCTCTTACAGCTAGAACTACCAAATTTGGGGAGAAAATAGCTACTAACAATCTTCAAAAAACTGCATCAAAAATTTTGGAGCCACGCCCACCCATACCGCCCCCAGCCCCCCCGCAGTTTAACACTAAAAATGCCCATATCTACTACAGTTTTTGAGCTAGACCCTCCAAATTTGGTACCAAGATAGGCGGTAACGATCTCGAACCCAATTCATAAAAACTTTGGATGCCACGCCCATCTATACTGCCCTATCCGCCCTCAACCACCCCAACGCTTCGCTAAAAACGGTAGTGCGTGTATCTTCCATAGTGTTTGAGCTAGAGTCACAAAATTTGGTAGGTAGATAACTGGTTACGACCCCCCAAAAACTGCATCAAAGTTTTGGAGCCCCACCCACCCATTCCGCCCCCAGCCCCCCCGCAGTTGAAAAACAGAAATGTTTATATCTTTTACAGTTTTTGAGTTAGAGCCACCAAATTTTGTGCCAAAATAGGTGATTATAGCCCCAAAATAAATGCATTAAAACTTTGGATGCCACGCCAATCCATACTGACCAAGCTGCCCCAAACCGCCCCAATGCTTCACTAAAAACGGGAATGCGTGTATTTTCCAAAGCGTTAAGGCTAGAGTCACCAAATTTGGTAGGAAGATAGCTAATAACAATCCCCAAAAAACTGCATGAAAGTTTTGGAGCCACGCCCCCCCTGATCCCGAGCCCCCTGCATTTTGAAATCAAAAACGCCTATATTTTCCACATTTTTTTAGCTAGAGCCGCCAAATTTGGGGCCAAGATAGGTGATGAAGAAACCCAAAAAAAGTGGATGGCGCCCCCCACCCATACCGCCCCCAGCCCCCCTTCCACCATATTCTACTAACTTCGAGCTAGAGCCACCAAATTTGGTATGAGGATAGCAATTAACATCATAAACAGATCTGCAGCAAAACTTTGGACGCCACGCCCCCCCATACCAGCACCCAGCCCCCCTTCTACCAAATTCTACTAACTTTGAGCTAGAGTCACCAAATTCGGTTTGAGAATAGCTATTGACATCATAAATAGATCTTCAGCTAAAATTTTGACGCCAAGCCCCCCCCCCCCCCCCTCATACCTCCTCCAGCCAACCATGCACCATATTCTTCTAACTTTGAGCTAGAATCACCAAATTTGGAAGGAAGATAGCTTTTTGGCATCCCCATCTGCACCAGACAATCTTTGAGGCAGCATACACCCCTGCAGCAGCATACACCCCTGCCGTATCCACACACCATTGCAATCAGCTCTCTTTTAATCTGTTTTACTACTGGTATCGAGTATACCGCAGTGGGGTGCGTCCGACTGCAACGTTTCTACTTGTTTTTGTAATGTATATGTACATATGTATTTATTATATATTTTGTTTAGGTGTGTTAGCATGTTCTTGTTTTATTTATTTGGCTAGGCATAAGTAACTACTTCTTATCTAGTTAGACCACCCAAAAAAAAATTGCATAAGCTATAAGCTTACATTTGTACGTACATAAATATTTTATTATAACGAATATATCGAATCGCGTGTGAAATGCACAAGTTGCAATGTTGCAACTAGAGATGTAAGCGTGAACTCGGAAGGGTTCCAGCACTTTTGAAAGCTGTTTCTTCTGTAAGGGACTTTTAATAAGTGCTGCTTGCGTGACACGAGCCAGCGCGATCCAAAAAAAGGAACCTTACTGCATCTTCCAACAACACACACCCAGCCCAAAAGCAGCAAACCAGTTAAATAAAAGCACAAGAGTTACATGCGACCCACGTCAAAAGGGACATGGCAAACACACATACAATTAAGAGGCATGGGCTTGGATGCCTATCGAAGTCATACATATGTACGTATGCATGTACATATGTATCTATGTGTATGCAACATGTCAGCAGCGACATGCGCCAGACATAGCAAAGCTTTTGGCTGAGCCAATGTCTGTTGCGCATCATGACAACCTGCAATCAAGCGCCAGCAGGCAAGCTGTCAGAGTAATACAGTCAAGGCGAGGTATCATGATCAGCAGCAGCCGTATGCTGCATGCAGCATGCAGCGTAGGCAACAAACGTCTCGGCGACATTTGTGCTGGGCTTTAACTTAAATTATGCAGCAACAAACAAATAAGGTCTCACCAGAGTGCCATAATGATGCCAATGCACGGGCCCATAATCATGTTGCCAGTTGCCAACAACGACGACCACAACAGCAATTGCAAGTTGCAACTGCAACATTTCGTTGTTGCCAGTTCTACAAAGTCATGGTCGTTGCTGTCATTGTCATTATATGTACATATGTATTTATGTATGTATGTACGTTTGCCCCTAAACAAATGTTGCCAGCAGACAGACAACAACAAAACGAACGATCAATGAAAATTGAAAAAAGAATTCAGCCAACAACCGCAAGAAACCATTAAGCTTGACGCAAGGATCGTTAGGTTTTGTGAAACTTTTTTTGTATCAAAATTTTACTTAAAGCTACCTAATAAAGTTGACAGCCGGTTGAAATGAACCACGTGCCAAAGAAATAAAAAGTGTGCACCTGTGGCCACCGATAAAGTTAAATATTCGGGTAAGTGACAATTTAAGTGCCAAGTTTTTGGCCAGAACCCTGCAAAGCACGAGCCAAAAAGAAACTTTTGCAGCCGGCTATAATCAAGAGGTGGAGAAAATAAAACCACAAGCAGCACCAAAGATCACAGGCTCTTAGTAAAAGAAAAACCGGTTGCAAAGTGCTCCCACAGGCAACGCATAATTTAGCTTGCATGTCGTCGTCAGTTCTCGGTCAAGAAAAAAAGAATTGAGAAACCGAAGCTGGTCAAATGAAAACATGAGCAAGCCGTGGGGTGCAGTATTTTAATTCTGTGTAAGATGGCACAGCTCCCATTAGACGTAATCGTGCCGCAATTGTCGTTGATTGTTGTCGTCCGTATTTTGTTGACGCTCCTCTCTTTCGCAACTGCCACCAAATGCAGCTGATTAGCTAAAATGCGTGCGAAGCTTCAATTGCAGACCTCGTCAATTTATAAAGATCAACGCAATGAAATTTGCATGCACAAAGTTGTTTTGCTTGCTCCACTTTTCAAATTGTTTTCTTACTTTCCAAAACATTGAAAAGGAAGCCGTGATCAAAAACTGGCGCCTAACGCTGTATATCGAACTAGATCTTTTTACACCACGAGCTGCCATTTTTATCGAAATATAGAAAAACATCGATGTGGCCAATTGTTGTAAACACCATATTAAACAGCTGTAAATTCGCGAACAGTAATAATTATTTTTAAAGCGCATAATGAAACAAACTAAAAAGCAGATGACTAATCAACGCTATCGCGTTATTAGTAGCATCAGAAAACATGCAGCTATAAGCAATGTTCGACCAATACTAAAGCCGCGAGTTACGCCAAGAAATCTGCCCCCGGAGTCCGAGGAACGAGCTGAAAATGCTATGTCGCTGAGTAGTGAAATGGAAACTATTGAAGAAGATGAGGTATTATACATATATTGCAAAATTAATATCAACAATAATATCAACGTTAGTTAATTAAAAACAACTTTTTTTATTTACAGGTGGACCAAGGAGCTCATCAGAATCTTCCAATCAGTTCATTAAATGCCACATTGCGTCCGCTTCTTCAATTTTTCTCCGAAGATTCCACAACTAAAAAGCCGGCAGACCCAAAGTACAAAAATCCACAAGTCATATATAAAAGTATCAGTCTATCTACTTCGGATGAAGAAGAGTCTGAAGATGAAGAACAAATAAAACAGCCTATGGAAATCGAATCCTTATGTCCTGCAAATGGAGAACCGAATCGATCAAGTCGTTTTATATCAATAGATGAAGCGAATCCTATCTGTCCTAAACAAACCAGATTTACATGGTCGCCCAAGACAACAAATATATTTTTGGATTTATGGGAAAAACATTTAAGAGAGTTTCGAGGCAAGCGAAAAAATTCTCAAATCCACAAAGAAATGGAACAAGAAATGATTGAATACGGACCGAGTGACAAGGAAATTAAACATAAAATGGACAATATGTCAAGAAAATACAGGCAAGCAACTTATATTTAGTGAAAAACGCAGACATATATATATTTTTAATATAACTGTTCTTTAGGTTGGAGGCAAGTAAAATAAAAAATGGAGTACCTACAAACTGGCAATATTATAAAAGACTTCATATTCTTTTAATTGGGAGATCGTCTGTTGATTTTGAAGAGATTTTAATTGATAACACGGGTAATTCTTTGTTAAATTGGTAGCATAATTTATTTAATTTAAAAATTCCAATCGCAGATTCTACGACATTTTTCAATACGGATAGCAGTAATGATGAAAGCAGTCAATTCAATGATACAACAGTTGAGAATAATATTCCGAAGACGCCGGAAAAAAAATCAATGCCAATGGAAAGTGTAGAAAAACCAGAAGTAGAGGATGATGTTAAAGAACCGGAGCATGTAAAAGAATTAATTGATGATGATCCCCATTTGACGTATCACAGTCAGCAAGAATTGATACATACAACTAACGAAAGAACGGACCCGGCGGCTGATCGAATGCTACAAATTGAGGAAGAAAAATTAGTTGTTGAGAAGCAAAAACTTCGCGTCATGGAGCACATATCCAGAGAACTTTCATCAATTAGCAGAGCCCTAATTGAGTTACTTCGAAATGCTAAAAAATAGACTGAGTTCGCAAAGTGTTTTTCTATGTCGGAATGTCTCACTCTGTAAGGTTATTCTATATTAAGTAAGGATAATGTCAAATAAATCTACCTTTGATTTTACTTTGGCGCTAAGCAAATGTTCATACGTTGGTATTTTCTTGCATTTTTTATGGACTGGGTATTTTTTATCATCACTTGCGGTCGCACTTGCGGTCACACTGCTTTGCACGCTATGGCAAATGCTGGAAAACAAATGATGTTTATTATAAATGTGCAGGAAGAAGAGGCAAAATGTACCGAATCACAGCTAGATATATTACTTAAAATCCACGATGGCCAATATCGCCTAGTAAAAAAGAAGAAACGCAGCTCCGTGTGGAATGTGTATCGCGAAATTGCGCGTTCTGATGGCACCAAGCTAAAATGGAGATACTACTGCTTAGGTTGCAAGCGCGTTATGCAGTCAACTGGAGGCACCACGTCCAATCTGCGCATTCACAAATGCCATGTGCGCTATTTAAAGACGCACGGAAAAGATGGTGAGTTGTCGAAATCGCAGCTAACTACTAGTCGCAGTCCAATACCAAAATTACCAGCTGCGAGTGGAAGGCAGATTCAAACGTATGATGAGGCATTGGAATACAGCGATGATGAAGAGGAGCTAAAGGAAAGGTACGAAGAGAATCAGATTGTAGATGTCATCAGGACAGAGGTAAGTGCATGAAAGGTCAGCACACATTCTTCTCACATGCTTTATGATAATTATTTTTATTATTAGCAGCATGTGGACTCGCCAGATGTGTCAGTGGCACCCAATGAGCGTCCGCTTTTCAAACTATTTTCTGAAGACGAATCATGGTCGCCCGAAATGATCGAGGAGGAGCAGCTGCCCTTGGTCGATATAGAACACGTTACAGAGGAGCGTTCAGACTTTAGCAAGGAGACAATCCAACCAAATCCCACTAACAGCATCCAAATTGATGCTAACGCCGTATCTGAAGCTGAGAGCTATGCAAGCGCCTGGGCACACACATTCCTCAAGTTGAGCGAGGATCAGAAGTTTTATGCTAAGCGTTCGATCGATGAGCTCCTTGTTTTGGGGCGTTTGGAGCGATTAAATATCTCTACAGTTACTTCCCTGACAACCAATTTATGATTCTCCAAATATCCGATCTGATTATGATTGGAATTATTTTTATAGTTTATATTAGTTACTAAAGTAAATATCCTTTTAAGCTCACAATTTAAAACGAAATGTAATTGATATTTAGATTTACCTTAGCTCGCTGTTGAACACTACTTTGATTGAAGTTATAAATAAACAAACTCTCGACACCTTCAAAACTGATCAAATTCTACAAGTATTTGTTGTCATACCGTTTTCCAGTAAACATTTCAGTTATTATTCGTTCAGAAAAACTTGCCAAGAAGAAATTTAGCAAAAGAAAATCAAGTAATAATTAAATACAGGAACTCGGCCACGTGCTGTTTAAGATTCCTTTTAAAAACCTAGAAAACTTAATTAAGATTTTATATAAGTATATGGTATGAGTAATTAAATATACACTTCGTTTTAAATATTTTTCAATTTTTTTATTTTTTCCAATATATTTTTTTTTCTTAGTTTTTTTTCATGTTTTCTTTGTTGCATTTTGCATTTTGTATATACTTTGAATTACAAGTTGTTTTTATGTCATCTGCTTTTGCTTGATACAATTAATTTATTTTGGGGTGCATGGTGAATTGTTTTCGCCTGTTCTGATTTTTGTTTTCTCTGCTAGGTTTTGTGTAACAGATTAAATGAGACTTTCAGTATTGAGGAGCTAACGTATTCGAGATACAGTTTTGAGGCCCTATTAATGAGTTTAGTATGTATGTGTTTGTGTATGTGGGTGTGTGTTTAGCATAAATGAATTCATATTACATGTTAGGTTAGGTCACCATCTTCGAATACGAAACTCTTTAAAATTGAAAGCTGGTAAAAACGCACAGCAGAACTTTCGTGTAAAATTACAAATTCATAAATAATCATTCAATAATAATCAATATTGTATAAATATGTGTATAAATATATATATATATGTGTATAATCTTTCTTAGGTTTTTTTTTTTTAAATTTATGTATGCATGTTGTATATTTAAGAGTTTATTGCAATTACCAAATTTAAAGTACATTTTGAAATTTATGCAGTCATTATTATTTTTGCCATGCACACACACAAATATATATAAATATTTATATATATATAGTTCATCATATATGAATTTGAAGTTAATTCAAAGTTATTCTATTCCTTTGCTCCATTGTTTTGGTTTATAGTTTATAAATTTTACATTTTGGTTTTCCTGTCGCTTTGTTCCAGACAAAAACAAAAAAAGACACGGCGTCCCCAATTACAAATTTACACTGATGTTATTTTACAACTTCATCTGATTGTTGATAGTTGTTGATATTTTATATTATTGTTGCTATTGCATCTGTTGCTCTTGTTGCTGATGCTGCTTGCTCTTGATGTTGATTTTTTTTTATTAAATTTAACTGGTTTGTTTAATTTGTTTTTCTATGCGCTGCTTTCTGTTGTTGTATTTTGCAGCTCTTGAGCGCCATTCTATGAGGAGGGAAGGTTGGGCATTATGTCATAATATTGAAATCATAATGAGAATAATAAAGAGAAAAGAAAAACGAATTAAACACAAAATCGAAATTTGTTTACAACGTTGATTAAAAATGGTTAATGGCGCACTTGCATTTAAAAAACATTTCGTTGCATCATGTTAGTTCACTGTTAAAATTTTGATGTACAGTTACATGTGTACCAAAGTTAAATCAGCGATAAGCTGTTACATGCATTTGATAAAAATTGTTAAAAAACCAGAGCCTCTTTATGTTAAGTGAGTGTGTATGTTTGTGATTGTGTGAATATGTCGTTAGTGTTAATTATAGAGCGTATTGGTTGTTAGTATTTGTAGTCTGCCGCCACCGAAAGCCAAGATCAGATTATCATTATTGTTGTTGTTGCAGGGCTGCTAGTAGTTGTTGTTGGTTGTTATCGTTGGTGATTTTTTTTTTTTTTTTTTTTGAATTTGGCTTCTAGTTCATTACCTGCTGTGGCTGCTGCTCCATACCGCCGCCAGGGCCATTTGGTTTACGATTCTGGCGACGTGGACGGAACGGCTGACGAGGCGGTCCTTGGCCGCCTTGAACTACACAGCAGCAAGGAGAGCAAATTTAAAAAAATTAGTCTGTGCTAATTAATTATTGTTTTCTAAACATCAATGACTTACTGTACTCGCCACCGTCACGACGCGGTGGTGGACCATTGCGTCGGAAGAAGCGTCTTTGGGGCCCACCAACGCCACCACCACGACGTGGCTGTCCATCACCGCCACGCTGACCACCATCTGAGTTAGGATCGTGTACGCTGGGCTCGGCGCTACCGTCGCCACCTCCAAGGCCGCGACGCGTCTGGCGAGGATAGTAGTTGCTGTAACGACGCTGACCAGGTCCACCAGGTGGACCACCTGGGCCACCACGTGGTGCACCACCGCGTGGACCACCGGGAGGACCACCAGGTCCACCACTGCCGGGTCCCCGACGATAGTTCTGACGTGGCTGGCGTGGACCCGACTGCATCTGCTGTCCATCGAGCTGCTGCTGTTGTTGTAGCTGCTGCTGCTGCTGAGGCGGTGCCATATCATCACCCTCATCACCTTCTTGCTTGCGGCGATTCTTCTTCATCCAAGGTCGGAAACTGCGACGCTTGTCAGCGGCAAATTGACTGCCGCGCACCGGCTCGCCGGACGGTCCAGTTACATTGGCAGCCTCGTTGCCTTTCTCGCCAATTACGACATCAAATTCAACAAGCTCACCATCACCCACCGAGCGCACCGCCTTCTTGGGATTGTTGCGCGCTATGGCACTCTGGTGCACAAAGACATCCTCTTTGGTGTCGTTGCGATTGATGAAGCCGTAGCCGCTCTTCACATTGAACCATTTTACGGTGCCGGTAACTTTGGTGGCTGCAAGAAAACCAATAGATTTTAGCTTCGAAACGAATAACGTTTAGAAATCACAGCAGAAGTGTGCCAATATGAAGCACAATGCAGACTGGTTACATTTGAAAAAAACAATATATTAAATACTTGTTGATATTAGTAGCGTTTAAGTCACTACTAAATAAATATGAATTTTTTTCACATGCTTCATCTTACGAGTGTATACAAATGAAGTTACCAAAACAATGAGAACACATACACTCATACAATTCACTCTCGTTTTAGGCAAGAGAGTGCCTGTGCGCAGAGGGCGAGAGCGAAAGAGACTTCAGCGGCAAACAAATTTGGGTTGCCAGCATTTAGTACGGTCAGGCGCGTGATGAAGTCGTGGGGGTGAGCTATGCCACCGGCAAAAAGTAGAATTTTCATTTCGTTTCTTACGCCACTTTTCTCATGCGGCAGCCAGAGCCGGCGAATGTTTGAATATGTAAGTATGTATGCGGCAAACAAAATGGCGTCGCGCGTATATTTTAAGACACGCACACACACATATACACAAAAAAAAAACACGCACATTTTTCATATACATATGTATGTATGTGCGTATATATAGTGCGACGTTCCTTTCAATGCTATTTTGGTACCACTCGCCATGTGTTTGCATGAATGAAAATGCGAATTGATTCGACAGCTTACCAATCAGTTCTTTTGGTGGTGGCGCTGGCTTGCCCTGCGCCTGAAGCCCCTCATCGTCAAGTTCTTCCTGGGACAGCGACTGATGCTGTTCAATAGGTAGCTGCTGCTGGTTTTCCGAGTCTGCCATCTTTCTAACTACGTCCGTTGTTCTTCTTTCTCAAAACGCGCACACACACACACACTTTCGAGCTTCCAAAAATAAAAGCAAGAACAAATAAAGTACGCTCTCCTTTAGTTTCGATGTCGGAGTTTTCGGCAAAGCTTTGTTTTGCTTGACTTGTGTTTTTGGCTGCTCTTAATTAGCTGTTTTGTGTTGGTAATTAGTGCGGTTCGAGTTGTGGCACTCTTTCAACTACCACTTTGATGTTATTTTCGAGCGTGATGTTGAAACACTCACTCGCAGGGATTTTTTGGCGATTCTATTTTGTTCGCAAGCACAGGAAGTGAAACATGGCAGCTATAGTTAGTGCTGTAAAATTTTTATTTGATCTGACACACGGCTGCTTCGGTCGTCGATATATTTCTCTTAACGATCTGGTAGCCTTAGATGTAATATTTTTGGTGCTTTCGGAAGCTGGTTACACCGAAATAGCACTTATCGCACAATTAACAATATATTATCGATATGTTCAATCAGTCAATTTACATTTTCTCAAAGCTCGTTGACAATTTAATTGATTAAAATCAAACTTACCAAGTATTTGAAATGTGCGATAAGCACATGCATCGGTGTTAGCGTTTAGCTGCAAAAGTTTTCCGGCCAACAACAAATATGGTTGACAACAAGTTGCAAACGTGTAATAGGCAAAGTAACTCAGTGCTTATTGCATAGGTGGGATATCTATTACTCACATAAATATTGCAAACAGTGAGCATTTTCCTTAGTTACTACAATATTCCCATTCATTTGAATTGCCCGTTGACCAATTACTTAAAAAGTGGAGGTGACAACGGCTCCGTCACATCGTATGATTCTCGCGCGCATTCTGATTGGTCGAACATCGCTTTTCATGCATGCATGCCTGTGTGTTGTTTTGTGTATGTGCATGTGCGAAAACTTGCATGTGTTAGTGTGTGTTTACAATTTTGTTGTTTTTGTTTGCTGTGTTATTGCGCCGCTTCGAAATTAAATTTCAAAAGCAAAACAACGATTACAGCATTACAATACCCTATAACATAAAAAACAGAAGTTGGATATAGTATGGTTGGTTCAAATTACAACCTTGATATATTCCAATTGGACAAGTGTTAAATTTTTGAAGTTTTACTTGTCGAACGGAAAGAGAGTAATTTCTATGGACGACCATTACAAATATTTGTTATCAAGTGCATTTTAAAATAAATATGCATGCTTATTGTTCTAAAAAAAAAAATAGGGTACCTGATTATTGATCAATTATTTATTGTGCGTATTCACAGAAGTCAACGGAAAACAATCCAAATCAATTCAACACGTCACCTGAAACTATAGATAATGGACATTGATCCAGCATCGTTGGACATGGAATTCATGTCCAGCACAATGGGAGACACGCTAGAGATGTGGAAAGAGGAGGAGGATGCTCTCAATATTATTAAGGAGATGATACCCTCTGATATGTTAAACAATTTCCTAAATGAAATGGATTTGGACTTAGATATGAATGGATCACCGCCGCTGCTCGAATGCGCCATGGATATGCAACAACAACAGCAGCAGCTGCAACCACAACAATCACCTCCACTTCTAGTACAACAGCAACCACAACAACAGCAGCTTCATGTCAAGAGCGAACATACTTCTCCAGTGCATGTCAAAGAGGAGCTTCTAACGCAACAACAGAATAACCTCTTCGATTCATCGTTGTTCAAGCCTGATCCGCTGATTGCCTCCAATGCGGCTGGCTATACCGCTCAGGCGATGCCCACAGCAACCATACACCACATGGACACAACACAACGGCTGCCAAACTCAACGGCAGCACCTACTCTGTATGCCCTGGCAAACAACAATGATTTTGTTTATCAGCTGCCGGCTGAGACATCTTCAACGCCACCACTTCCGGTCGCAGCTCCAACAGTAGCTAGTGCAACAGCAGTCAAGGCAACACATTATGCTACCAAGAAGTTGCCGGCTATGATGCCATCTGCAGTGCAGAGTTTTATATTGCAGGCTCCTGGCAACCCGGCAACGACATTGATGTATACCACTAATAATGCCACCATATTGACAGCAACGCCTATGCCCTTACTGCTGGAGACAGTGACAGCGTATAGCCCAAAAACAACACCCAAGGCAGCGCACGTAGAGTTGGCCCCAACACGTGCTCCTTCCGTTACACCTGTTGCACCTGCTGCACCTGCACCCGCAGCAAAGGTGGCTATTCAACGTGTGCAGCCGAAAGTAAAGGAGGTTAAACGTTCAGCGCACAATGCAATTGAGCGCCGCTATCGCACCTCCATAAATGACAAGATAATCGAGCTGAAGAATCTCGTCGTAGGCGATGCCGCCAAGCTAAATAAATCGGCGGTGCTGCGCAAGTCCATTGACAAGATACGTGATATACAGCGCCAGAATTATGAGCTGAAATCGGAGGTGCAGCGACTGCAGCGTGAGCTGATGGCACGCGATGGGTCCAAGGTTAAGGATCTGCTCCAACTGGGCAGTATCACAAATGTTATGGGCTCCTCATCCTCAAAGAAGCGTCGCCAGCAATCGCTGGCCTGCGACACGGATGCGGGTCTAACTCCGCCTCGCAGCGATGTCTCGGATCCGTCTTTGTCGCCAGTGCATTCAGATATATCGTTGCCGCCATCGCCATATGGGGGCTCCAACGCCAGTTGTAGCAGTGGCAGCAGCAAAGATGAACTGCTTGTGGTACCGAGCTCCATTCGCGGCATGGCCACCCATTCCCGCCTGGCACTCTGCATGTTTATGTTTGCCGTTCTTGCAGTCAATCCCTTCAAGGCGCTGCTCCAACGTGATCAATTCGGGAGCGAAGTCAACGATATCGATACTGACGATCTAGGCGGCGAGATAAGTCGTCAACGGCGCAGCATCTTGGCCTACGATGGTAACTTAAATATTAAGCTAACGAATTTGAACTGGGTTTTAATTGGATAATTGATATATTTTATAGATAATACTGAGAATAATGGATGGCAACACAGCTCGTGGTTGTGGCTATTGAATTTGTCGTTGATGCTTGGCTGTCTGATCAAGCTATTAGTATACGGAGATCCACAGTTGGACGCCCAAACGGATGCATACTATCAGCACAAGCAACAAGCCGAAGCTCACTTTGCCCAGGGTCAGTCGGCGCAGGCCTATACGGGCTATTTAAATTGTTTGCATATGTTCGGATTAAGTATACCTTCGTCGCGTATTGAATGTCATCTGCAAATGTTTTGGCAATACCTGCGTTTCCTTTTCCATCGTCTTTGGCTGGGTCGCGTGCTCTCACGTCGCGCCGGCGGACTCTTTTGTAGCGCCGAGACTCGCAAGCGTGCTCTGTCCTCAGCCCGAGAGCTGGCACTGTTGTACAATCGGCTGAATCAATTGCATCTAACTGGCGATAGAAGCAGTGATCGCAATGGCATTATGCTGGCCCTGTGTTCCAGCAACATGGCTGAGGTGGCCCAAAATTTGTTGACGCCGCGCGAAACAATTTGCATTCATGTTATGGCCGCGTTGCGAATGAAGCGCAGTGCACCCAAATGGTTGCAACAGCTTTGTGCCCGCTACTATATGAGTAGAGCTCGCCAGGAATGTGGCAAAACGCGAGCCACCGAGCAGACGCAAGAGTTGCGCTGGGCATTCACTACTTATGGCTATGGGTATTTTAGTGCACATGTCTTTAACTATGAGCTGAGTGCCAGCGAACAGGATGGCTTCTTTACACGATTGCGCAATCCATGCGATCCAGCTGCGCATGCCATCAAGGTAAGCAAGTCAGACACGCTTATAAACTGAGATAGGTTACTTATGTTTCCGCTTCTTCATGTCTAGCAATATCGGGAGCATCTGTTACATAAGGCCATACAGAGTCTGGTTGGCGCCGGTTCCCACAAGTCTAACAAGCCTGCACCAAGCAACAACAACAGTAATAATAATAATAATAGCAACAATAACGGTTCTGGCAGCGATTCGGAACAATTACAGCAGCAGCACAGCGGGACAATTGTTAGCAATGTTCTTAAATATACATCTCTGTTGCGGGATACGCTTTGGGCAGATGAAGATGAGCGTGACACGAATGTTGTTTGGTGGGCAAATGTCTTGGAGATTGCCGTACACTGGCTTTTAGGTGAGGATACGCTGGCGGAGAAGCTGTATGGGAGCATTAAGCAGCTACCGTCTCAACTGGAACAAAGCAGCGACAATGATCATTTGCCCAAGGCACTACACGCAGTGCTGCGCGCCAAGATGGTATTGCTCATGTATGTGCCAAATAATATGTATGCCTTAAAGATTCATAAATACTAACACTTACTTATTGCAGGAACAATGGCAACACACTGGATAAACGCTTTAAGCATTCGATTAACCGTCTATGCGATGAGTCCAGTGCCCAACTACAAGAATGCCTTACGGTCAATCGCATAACCAATGCCAAGGGCGTCAAACTGGTAAGCTAGAGGACATTTCACTGACGTATTGACCCGCTTGTTATGGTCTATTAGGAGCTGCCACGAAGGTGCATTGTAGTCGCATTGTCTGTCACAATTGCATGCGGCAATACAACTGCAGTGCAAGCTTTGTACAGTTCACTAGCAACATCCAAGTCGCTGATCGCTGCTGCTTCTTTATCTTAATCTAAAAAAAAAACCGCTTTGTAATTAAAACTTCGTTTTAGCTTTTCCAGTTGCTTACCTGCGATTGGTTGCTTGAAACGCGCACCGCTTTGTGGGAACTGGAGCATATGGGTATTGAGGATGATGGCTACTATCAGGTTACCGGCGACGTGCTCGAAAAGTTCCAAACGGATTTAAATTCATTGCGCAGCATCGTCGAGAATATACCAGTAAGCTGGATTGAAGACTTTTCCTAGTCTTTAGTGACATGCTGTAACATTTTTATTAATTCACAGAACGCCCAATCGCGTATTTATTTATATGAGGCCGTTTGTCGCTTAATGGCTGGCGCCTCACCGTGCCCCACACAGCAGCTGCTAGACAGGAGTCTGCGATCGCGCAACGCACACTCATCCATCTTTTGTAGCAGCAAGGATCGGCGCCATCAAAATTTCGAAGGAGGGGAGCGTGAACGTGCGGCAGCCATGTATGTGGCTTGCAAGTATCTGCCACCGGCGCTGTTGAGTTCGCCCGGTGAGCGAGCAGGCCTGCTGGCCGAAGCAGCCAAAACGTTAGAAAAGGTGGGAGATAAGCGCAAGCTCAAGGAATGCTATCAGCTAATGAAATCGTTGGGCAGCGGCGGTGCCACTGTCAAAGCTTGAGCTCGATCTTAGTTAAAACATAAATAAGTTAATCTACCCAGCAACCAGGTGAATAAAAAACCTGTTCCAAGCTTCACCAACTCGCGAAAATGATTTGTTAGACCAAGAATTGTCTAACGAATCGGCACACAGCTCCCTTACGCTTTATACCTATTACTATATAATTTCTGTTTAGTTTGTAATTTATTGTAATTCACATTTAATACATATGGAAATTTGTTTGAACAAGTAATTTACCGACGTTTATGGTTGCCACATATATGAATTTCAATAAATATTTAACAAGTTTGATATCTTAACTAACACTGTGCATGCATTTAATAAGTCAAAATAACTTTTTACTTCAACATAATGTAACAAAATAAGAAAGTCAAATTATTGGTCTGCAGTTAAAAGTTTTCCCGGTAAGTTTGTGTATGAAAAGGTAAACCGATTTTTGTAAGGAGCTTTAGAAAACATAGCACAACAGTATTTCACTGAGTTGCATTACTTTTGCATTTTATGGCACCCCATTTTTAACATCCAAATGAAGACAAGCTCTGCAATAGCGGTGCTTTTCCTGGATCCGCTTTAAATTCTGGATTCGACTATGAGCTGTAACGTTAGTTGCTTAACGAGTGCCGTAAAGTCTAGTACAACGATTGAATACTGCGACTGACCGTTGCCATTGGGGAGACCTATTGCGACGTGACTTCGGAAGATTTAAATTGAGCCCGGTATGGACTGTTTTGTATGACGATCTGGCTTACATAACCAGCACACAGCGCTCAATGTATCGAATCGCACATATTGTGGATTATATTGTTTTCTCAACTGAAAAATACACAAGAAGAATTTTGCTCAATGGTGTTTAGTCAAACTGTAATGCAGCTAAAATCACCCTATTTTGTAATTCTGTTGATATTTCAAAGTTAAGCGTAAGCAGCAGCTGTTGGCGGATAACTCCAGTTGTTACTTGTTTTCGCAGTTCTTCCTGTGCGGCACACAAAAAGGACTCAAGTTCTAATTCAGATTGCTGCCAGCGCTTACTTAGTTTTATGTGCTGTATTTGCGTGCAGTTTGCAATCACATCTAGCAACTGCGTCATCCGAGCTGTGGGATCGCTAGACTGCACATCCAGACATTCAAGTTGGCTTAATTGGCTCACTCTAATTAGTGCCTCGTTAGGCCACATATGGCATGCCAAGGACTTCAGTTTCTTAAGAGAAATAATGTGATCCACATGCTCTAGGCTCACTCTGGTTAGCTGCAGTTGCTCCAAGCAATCAGCATAGCGCATGACCAATGATCGAAAGAGATTGTAATCTAGGCCAATATGCAAGCGCCAAAGTAGGCACAACGATTTTAGATTCGGAAAGTCACCCACATCGTCCAGCGTTCCGTCAAAGTTTTCCAGCGACAAGTGCTCTAGTAGCGGGCAATGAGCGGACAATGGTGGCAATTGTCGCCTCGAAGCAAATCGCAGGGAGAGTCGTCGCAATTCTGGCAGCGATTGAAACAACTCAACGAAATCTGCATCGGTCAAATCAACATCAAAGCCATCAATGTGCAGCGCTTCCAGTTCCTTAAAGTACTGCAGTTGTAGCACTGTAGTAAATAAAAAATTTACGTTTCATGTATCATTTACTTAAAAATCTATGTAAGCATTGTATTACAGCTTACCGTCTGCAGCCCTTGCATCGATTAAACTAACGCTTTTGAGATCTTTTTTATGGAGCAATTGTAAAATATTGAGATCACTTCCCTCTGCAACTGGCTTCATATCAGAGTGGGCAAATATTAAATGCAAGTGCCGCAGATTTTTGCAGTATGAATTTAACAGAGTTAGAAAAGGTTGCGTGATGCTATCATCCCAGCGACCATGACGTAGTTCACACTCAGTGACGCCCATGCCACACATCCTCAATAGATAATCCCAATCAGATATGCTTCGCAGCATTCGCATGTTGATTTTGGCAAAGCGCCGTACCGCCAAACTAGCAAACACTGCACAGAATAGCGAATGCGCTCGGGTCAAATTTAATTTGTCTTCAAGCGCTGACAGATATGAATATATCTCCACATAGCAATCGTAATTTAGGTCCAAAATATTTGTTTTAGTGCGCTGAGGTTTGCTAGAAAGGAATCCCAATGGACAGGAAAGGACCAGTTTCTGCATTGTTTATGTTATGACCACTGTACCGAAATACTATAGCTGTTGTTCTACACTTAACGAGATATCGTTTTGTCTTAAACAACACTATTAGGAGCTAATCATTTATTTGATTTTGTTGTTAAATTATTATTATAATTTTGTATTGTGTTTGTTTAGTGTTACCAGCGCAGATAAAATCTTAAACCAAAAAAGTTAAACTTGTGCAAGAAATTCTGTTAGTGAACACTGAGATACTTTAACGTATCATTTTTAAATTTATCAGTTACAAATAAGTTTAAGCTTCACATTTAACTTAAATTTATAAAGAATCGCTTATAAGTTAAAAATAGAAAACATTTATGAGAGCTTGTTATCAACATTACAATTGCTTTAAAATCATAAGTAAAACCTATTTACATTTTGGTTTCCGGAATGCTTATGTGGGCGATAAGCGAAGCTAAGAAATTGGTGTCATCCCATTGAATAGACACTAAATGTACATTTAGTTAAAAAAAAAATAAAATGAATGTATCAAACAAGTTTTCTGTTTAAATTTTAATACAAATTGTACGAGTTGTTTACCAACACAAATGGTAACCTTATAAATTAATATCAATAAATATTTTAACAGTTCGACGTCTTCAAAATTTCTGTGCATGCAGTTAATAAGTCAAATTAGCTCGTCAAATCGTTAATTTAACCCACCAATTGTCACGGATGGATAACAATTCTTTCTTTTCTAACGTTCTGTCTTTACATTAAGAAAATTTGAGCTTTAAATTGCTGCTATGATTTAAGCTATATATAAATTCATACCACTTAAAATTTTAAGTTTCGTTCGATTATTTATTTTAATAGTGCTAAATAAATACTCAAAAATCTAAGAAAAACCCTAAGCCAGACCCAACATTGCGTGCTCTTTTTATGACTATATAACACGGTGATTAGCATCAAAGAACGCAGAAGAAAGTCGCATTTCAGTCATGTTAGTGGGTGTAAATTATTGGTCTGCAGTTTTAAATTACCTTGGTAAGCTTAAGCATAAGATAGAAAATGTGCTTTTTTAATCTCCACACATACATAGCACAACAATATTTTACGGAATCGCATGCCACATGCATTTTATGGCACCCCTTATTTGATATCCAACTGGAGACGAGCTACCCACTAGCCGTGCTCATTCTGGATCCACTTAAATGGAGCGAAGACGAGGTAGATAATATTACCTATGAGTTGAAACGGGACGAGCTTGACGAACGCGGCTTAGTCTACAACGATTGGATATTGAGATTGGCCGTTGCCATTGAGCAGTCGCATTGCGAGGTGAGTTCTAAGGAAAAAAAGTTAGGTCAGGTTTGTTTTGGTTTACACAGCTCCAAAATGGATGCCAACGAAGGTTTCATTTCAGTACCCAATTCACTTATTAGTTATTTTTCTCTTGACACATTTCCAGAGCTTCATAGCATTTCAAGATCAGATACCAAAGTTTGCTAGATATTTCTATAATGCTAGCATTTATTCAATTTGGCGATCAACGCAGAATCGCTTTATATTTGTGTACACCGATGAGCTTCTGGGGCGTTCTATGGATTCAGCGAGTTATTTCCAGGGATATATTTTTCATGGTGAATGCTTATTTTTGAAACTTATTCTTTACAATTCTTAATCCGGTTTGGCACTTTTAGATCAACCCAACGTTCTGTTAGTCACAGCTCAATATCTGAATTCAAGCGTTATTGAAATAAAATCCAATCGGTTTGTCGGAACGAGATTTGACGGGTCAAAAACACTACCTCCAATATTTGATACGATAAAACTTTACGATGCCCAAAAAAATAAAATAATATGGAATAGCAGCTCGCATATATTAAATAAACTTCATGATTTAAAAGGCCGTGAAATTGTTATAGGATTGTTTAATTACACACCGTTCATGCTGCTTAATTATGTATGTAAATGTAAAATATTTATTTTATTTAACAAGGTTTTTGTTGTTAGTTCAAAGAACCAGCATATTACGATCGTTCTTCAAAAAGAAAACCAGCATTTATTGAAGGCACCGAGGTTCGCGTTTTACTCACCTTTTGTGAACTGCACAATTGCTCAGTGCAAATCGATACAAGTAGGTATTTTAAATCTTAATATATGTCAAAATACTTCAGCACTTCAACAATAAGATCTTTTGAATGATAAAATACATAATTCGATTAAGTGCATTTCATTGATAAGAAACATCTTTTCTTCAGGTGAAGAGTCGAATTGGGGCGATATATATGTTAATGCCACAGGAATTGGGTTGATGGGCATGGTGATGAACAGATCTATTGATTATGGCGTTGGCGGCGTGTTTTTTTGGTATGACGCCTATAAGCAAATGGATATGACAAGCTTTCAGGGACGTTCTGGTGTCACCTGTCTAGTGCCTGCTCCACTCAAAATTATCAACTGGGCCCTACCATTGCGTCCATTTCAAGGCACACTCTGGCTTTGTGTTATATTATGTTTTGCTCTGGAATGCGTTACCCTGGCTGCCGCACGTTATAGCGAGTGCTTTCCATCTTCAATGACTGTCTCACATCAAGACAAGAGCTGGCAACAAAGTCTGCAATTTGGTTTTGTTATCACATTAAAACTTTTTGTTAACCAGAGCACCAGATATGTGACAAGATCGTATACTCTACGGACGATTCTGCTTTCTAGCTACATGGTCGACATCATCCTGACCACTGTTTATGGCGGAGGACTCGCTGCCATACTGACTCTACCAAAACTGGAGGAAGCTGCCGATTCGCGTCAACGTCTCTACGAACACAAGCTCATCTGGACGGCAACATCTCACGCCTGGATAGATGTATTCGATGCTGGCAATACGGATGTAATGAATGCATTGTAGCTTATCCTTAATTTTTGTTTCTTGTTTACATTTTCTCTTTTGCAGCCTGTTTTACTTGGTCTTATGGAGCGATATCGTGTAAATGATGCTGCGGCTATAGGCACCATGTCTCTTAACGAGCAGATGGGCTTTGTTGTGGAGAGAATGCAGTTTGGACATTTGGCCAACTCCGAAATGATTCCCGATGATGCATTGCACCGTCTCAAGCTAATGGTTGATGATATATACTTTGCCTATACGGTTGCTTATGTGCCTCGTCTTTGGCCTTATTTAAGTGTGCACAATAATTTTATACTCATGTGGCACTCGTCGGGCTTTGACAAGTACTGGGAGTGGAAGATCTCGGCAGAGTACATGAATGCACACAGACAAAATCGCATTGCAGCCTCGCAGAAACCAAACCTTGATATTGGACCTGTCAAACTGGTCATTAATAATTTTATTGGGCTAATATTGTTGTGGTGCTTTGGCATGATATGCAGCCTGCTGGTGTTTTTGGGCGAATTATATTGTAATCCAGTTAATAAAATATAGAAAAAAAAAAAAAAAATAACAAAAACAGAATATACTTTTAGTGCATGCTGACAACACTAATATTCGATACCGAATGTAAAAACTATATTGGTTTAGTACAATATTCGTCGTGGAGCCTGTCGGTATTTTTCGACATCATTCAAGCTAGAGACTTAAAACTTTTTAAATATCTTTTCAAATGAATTTAAAATTTTGGAGCCACGCCCACCCAAAAATTATGTAAAAAGAAAGCTGGTTATGACCCTCAAACATCTGCATCAAAACTTTCGATGCCACGCCCACCCATACCACCCCCAGCCTCCCCACACCTTAACATAACTGTATCCTATGTACCTACCAAAGTTTTTGAGCTAGGGCCTCAAAATTTGTTGGCAAAATAGGTAGAGGCATCCCCGAAAGTTGTGCATCAGCCAATCTTTGAACGGAGCGTACACCTCTGACCCCTTTGCAACTAGGCTCTTCTTACTGGTATCGAGTATACCGCAGTCGGTTGCGTACGACTGCAACGTTTTTGTTTGTTTGTCATATAATATTATCTTAAAATAAATAAACGCAAATACTTACTATGAACAACCCAATGAAAAAATCCTGAGCTTAGTCAGCATTTAAAAGACTTAAGGTGAGTAAGCTGATTGGGCTGAAGGTGTTTTCAAACATATGTATATACATACCTTCTTGACAAAGGCTAGCGCCTCACGGCTCTAGCTGCTGGTTGTCCATGTTTTGCGTCATCAAGGCGGGAGCATGCAAATACCGATTGTTAAGTTCGCCAACCTTGAACGCCTAACAACCTAGGTTATAGCTGAAAAGGTTTCTATCAGGTGCTTTCACTGTTCGATTTAATTTTAAATAAAGATAAATCAACCTAACCTACAACCAACAACAAATTATGAACATGCGTTGAGCTTTGAAAGCACGCTTTATAAGCGCGCGCACGCATCTATAATTTATTGTTTAGATTGTTGTTTTCATTTCATTCTTATGGAAAATTAGTTTTAACAATATTTCTATAAATATTTGAACAGTTCGATATATAATTTTATACGCATGGATTTAATAAGCCTCTTAGGCCCAATTTCAATTCCTTCTTTAGTGGCCTATAAAATGATTGCTGTTTGGCATCAAATAACACAGAAGCAAATCGCAGTCATGTTTTTAGAAACAAGTTATTGGTCTACAGTTTTAACTTTTCTAGGTAAGATAACGCATGAAAATTAAAAAAAAATTGTGTTTCAACCTTTTAATATAAATAGCACAAAAATATTTTACGGAATCGTATTCCACATGCATTTTATGGCACCCCTTATTTGATATCCAACTGAAGACGAGCTTTCCACTAGCCGTGCTCATTCTGGATCCACTTAAATGGACCGAAGACGAGGTAGACAATATTACCTATGAGTTGAAACGGGACGAGCTTGACGAACGCGGCTTAGTCTACAACGATTGGATATTGAGATTGGCCGTTGCCATTGAGCAGTCGCATTGCGAGGTGAGTTACTATAAATGTTTATTTAACTACTAAAACTAATCGTAAGTTCAATTTTTTCTTGACTCATTTCCAGAGCTTCATAGCATTTCAGGAGCATATACCAATGTTTGCAAATAGTTTCTATGAAGCCAGCATCGGTTCGATTTGGCGATCAACGCAGAATCGCTTTGTATTTGTGTACAGCGATGAGGTTCTCGGGCAGTCTATGGATTCAGCGAGTTATTTCGAAGACTATCTGTTTTATGGTAAGAGCGTATTCTTATACTTTATTTTCAAAATTTGATCCCGTTCTGTTCTTTAAGATCAACCTAACGTTATCTTGGTCACCGCTCAATATCTGAATGCAAGCGTATTTGAGATTAAAACCAATCGATTTGTTGGATCACGGTATGATGGGTCGGAAAAAATGCTACCAACATTTGACACGATGACGCTTTACGATGCACAGATGAGCGAGATAATATGGAATAGCAGCACGGATATATTCAGTAAACTGCATGATTTAAAAGGCCGTGAAGTCGTGTTGGGCATATTCAATTATAAACCGTTTATGCTGCTTGATTATGTATGGTTTTGAAAACAAAAATTATGGATGCATCTACTATGTTATTTTTTTTTTTATTATTATTTTTAGTCAAAACATCCGGTGGTTTATGATCGTACTACAAACAAATCACAGGCGCTTATTGATGGCACCGAAGTTCGTGTTTTACTCACTTTTTGTGAACTGCACAATTGCACAGTGCAAATCTATACAAGTAGGTATCTTTAACTTATAATTGTTTGCATATAGTTATGTTGTGCTGAAAAACGTTTCCTCTGACCGCCAGCAAAAGATACCAAAAGCCTAAAAGCCAAAAGGCGAAGCTTTAATTTAGTGCTGACATTTTGCTAAATTGCAAATTAGCATTATCCAATTTAAAAATGTATCGATAACAAGAGTTTTAAATTCGTTGAAGCGCCAAAATGTTTCTGTGTTTTGTATTTCCACAGGGGAGGATTCGGATTGGGGCGAAATATATGCAAATGCTACAGGAGTTGGATTGTTGGGTATGGTACTGAACAGAACCATTGATTATGGCATTGGTGCCATGTATTATTGGCATGATGCCTTTCAGATAATGGATATAACAATCTTTCAAGGACGCTCCGGTATTACTTGTCTTGTGCCTGCTCCGCAGCGCCTTATTAACTGGGCCCTTCCACTGCGTCCATTCCAAGGCACACTATGGATATGTGTTATGTTTTGCTTAGCTCTGGAGTGTCTATGTTTGGCTACCACACGTCACACAGAACGTTGTCCAGCAGCAACAGGTGCTCCGAAACACCTGAGCTGGAAAAAGAGTATATACTTTGGTGTTGTTACAACGCTTAAAGTATTTGTTAACCAGGGCACCAATTACGTTGCATCATCGTATGCTCTTCGCATGATTCTGCTAGCTAGCTACGTAGTCGACATCATTTTGACTACCGTTTATAGCGGAGGACTCGCTGCCATACTGACTTTACCAAAACTGGAGGAATCTGCCGATTCGCGCCAACGGCTTTATGAGCACGACTTGATGTGGACGGGCACATCCCACGCCTGGATTCGTATATTTGATGAAGGCGAAATGGATGTAAGTGAGCACGTTTTGGTTGACCACTCACTGTAACATTTTGATACTTTCAGCCTGTTTTACTGGGTATTGTGGAGAATTTTCGTTTAAATGATGCTGCGGCTATAGGCATCATGTCTCTTAACGAGCAGATGGGCTTTGTTGTGGAGAGAATGCAGTTTGGACATTTAGCCAACGCTGAATTGATACACGATAAGGCATTGCATCGTCTCAAGCTAATGGTTGATGATATATACTTTGCCTATACGGTTGCTTATGTGCCTCGTCTTTGGCCTTATTTAAGTGTGCACAATGATTTTACACTCATGTGGCATTCGTCGGGCTTTGACAAGTACTGGGAGTGGAAGATCTCCGCAGAGTACATGAATTCAAACAGACAGAGTCGCATTGCAGCCTCGCAGAAACCAAATCTTGATATTGGACCTGTCCAATTGGGCATTGATAATTTTATTGGGCTTATATTGTTGTGGTCCTTTGGCATGATATGCAGCCTGCTAGCATTTGTAGGCGAACTGTGTCGCTTTCGGGTCGATAGAATATAAAATAAACAAAAACTTTACTTCTTTTCAATGTGTTCGCTTAATATTTTTTTAGTACAAGAGTGCAAATTGTAATATAATGATTAGTCCTGCAACAGCAGAACCTGATCAATAACTCGCGTTATTAAGGCATCCAATTCGTTATCCGGCATTTCATGCCAAAGCTCGTGCAACATTTGATAGGCCAGTTTTGAAGGCGTGGATCCAGTGGTGTTATGATAAGTGCGCAGCGTCAAAAATATGATTACATCCGGAGCAATTGGACTGTGGGTGTCACAAATAGTGTGCAGAGCTCGCGCCGCTTTAGGTGGTATCTAAGCAGTAAATTAATACAATTAAGGCACAGTAAATTCGAGATATGTACCCTCTTACATCGTTCAGATTGACAATAAGAAAAACATTGCCCTCTTTGAGTTTCTTTTTGTACTGCTCGATCGGATATCCATAGTCATCGCCATGTTTCGTTTCGAAATCTTGTATGCTCATTTGAATAGGTCGCTCTTCATCTATTAAAAATACGTTGAACTGTTTTTAATGAACAATTCATTCATCTCGAAGTTGTACATTACTTACCAAAACATTTTGATGCCTCCTGAGCAATATCCTGAATAAGTCCTTGTACGTTGGATTGACGGCTCTGATTTGAGTGCAGCAGCAAGTAGACATTAGGCGACTCGATCTTTTTATTTAAGAGCAATTCAATGTTAGTCGTGAGTGCGCTCCAGACATCAGGCGACTGTAATGGCTTTCGTTGGCGCAATTTCTTAAAAGCACACTGTTTCCATTCTGTCTCCTGCTTAGGCCATAGCGTGTATGCAATCAACAGTATTGCTATTGCACATAATAAAAAAGTTGGATTGAAGTTCAGTTTTTTAGCAGCCATTGGTTGAGCCGAAGGCTTCTTAACTTGCTCCTTTGCTGCTGGACTCGGCGGTTCCACACCGCAAGTTGTTTGTTTTGTTGTTGTTGGCGTAGAGCCACTTTGCAACTGAGAGCAATCTTGCTCTGTTTCTGAGTCTGTTTCGCTTGAAGGACATGCTTTATCTTCTGATTCAATTCCGATCTCATCATTCTGATCGCTTTCTGCGCTATTCTCAGCCACATCATTTGCTGGCAGTGGGCTTGGAATAGCTCTTTCTGGTGTATAGACAAGCATAGGAGATCGTGAGACACTGACTTCGTCAGTCGAATGTAAAGGCTTTCTGCACGTCATTTGTATAGCTAAACACTTTTCGTTTGACTACAACTAAATTATAATATCCGTGTTCCAACTGGGAAAAAAACATATGTTTTGGCATACAGCAAGTTAACATTTTCCAAGCTGCTATTAACAGAGTTATTCTTTTTGGCGTTGGTTTTTTTTTTTAATACCCAAGATGTGGCAACATTTTGCAAATCGATGACACTTAAGGGAACCCGATACAAATTTTAAAATGCACTCTTTGCTGTACTTTTACTAGAGAGCTGCATCGCTTCACTCACAACGTACGTTTTGCTGAATGCTATGAATTGAGTTGAATTGAGTGAGTTAGACGCACACAATGAATTGAATGAAATGAATTTTGTTGTTTCGCTCATTTCGTTAGAGACAATTGTTACACACATGTGTCCCTTGCACTCTCAGTTCGTCTACCTGCTTGACCTTGAGTGCGAACAAGGCATGTTTTTAGTCTTGTTTTATTACTATTTATGTTCATGCCTGAACACCCTTATTCGTTTTCTTTCAGCACGACAAAACAAAAACAAAAAAAATGTTTGGTATTCGAATGAATTCAAACGACATTCTCGCATTCCCACTCATTCTATTTGTATTTTTTCGTTTGAATGTTGTGAGGCCGAGTCTTACGCGAGCTCATTCATTCACCCAAATTCATGCCGTTTCGCATTCAATTCAATTCAACTCATTTTGAGCGTTGTTAATTCAAATGTGCCTTTTTTGCTCTCTAACTTTTACCAACCAGTGGCGCAGCTCCATTAAATAGTTGCTCACTTAAAATGTAGTTTTTACCTTATTACCCATTAACTTTAGACAACTTTGACAAGATACTTAACCAAACAAAATAACACAATGTGATATACATATGTAAGAGTAAATTTTAATATTTATTATTATTCTATGCGTTTCGATGATTAAAGGATTTCAATCGGTCACCGCTTTAACTGTACTTAACGTAAGGCGTCCTAATCGCCCCAAAACAAAGATTTCATCAATAGCTCTTTTTGCATAAAATTTTTGATCCTCTGTCAGCTTCCGGTATTCCAAAGACCATGTTTGTGAGTAAACCACGGACTCCTCTGACCCACTAACACAGTGCGACACCAAAACGTCAGAAAGACGCGAACTTGTGTTTGTTATTCTGTTAGAACCAACATTTGGCGGATCGTCGATTGTTTTAGAGGGCTTCACGGGCGTCTCACTGTAAATGCAAGCGATACTTGACTCTGCTGCGTTGCCGGCACCTCGTTGCGCTACAATTGCAGCAACTTGCGTTAAAGTTGGCTTCCTCTCCAACTCTTCTGCTGTAAAAAGAGCCTCGGAACACTCTTCGTAAGCGACTTTAAGCTCCGCCTCCCCCTCCATATCATCCACTGACATTTCCGCATCGTCGTTTAACCATTCTTGTGAGCTGTTCGCGTCTGCATAACCATTGCTTAATTCCTGTTTTTTCAAGTATTGTAAATGACATTTATGGCGCCTTAAATTTGTGGTGGACTTATTCGTAAAAGACATAAGAGTTTTGCATCCAGTACAATACAAGAATGGTTCCAGTAGTTTGCCGTCTTCTTTCTCAATCCTTTGAAACACGCGCCACACAGTGCTGCGAGTGCTTTCGTTTGTTGTGAGTTTATATATTCCATTTTCAATTTTATTACGGATATCTTCATGCTTTGCACTCATTTCTAGCGGTTTCCTTTTTTGCTATTTTGATATATTTGTTATTATTTTTTCTACCATTCGCTTGCATACGTAGAGTATGATAATATCGATTGCATTGCATGCCAATATCGATTGATTTAAGAATGTCTTAAAAGTGTCATGTTTTTTTTTTTATGTCATACACCTTTCAGTAAATATTAAAAAAAAAATTATTACCTTTAAGTTAAAAGTTTTAACGCAATAAACTATAATAACTAAGGTTTGAAATCGAAATCCAAACAACGTGGCAACGCCTTTAGAGCCGCACATTGCGCCGGCAAAATACATATGTACATATTTACTTTTTATTTTATTTTTAATTTTATAAGTTTTGCACAAATATCTTTCACTAATCCAATGGCTGTTTCTTGCTTTGATTTCCTTGGCTTTCAAGTAAGTTACATTGTTCATAACACCCACAAATTTTGTATTTGTTTTAATAATTTAAGGAAGCACTGAAAAAGATGCGAGATGTGGACGATAAAATTATCTATGCTTTAAATGCTTTGCCAACGGAATCTTTTAAGGGACAAGTAAATAGCGAAAGTACGTGTCGAGACTTGTACGCCAAACTGCAGGAGTCACATCAATCTCGGGTAAAATCACGTTGTCTTAATTTGTTGCAAATAAAAATTTAATGAATTGTAATTTTAAACCGGTAGCAAGCAAACATACGCAATTGCATAACCTTGTCGGCGACTTCACTAAAGCGGCTTCGCGAGCAACGGGAGAAGCAACCAGATGATGTAGACACCGACTGTCAATTCAAGGCAGAGCATCGCAAGGTAAGTTATCGTGTTTGATTGTTTATTATTGGTTGCCAATCTAAGAACTTTATTTTGTTTTTGTTTAGCTGAGAGTGTTGCAATCCGAGCTAAATATAGAAGATATAATAAAGGAACGGACTTACAAAGCATTTAACGAACGTTGCAGAGCCTATTTTCATGCTGGTCAATAATATTTTGGATTAGCTGAAACAATCAACATGATTCGTTGGCAGCGTGCAATGAAATTTGTTGTTTAAGTTTTAAGTGACATTTTTAAGTTGTAAACAGACAGCTACTGCTCAGTAAATTGTTATCAACCAGTGCTGTTTTCAAGCACAAGGCTATTTTTTTATTTTGAAAATAAATACATTTAACTCAAACGACTCTTTTATATTATATTAATCATCATTCGTTGCTTGGCAAGTTGTATTTTTTATGCATATCTTTAATTGGTAACCCTTTTGCTTGCGCTAAGACTCCAAGCACAGCTTGGGTGGCATCTTTGAGATTGTTGTATTTGTGCAAAAGTTGAAGGTGTTTATGTTTCTGTTGTAGCAAAGCAGTTTCGTTGGTTATTTGCCCTAAAGCACTGTGTTGGTTTTTTGTCCTGTTCATTGTTGGCGCATTATTCTTTTTACAATTATTTTATTATTGATATCTGTATCGAAACAGAAAGCGAAAGAATTTTAATGAGGTATATCGGTATCGATATAATTGTGTTGAACAAGCAGCTGTTATGTTATGAAATAAGTCTGGCAGCTCTATACGCCAAAGCTAAAAACGTGTGGCGTATCGTGACTAAAATTTGCTTGTGTGTTGTACTATTAATAGACGCTTTAAATTGGCAGAAACACAGGTAAAGTGATTAAAAATAGTGTTACTACTTTAATCAAAAACGTGTGATCCACGCCACAAATAGTAAAGGGCAAAAGCCACGAATATGTTGTATTTGCTGACGCTGACCTAAGCCCGTCACATACACTTACATCCACGCGCGTATACACGCATGTTTGTGAATACATATGTATGTTCATATGTTTTACAATTAGAATGTGAAAGTGTTGTTGCTGTGCAAATAATTGAAAAGTACCCGTTAAATGCATATAAAATATTACAGCTAAGTACTTGGTAATTACAATTTATTTACGCATTCAAGCTCAAGCTTACTTTAAAGCTGACAAGCCTAAGCGAATGGAAATAATGCAAAGTTAAATTAAAATGCAAGTAAAGTCGACTTAAAAATGCTCTACAAAATTATATGTATATGTATGTATATAGTCATAGGGATAAATGTCATTGATGTAGGAACTTTGAGAATGACTTTGAAAATAAAAAAACAATTTAAACGCAAACTTTTATTTTAACTGTAAACCATAACCGAAATAGTATTATTAAATTATCAATATACATACGTGGATCTAAATATTGCAGAGTCGCTAACAAGAATTGACAGACAATGTCAGCCACACACAAACAACGCTATAAAAATGCCGCTCTGGATTCAACAGAGATGCGACGCAGACGTGAAGAGGTTGGCGTTCAGCTGCGAAAAACGAAACGCGAACAACAGCTCTCGAAGCGTCGCAATGTTGTACTGGACCCTAGCCCAACATCAACTCCAGGTGCTGCTGGAAACGAGAACAGCGATACCAGTGGCGACATGCAACACCACACTGGAGATATGCATATGGCTGACAGCAGCGGCCAGGGAATGGGTGTGGGTGGAATGCAACCGCATGGATACGGTAATCAGTCAGAAGCTGCTGTTGCCCAATCCATAATAAATGCGGAGATGATTCAAATGCTATATAGTGACAACGAGAGCGATCAGCTAGAGGCAACACAAAAATTTCGAAAACTGCTATCCCGAGATCCAAATCCGCCCATTGAGGAGGTTATACAGAAAGATATTGTGCCACAATTTGTGACGTTCTTGCGCAACAACACAAATGCAACGCTGCAATTTGAGGCAGCCTGGACGCTGACGAACATTGCGTCGGGCACATCGCACCAAACAAAAATTGTCATTGAGGCTGGTGCTGTGCCAATATTTATTGAGTTGCTTTCCAGCCCACATGATGATGTGCAGGAGCAGGCTGTCTGGGCGCTAGGTAACATTGCTGGCGATTCACCAACATGTCGCGATCACTTACTCAGCTCTGGCATATTGATGCCACTCTTGAAGTGAGTAGTTGTATTAAAACGCACAGAATTTAAATAACTACAATGTACTTTGTTATTTGTCGCAGCGTGCTGAGCACATCGGATCGCATCACTATGATTCGGAATGCTGTTTGGACGCTATCCAATTTATGCCGTGGCAAAAATCCGCCAGCTGATTTCTCAAAAATCGTTCATGGTTTGCCTATACTAGCACGTCTTTTGGACTACACCGATGCGGATGTGCTTTGCGATACATGCTGGGCCATTAGCTATCTATCCGATGGACCAAACGATAAAATTCAGGCCGTTATTGACGCAGGCGTCTGCCGGCGTCTCGTTGATTTACTATTGTAAGCTTAGATGTCAATTGACATTACTATGCAACATTACATGTAATGAACATTCGTTTAATATTTCAGGCATCCGCAGCAGAATGTTAGCACGGCGGCACTTCGCGCTGTGGGCAACATTGTAACCGGCGATGATCAGCAGACCCAAGTGATATTGAGCTACAATGCCTTGCCTTGCATCAGCCTTTTGTTGTGTTCAACAGCAGAAACGATTAAGAAAGAATCGTGCTGGACCATATCGAATATTGCGGCCGGAAATCGCGAGCAAATTCAGGCAATAATCAATGCCAATGTATTTCCACAACTGATGGGCATAATGCAAACGGCTGACTTTAAAACACGAAAGGAAGCCGCATGGGCTATAACAAATGCCACCAGCAGTGGCTCTTCCGAGCAAATACACTACTTGGTCCAGGTTGGCTGTGTGCCGCCCATGTGCGATTTTCTCACTGTCGTCGATTCGGATATTGTCCAGGTTGCGTTGAACGCGCTCGAAAATATTTTGAAAGCAGGCGAAAAGTTTCAGGTGCGGCCCAATCCCTATGCAATGACTATTGAAGAGTGTGGTGGTAAGTCGAATTGTAATTGTGTTATTTTAGGTTCAAACATAAAGTTGAGTTGAATTGCAGGTCTGGACAAAATTGAATATCTGCAGTCTCATGAAAATCGCGACATATACCATAAGTCGTTCTACATTATTGAACAGTACTTTGGGAACGAAGAAGAGGACACACGTGTGGCCCCAGTAGCCGGGACTCAGCAGTACGAGTTTAATCCGCAAAACATGCCCGATAGCGGATTTAATTTCTAGCTGACAGCGATAAATTCACATCAGACATAGCATAAAACAACAAACGGTAAAACAACACAAAAACGGAGCAACACCAGAATGTGTGTATCCTATGCACGGGTAGAAAGAAGGACAGGCACTGTCAATGCCACAGTGTGCAGTCATTAGCATTTAAGCAAAGCATGTGGAGCCCGATATTTGTTTTACGTTTTCTTAGATTGTTTTTCTTTTGTTACATACTCTTATTGACATTATTATTATTTGCGAAAGCATTACTGGAAGTTTTATGTGTGCATAAGAGGTCCAGGACCACAATTCCTGTACCTGAATTTAAATATATTGCAAACGCTAATACAGTTAATGCCTACGTATGTATGTATGTATGTGCGTGATTCTGCAAGCAAACCATACAGGAATGATTTTTAAAACTTAATCTCTTTTTGTTGTATACGATATGCTTTCCTAATAACTTTGTAAATATTTTCATTATTCATATAAATGAACCTATATACTATATAAATATATATTTATATATATATATATGTATATGTTTTCATACTTCTGTACATACATACGTATGTACCTTACGTTTGAAGCCAGGATTTGGCGTTGTTATTTATACATATTTATGTATGTATACCTTCATCTGCATTATATAATTATAATAACGAATAACTTGAAAAGTTTTGATTTTGTTACACAAATTGAAAATCGTAATATTTAAATTTTCTCTTAATAAAGAACAAAAATCAGATGCAAACGAATCGATCCCCTTTTTTGAACATCATTGCAGATGGTAAAATAATGAATTTTCTTTTATTTTGCAATCACATGTGAAAAAATCATCAAATTTTTTTTATGTTTTGCGAAATTTATTTTAGCATAAGAAATATGTAATTGATATATTGATATGCAAGCTGTATATAGCAATATATATTTCATTTAAATCTTATAAAATCCTAATGCTGCAAAAGTCCGAAAAATTGCATCGATAACGTCGATTTATGTGTGACGACGTTTTGATCTAAGAAGAATGCATTGAATTAATGACCAATTTTGAGTACTTAGATAGATAAATCTTGCTGTTAAGTAAACTGCCTAAACTTGACGCGTGTTTGTTTTATTAAGCTGGTGAGAAGAGTGCATGCTTTGATGTGGGATTCGTCAAATCTAAAATGGCTTAGCTCCTTCGATATACCCTACAGTGAAAGTATGTCCTTGACCAAACATTGATGTTTTATTTATATTTATTGTGAATGACAGTTTTCGCGTATTATTTCTCATGCATTCGAGCATCTGAAATTATCTTTTTGGTAACAATAAAAACTTTAATAATTTTGATTTGCAGATATAAACAGGAATTTTTCAAATAACCTAATATTTCGTATAAAAGACTTCTTAGAAAAATATAGCAAAATCGTTTTAGGGTTGGTTTTTATTGAGTCGTCTTTAAAATCCAACTAAATATTTTTAGTTATGCAAACACAATTTAACGTTAGTCAAATTAAATTGCGTTTAACGAAGCGCACTTGATACGGTTTTGGCGTCAGAGTGATGCCTGGTTGGAGGATCAACGATGGCGTTTCACCCTCGGGCAGCACAATGCGAAAATGCTGCACAATACGTACGAGAAACGAAAAAATGCATGCACGTGCCAATGCATCGCCAAGGCAACGACGTCGCCCCAATCCGAATGGCATAAAGTACTCATCCTTGCAACACTTTCCAGCTGCATCGATAAAACGCTCTGGTCGAAAATCGTGCGGCTCCACCCAATGCTGCTCATCCAAGTGAACCGAACGTAAGCTAATGAGTATTGTGGTATTCTTGGGAATATCATAGCCACCTAGCTTGGTTTGCCAGAGAGCACGACGCGGTCCTGTAATGGGTGTGATATGAAAGAAGCGCTGCACCTCCATGATGAATGCTTCCATATAGTGGAAGGACTCGCGTCGACTGAGATGTGGAAAAGCATCTGCGTCTGAAGTGCTGCCAGGCACATTGGATGCCACTTCGGCATACAGCTGCTCCTGCACATCCTTACGCATAGCCAGCATCAATAAAGCCAGGTTTATTGTATTGCTAGTCGTTTGGGAGCCCGCTATAAAAAAGTCGAGTATTGTCATCACCAACTGAGTCTCATTAAAGCTGTCGGTATCCGCGCGCTGAGTCTGCATCTCGAGCAGATAGGCAAATATTAGATCGCTTTCAAGCTGCTGCTCACCACGCGCCTGACACTCTTCCAGGCGCCGCCTGTGTTCGCCAATTGTTTCCATGAAGAAGCCGTGCATTTCAGCATTTAGCTGTCGTATCAAATTGTAGCCTGTCCAATTTGGCGCCACATGGCGCAGCCAGGGAAACTGAGCCAGCAGTCCGCCACATATGTCAAACAGCTTGGAGCGTCGATTCATAAGATCAAGCAATCGGCGCAGTGTGCCATCCTCATTGCTGGCCATCCGCTCGCCGGCAATTAAACACCAGAGCACGTTAAGCACACTCTGTGCCAACCAGTTGACAGGCTCAATCGGTGCCGCATGTGTTTGGTCAAGCTGTTGCAGCAACTCCTTTGCCTCATGCTCAATTTGATGCTCCATTTGAGTGCGACCGTAGCCCACATGACGCATTTGTTTCATTGCAAAATTGCGGTGCTCATACCACAGTTTTCCATCCGTGCACGTTATGCCTTTGCGTGTGCCCATCGTACGCAGACGCAGAAAGAAGTTGTCCGGCCTGCCTTCGAACACCTCCTGCAGCTGCACTTCGCGCACCATTTCATGCCCCAGCGCAATCACTACATATTCCTGGCCAAGCTTTAGGCCCAGCAATTGGCTATCATAGTGTTTTGACCATTTCTCAAATAGCATGTGCTGACCACCAGCTGCTCTGGCTTCTCGACGGAATTGGAGAGTATTTCCAAGCCATGGAAAAAATCCAGGACCTAAAAAATATATAAATCAACTAAAATCAATAACCCTTTATATCTTCTCTTAGTTCCAAAAAGTTATCGAGGGTATAGGAACCTAGCTAGTCGAACACTCGAATTTGAATTGTGTTGCTGCTCTACCTTATCTTATCGCTTACACTATTTGGCACTACCGAATAAATCTGGTAATCAGTTTATAATTTAATCGAAAACCAAAATCTCAATCTTTTAAGTCTGTTTATTAGTTAACAGCACATATTTGTATGACACACGCTTTTTTTTTTTTTTTAAATAGTAAATAATAATTAATTATAATCATTATTCAGATGCATTTATTCAATTAGATATATGTAGTTGCATAACGATGTCAACTTTGAATTGTATCATGCATATGTAAATCACTTTTAATGACAAGACACCTACAAGGTGTCTGTAAATGGATGTATGACCATTTTATAAATGGAAACTATTTGAACTGCCAGACGCGTGCCGCCAACGTTGTCCGGTTGCCCATTTCCAGTTGGCTGCATTTGCATTGGTCAATACGAGTATTTTAGGACAGAATGGGGCAGGGAGTATGAGACATGTCGTTTGCTCGAAACTAACAATATGGCCTACATAAATAAACAAAGTTGAGCAAGAGTTGTCTAAGCAAAAAATTGCTTAGGCTAGCAAAAAATTCTTACAGCATTGCTAATCATCGCCTGTTTCCACAATTCACAATTGTCAAAGATTCGCTGACTTGCATATTTTCCAAACCCAAGTCTCCTATTGAATGAACTTGATCAATTTAATTAATTTGAAGAAAGAGCTTCCGTGAGTAGCATTCAAATTATTTGTCACTTTAAAACTAACAAAGATTCAACAATTGTTTAGAGCCTAAATTTGTAAAAACTAAAGAGTTTTTAAAATTATATACGTTATTGCTTGCAATCTGTGATCTCTAATCTTTTCCTCATTTGTTTGATTCGATTTTTTAAGAATGACTTACCTGGTGGAAAATTGCTAGGACGCTTGATTGATTTTAGCAGTGAGTATATAATAAATCCAATAAGAATTGTTATCAAAAAGATGAGGGCGCTCATCTTAGCGATATCTATGTATCCCACTAAAAAGTCACAGCAATTACAACGCGTGCGCGTGCCTTGCGCGCTCGATGCCAACTAAAACCAAATCCAAATGGATATGCGCTCTATAGCCACGAGAGAGAGAGAGGAACACGCAACCCACACACGTTTATTCTTCAATACTGATGTATTTTCGCCGGCTTATGTGCGGATGCGGGGGCCCATTGATTGTTATAAGAGAATTAAAGCAAACAATTCGTCATTGTTTAAAAAAGGTTATTCGAGAATGAGAACTATGTATTTGTTTGACAACTATTGTTGAAAATACATAAAAAAAGAGTGAACGATACAAAGAGAACAAGAACAAAGAGAAATAAACATTCTTAACAAATGCAATAGCAGTAACACATTTTAAGATGAATACAAATTCATATAAAAACATATTCTAATCGTTAATTTTAGACTAAGTTAAATAAGTTGAAAATATTTATTGTGATTATAAGGGAAATTTAGAAAATCGACGATAATCAGTTCCAAAGGTTTTTTAGTCTAGAGAAATACCGAATTCTTGGCAATTATGTAGTCAATATCATTTGTCCATGGATTTTTGAACGCACGCCATTCACTCTGCAGCTGAATGTAGCCATTGTCCTTGCAGCGAAAGCGATAAACTTGCGTAGTGACATTCTCTTGCACCTGCATAACCATTTTATGAGACTCGACGAGAGCTGCAATATCTTCGTTGTGGAAATACTCGTAAAAGCTGGTGCCCAGAATTTCCTGTGGCAAAAATCCAATCACCAGTGTTGCACTAATCAAATTAAAAAACAAATAAGAAATCTAATTAAGTAGTGCTTCAATTGTAAGGAACCCACCGCTGATCGATAAACAGAAACTTGCCCTCAGCCGAGTGACGAGATATGAAGAGCACATGCCTGATATTGGGATGATTGTCCAGTGAAGAGGGCACACTGGAGTTTAGCACATTGGTTGGAATGCGTCCAATGGCAACAAGACAGGAGAGATTGGATGTTTGCTCATCACTGTCGCCATCCTGATCCTCGTCCTTGATGGGTGTCCATGATTTTAAATATCCTGTGCATTGTATAACCTGATATTTGTGATCCATGTTTAGTTTTGATTTGCGTTTGTTGGAGCTGCGCGAACTGGACGATGTGTCCGATTCGTCCTTAATCTGATTGTTTGCGGCACGCAGTTTCATGCGACAGAAGAAGGAACGACGAGCACCGGGACAAAGACGACACAAGCTCTGCGGCACATCCGTCTTAACGGGCAACATGGCTGTGATATTGAAAACTTTAGTAATTATTATTAAGAACATTTTAACTGCTCACTTTTGGCGTCGATAAGACGCTCGCGTGGACACTGCTCCAGCGAGGACAGCTGCTCCTTAACCTTGCCAATATCCTTGGGATGCAGCACATCAAACCAGCTCTGACCTAGCAAATCGGCCTGTGTGCAATTCAAAACGCTTGACACAGAATCTGAAACATATAAAATGCGTCCGCGATCACAACCCACAACGAATAGGAACCCCTCTGATGCCTGCAATATGATCATCTTAAGCTCCTGGTCGGACAGAAAACTTGGCCTATAATCGCCCCCATTATAGGGATGTAGGCTGCCACGAATTCCCCGCAAATGCTGCACAGCCATGCGCAACACTGTCAGCTTGTCCAGCTTGCGCTGCATCGCATAGCACATTGGAATCATTGAGGATAGTTCGTTGATATATGTGTTCATCTTATCGCGTCGCCTTTTCTCAATCTCACTGTGATTTTGTCTATCGAACAAATTGCAAAAAAAAAAGTTTGTTATTCCGCTGAGCGCTTTAAAACCTTTAATTTTAAGCTATTTGTTATTTAAATAATAAATAAAAAGTTCGGATACGACTTTAAGGATGGTCTTTTTAAAATTAAGCTTGGGCATTTTTTAGGATTCTCGTTTACGGCATGCCGACGCTTAAATAGAAACAGACAGACGGACCAAAATATAAGGATTCCATTGTGTTTAATTAAAATGTAATACCCTCTGCAAGGGTATAAAAAATATGATGTTAATGTCTGATTAAGTAAATTTTTAAGTGATTTCTTACTTCCGATTATCATCTGTTGCGCGCGTCGACTTTTCCTCATCATATGTGTCGTCCTCCAGGTCCTCCAAATTTTCACTAAAATAGTTGAAATTGTTATTACCAGAACTTGCTATTGGTTAATTGTCAAATCTACAGTTAGCAAACACTCAACAACTTTTATGAAATTGCGATTTAAAAATAAAAAATTAAAAGAAAATAAGCTTGAAAATCCATCAACATATTGAACATAAAATCAACCCCATTGTGTCCGAAAATAATGAGGCAACTGTTGCTTGCCGTTCGCTTTACATCCCCCATAAACACGCACAAACACCTGAAAACACATGTAAGCCAGCGAAAAGCGTTTTATTAATGTGTGTGAGTACGTCAATTACCCATACCTTAATAAATGTGTATTTTGCAAAGCACACGCCATTTAACTTACCAAAACTCTTGCATGGCTTCAATCATGCAAATAATCGACGAATTTTGTTTAATTGATTGCAATTTTGAACACGCTCTTAGTTTCCAGCAATTTTTGTTTACAAACAAATTAAGGAACCGTCGGCGAGCAACTTGTAGCAACAGCTCGAACACGGCAAAATGGAGCGCATGGAGCGGAAAACAAGTACGCTACATTACTGACATTTGCGCACCATTTATCGACAAATACAAGCTTTTCGCATGGCTTTTTTGTTTTTCTGGCAACGCTCAGTTAAGCTGCACAGCAAGCTCGTTGCACTTGTATATGGAAAACTGTCGAGCTTACAATATGATTTTTAAAATTTTTTTATTCCAGAAAGAAGAACAAGATTAATTTGTAAACATTTGTAAGTTTGGTATATTATCAGCTTTTAACTTAATTCTTAAAATAAATATAAAACAAGTTTCTTTATATATGATACATTTTGTCTAAACATATTGTTATGACCTGCATGTATCTATCCCAAAGGCAACGCGTCTCCTGATCCCTGTAAGAAAATTTTCTTATTAAGCTAATTATGTATACGTAGCTTAGCTTTTGCAGTCTTACCGAGATATTTCCAAATCAAGCACACTCTGTGTTATTGATGATAAAAACTTATTGACTTGCTCGCGATTCCAACCATTCTGACGCCAAGGCTCAACCAACTTCTCACACAGATCGACGAATAAATCGCGCAGCTCCCGATTCCGATGAAGATTACATGCTATGGTAATCAAAGCACGCCAATATGAACGGAAATTTCCATCCAGTTCGTGAAAAGATCGGTCTAATAGCACAGGCTTCAGTCGCATGCAGACTAGGCTGCAAAATACAAATGAGTTCGATTAAATAATATTAATAATCAACTGCCAAAAAGCACAAACTGTTTTATTTCCTTTTCCTTGTCCAGCAAGCAGCGCAGCTCACGTAAATCTAGCAGAAACTCCTTGTCCATTTCCGTGTCATAGTATTCGGGTCCCGTATGCTTAAAGATAACAATAAATCAATCTATGTCGATTAAATTTGTAAAGATTGATTCTTACCTGGTAGGTATATGTCCAGTAAATCATGATAGAGTGTGAGCAATGGAGCAAATCGCTAAAACTTAAATATTGCAATTTCTTTTTGGACGTTTCAAAGCGCAGGCAAGCCAGAAAGACAATGCAAGCATACTTTCTGTAAAAAGCGAACCAGTAAAAATAACTTGTAAGCAACATTGTTTTGTTTACATTTTGCTTACTTGGCCAGATCGTTAGATATAAAGAAATGCTGTTTAATATTGTTGGTAAGCGTTCCAGGCAGCTCCTCAACAGCTCGGAAAATGCGTTTCACATTGTCATATTGGCGACTGCATATTAAAAATGGCAATGCGATGAAGTATATACACATATATATATATATTTATTTGTATATATTAGCTCCATTCCTGTACGTACCGACACGATTTAAGCTTAACGCAAGTTTTTTCGCCCACTTCGTCAAGATCCTTACGATAGCGCGATGTCAACTTCTTCCCCAATATTTCACGTGCTACAACATCATCAATCGAATAGTATTTCTCAATGATTAGGTCACGCGTATGAGGCTCCAATTGGAAACAAGATTGTTCCATCAACTTGGTGGGCGCGTGCAGATAGAGTTCAATCAGTGAATAGGTGCGATAATGATCTAGAACATCAGATGCAATCAATTCAAGTGGTGCACCCATAGAATGACCAAATCCTTTTTGTTTCAGGTAACAAACCGCTTCGCTTGCTTTGAGAGAAAATACCAACAATAAGCATGCACGAAAATATATGAACAAGTAAGAGCAACGTACAAGAAAATCCTTCGATCCATAGCTGATATATTTCAGGATCCACAAGTGTGTAGTTGCTTATAAAAACATCGACATCCGCCTTAAAAAAAACATATCAAATACAATAAATATAATTGGCTGCAGGTCACATAAATCTCACCATGTTTGTTATTGTTGTTAAAGTGTAATCGGAATGTTTTGGAATGGTTCGATTACACAAACACGATACCGAATGAGCGAACTAAATCACTTTTGGTTTCATTGTATTTATTAAATTAGAATATGAAATTAAACCTGGGTATAAATCATGTCTTATTTTTATGTTAATTTAATTTTTGTTCTTTGGGCAAATGTATTAGGCTTTAAAACATGGCATTTAATTTTTCTAAGATCTGCTTGTCCCAGGTTGTTTTGTGAAACGAGTCACTAAAATACCAAATGTCAGCTACATATCTTATCGATTTCTGTAAGCTTGACTGCGCAAGTTCAATAAACTTTTTTAATTAGAGGGAATATATGATTCGCACAGAGATTATACGGCTTAAAAAAATAATAAAATAAAATTTATTGCTTTCGAACAATTCAATATTATGTTTTTCGAATTTTCTTAAGTAAATAAAAGATCATCGAATATATATCGAATGCAAATTTATATATATCGATTATATCGATACATCGTTATGTTTCTTATATCGCAGCGGATATCAACTTTTAAGAAATGTAAAAATGTAAATTGCAACATATAAAAAAAATTGTAAATAGCCAAATGCAACGTGCATTATACAAATTCAATGTGAATGGTGTGCGCGCGAAGTGAATGCAAGCGCATCAAAAGCCATAACAAACAACAACAACAATAAAAACGACAACAGACGTCGTTGTGCGTAGCCTACAATTGCAATTGCAACAATTCGATGAACAACTTTACATTCATATCCAAGAAACAGCAAAAGGAAATCCACAGAAGCAGTAGTAGTCGAAGAAGAGGAAGCGCATTTGTTGTATCGTGTTGTTGTTGTGAGAATGGAACAGGATTCCACAACTGAACTGCATCTGAGCAGAATACGTGAAGTGAAAGATTTGGCCGCATTAACCGACGACGTGCGCGATGTTGTGAAAGAAGAGGTCATATTAGAGAATCACCATCATCATCAGGTAAATCAACACTCTAAAAACTCTGACCGACTGGCGTTGGCGGCAAGGGTGGTTCGTTCCTTTGCTCGTTCGTTCGTTTAACCATTCGTATTGTTCTTTCGTTTCGTTGGATGCCCGCGCAGCCAACGCGCAGTTGTAGAACGCGCTGCCTACCACTTGTATATGTAATGTGTCTATGTGTTTGTGTGTGCGCCTCTCTATAAAACAAGTGGTGTATGAGTGTGTGTATTTGAGTGTGAGTGTGTGAGTGTGTGTGTGTGTGTGTGTTGGGGGCGGGCGGGTTGGTTGAGTTAAATAAAAGGGGGGTTGGTGGAGGTGGCGGCGCAACAAAAATGCGCGCGGTGCTTGCGCCCTACACAGCCCACAATGCACAGTAAAAGTCTCTGAGCCAAAGCCAGAGCAAAAGCCCGCCACCATAACTACCACCACCACCATTGCCATCCAACACAGCCAACTCCAACAAGAACGTCAGAATTTGTGTGTGGCGCAAATTGTTGTGTATACCGATTTTCATTTTTCCATGCTGTGTTGTTTACTTACACATACGAAATTTTCTTTGATTTCTTCCATATTAAAATTGTTAAAAAACAAAAAAACCAAACGCCAACGCAAATAAATACTTTAACCGATAAAATAAAAATAAATATATACGAAAAATTGTGATAATCAACATTCATATGACGACGACGGCGGCGACGAAAACGACGGCGCTCCTCGATTGAAAACTTTGTGACTCTGTAATGTGCGCTATGGTAATGCAGTTGGATACGAAAGTTCGCATGGTCACATCCTCATCAAACGACAACAGCGGTAGCGGCGGAGGCGGTGGTGGTGGCGGTGTTGTATCAGTACCCGTATCCCTGCCCATCGGATCAATGATAACTGGGACGGCATTTAATGTGATTACACCGGATCAGTTGCCGCACTATAAACCGATGCTGTGCGTCGACAACAATGGCTATCTGTCCAGCAGTACGGTCAGTATGGGTGGTGACCTCAAAACGATTGTCATTCAACAGCAGCAACAGCAGACCCAGCAAACGAGCAGCGCTGGTAACACAAACACCACCGCCACTAACACCATTGGACTGAATCATGATGGCTCTGGTAGCAATAATAGCCATGACAGCATCGGTACGCTCGAGCATGCTGCCGGCGGTGGTGGCGGTGCTGGGAACACAACTGGCTCTACAGGCTGGGCGGAAACAACATCTAGCACACAGCATATGGAGGTGTTCCAGATTCGTTGCAAAACTACCTGCGCCGAACTCTATCGCAGCAAACTGGGCTCTGGTGGCCGAGGGCGTTGTGTTAAATATAAAGACAAATGGCATACACCCAGCGAATTTGAGCACGTCTGCGGCCGTGGCTCCAGCAAAGATTGGAAACGCTCCATCAAGTATGGCGGCAAGTCTCTACAGTCGCTTATCGATGAGGGAGCGCTAACACCACACGCGACCAACTGCAGTTGCACAGTCTGCTGTGACGACGAAGCAGGTGAGTCAGGTGAGAGATGCATACAAAATACTACTGCCCTTTCCTAATTAAATGCCTCCAAGGCAATATTCAATATTGCCTAAAAATAAACTGATACCTAATTGCAGTTGATTAAGTTTCCTTCACGTTCCAATCGTAACTAACTAAATATATGGTTTTCAAATAAGAATCTGTATGTGTCACAATTTGTCCATGCCAAATGTCAAAATTGCTTATGGAAAATGATTTTAAAGTGATTGTTACTAACCACAGTAGCTCTTTCATTTTAAGGACACGATTGTTACACCATTATATACCAAATTCTACTTCATTTAAGAAATACACAGAAAACTATGTATTTTATAAAACACAATGTCATTTTAGCATCGGGGCCTGTGCGTTTATTTACGCCATATAAGCGACGAAAGCGAAATCAAACCGATCTCGATGTGGAACCGGGGCCAAAACGCAAACGCAATACACATAGCAACAATAATAATAATAACAATACAAACACAAACAATAACAACAACACAAGTGGCAGCAGCATCAACAACAACAACGTGGACCCAACGCAAGCAACCGCCACTAGTGTGGTGGATGATAACAATATGTTTTTAACCGATGACAACATAACGTCCAAGGATGAACCATGGGCGGCGCTCAATGACAGTTTAGACACCTCCACCGAACTGGTTGACCAAACACAAATGGGCAATCCGTACGAGCGTGAAACGTTTGTGGTCAATATCAATGATGCGGGCTCTATTGCCGTCCTAGACGGCAGTCAATCGATGAAGAACATCGATCACGTCTACTGCACCATGGTCAAGGCAACCAACGATTTTAAGCGCCAGTTTAACGAAATGAAGCAAAACTATGAGCGACGCATCGAAGTGCTGCAAAAGGAGCGCGACGCAGCAGTCAGTGCGATGCGTGTACAAGTCCATACAGACATGGATGATCCCAATATATCTGGCTCATTACATGGCAACGAGATCATATCTGCAAAAAAAGTAACTACACATCCGAATTGATTGTTTGACTTTGATTTTAAATTTATATTTTGTTATATTGTAGTGCGCCAACTGTAATAGGGAGGCGTTGGCCGAATGCTCGCTGTGTCGAAAGACGCCGTATTGCTCGGAGTTTTGCCAGCGTAAGGATTGGAATGCTCATCAGGTGGAGTGCGCAAGGAATCCACAAACGTCAACGCAACAGGTCATGTTATTGATCGATGATCAGTCCTAAGCAACGTAACGAATTGTACATACAAATTTTACTACTAACTAATATATGATTATGCAAGGCCTTCCTTATCGACCATTTCTAACTTCCCATCCAATCAGATAACCCTGTTCCACGGAACAAAAAAGTCCAAAATCCCCTTACCCAAATGCCCAATCCTTAGGAAGCCTTCCCATTAGACTTATGCCCTATAATTATGTAATTCTTAAACGTACATATAACTACATAAATATATGTATATATATTTATATATACATTTTACTATCGACCGTAGAAAAAAAAAAAAAATCCAAAAAACAAAAAAAATATTCAGAAAGATAAATTCGTAGTAGGCGTAAATCAAAGCAGATGAGTCCAGAGAAGAGGTACGTCTTGGCATAGCTTAAATGATGAAGATTAGCTACGATTTGAGATAACGCAAGCAAAATCCGAAAAGGACTTAGCATGTAATTCAATTTAAATTAAATTTATAAATAGTTGCAAAGCGCATAGCATAACAAACAAGGTCCCTTACCCGGAAGAACTCCCCTCTCATTTTCTGCTTGACAACTTTTTCATAAAACAAAAGTGAAAGTAAAAAATTAAAAAAAAAAATAATGAAAGTTACAACCAAAAGCGAGAGATAAGCAGATAAACAATACATATTCGTCTATGTATACATTTTTCATTAGCGACTAAGCACATAGTTAAACTTTTAACATTTTACGATTATTATTTTATGGATCTACTGCCCGTCGTTACAAGCATCCAATAAAGATTTCAAAACAAAAAATAAAATAATAAAATAAAATTGAAACGATGATAAGAAATTTAGAATAAAACGTAAACAAAACACACAAACACATACAATACATTTAATCGCAAGTACATTTAATTATTAACAATTACATAGTTGTGTGTTTTTTACATTTCTATGTCGTTGCAGTATTTTCTTCCACTTTCCTTTGTAAGGTTTTTGCCGCCCTCCGTTAGCAGCTGTAACAATTTTTAGTAGTCTGTAGCTCAAATGCAAATCACATTCATATATACTTATGTATGAAGTATATATAAATATCTTTAAAGAACTAGCTATATATTCCGGTTTACATACAGATACAGCGGACGAAACACACACACACATATATAAACTCACACACCAACACAGAGATGCAAATCAATTGAAATTTCTATCGAAGTTCTTTAAGTCATTTCGATTTCGATTTAAAGTAAAAAAGAAATCTTTGTTTTCAGACGTCTGAAGAGTTTTTGGTTGTTGCACAACAATTACATATACACACAATACCATCACACACTAACACAAAAACCCAACAAGCAGAATAAGACAGCTGAAATATCGCTGCGATGAAAGAAATGAAAAGATAAATATATACATTTAAATGTACAATGCTTACTTTTGGTCGTATTCTTTGTCTTTTTGTATTCCTACTTGTGTATATACTTTAATATGTAGACTCAAAAAACTTTTGGGAATACCACAGGGAAAGTAAGTATAGTATGTACATCTGAAATGCACATGCACCTATAAGTGTTCGAAGGATTGCCTCTTATGTCTAACTATAGCATACTTTTTGTGCCTATTAGGGAAACCCAAATAAATCCAAAGATCAGTTGTTTTATGTTATTAGCTTAAACATTTTTAAATTGTTTTACGTATTTTGTAGTTTAAAGTTTTTCCATGACAATGGCCATCATCTCACTCCGTTTTGAGTTTAATTTTTAAAATCCCCGTTTTCAAAATCAGATTCATAAATATTAAAAAATGCTCTTGAAAGTATTTTGTTGTTAGTCATATTATGCACATGTTTCATTTATTATTGCATTTTGCATTACATATTATCAATATGCTTATTATTATAGTCTATTACCAAAAATAATTTCTTAAAACTTGTTTACTCGTTTCATTTATTTATAGGTATGCTTTAATTACTTTTAAGTTTTGCTTGGGTAGATTCTTTTATGTTTTTTTTTTATTTTTTATTCTGTTAGCTGTAGTATATATATATAATTCGATTTAATTTGCTTGCGTTTTTACCAGCGATAACTTTTGTTCGAAAACACACGAAACATTAAAAACTGTCAGAAATAACTACGTGAATATCTAGGATATTAGAATGGAAAGGATATCTCTGTGTGTGAGTATGGGTGGGGAGGCTGTGTACAGAGAACGAAACCGATATATTTAAATATTGTTGTTGTAGTTGCAGTTCTTGGTTTAGTAACTAATTTGTGTTGTTTGATTTTCGTGTTTTTGTTTAATACATACAATACGTGTGTGTGTGTGGGAGTGTTTTGTAATTAATAACTACAAAACATACATATGTAAGTATATTAAATAACGTGCCTAAATATAAAACATTTCACAATTGTCTAAATAATAATTTTTTGATATACATTCGTACATGCACGTATGTATATAATTATGAAATTTATCAACAAATTTCGCTGCAGCCCAATGAAGGAAAACGAAGTGTATATATTACAAATATAAACAATTGCCAAATTGGTAATTTAAGTGCCATATTTCTTAACACAACGATTTAAACAAAGGTTAGAGGCGGGGTCTTAAACAAAGCCATACACAGTGGAGAATTGTATAGTGAAAGCATTTAACTTATTATGAGGCGGAAAACATTTTTAAATACAATATACATACGTATTTTTTTGTTGCTATGTGTGTTCTGAATTGTTTTGTTTTGTTTCGATTTTTTCTTTCTTTTCTTCTGTTTTGTTTTATCTTTTTTTTTTTTTTTTTTTTTGGAATCACAAATGTTAGCTATAGTATTTAAATACACATGTAGGTAAGACATTCAAAAGGAAAATAAAATTTTATAGCGCTTAAGAATGCTCTTAATGATGGTATTAGAGAGACTGCGATTGCAATTGTGGTTTCTGCTGCTGCTGGTGGTGTTGTGAGTGGTGGAGGTGTTTGTGGTGGCGGTGTTGGTGGCAAAGTGTGACGACCGTCTAGCTGCGCAGCTTCACTCCAAATTTCGCACCTCAAAGCGCTTGTACGTGTAATTGATAAACACCCAATCCTTGGAAATTTCACCACCCTGTGGCACAGGTGCTGATGCTGTACAAGAATTATGAAGAGATAAATAATTGAACACATTGCAAAGTGAACAAAGTTAAGCGTTGCACTTACGTATCTCCAGCGAGACATCCGGAAATTCATCGAAATTGGACGTGTCGTCAATGGAGCGCACTTCAACAGGTATTGCCGCTGGCCGCTCACGAATGTGCTCCCAATCGACACCGCGAAAGAACGGCACCGACTTCAGATCCTCAAGGCCTCGCTGCGACCCCAAGCGTCGATCAGCCTCGCAGCAGAACTTAATAATCGTCTCTTTGGCCTCCTCCGATATGGGTATTTCGGGTGGAAATATTAATGTTTCGCGCCAGTTCATCACCTTGCGATACGTGTCCTGCGGGTTATCCGAACAGAATGGAGGATAGCCCATCAACATTTCGTACATAATCACACCAAGTGACCACCAATCACACGCAGGTCCATAGCCAGTTTGCAGGAATACTTCAGGTGCTATATAATCGGGCGTACCAACTGTGCTGTAAGCTAAAGCGCGTCGATTTCGTTTCCATGACTCTGCGCGTCGTTTAGAGTCCATAGGACTGCAAGAAAAATCACATAGTTAAGAACTTGAGATTCCTTTTTTTGTTTTGTTGATTATGACCCACCTGGCACAGGTGCCAATAAAATCGGATGGTTTCGCCTGCGACAAATCACGATAAAAGTCTGTGCGATGGGACTTTTTTAATCCTGTGCACAAACCAAAATCGGAAAGCTGCGAAAATAAAAGTAACATATATAATTAGTTTTATTCAAACCAATTTGTCATCGCTCACTTTTAGATGCCCTCGCGCATCCAGCAGCAAGTTGTCCGGCTTGATGTCCCTGTGAATGAAACCTAGCTTGTGGATCGAATCAATCGCTAAAGCTGTTTCACTTATATAAAATTGTGTGCACTCCTCGGATAGCGTGTCCTTTTTCATTAGAAGCGTCATCATATCACCGCCAGGCAAGAACTCCATTATCAAATACAAATTGACCTGGTCCTGCGTAACAATAACAAACAAAAACATTAGACAATTACGATTTAGGAAAGTAACAATTATTAAGCTGATTTTCTAATATTCTAATAATTCTAATATTCGAAAAACTTGATTTTTGTATTAACTAACTTTAAATGCTTAACAATTCAAAATTATAAACTTACTAAGAACCCTGAAACTTAATTTACAGATGGCAAATTAGAGTTGATTGATTTTAAAATTATATTAATAGATAAATAGATAATAGATTTAACGATTTTTTATATAATTTGTGTTACTTTATTCTTTTAAATCTGTTGAAATCAGATTCACCCAGATAATTTACATATTATCTATATGTATGTCTTGCAACTGACTCAACAATGTCATAATATATTCAATAAGTACAAAACACAACTTTAAGTATTTGCGCATACAGAAATAAATAATTATTTACATTTCTGACAAATAATATTATATTCAGTACGTTTTTCATGTAACAGTGCTCTGATGGATATTTACATACAAACACACAGCGTTTGTTTGTGTGTGCGTGTGAAAACTTTCACCAAGAACGAATCAAAACAACAACAACGAAACCGAAATGAACAACAACAATGGCGCAGAGCATATGATTTGGCAAGCGCGCTTTGTGCGCTTGTATTGGTTTATTGATTTTCAGGCAGCGAATTGTGATAAATGCGTATGGTTTTTTGCAATCAACTTACCTGAAAACTGTAGTACATCTTCACCACCCATTGGTGATCCGCCTCGACAAGAACGTCGCGCTCAGCGCGTACGTGGGCTACCTGCTCCTTTTCTAGCATGTCTGCTTTGCGAAGCACTTTCATTGCGTACACGTGTCCTGTATCCTTTTTCTGCACCAAACGAACCTCGCCAAATGCACCACGTCCGATGACTTTTAATGCCTCAAAATCCTCGACACCCAGACGCAATCGCTTGAGGCGCAAATATTCTGTTTCTTTTTGCGCATGTTGTAAGCGTTTCTCTTGGCGCTGTGTTTCTGTTAAACTTTCGTCCTTCAGCTGCGCTTCTAGTTTAGCCAGGCGCTGTTTGCGCTCACCGTATTGTGTCACCAAATTGCTGTAGTAGTTTTCAAGCGTCACCTTGGCCTTGGTGGCTTTGTCCAGTGTGTGGTCGCTGAAACGTATGGAGGAGCCATCCGTGTCCGTTCTGCTGCTCATCATCTAAACGGTGTGTTTGTGTTTGTATGGTGTGTGTGTGTACGTGTGTGTCGTGGCGTATACTGTCCTTGCACGAATTATACACTTGCTTTAAGCACACACACAGCTTGAAGGTGTTGTATGGCCCTTTTTTCCTTTGTAATTTATTAAATTGCTACCTCTCTTTCGTGTTTCGTTATCGTCGTTCTTTCTTATTGCGCGTAGGGTTGATATGCCCACGATTTATCGAGTGTTTTCTAATCGAATAGCATGAGCTCATTTTCTGATAAGAATTTTATTTTCAGAATGTAGTTACTCTATTACAAATTATCGATATAGCCGAGGGTCGATTGTTCTTTCAAACAGCTGATATTTAATTACCTTTGTTGCAAGAAAATATGTTTTTGGTCCAGACAATTACAGCGCTGTATATACCATGGCGCGTACAACCGACTTTTCGGACCTCACTTTTCACTGCCTGCTGTTGATATTCAAGTTACTGCACAACTTAGAAGACCAAGTCAATTTTGCACTCTGCTGTCGGAGATTTCGGGACGCATTTGCTTACTTGCATCGCCAGCGATTCGAGTCAATTGTTGACGACGACATTAAGCTGCGAAATTTGGGAAGTTGGCGCGCATTTTTGTGGATATGCGGTCCTAATGTAAGGATTTTGCGTTGCTACCACGACGACGACCATCCATTGCAGATACTCCCGCTTGTCGCAAAATATTGCGTCCGCTTAGAGAGCATCACGCTACGCAACGCAACAATCTCTAAGGCTCAACCCTTCTTGCTGCAATTGAAAACACTGCGAAAAGTTTACGTGCGAAACTATAAAAGCACCAGCATTGATCTGATAAAGTCCATGAAGTTGCGATTGCCAAACATTCAAAATCTCGGCCTCGAAAGCTTCGAGCAACGGGAATGTGAGTGGCTTCATAAAGTTTCATTTTTATTTACATACTTAACTTTAGCTTTTTATTTACAGTGCAAGAGTTGCCTTTTTTTACCAACTTGGTGGAGCTGCAAATGTACGATGAGGTGCCGAGCGCTGACTTTATTTCAATTACTAAATCCCTAAGAAACTTGAGAATTTTGCAACTGCGCAATGCCAAGAAATTTTTGACAACACAAACGCTGAAACAATTGGCCTTAAACTGTCCGCAGCTTACTAAGCTTTGCTTTCAAGACAGCGACGCCGAACTTACAGCTCTGGCGCTATTCCAGCAGCTAAGTTATTTGCAGATTTATTGTCCGGACAATCAGAAGACACGGTTATTTAAAAAGTTAAGCAAAGGTACATCGCCTTTACAGTTCTTGATATTGCATCGCAAACGCTGGATTGACGAAGAGCAAGCTCAAAGCATTGGCGCCATCAAGCCACTTAAGTGGCTTGTCTGCAAGCCACGCAACGATCGCTGCGTTTATTATCTGGCAAATCTCACGCAACTTGAGTGCCTTTCAGTGCAATGTGCTCGCGATATTGGAGAATCTGATCTACTGCTACTGATTCGTAACAATGATCAGCTGCGTTATCTGAACATATGCTATTGCCTAGGCATAACAGATGCGTTTGTTGTGGACGCACTCGCAATTCTAGCCAAGCGCCCCAATCACCAGCCATTGGTGCTTTACGCGGCTGCAACAGATATCCGACGCGATATCATGGAAAGAGTAAGTAGTTCTTACGTTAAAATTTTTTAGTTTGAATAACATTTAAATACTATGTTTATATTTTAGTTACCAGCTGATTTTGCCTCTAAATTGCTTATACTGTACTTTGAGTGCAGTCAAGGCATGCAGTCCAGTGATCATGAATATAAGGACGAACCGGAGTTCGATCGATAAGCAATGGGATTTGTGAAATCCCCCAAAAAAATTATACACATCATAATGCAATCGCATATGGAAATACCAATATGTAGTCCGTATACCAAATAATATACTCTAAACTTTTTATAAATGTATGTATATTGTATATACATACATATTTTCACTTCTATTGTTATTATATTACACTTTAAGTGGTAGCTTTTTATTCTTAATCGATGAGGCATTTTTTCGAAATAAAGTTCAACACGATTTATAAATGCTTTTAAATAATAATTGGTGGTCGTTCATATGTAAACTTACATTGGGTATTCGCTGGATAAAATGTTTTTATTTTATTAATAAAATAAATAAAGTTATTTGGATTGACAATATCGTTATGCAAACGATAGCAAACAATATGCAATTTGCGCATCTCTAATTAGTTCAGTGTTCTTAAATGCCAACTGAATTATTTTAATCGATTACACGATACCGATAAATATTTTTGTTTTCGTTTTATTGTTGTGCATGACCAAAGTGAAAATTGCAAAGAAATTGCAAAATAGTTGTGTATAACCACACTTAAAAGGCAGCAAAGATGCTCTCGCTGCTGCAGGAGAAGCGTCCGCTCAAGCGCACACGCCTTGGGCCTCCTGATATCTACCCGCAAGACGCCAAGCAACGCGAGGACGAACTGACGCCCACAAATGTGAAACATGGCTTCACAACGACGCCACCGCTGTCCGATGAATTTGGGACGGCGCATAATTCCAATGTTAACGCCAGCAAGGTAAGCGCGTTTTTTAGCGGCGTTCTGGCCAAAAAAGAGGAGCTTATGACGCTTCAAGATACGGTGCGCAAGAAGCAGCAAATCAATTGCAAGGACAACTTCTGGCCGGTTTCACCGCGTCGCAAATGTACTGTGGATGCCTGGTTCAAGGACCTAGCTGGCAACAAGCCGCTGCTAAGCTTGGCCAAGCGGGCGCCATCCTTTAACAAAAAAGAAGAAATATTTATAACGCTCTGCGAGAATCAGGTCAACATGCAGAGAGCTACCTGGTTTATTAAACTGAGTGCTGCCTACACGCTCAGCTTTACTGAATCGAAAAATAAGAAGCGCAGTATTTATGATCCGGCAGCCGAATGGACGGGCAATATGATCAAGTTTATGAAAGAGCTGTTGCCCAAGCTACAAGAATACTATCAGCAGAGTAAGTACATAACTATTTACAATGAGTAATAGTCAAAGATAAAAGATTTTAATGAAACTTTAGCACACGATAAAAATGGAATGCAAACCAATGGAAGCAGCAGCAGCTCTTCCACCAGTAGCAGCGCGAGCAGTAGCAATAGCAACGGCAGCACTAACAACAGCAGCAGCAATAACAACAACAGCAGTGGCAGCAACAACAACAGTAGTGTGGGCAGCACCACGCCAAATGTTATACCGGTACCCAGCATGTCTAGTCCGCTGCCACCCATACACAGTCCAGCCAATGGACAGCCAGGTGCTGTAGGTAGCGGATCTGTCAGCGGAACTGCTACCGGCGCTGCCGCTCCATCGGGCTCAGCACTGGCGACACTAGGCGGATCTGCAACTGTGGGGGTAGCTGGAGCAAGCGCTGGAGCTGTGCCGCCTGGCTCTAGCATCTCGGGCATTGGCAGTCAGTTCGAGGATAGTCGAAATGCGCTCAAGTATTGGAAGTACTGCCATCAATTAAGCAAGTATATGTACGAGGAATCGCTGCTAGATCGGCAGGAGTTTCTCAATTGGATACTTGATCTTCTGGATAAGATGCGCACGCAGGCTAGCTTCGATGAGCCTCTAAAGAAGCTAGTGCTCAGCTTTGCTTTGCAGTACATGCATGATTTTGTGCAATCAGAGCGCCTGTGCCGTAAAATGGCCAATCTTGTGGCTAAGAAGCTGGCGCAGTTACTCAACTCTGCCGTCGAGCAACAGCAACAACAGCAGGCGCTTATTAAGTCCCAGGCCATGGATCTGGATGCACCCGAAGAACAGCTGCTGCATCAACAGCAGCAACAATCAATGGATCCCTATGAGCAGGCACTGCACGACTATATGAACTGTCCACACCATCGTGACATAGTGCTTTATTTGAGCACTATACTTCAAGTGATTACGATTGAGTGTCCCACGGCGTTAGTGTGGAGCGGCATTGCAGCACATCGTGCACCTTCCTCCCTGGTTGGTAGCCCACTAGATCATCTACCACTGGCGCCCTCTGTGCTGCCAATGCCCTCGCGCTGTCCACGCACCAATCAGGAGCTTAGGAGACAGCTGCGTGCAGCCGAAGCGGATATTGTTTTGCGGACACAGCACGCAGAGCAGCGCTGGTTCGCCTCCAAGTGGTTAAGTGCGGGCAAAAATCATTACACAAATGTGCTGGCCACATTGGATTACCTGGACACGCACTGCTTCGACCGCATGGATCAGTGCAATTCTATTGATACGCTCTATGCGCACATCTTTCCGCCACAATCGGTACAATTGCAGCGACGCTCCGAAGACGATCAACAGCAGCAACAGCAGCCAGAGCGTGCTGCCTATGAGCCCAAACAAGATGCGGATACGGTGCGCATATTGTGCGAATGGGCCGTGTCCAGTCAGCGCTGGGGTGAGCATCGAGCAATTGTAGTGGCCATTTTGCTGGATAAGCGTCAAATTGATGTGACCAGCACGCCAGCAGATATGTGCGGCGATAAAGAGGACAAGGATTCGTTGGCATCCGGTGCGGGCATCATCGATGGCCTGCCCGTCTTTCAGCACGTACTCATGCACTTCTTGGATCATGATGCGCCCGTCCTGGATGAGCACAACAGCAGCGCTCAACAGCGCACTGAGTTTACCAATTTGGTACAGCTTTTCAGTGCCCTTATCCGTCACGATGTGTTCTCGCACAATGCTTACATGCACACGTTGATATCACGCGGGGATCTGCTGCTTGAATCGATGCTAGTGCATAAGACAACAGCTAAGAGTTCACAGCCGCCACCAGCACCACCGCCACCCAACAGTAGCTCCACTTCGCATGGTTTCGATGACGATGGTTTTGGTTCTGGCATTGGGATTGACTTTAAACACAACGAGTTCGATGACTCAAATGTGGACGACGATCTTGATAAGTTAGTGCAGAACATCAAGGAGAAGGGCCAGCAGCACGAGGCGCCCGACAGTCCGAAGATTGGTGGGCCCGGTGATGGTGATGGAGGAGGCGCCGATACGCCATCATCTGGCGTCAGCATATCTAGGCATTATGTGTACACCAAACACTTTCCCATACCTCAAGACGATCCCAGCATGTCTAGCTACAGCAGCGAAAGTAATCAACGCTACATATTACTCTTTGGCGTCGGCAAGGAACGCGACGAAAAGAAGCATGCTGTGAAGAAAATGTCTAAGGAGATTGGCAAACTCTTTACCAAGAAGTTCAGCATCGATGTCGCCGAGGGCGGCAAGGTGAAGAAGCATTCGCGAAACGAATTCAACTTTGAGGCGACGACAGCCAAGTGCCAGCACATGGCTTACTTTGATCAGCATGTGGTCACCGCCCAGTGTGCGGCCAATGTGCTCGAACAGCTAAATGGTTTCGCCTTGGGCAGCAACAACTATTTACCCGTGCAGGAGCATGTGGCCTTCCTGTTTGATCTAATGGAACTGGCGCTCAATATTTACAGTCTTCTCGAACTGTGCGATCATCTGCTCAAGGAGCTGCCCGAAGTGGAGCATCAACTGCAGCAGAAAAAATCCAACATGGTGCGTGGCTATACCACCTCGTTGGCTCTGTATATTGTGAGTATATTGCGACGCTATCACAGCTGCCTGCTGCTTTCGCCAGAGCAGACGGTATCTGTTTTCGAAGGACTCTGTCGCACCATACGTCACGTGAGCAATCCCAGCGAATGCAGTTCTGCGGAGCGTTGCATCCTTGCCTACCTCAGTGATCTGCACGAGTCGTGTATTCTGTTGCAAGGCAAGGAGCAGGCAGCCGAGTATTATCAACAGCTGAACTGCATTAAACGATTTAAGGATATTTTCAACACGCCCGAACAGCTCAGGTTAGTGCAAAGAGAATCGACACTTTAAAATAATTACAAATGATAATCCGTTTTAATTTACTTAAAGCTTGGCACCGCAGGGCTATAATCCACAGCTGTTGCAAGAGCTTTTTTTGGCACCGCGACGTGGCGGGAAACTGGAGTCGCACTGGTTGCGCCAGCTTCACGAATCACCGGCAAATGTGAACAGCTTTGTATCGAATGCTGTAATTGCTGTCTGCCGAGAGACGGACAACGAGCGACTGAACGATGTGGCGCTAGCCTGTGCCGAGCTAACGGCCAGCTGTAATGTGCTTTCGGAGGAATGGATTGCGGCGTTGCAGAGTCTGTGCAGTGGCAGCAAAAGTCCACGCTATCCGCATCTTGGTGGTCAGGTGGACATTGGGCAGAGCAAGACGCACAATGCTTTGGCTGTCTTCGTGTGCATCCTGGTTGCGAGGCATTGTTTCTCACTGGCGGATTTCGTCAGTAAATTTGCGCTGCCGACGCTGGCTCGTTCGGTTAGTGGTGCTAGCGGAGGAGAATTGAGCGTAGATGCCGAAGCAGGTGCCCGACTCACCTGTCATCTGGTATTAAAGCTGTTCAAGACACTAGAAATACCACAGCCTGGAATGTATTCGGTTAGTACGTCCCCAAATCCGCTGCATGCAACAGGCAATGAGTTTAGCATCAGACTAAGCTGCGATCGACACCTGCTAGTGGGCGCACACAAGACCATACCGATTGCAGCGGTGCTGGCGGTGCTCAAAGCCATACTTATTGTGGTGGACAATGCGGCGCTGAAGACACCGCTTGTAGCTAGCGGCCTGGGCTCCTCCGGCAGTGGCAGCGCTTTTAACAGTGGTAAGCGAAGTGGCTTCAATACGCCTGTCCATCCAGGCAGCACGCCGAAGAGCAACGAGCAGCGACCAGCAGATCTAAGCCAAATATTAGGCACCAGCGATTTGCAGCTGGGCAGTTTGGGTAGCGAACAGGAGTCACTGCAGCAGACAACGGGTAGCAGTCTGGTTGGCAATGAGCAAGTTTCACTGCTGGAGTTTGCTCAGGCAGTGCTCAAACAGATTTGCGCCCAGGAGCATGTCCTAGAGCGTTGCTTAAAGAATGCGGAACAACTTTGCGATATGATCATTGATGAGATGCTAACTGCTAAGCAGGCGCAGCGTGTGCTGCACATGATCTGTTATCCGGAAGCGGAGTTTAACATTATATCGGAGCTGGATCAGCGTTCAATGATAGTTCGTATATTGGAGCATTTGGATCAGTGGACGTTACGCATTTCCTGGCTGGATTTGCAGCTAATGTATCGCCAGTCACTAAGCAATAATACGTCGTTGAGCAACAATACGGAGCTTAATGTATGGCTGGATACGGTGGCTAGAGCGGCCATTGATGTGTTTCACATGGAGGAAGTTACACTGCCGGGTGCACTAAAAGCAACCCACAAGCCAAAACCATCTACATGGTTGGTGGCGCCGCTCATTGCAAAACTAACACCTGCTGTGCAGGGGCGCATTTTGCGAGTCGCCGGCCAGGTGCTGGAGAGTATGAACTATTTCTCTAAAGTGCCAAAATCTGACTGCAATAGCTCCGGCAGCGGTGATGAGCGCGAGAAGAGCAACAGCTGCCACAGCAGCAACAGCTATGGTGGCAACGGCAGCCTAACAGCTCGCAACAAGAAAATGCCGCTCAATTATCAGCCCTTCTTGGGTCTTATACTCACATGCCTAAAGGGCCAGGATGAGTACAAGGAAAATCTGCTTGTCTCACTTTACTCTCAGCTCTCCCAATGTCTGCAGTCCTTTGCTGAGGTAAGTGCTTGTGCTTTCATTCACTTCTTAATAGTGACAAATACCTTATTATTGTTTCAAGCTGGACACTATTGGTGGCATCGATGAGCCACAGGCACGTGAGGAAATTCTGGATGCGTTGCAGTTGCGCTTTTCGCTGGTGGGTGGCATGTTTGATGCGATACAAAAGAACAGCACACCTACAACAGATTGGGCTATATTGCTTGCCCAGCTGGTTTGCCAGGGTGTTGTGGATTTAAGCTGCAATCGCGAACTCTTTACCACTGTGGTGGATATGCTGGCCACACTGGTACATTCCACTCTCGTCTCTGATAGCCAATCGGAGCGAGATGAGAACAAGAAGCTCTATCTGAATCTCATGAAGAAACTCAAAAAGGAGATAGGAGAGAAGAATAATGCATCAATAAGGGTCATCCGACAACTGCTGCCACTCTACAAGCAACCTACAGAGGTTGGTTAAATCTTGCGTAGATTATAAAATTTTGATTCTATAATTCTTGAAAATGCTGCATTTTTTAGGTCATTGCGTGTGAGCATGCGGGCATGGATACCAAGGGCAATAAGATTTGTGACATGGAAAAAAAACAGTTGCGCATTTCGGATAAACAACGGATTAGCGTCTGGGATATACTCGAGGGTCACAAGAATCCAGCACCACTCTCTTGGGTGTGGTTCGGTGCCGTCAAATTAGAACGCAAGCCACTAACCTATGAGGAAGCGCATCGTAATCTCAAATACCACACGCACAGTCTGGTGAAACCAAGTAGTTATTACTATGAACCGTTGCCGCTTCCGCCAGAAGATATTGAGCCGGTGCCTGAAAAGATTTGCATTGTGAGTATTTAGATAGACTACTTTTAAACTAATAATAAACCTTATTTGAACATGCAGAAGGATGAAATGATGAAAGCGGACACGCCGTCGTCGGTGGATCAGTCGCCTAGCGCTGTTGTTGGTACTGGACGTGGCCGCGGCAAAGGCACGACGACGCGTAAACGCAAGCCCAAGAATCCGAAGACGCCACCCGTTATCAACACGCAGCAGCAGCCGCAGTTGGCTCCGCAGCCGCAGCAGCCGCCTAATACGCAGCAGCAACAACAAATGCAACAACAGCAGCACATGCAACAGCAAATGCAGCCCAACCAAATGGGTCAAATGCCGATGAATATGCAGGTAAGCAAAAATGGAACTTAATTACTCCTTCTCGACTATTACAAGAAAATTAATTCTAAACCCTGAAGCAAATGAACATGCAACAATTTGGACCTAATGCCATGATGCAGCAGCAAAATGCGTTGATGCAGCAGCAACAACAACAGCAGCAACAGCAACAGATGCAACAAATGGCGCCAAATCAAATGCAGCAGCAGCTTAACGTAGGTGGCAATGGGCAGCCAAATGCACAGATGAACTTTATGCAGGGACCTGGTGCCGGTGGTCCGCAAGGCATGCCAGGACAACAACAACAGCAGCAGCAATGGCACAATGCACCCCAACAGCAGCAGCAACAGCAACCCCAACAGTATCACAATCAGTATCAGCACCAGCAAAACATGCAGCGTATGTGATCACGCAAATTTTTAAAGCTTTGCGATCTTAATCAACTTATATTTTTGCAGTAAATCGCATCGAGCGACCGCAGCTAAATACCAATTCCAAGCAGGCATTGTCTCAGATGCTGCGGCAGCGGCAGCCCGGTTCTTTCCAGCAGCAACAACAGCCGCCAGGCGGCTTTAATCCCATGCAGCAGCAGCAACAGGCTCAGCAACAGCAGGGACCACAGCAGCAGCAAATGAATGCCCAGCAGCTGCGGCAGCAACAGCAAATGCAACAAAATGCACAACAGAATCCGCAGGCAGCGGCTGCTTTCAATGCAATGCAACAGCAGCCGAATGTGCAGCAACAACAGCAAATGAATCCTAACCAGCAGATGCAGCAGCAGCAACAACAGCAGCAGCAGCAGTTCATGCGAAGCAATTTGCGTGCCATGGGACCCAATCAGATGGGTGGAATGAATATGGTGGGGCAAGGCATGCCGCAGAATCCAATGTTGCAACAGCAGCAAATGACACAAGGCATGGTGGGCATGGTCAATCCAAATGGCAATCCAATGATGCAAGGAGGTGGGGCTGGCGGCAATGGCGGTGTTGGCGTAGGCGTCGGCGTGGGTGTTGGCGCTGGTGGAAATAACCCAAATATAGGCATGGGCGGCATGCCACAGCAAGGCATGATACAGCAGCAACAGCAGGTGCAGTTTCAAAATTTCCAAAATCAACAGTATCAACAGCAGCAACAAGGCATGCAGCAGCAAGGTGGCGGCGGAGGCGGTGTGGGCGTGGGCATGGCGCCAAACCAGCAGCAGCAACAGCAAGCTGGTCTAATGAACAATTTTAATCCTCAGATGCAGCAGGCGCAACGCAACAATCCCGACTTCATGGCCGCAGCAGTCGTTGCGCAACAGCAACAGCAACAACAGCAGCAACAGCGTGGAGTTCCTGGCGGCATGATGGCCGGCAACCGAGGTCAATATATGAATCAGGCACCTAATGTGACAATGACCAATATGATGGGCCCTGGCGGACCAGGTGGCGTGAGCGTTGGCCAGGTGCCACCTTATGCTCGCCAGCAACCCACAGGTGGCGGCAAACCGGGTGTTCTGCCTACACAGCAACAGTTCCAGCAACAGCAACAGCTCCGTCATCAGCAGATGATGCAAATGCAGGGTATGGCCGGCGGTGGAATGGGTGGTGGACCACAGGCGGGCGGCGGTGCAGGCGCTGGTGGTGGTGTTGGCATGGTTCAGCAACAAAGCATGAATCAACAGCAGACGCCCAATCTAGTAGCACAGCTGCAGCGACAGATGCCCAATCAGCCAAATATGATGGGACAGCAGCAGCAGTATCCTCACCAACCGCCCCCCTATTAGATGAAAATACAAACAGAAATATATATATATATAGTTTATATAAGGCATCTTGTGTACGAATATTTATTAATGCTATTTGCAAATAAATATTAATTTTATTTTTGAATATTGGAAGGATGCGCGCAGTGCCAACCTACCGCGTTAAGCGATAAAATTGCAATCGATAAATTTGTAACCTGCACTAGTGCCCAACAGCTGTTCCGTGTGCGTGCAGCATTAGTGTGTATGTATGTGTACGTGCTTGCTGAATAAAACACAAACTTTTTGAGCAGCGTTAAAAAGATTTATATTATTTAGTTCTAAGTTCAAATTAAAATGGTGCAATACAATCAGTTCCTATCAGTTAGACTGTACAACCACATCATTTCTACAACATTAATGTAACAATATTCACAGTCGCAATTAGGAAACGACAAACATTTCATTCATTGATCAGTGAATTTTACGTTCAATATTGAGCGAAGAAAAAAAAAAACAAAAAGCCCAATTGTCTTGCGGCAACGTCAGTATTGTTTGCATTAGCTTACCAGGTGGACGTGTTTAGTGATATATCAAACTGGAAGGCATGAATGCAACACCTGAGCACAGCAAAAAGCGTCAAAAGACGGTAAGTACATTTGGTGCACCTTTGAATTGCCACTTATTTGTTCAAATGTGCCAAGAAAATGAAAATTGGTGACCCGGGCACGGAACCACAAATGTAAAAGGTGCATTGACTATTTAAACAGCTGTCGGATCGAAGTTGCGTAGTGTTGTATTTTTATATTTGTTTTTATGAATTAACAGATGTTTATTCCGTGTCTCTCTAATTATTACTCTAATACGATTAGCACGTTATGTTTTTATATATATTGTAGAGCATTATTATCTTATCTTAAGTTTTCACCACATTAAAAATTACCCTTAATTTGATTTCGTTCTAAGCAGTTACCTTTAATTTGATATGCATATTAACATTAGTGTGTCCTACAAAGATAAGAATTTAATTACAACCACTAATTGCTCAGATGCCACGCAGTACAAACTTTTATTAACCGTTGTTTAAAACGCGATAAGAATTACAAAGTTTCTTAACAGAAATGAACCCTATGCAAACATGAAGTGCTTAATTAACTTAAAGCTATTGTTAAAATGTCTACGCCAACTTGTTGAGCTTGCAAAAACATAAACATTTCTTAACAGTATATACATACGTGTGCATATGTTTAATCGGCAATAAATCACTATAAAAACAAAAAACTGTCTAGAAATTTGTGTATGTATATTTAAATGTAGTTTGGGTATTAATTAAACTAAATGTATGCACGTTTATCAAATATGTTTTCCAATTGACTACTTCTTGTTTCTTCCAAGGCATTTTCCTGGCTGCAAACAATTTTATAACAGCTTGCTGCTGATTGCTATGGCTTAAAGCTGAAAGTTATAGCTTTCCTTATGCAACATGCAGTTAACTGGTTTGTTTTTTCTGTGCTTATTACGGAATACACACTTATGTGGCATTGCAGTCACTAACAAAACTAGTTGGAATTGAAAAGAAAGTGTGTCTGAACTAAACGCCTAACTTTGCATGTTTGTGCCATCCTAGCTAATTGGAAACAAGTCAAAGTCTCTGTCACACTTCAACCGCAGTTTGAGTGATTTACAAAGCGGTTGTTATTGTTAATGTTATTTTTGTTGGCTAAATATATAGTCAACGGTCAGATTTAGTCGTAAGTTCAATGACCAACGTAGTATGTTTGTATTTGCTTGTTATTGTCTTGGAATTAAATTTAGGTCATTGTTTGTTACCTTTAAAGTTTTAAATACTTTTTGCTACTCTGACGTTTTTATTTAGCCAGAAATTCCTTAAATCTAAGCTTTTGCAATTATTTTAGTCTTAAATCGTTAGGCTTTGTTTTTTTATTTATTTTTAAATTGAATTTTTATGACTTTTCATGACTTACACAATACACATTTCTTTTGTTGGCCCACATGAACGTAATTACATCATACTAGGTTTTACACGTGAACTTGAAATAAGTTTCTACTCATTAATCTTTTGAAGTGCTAATGGTCTTTTTTATACCCTGAACCCATAAAAATGGGTAAATCAGGGTATAATGGTTTTGTGCTAAAGTATGTAACAGGCAGAAGGAAGCATCTCCGACCGTATATAGTATATATATTCTTGATCAGTAACAATAGCCGAGTCGATATGGCCATGTCCGTCTGTATGAACGCGTAGATCTCACAGACTACATGAGATAGAGACTTAAGGTTTGGAATATAAGTTCTATAAGTTCTATAATATAATATAAGTTCTATAAGTTCCTATACCATGAGCAGAACAAGTTTGTTTGGAGGTTGAAAAAAGGGGTAACGACAGAACTTATGTCATAATTTCGTCCAAATCGGTTAAGAAACACCGGAGATATCGTAAAGTTAAGTCAGTTTTAAGTTTTGTTTTAATTGATTATTATTTGAAGCATACTTTTAGGGCGCATGGAGTATAATTTTTTGCAAGTGGGTTCAGGGTATCTTCCAGTCGGGCTCTCCCGACTAGAGCCTTCTTACTTGTTTTTATTACTATTACGTTAAGTTATATAATGATTTACTTATATTAATCTCAGACTATTGGAAGGTAAAACTATTTTTTTAGAATCAATTCTTATTGCGGGCAATAAAAGAATAACGTCAAAACAATTCTAAAAATGAATTAGTTGTTATCGAATTTTGCATATTTTATAGTGCCCGTGGTGGAACTTTAAAGAGCTCTGTTTCTTGTCAATACATTTTCAACAAGTTATTGGCGCACTTTCGCCAAACCCTGTCTCACTCATCCACACATCCATTTCTTGCATTAAACGAACGGAACGAACGTCCAACAAATATCAGTTGCAGTTTTGAGCTTCGTCGAGAAAGTTCAGCGGGTTTTATTTGCTTAAATTTCATTTGCGGCCACACGCTTGATTTCCGGCCAAGAGACAAACCTCTCAACAGCAAGAGAAAAAACTCTCACTTGTTTAATTATCAGAGTCTCGTTGTCGCTTAGTTTCTTTGCTGGGTGCTGTCTGTATTAGTGCGCTTTCTTTTTGTGCTTTGTATTTGCTTAAGATTTTTCGGAAAATGTTTACAAAACGCGCCAATCTGCTTTACGCAACCCACAACAATAACAATAACAATGACAGTAGCAAAGGTTGTCTGTTAAATCATGAAAAATGCAGTGATTTAGTAAGTTCTATTAAAATTTAACCTTTGTAAACGATTTCGTGTCGTGCCTTAGTTAAATGTAGATGACATTGAACTTTTTTAGTTTTTTTTAATAACTACAATGAAGAAATTTGATTTGTTTGCTTAGCTAATTATATGCAAGCACGTTAAGTCGAAAAGGATCTTGTGTTTCAAAAAAAAAAAATAAAATAAAATTAAAACATTACATAGAAGAAAAGAAACGTATTAAAGATGCTGTGAATAGAGAATTATCCATTTTATCAAAGCTCTCTTAATGGTGACGTAACGTCACTTTTATGGTGTAAAATAAATAATAACGGTCGAATTTTTATATCACAAATCTTAAGGGTACAAGAAAAAACTTAGCTATAGAAAAATTCGTTATATAGTAGAAAAGATCTGTAAATAAATTCGTAATACTGAAAATACAGTTTACAAAAGTACGTTCTATGAAAGTTCAACTGTATATGAACACATTAATACATATTTATAGATAAATACAATATCACAATTCCCGTATAATAGTACATACATAGCAAAGAACTAACAACTAACTAACTAACTAACAAATATTTTCAATATTTGCATTCGAAAAAACAAAGACAGTTACAATTTAAATTTTTGTTATCTGTATGTACTCGGCCTCATTCTGTAGGACAATTTTACTCGTTTCCCGTAAAATAAATTTGAAAAAATTTATGATAAGCATCTGGTAGTGGTAGTAAAGAGCCAGCACGATGATAAATTTGACCTTGAATTTTGAATGTTGGCATGTAATTATCTCTGATGATATTTGTAGCACCGAATGACGAAATTTGAAAACATGTTTTGTATTTGCGAATATTGGTCAAGAAATGTTTTGGTTCTCGTGTTTCTCCAGAAAGCAACGATAATAATGGTTCGGGTGGTGGATGCAATTCTGGCAATTAGACTTTTCCGCTGGAACAACACAATACTGGCGTTTCAATTTTCAATTTCAAACTTTGTCCATCGTTCTAATTCTGACTTTAGATCGAGATGTGCATTTTAATCGAAAGCCAATCTATTTTAAGTTGAAAACTTACGTGTCGTTATGTTCGTGCATATTTTGAAGCTGTGGATTGTTTGCTGCTCGCAATGTTTTCATTCTAAATCGTTCAGATTAAGTTCTTAACGCATTCTGTTCGTAATTTGTTCATTTCATTACGTTGTTCTTGTTCTTGACATTGATTATTACTCGCTACTCAATTCTGTTGGTTCTTTCGTGTGTTTTGAAATATATATACGAATCAATCATTAATAATTAGAATTCTAAAATCCTCTATAAATTCTCTATATATGTACTTGAAAAACTGATCAGGGCACAGCGCTATCTATCAAAAACATTTCATACATATGCTTTAAGCTTCGAAATACAAATAGAAGTTAATTTTTATGTATACTTACATATTCACAAGATACAAGAAGATATTACTATTATTATTTTTATTATTATTTTAATTAACTAAATAAGTATGAATAATAATCTTTTTATTACGTATTTTTTTGTACTTAAACAATGTTTGTCTGAATATTGGCACATACAGCTCCCGGCACCTACCGGAGGGGTGTCTGATCTATATAGAAACTATCCTAAAGACCCGCTGAACAAATTGGTATAATGGTTCAGTATGATTTCATGCATATTTTTTGAGTTGATAAGCTAGACACAAACGGAAATTTATTTTAATGTTTATATATTGAAATTATTCTTGTTAGTTCTTTTGCTGTATACTATTAAACAGGTATAGTGCTTTGAAGACAGCTTAATGTTATTGATGAAAAATGTAAACACAAACCCTAAAGAGTAAATACATATATATATATACACACAAATATCTTTTATAGTTAAAATTCCAAATATGAATACAAATAAGAAAACGATCTGTAAACCAGATGGAACGCAGCTAAAACCACAAGAGCGTGAAGTATTCAACTCAGCTTGACTCTCCTAAACACCATTCTCTTAGTCGCATATGGTCTTTTAGTTGTGCTTGGTCCGCAATATAATACGGTAAATATGATTTTAACTTTCAGTTCGCTTTCAACGCTCGTTGCGTGGCGTCTATTACGGAAAAGTGATTGGTTACTCTGCTATTTGATCTGTGCAGTTTCTTATATTCCAATATTCTTACATTTTTAACTCAACAAATTGAACAGTGCAAAAGTGCAAAACATAATAATTATTATAATAATAATTTATTTGAAGCAAAAGAAAGAAAAAAAACACCATGCCCAATCCACCAATTGGATACTTTTCACACATCAAGAGAAGGGTACGTCAACGAGCATAAACTTTAAGCACAGAATTCGCGCATGCGCAATCTCTTGTTATTCGTTAGATCAAATTAAGTGTTTGAAGTTGACGCTAAGTGCATTTTGACCCAGAAAAGATCTACTAGAATTTAAAGCAAATAGTAAGCAAAGAGTTTGTGTTTGCTATTATTGATCCGAATAAAAGATAAAAATAAAGACTTATTCTATTTAATTTTGTAAGTAGCAAGATAAAATGTTTTTGCTTAACTGCTAATAAGAAAAAATATTTACTCTTATAAAATGTATTTTAAAAGCCAAGATCTCGCATATGGCTTTGGGCTTGTTTTATTTCCCCTTTTACGATTCTCTGCTCTTGTTTACTGTGACCCTATCTGTCTTTCTCTGTTTAATACAATATTATGTATGTGGTATCATTATATATATTATATTATTCCCTCTGCGTATAGCCATTTGCGATTTTTTATGCACACTCACACACAGCTAAGTTGATTTCGACACGCCGTCGTCTAAAGGGTCAACAAACTGTGCAGATTCAGCAAAATTGCTGTAAATACCGCCTTAGGGTCAAAATCGGCGGCACAAAACCAAAACCCATCTCAGGCGGCATGAATATTAATTTATGGTAATAACTACACACATATACTATATGAATCTTGTTTGTTCTTTTGCAGTGCCTTCAAGTGGCAACGAATGTGACCGAACAAAAGCATCATGTCACAAGGGAGACGCGCGGCAGGAATTTAGGTCTGTGCCGTGGCTTCAGAGGCTGCACCGTTTGGCTAACAGGTGAGCAAAGAATGAATGAATGAATAATTGTAGACCATGTTCAATTAATACCAAGAGAGAATGGAAAATCACCGACAGAAATAGATTGGTACTTCAAATCAAGCTTAAGATAAAAGTATCTTAAAGATATTCGGCCTATTGTTATGCTATGGACTCTTTGCAGGTCTCAGTGGAGCTGGCAAAACATCTATTGCTTTTGAGCTGGAAGCGTATCTGGTTTCCAGAGGCATACCTGCATATGGTTTAGACGGCGATAATATACGCACTGGCCTTAACAAGAATCTTGGCTTTACGCCTGCGGATCGTGAAGAGAACATTCGTCGGGTGGGAGAGGTGGCCAAATTGTTTTCAGATAGTGGAGTTGTTGCCATCTGCAGCTTTGTGTCACCCTTTGCAGATGATCGCGAGATGGCGCGCAAAATACACAAGGATGCGGGATTGCAGTTTTACGAGGTATTCGTGGACACGCCGTTGGATGTGTGCGAGACTCGGGATGTAAAGGGACTGTACAAGAAGGCGCGAGAGGGTGTCATTAAAGGATTCACGGGCATAACGCAGGAATATGAGCAACCGCAGCATCCGGAGCTGGTGGTCAGCACCGCTAATTGTTCGGTGCGTGAGTCGACCCAACATCTAGTTACACTGCTGGAACAGGAGGGCATTATACCCCGCTCGTTGCGTGACGTCGATCAGCTGCCAGAACTGTATCCGAGCGGGGCAAGTGAGGCACAGGCACTGCGGAAGGAGGCTAATTCGCTGCAAAAGCTTTCCATTAGCACTGTGGAGTTGCAATGGGTGCAGGTGCTATCCGAGGGCTGGGCCTACCCACTGCGTGGCTTTATGCGCGAGGATGAGTATCTGCAGACGCTGCACTTCAATACGCTGCAGAGCGGATTGGATGTGTCGTATCGCGAGAATCATTCGGTGCCTATTGTACTTAGCGCCACAGCGGCGGACAAGGATCGTCTAGATGGGGTTTCCGCATTGACGCTGCAGCATGAGGGTAAATCGGTGGCGATTCTTCGTCGTCCCGAGTTTTATTATCAGCGCAAGGAGGAGCGTCTGGCACGCCAGTTCGGCACTAGCAACCCCAATCATCCTTACAGCAAGCAGGTTTACGAATCCGGCGAGTATCTTGTCGGTGGTGAGCTGTCGGTCATTGAGCGCATTCGCTGGAGAGATGGCCTCGATCAGTATCGGCTAACGCCCAATGAGCTGCGCTGCCGATTCAAGGAGCTAAATGCGGATGCAATTTTTGCATTTCAGCTGCGCAATCCCATCCACAATGGACATGCGCTGTTGATGCAGGACACCAAAAGGCAGCTGTTGGAGCGTGGTTTTAAGCAGCCAGTGCTGCTCCTGCATCCATTGGGCGGCTGGACCAAGGACGATGATGTACCGCTACAGACGCGCATGGCACAACATCAGGCTGTTCTCGATGCGGGCGTCCTGAGGCGCGAGGACACCGTACTGGCCATATTCCCCTCGCCGATGATGTATGCGGGACCAACGGAAGTGCAGTGGCATGCCAAGGCGCGAATGAATGCTGGCGCCAACTTTTATATAGTGGGACGCGATCCCGCTGGCATGCCACATCCAGATAAGGAAGCGTATCCCGATGGCAATCTCTACGATGCAACTCATGGGGCACGTGTTCTCAAAATGGCTCAAGGCTTGGACAGCATGGAGGTGAGAGTCATAACATAATTTTAAAAAGCTTAAACTTAACAGCCATCCATACCAATGTTTCAGATCCTGCCCTTCCGTGTGGCCGCCTATGATAAGACGGCCAGCCGAATGGCCTTTTTTGAACCGCAGCGGAAGGATGACTTTGAGTTCATATCGGGTACCAAGATGCGTACATTAGCCAAAACCGGCGCCAGTCCGCCCGATGGCTTCATGGAACCCAAGGCCTGGCAAATCCTTTCCACATACTATCAAAATCTGCCGCAAGCGTAATCAACAAAACCAGCCCTCAACGGAGCGAAGTGCAATCCCGCACAACGAATAGTGCAATTCGCTTAGCTTTTTACTATATATATATAATATATATTTATATACACACTTATTTTGTAGTTTACTCGTTTTCAAAACTAACACTTTTTAATGTTGTTTTTCAAGGAAAATGTATGTTTGAGACGCATATCCCAAACCCAGTCTCGAGTCATTCTCTGTAATCGTATCGTTGCCGCTGTCTGTGTGTATGTTTGAATGTGTGTGTATGAATCTTTTTCAATGTTTAAAATGCTACAAACAAATTGTATTTACTTTTAAGCTGTCCACTTTTTCATATGATTATCTTAAGCAAAAAAATGTGTCCAAGAGAAATATAAAGCATTTGATTTTATAATTTATGCATTTAATAAATTACTATTTGAACTTTATACCATTATAAATATTCTGTTTTGTTTAGATAAACATTATTCCCACAGCAGCTAATAGAAAGGGTAAGACTAAAAGCTTTTTGCATGACAAACTAAAAAAATAAATACATTTATAGTTAATTATGCTTTTGTTGCACATGATTTATTTTATAAAATTGTATACGTTTAATAATTAATATTACAAGTACATACATAATTAATTTATAAATGTCAAATATGCATTTAGATTTAGTTATCAGTTAATTTCACAATATGTATATTACTGCTCTGCACTTTTTGTAGCTGTTATTATTCGTATTGCATATGCGCATATCATTTATCATGCATTTCCACTACTCACTCACATATGGTATTAACTATATTCATGTCGGTCACTTGAAATTAACGGTTTGTTTATTGACAACGCCTAATGGTATGTATGTTATGAAGCACCAGCAAAAACTTTTAAGATCTTGCACCATCTAAGTGGATCGGTATTAACTTGTGCGTCTCGAATTTAAATTGCGTACCGAACTTAATAAAGACATGCTTTTAAATGGATTGCACAAACTAATGAAACATAAATATACAGTATATATTAAATCACTTTGTATGAGAGGAAAACCGAAAAGACGTTTTATACGCACGTTTATAATTAATTTTCTAATTTATTGTTTTGTCATTGTTTTGAATTGCTGCTTTTTTTTACCATGCTACAAAAAATGTATGAATTATTAATTACAATTGAAAAACTATAACGGAGCGGAGGGGCGGGGCTGGGCGAAGGTCGGGCTGTGTGGTTTTGGTTTATTCAGTTTGCGCTACTCACAATACTCGATTCAATTACTTTTCTTTAAACTTTAAATTAATTTTGTGTTTTAATATAACTATATATATATATATGTATATATGTGTATGATAATGCATATTTCGTACACTTTGTGGTCTCATATCTCGATTGCAAATACAATTTTCAGCTGTACTTTAATTAATTATTATTATTACTTTGATGTTTTATTTCATGAACTCGAACATACGGGGATTTTGCACGATCAGTTTGTTGGAACCTAACAGGAGTTAAGAAAACTATTACCACATATATTATCATTATTTTTACCACCATGCCGCATCTGTGCTACACGCACATTGCCACGTCAAAGCAGACTGCATCTGGACAGCCAACTGTCCTTTGTTCGAATCTCGGTGAGTTTCAGCTGATGACCGCCCTTGGGTGGATTATTCGCCTCCTGCATGCACAATATAATCAATTGTTACACTTGTATCGATTGAGTTTAATTATTACCACTTCACTTACCATACGCTTTTCCGTTTTCGCTTTGATGTCGCTGGCTAGGGTGAGGAAGGCCTCTTCAACATTGATGCTTGCTTTCGCTGATGTCTCCATGAACTTGATCCCGTATTCAATAGCTAATTGTTCCCCGCGTTCCTTTGAAACCTTCACAATGATAAACACGACTATTGTATACTTTGGCATGATCAAAAATTTTGTTAAGATTTAAGTACCTGTCTCTTATCATTCAATTCACATTTGTTGCCCAGCAGCATTTTCTCAACATCCGCAGCAGCATTCTCTTCGATATTTCGTATCCAGTTTTTAATGTTTTCAAATGATTTCTCTTGCGTTATGTCATACACGAGCATAATGCCCATCGCACCTCTGTAATATGCCGTGGTGATCGTCCTGAAACGCTCCTGGCCAGCAGTGTCCCTAAAATGGATAATTTTCGTAGAATTTTTATATCTACCTACATATATTGTATATAGTTATAACTTACCATATTTGCAATTTTATTTTCTTGTTATCCAATTCAATTGTTCTAATTTTAAAATCGATACCTGCGGATACAGAAAATAAAAAATAGATAGACGACACGTGATCAATTAATTGAAATCATTTTTGGCAGCATCAGACATAAATGCGCTAGCCGGGGTCTCTTAGCGAGCTAGCAAATTAGCGATCAAAGAGAGCGCAGAGACGACAGCGGTTGAATATGTATGAGCAATTGATTCGAAACGTTGTCGTTGTTAGGTAAATAGCCCAAATTGGAATTAGTGCAGGGAAATGTGCCAAACATATAGATAGACAAATTGCTGAGCTCGTGACAAGATGTGTACTGCTCAGCTGATAAAAGCCTCTCACCTAAAGCGAATGCTTATCAGTTTCAAGCTTAAAAAAAGTTAGAATTAAAGATATGTTGAGTATAGATTGAACTAAATTGAATAGAATTTATCAGTAAATTTTACTTCTAACTTTTACAACTGCAATTGATAACAGTTTTTACTATCAGGTGGCAGCCGTGCTTTAATGCACTTAGCAATTTCTAAAATTGTTCACTTTCTTTTTGTTGCCTTTTGAGCTAAGTCCTTGTACACAGCACAACAACAACAACTTCTATAATTATGACAAATAACATTGCAGAGAGCAAAGAAAAAGAGCGTTCAAAATGAGTCATATATTTGTGTGTGCGTATGTGTGTATGCTGTTTACAGCTGAGCCAAGAGACGAGATTGAGAGCATGAGCATGGATACGCGTATGTGTATGTGATTGCGATTGCTGCCCGGCGGCGTCATAATTAATTAAAAAATTTCACAAAGAAAGAGAGCGTAAACATGAGAGCGAGCGATGTTGATTACTAAAGATGACTGACTGTGGCTATGACTGATGATGTATGCACTTATAAATGTTTGGTGCGGTTGCTGCTTTTTTTTGTTGTTCTATAAGAATAACACTCACCTATTGTAGATATAAACGTCGTATTGAAAGCATCCTCTGAGAATCTAAACAATATGCAGGTTTTGCCAACTCCGGAGTCGCCGATGAGTAGCAATTTAAACAGGTAGTCGTACGTTTTAGCCATTTTGTATTATTTTTATTCTGTTGTTGTACGTTTAAATCACAGTTGTGCCACAATTTCGTGAAAGATGCACTGCTACTCTCTCACTTCCCTTTTAGCGATATCGTCCACGTCGATAACTGCTTCTGCTGCTACTGATGGCTTATGGCGGTGGTGGTAATCAGTGGTTTTCGATTAACTTAACTCACAATGCTAATGTCGGCGATTAAATTACTTTAACTGGCTACTGCTGCGGGTTTGTATTAATTTATTTGTAGGTATGGGTAAGTTAAAAAAATGTATAGACGTAACCACACACAGCAGACACAAACAAACACACGCAAGCACGCACCGTTTTTTTTCCAGCTCTGACTCTGGTTTTCTTTTGTGTGTGTGTCAATTTGTTTCGAGCCCTGTCGCAAAAATGGCGACGCAGTTTTAAACACTTAAAAATTATATAGTAAATGGACGCGCGCTGTTTTTTTATTTGTGCGTGCTGCACTTTTAATTGTGAGGTGTGTTGTTGTTGGTTACACGTAAAACTGACTCTTAATAAATGCTTTCTAATTACGCCCGAACAATAAATGATTGCCTCCTTGTAGTGCTGTGTAAGACTTAATTGTAACAAAACGATATCTCGATAAGAGTGCTGGACAACGCAAGATTATAACTACTGAAACAGCTGTTTGCTTGTATCAGAACAGCTGCAAGTGAGCAAAAATGAACATTTGTACGGAACATTGCTCAGTTGTTCAGTTGAGTGAACAGTTGAGAAGAAGAAGAAAAAAGAAATAAGCGAACGCGAAATCTAGTAAATGAAATGAAAGTGTGACAAAATAACAAATTTTATTAAAAATTAAATATTACAAAACTTGCTTTAACTTGCATATGACTTTGTGTCTGTGACTAAACCCTCAAAGCCCGGCAACGGCTACAAATAATATAAACAAATGTGAGAAGTGAAGTCACAAGACGACGACGACGACGCCAGCAGCACTCAAGAATTTGCCGTCGTCGACCAGGCAATTATGGGTACAAAAGAATCCAAACATGCTTGCATCAGTTATGAGGATGCAGTCAAACGTGGTAAGTGTTAACCTTCAAATCCAGCATTGCCAGCACCAGCAGCAACTAAAGTAAAACTCGGTCATTTAAGTACACAACATAAGGTTCTAGAACAAAAACAATAATAGAATTTTGTACTAACACAGGTGTAATTGCGCTTTATCGATTCTGTTGTTGTTTAATTTCTATTCCCCATTCTTCTATTGCTGGATAGATCCAATTCTTTTTAATTTTCGCACTGTTCTTTAAGTTGTGGTTCTTGTGTGCAAATTTCGCAGCGCAGTGTTGTGTGCTTTTGTGTGTGTGTGTATGCGTGTGTATGAGTATTTGCGTTGTCGTCGTCTCCAACAGTGACGTCACAATAGAAAAGCACAGCAGCCGCGCTTTTTAATTGGGGCGGGAATAACGTTGCAGACAAAGCTAAATAAAACAGAAGACAGGCATGCAGTTAACGCCACTGTTTGTTGTTGTTGCCGTTTTTCGTTCTCACCATTAGAATCTCATGAACTTAATGGTGTCGCAATGTAACAGTAGCTTTGTCTAATTTTTTCCTGTGCATTGGCGTTCATCTCGCTTACTGTTCTTCTGTTCTGCTGCTGTTACTGTTGTTGTCGCCGACAACAAAGAAAACGAACGTTACTGATAAGATAGCTTCTATATTTGTACCTGTATCCGTACCCAGTTGCGGGTGTCGATTGTTAACACACACAAACACATATACCGAACCGGTTTTATTTTTCTTATGAAAACGTATGCCCGTCCAGTCTCAAAACCATCGTGCAACGCATTCCTGTCCTCCCCTTCTTCTCCCTAAGCTGCACATCAAAACAGTCCAATGCAGAAATTTCCGTCAACAGCGACAACACCATGAAAATACCTAGCAATGAAATTACCATGGTCGCGTGACGTCGCATAGTTATTCTTTACAATCACACAACTATTCCGCATTGCCTTTTCATGCTCAATTTGAGATTATGAATTGCTGCCTATGTTTAACCTGATATTTTGCCTCTACTGCCCTCCGTTAACTATGCGACACTCTACAAAGACTTCTTAACAATTGACTTTATTTGACAATTAATTGATTACGTTTTTATTTTTTTGTCATCTAACACTCAAGGGCAATGTTTGTCGTTGTTTTGCCACATATATTTTAACATTTATGGCTTTTAATTAAATTCAACTCTTACGTATAAATCTACATACCTATGAATGCTCAGATGCGATTGTTTGTGATTGTGATTTTTTGTGCAAATAACTCATCAGCTCTTAAATGACAAATTCTGACTGTATTCAAATAAAAGGAGGGAAACCCTTTCCAATCAAAATTTATACATACCTACAATAAGAATGCATACGTTATAAATTCTCATTGATTAAATAAATTGTATTTCCAACTGGAAATCATTGATATTTTCTTATCGATAAGCACGTAAAAAAGCAGAAAATAAAATAATAAGTTAACATTCAGCTTATATAAAAAACTCTATGATACATATTTAAATGACCGGTTTTCGGATGTGAAACCGCAAAGTTGTAAAACGTTTCTGATAACGATTTAAATACGCTACAAATTGGTCGCCTTTATACGGGTTTAGCCCAACAATTAATGGGCTTCTATTTGTGACCTAAAAATAATTTGTATATTTTGTTCCATTCATTAACAGTTAGCGACGCCGAGCTGCGACGCCTGAAAGATGCCTTCAAGAAATCAGCTGGCGTGGGTCGACTTTACCTCAGTCGCAATGCATTCCAGCAGGATGTGCTGTGTGAGGGTGTGCCGCCAAAGATCACGGATATGCTATATGCCGCCTGTGGGGGAACACAGCGTGGCATATCCTTCAAGGACCTGCTATGTGGCCTGGTTCTTATCACACGCGGCAGCCAAGAAGAGAAAACTAAGTGAGTATAAATGTAAAATCAAGTTTATAGCATTTACAAATCTTTTTATTTTGACAGATTCCTATGGAACCTATACTGTAATGATTCTGGGACCTACATCATAAAAGCGGATTATGTGCGCAATGTAAGCCTGGCGCCATTCGAAAGCATCTCCCTGTTTGCCCAGGGCGAGCGAGTCAACTTTGAGCAGTTTCAAGACTGGATAGTCAAGCATCGCAATGCAACGGTGCTCTCCAAGTGGCTGCTTGCTGACAATTGTGTCAGTCTCACCTCCGAACTGGAGACACCCACTTTCTATCAGAGTTTGGCCGGTGTTACGCATCTTGAAGAAAAAGTATGCAAAATATTCAAAACCATCACAATGGAATCATTATTAACTAATCGATCATATTGTTTAATTGCAGGATATTGGCGACTTAGAGAAAGAGTTCTGGCGCTTAAAGAACACCTCACAGAACGGCCAAATCGATTTACAATTTTTGGGGCCTCTCATCAGTCCACCCATACCAAAGAATGCTCTGGCCGGTCTTTTTAATGCCTTCGACGAGAATCGGGACGGTCACATTGATTTCAAGGAGCTCTGTTGTGGTGTCAGCGCTGCATGTCGTGGACCAGGCGTTGAGCGAACGCGCTGTAAGAGACCCACAAAGAAGTTTAACTAAAATGCAGCTGTAATATTTGTTTGCTATATTTGTTTTGCAGTTTGTTTTAAAATCTTTGACGTGGATCGAGACGGCGTGCTGAGCCACGAGGAAACATTGCAGATGATCAACGTGCTGCTTTTTGTGGCCAAAGAGAATCGTGATGCGCAGCAGTATAAAGATCTGACCAAGCAGCATGTGATCAGTGATCTTCTGGAGTTTGCCCAGCGCAAGAGTTCTGATGGTGTGCCAAGCACACTCACAAGGGACAATGTCTCGCTGACGGCTGAGGATTTTATGCTGTGGAATGTCCAGTGCGGATTAAGGCTAATGCAGCCACTGTTGGACCTCATCTTCGAGCTGTGCCACATTGTGTTTGGTCTGTGGCCGCAATGCAAGCACATGGAGTATGATATTGTGCGTGGCTGGTTGCAGCGCGAGGAGCGACGTCCGTATCGTGTTGGTCAGTTTTGGTATCTTATCTCGCGCGACTGGTGGCTCAACTGGATGCAGTACACCCAGCATACGGCTCAAACCTGCGACTATTGCAAACGGACTGCCAGTCAGCGAAGCGCTGTCGATGAGGCGCTTGTTTGCGATGAAAGCTTCAACACACACAGCCTGGAGCAACACGACAGCTATTCACTTGGCTCTGTGTCCGGCAGCAGCGGTATCTCTGCCGGCCGTCATTGTGGTCAACAGCGCCCGGGACCTATTGACAACAGCAATTTGATAACCACCAATCCCTATCGCAATGTCCGCACTCTCACCGGTGAGGGTGGACATTTGAAGCGTGATACGCCTCTTGTTCAGAATCACGACTTTGAGCTGGTACCCAAGTCGCTGTGGAAAGCGCTAAATCGTTGGTACGGCGATAATCTACCGCTGCCACGTCAGGTAAATCCTTAAACTATACCAATTACATCACAGGTCTTATTTTTGCTTCTTAATGTGCAGGTCATTCAACCACCCAACTCCGAAGTAGAACTGGAATTGTATCCGTTGAATCTGCGCATACTGCTGCATCAGCAGCAAACTCCAACGCTTGGCAGTGGTGCGGGCACCCAAATCTCTAGCTGGGGCTCAACAGCCGGCGGTGGCTACGGTGTACTGGCCTCGGGTGGAGGCTATGCGGCAATTGCAGCAAGCAACGTACTACAGCCGCCCAAACGTTATTTAGCTTACACTGCTGCATTCAGCCGCCTGGCTACGGTGCGTCAGGTGGGGGAGTTTCTTTGCGAGCAGCTGCGCTTAAAGCCTGAGGATATACGACTGTGGCATGTGCCACCGTCGAGTGCAACACTAGATAATAGTGCCATACTGTTGGAGGAGGACACTATGTGCCTGAAGGAGCTGCTTATACGCGACAACGATCAGGTACTGCTCGAGACTCGCAACAAGGATTTAACCTGGCCCGAGGAGCTCAGCTCACTGGCCAGCACGCAAAGCGGTCAAGCAGGCGCCGGTCCCGGCGATAGACGTCGCATGACTCGCAGCTCCATAATGTCTGTGCACGCTCCAGGCGCCACTGGGTTGCACAATCTTGGCAACACGTGCTTTATGAACGCCGCACTTCAAGTGCTGTTCAATACACAACCGCTTGCTCAGTACTTCCATCGTCAGATGCATCGCTTCGAACTGAACGCAGCCAATAAGCTGGGAACACGCGGGCAGTTGGCCATGCGCTATTCGGAGCTGCTTAAGGAAGTGTGGACGGCGACGACACGCTCTGTTGCACCGCTTAAGCTGCGCTTCTGCGTTAACAAACATGCACCGCAGTTTGCTGGCGGTGGTCAACATGATTCCCAGGAGCTGCTCGAGTGGCTGCTTGATGCGTTACACGAGGACCTAAATCGTGTTATGGAGAAGCCGTACAGTGAACTCAAAGACTCCAATGGACGGCCCGATAAGATTGTTGCCGCCGAGGCCTGGTCGCAGCATCATGCACGAAATCAATCAATCATCATAGATCTGTTTTATGGCCAGCTTAAATCGAAGGTCAGCTGCTTGGGTTGCGGTCATGAATCTGTGCGATTCGATCCATTCAGTTTGCTAAGCTTACCGCTGCCCGTGGAGAACTATGTGTACTTGGAGGTGCTGGGTAAGACTATTAATCTCGTCTTGTATTACAAAATCAGAATAATTACTGTTGTTTCGCTGTAGTGATTTTACTGGATGGCAGTGTGCCAATTAAGTACGGTTTGCGTTTAAACTCGGAGAGCAAATACGGGGATTTAAAGTATAAGCTGGCAACGCTGTGTCCGCTGCAGCCAAGTCTTATGCTCGTTTGTGAGCTTTGGAACTCGCAGATACGACAGGTGCTTACCGATGAGGAGAAGCTGCGCACACAGAGTGCCAAGGAGCTATATGTGTTTCAGCTGCCTGAACAAACTAGTGCCAGGACGCGCTCTAACTCGGCACTTAGCATGCACATCGAACAGGGCCTCAAAGACATACAGCGCAGCTCAGGTAAGTGCTAACGTGTCTCCAGTAGTAATTCCTTGCTAATCTTTACCACTTGTACAGCGCTAATTACCACACAGGATTCGTTTTCGTCGCTAAGCACGCTCCAAACCTCAAATCGCACATCGTCGTCGCGTGTTATCTGCAATGGCCATATCAGTGATAGTCAGGAGCCGACTATCGATGCAGATCATGATATAGCTAAATACAGCAGCAATAATAATAACAGCAGTCAAGCCGGCCAATTGCACGAACTGCACCCAGATGATGCCGGAAAGGTAAGCCGGTGCTTTGGAAAGAGAGAGTGCATGCCCCACAGTCTTTTTTGCTTCAAGGTATGGCTTCTAAACTTTATTAACATATACACGTATTTAATATGTTAGATTCATGTTGCCTTGAAAAATAGGTTTACAATTAAATTATTTTGAAATATAATTCCTATTGCCTAGGATAAACTCTCGCTCCAGCGACGTCCCCTACAAAAAATATGAAGATAATCAAGACTTTCGAAATAATATTCCAGCGTAAATGGCAAATACATTTTTCTGCCACTCCGTCTTTGCTCGCCATGTTGCATCAGAATCGAAATCTATATATATTAAATACCAATATGTTATATGAACAGTTGCCGTTTCTGTTTGGTTTGTGGGCTACCTAGCTAATGTACACCCCACCCGATCTTAACTTCTAATTGTTTATTGATTTCGTATTCGCACTTATTCAAATATACTTACTAGTCTAAATCTCCTCTATTTCTCGTAATTTGTAATTTTTAGTGTTTTATATCTATGCTCCTCTTTATACTAATACACACATTTAATTTGTTTGCTGGCCATACAAATGAAAAACCCTTTTTGTAAATTTTGCTTTAAACTATAAATTCAATATTGGACTCGCCATTTAGCTCCTATCGTTGAGAATGTAAAATATTTTTTAGTTAAATTGTACGTGTTTTTGTACATCATTTACATATCTATCGTCATTTAAGGTACAACTTTCAAATAGACATAGTCATTGTGTCTTCCCAATTGTACGCAAGGGTGATTCATAATGCAAAGCGCTTATCAAAAGCTTATACATTTTTTTTTTAATTCATGTTACATTTAATAAAAGTTATTAAAAAGTTTGTATGTAGTCGTCTACAAAATATTTATCTAAAAAGCTCTTGTAAATTATTTGCAAAAATATTTTAGATTTCTTGAACTGTATTTTCATTTAGCAAACAAGTTAAATTTAAGGATTAGGAACGGTATTAATCATACAATATTCGATTTCTTTTGTTTATTTATAACTCAAATTAAATTCAAAGAATTTTCGTTATATTCCCAGATAAATGTTAGCTAATCTCTTTGTCCTAACAAAATAAAATAGTTATACAATTTATTTAATATATTGTTTGTCGTTTATTTTGAATCACCCTCTGTTATACATATTGCAAATACTCTTCTACTCATTTCCACCATAAAAACCACCAAATAACAATTTCACAAATTTTAATATGCGTTCCTATATATTAGTATATTTATTTATACAGCTTATTTTGAACACGAGCAATTTTAAATATTGTACGAATATTGTAATTTTTGAGCGTTTATCCTAGCCTTTAAAAAATATTGCGTACAAATGCAAGTAGTTATTGTTTAAAATATCAAGAGCCTTAATATACACACACACACACTTAACACTCACACACACACACACTTGCATACATGTAAGTTACGCACAACTAATGCAAAACTTGGGCTACCTTCATTGGTACATCCGACACAGGAGTCGCTGATCCTCAGTTGCAGTCCGGAGAATAGCTTCCTGGACGATGCGGCAGCACAACAAAAGCGAGTATCATCGACCAAGTTGCTGCACACGGAGAGTAACACTAGCTCGGCATCGTACACAAATCACTCCGGTGAGAACTCCATGGAAAACTCACTTACCGAACCAATGCCCGTTGCTGAATTGGCAGTCAGTCGACACGGCAGCAATAGCGATGACGGCACCTCCTATCGCACTACAAATGAGCACTCTAGTGGCATGAGCACAGCTCATACTCTGGGCATCAATAGCTTTGATCGTGACGTAGACGATGATGATGATGTTGGTGATGAAGCGGCAGAGGGCGATGAGGAGCCGGATCAACAAATAACCACTTCGCAGCCGGAGAGCACAAGTGGCAATCAAACGAGCAGTGGTGTCTACTCGCGCCGCTCCTCACAGCCCTACAAGGTGGGCAAATATCTGGTTGCCGTACATCGGAAGATCACGCGACATGACAGCTACTTCCTATCGTATCACAAAACGCGACCCAGTCTGTTTGGTGTGCCACTGTTGATACCCAACACCGATGGTGGCACCCATAAGGATTTATACTGTGCCGTCTGGCTGCAAGTGAGCCGACTGCTGAGCCCCCTGCCAGCCTCCACCGACCAGGCAAATCATGCCGCCGACTGGTAAATAATGAATTCCATCAAAAATGGTTTAACTTATAATATTTTGAAATTGTTTCGTATAGCGACGACAGTCTGGGCTATGATTTTCCCTTCACCCTGCGAGCTGTCAAAGCAGATGGACTTACCTGCGCCATTTGTCCCTGGTCGAGCTTCTGTCGCGGCTGCGAAATACGCTGCAACAATGACTATGTGCTTCAGGGCGCCCTGCCGCCCATCATCTCAGCGACCAGTAAGTTATCATTAAAGGGATATTCTTGGCCGGAACTATATACCAGCATGTTTTTGTTTTATTTTTAGCTAACACAGCAATGCCAAAAATTAATAATAAATGCCCATCGCTACCAAATCTGGAGGCCAAACGAGCGCCGGAGTATACTACATCGCTATCCCATACTCCAACAACAAAATATTTTGAAGACTTTACTATTGCCATCGATTGGGATCCAACTGCATTGCATTTACGTTATCAAAGCACTTTGGAGCGGGTTAGTGGAGATATCAACAACTAAAATTTGCAAACAATAATCAATAACTTTTGCTTAGCTTTGGGTTGACCATGAGACCATTGCCATATGTCGCCGGGAGCAGGTTGAACCCGTTGATTTGAATCATTGCCTGCGCGCTTTTACATCCGAAGAGAAGTTGGAAGAGTGGTATCATTGCAGCCACTGCAAGGGCAAAAAGCCAGCTACGAAAAAGCTTCAAATATGGAAATTACCACCGATTTTGGTAACTAACATTATTTAACTTAATCTGCAAATACCATATGCATATCATTTGTTTTGTAGATTGTTCATTTGAAGCGCTTTAACTGCGTCAACGGCAAGTGGGTTAAATCACAGAAGGTCGTTCACTTTCCCTTTGATGACTTTGATCCTACACCATATTTGGCCTCGGTGCCCCAAGAGACAATCCTGCGGCATAAGGAGCTACTAGAGCTGAAGAGGGATTTAAAAAGCACAGAAAGTGTCAGCGAACTGGATGAAGTTGATGCCAGCGAAAAAACACAAGAAGAAGTGGCTACACCAGAAAAAACAGAAAGTGAAAAGGTTTTCACAACAAAGGAGTCACCGTCAACAGGAAATTTATTGCGTCAGAGAAATTCGAGCAATGCAGCTAGGAGACAGCGCCTTATCTCCACAAGCCTTACAAAGACGCCAATTGTAGATGGAGAGTTCGAGGACTATCATCAACATAGGCTCAAAGCTGATGTTGATGAGTTCGACCCTAAATACAAGCTGTACGCCGTGGTGGTAAGTCGCCTTATAAAAAAAACTTAACAGTTAACCAATTTTTAATAATGATCTCAATATTTCCTCAGTCCCACTCTGGCATGCTGAATGGTGGTCACTACATTTCCTATGCATCAAACACAACTGGTTCCTGGTATTGTTACAATGATAGCTCCTGTCGTGAAATATCGCAAAAGCCAAACATTGATCCAAGCGCTGCTTATTTGCTATTCTACGAGCGTCAGGGTCTCGACTATGAGCCCTACCTGCCCAACATAGAGGGACGTGCGCTGCCAAATGCCGGCACTCAACAGTTGGAAGTGGACGAAACGGAGGGGGAGCTGAAGAAATTATGCACAATATCATAATATTGTACTCTTGTTGTTGCACACTGCAGCAGCTATGCGGGTTTAAGGCTATGATGGTTTTATCAATCGCTTAAAATATATATATATATATATATATATATATATATATCAGTGTGTGTGCGTGCGTGCTTGTGTATTTTTGTTGTTATTTACTATTTTAAGCTTATTTGCTAGTTAATTAAGATTTAAGTTGCATACAATACTTAGCTTAGGATCGGAAACTAGTTGCTTGATTTTCGTTGTTGTGAGCAGTCGCACATTGGCGTTGCAAATGTGATTTTTTAATGTACCATATTCCATACCATTTGTACCATTTATTAATATACATACAATATTAATATTTTATATATATATGTGTAATTTGAACATTAGCTTGCGAGTAGTTTGTTTTGTCAGTTTATTATTAGATTATTTAATGGCATCGGATTTTGGTGTTGATTGTGTAAAGCTTGTTTGTTAAATTTGTTTCTTCTTATTATTATAATTTTTTTAATAGCGCATCTTTTTTGTTGTACTTTGTCATATGTATTAGGCCGTCAGAGCCCGCTTGTAATTAATTATAATTACTTGTAAATGTGTTTATGCATATACACAAAATGCAATTCCATATACTGTTTGTAACTATTGTAAATAATTAGTCGAAGATTGTGCTGGAGATCCAAATGCTGATGGTCGGCAATTACGTCAAATGATGTCAAAAACTTGATATTAATTAGCAATATTTTTTTAGCAAGACGCTATCAATTTCATACCACAAAAAATTGTACTCATTTTTGTGCCTAACTTATAAATACACATATAATGTGTATGCATATTCTATTTAATCGGTTTTGAAATTATTGTTGCGCTTATCAAATGACTTCATGATGTTTAATCACTATGTATTTGATATTTACAAATTGCATACATATATGCATTAACATATACATGTATACACATACGAGTATACCAACTTAACTAATTTATACCTAATATATACACATAATATACATGCTAATACAAAGAAAACAATATTACAAGAATCTAATAAATCAAAGTCTGTCTTCTGCTTCAATGGTCAATTTAATTTTTCTTTTAAATCATTAAGAATTTGTAACCATTTTTCTGAATGGCGATGGTCCTGACCGAGTATATTTCAATCCTAATCTTTTGAGATCGGCCTTAAAGTATTCATTTCAATAAGCTTGGACTTGGAAGGATCGATTGTTTCTTACCTTTAGAACCAGGAAATATATAAAATTGGGAACTATGGAATATTCCAGTAAGTTAAATAAATAAAATACACGCCTTTGGTTTTTGCAATGTAATTCGATTTATATTGTTTTGTAGTCGATATAAAATGAAATTACATAGTAAGATATTAAGCATTTATGTAATTAAATTGGAATTAATTAATTGGCCCGTGGAGTAAGCCAAAATATTCTACTTCTAGAATGTGTCAAATATTGAATTTGTGATCGATTAATAATTTCATTGCAAAACGTTTACGATAAATATTAAATGTGTGCTTGGGTATTATGCATAATTATGTTTTTTTTTACGTAGTTTAAATTCTTAGCTCGAGAGAAAATAATTTCCATGGAATTAGATTGCAGTTGAGATGCTCAGGAGCTGCCGGTATTGTTGGCCAACTGCCCAGGCACCGAGAACTGTGGGCGAAAGTTGGCGAAGTTTCCAGCGGGTCCGCTAGTGAATGCCGGCAATGTAGTTCCCTGAAACCCGGCCGGAAATTGTGCCATCAGTTGAGCTGCAATCGAACACAGAAAATGATGTTAAAGGGAAATCGCATTAAAGTCATTTATATAATGTAACTCACCTGCATTTGAAGAATTTCCAGCAGTGGCTGCCAGGCGCGACAATATTGAGCGCTCAGACATTTGCAAGCGTTGCGCCACTGGCGGAATTCGTGCCAAAGTGGCCGGCAGACGTGAGACATCGCTCTTCATGTCCGAAAGCAGCTCCTCCAACTGATTAAGCACCTTGTGCAGCACCGCATTTGCTGGCTTATTGCCAGCCAGTGATTCCTTACTCAGATGCTGATGTGATTCGGCCAAACATTCGACCTCCGCAAAGCGTGCATTTAGCGACATGGCCGGATGGCTGGGATCTTGGGCGAGATTCAAGAATGCTGCACGTCGCAGCTGCTCCTCAATGACCAGCGCTTGTTCGAGAAGCTTAAAGCGACGAGCCAAAAACTTGTTCTTTATCTCCAGGAAATTACCCTTGCCCACATCCATTTTAAATGGTTCATTGATGATCGCAAAACGGATATCATTCTGAATATCCTGCCAACGGCCGTAGCCATGGGTAACAATACCAGCCAGCAACCAATAGTCGTGGCGTCTATGCCAGATTTCGTATTCGCGACCAGGCACCGCTGCCTTCTCCTCATTGAGCCACAAAGTGTGCAGTTCCGTAAATCCACCATCGGCAATGTTGAACATAAATTTGCGTTTCAATACCTCTAAACTATCCTCGACCAATTTGCCTGCACTGCCGGATACGGCTACAACGTTCTTTAGATCCTTGGGCGAATGTGCGCTAGCACTGGGTTTCTCCAGTTCGCCATCTTCTTTGACAATCATCACATCGTCATCATCATCATCAATGATGTTTGTGGTTGTGGTGCTTGGATTGACAACAGGCTTCTCCTCACTGCTAACTTTTTCTTTTTCCTTCGCTTTTTCCTTTTCTTTGTCGTCGTTGTGCTCACTCTTTGGAGACTCCTCCTTCAGTTCATCTTTGCCCTCTTCTTTCGGTTCCAGTTTAGCTACCTCACTCTTAGCATTCGCCTCGCTGGTCTTGGACTCAAGGGCATCGCTAGCGGATTCATCACCCTTCTCCAGCTTAACAGCCGCATCGGTAGCCTTTTTATCCTCATCAGCATCAGGGTCACTTTTGGGCTCTTGCTTCTCGGGCGTTGCTTTGTCCAATGATGCCTTATCCTCGCTCTTCTCGGATGCTGGCGCTGGACTTGGCGCTGCACTCGTCGCAGGCGTTGCACTATTGCTAGTTGTAGCGCTCTCTGCTGGCTTCGCAGTTATTGCAGAAGCTGCTATTGCGTCTAGAGCAGCTACATCCTGTTTTCCAGCTGCAGCACGAACGGGCTCGCACGGTTTAAGTATCAGCTCGGGCATGCTGTAATACCCATTGATGTGCTCAAACTCCTGTACCTTTTTGCGTATAAGCGACATCACTCCGATACGCGTGAGAACATGTTGTCGGGAGAGACCCTCACGTGGCACACCATCGGCGAAGGTCTCAGCATTATCTGCGCCCGGCTCACATAGATGCCGCATAAAGAGTGAGACATAGGCTTTGAAATTGCGTTCGGATTTGCCGCGCAGATCACGCACCAGCCATTGCGAGTTGAAGGCATCCTGTGGCGGCATGCCATACCGCATGATCGCATTGAGGAAGCTCTTTCGCTGACGTGCATTGAATCCCAGCACCTCAATGTTGCCACCGACACGAGCCAGGAGTGGAGGCAACGGGCGATCATCTCGTCTCTCCAAACGGCGTTTGGCTTTGCGTTCGCCATTTTGCTCATCAAAGTCATCGTCGCCGCCATCCTCATCGCTGCCGCCTGAATATTCGGAATTGTATTCGCTGCCGTTGTCCTGCCAGTTAGAGTCGTCGCGTGTGGTGTCTGCAGCAACGACACCGCCATCAGTGTAATTAACCTGCTTGCGCACACGTTTGCCCTTGCCCAGGGAGCGACCTACATCTTCCTGGTGTTGCTCGTAGTGATGACGCAACAATTTAACCCAATAAGCGGGATCAGAGTTTTCGGCGTCTTGCTTAATAATCTCTGTTTCCTCCTCTTCGTCCTCCTCTTTAGTGGCATAGGAGGCCACCTTGAATGAGGAAAGATACTCATTGGCCCAAGATTCTTTCTCCTCGATACCGCGATTAGTGCGATCAAGTAGCTCTGCCACGGCCTTGTCATCATAATGGATTGCCTCCTCTTTGTCATCCTCCTTGAAAAGATCCTCTGTGCCAAAGCGCAGAATATCATCTAGCTCCTGTTTGGTAAAGTTGGCACCCTTGCCACCCATACCAGGACGCACAACCAAATGGGTCAACATCATCTTTCGCTTAGCCACCTGTGTCACGCGCTCCTCCACCGAATTGCGTGTAACAAAGCGATAAATCATCACTTTATTGGCCTGTCCAATACGATGGGCACGCGAAAACGCCTGTATATCATTGTGGGGATTCCAATCGGAGTCATAGATAATGACAGTATCGGCTGTGGCCAGATTAATGCCCAAGCCACCGGCACGTGTACTCAGCAAAAAGACAAACTGTTGAGCACCAGGTGCATTGAACCTATCGATAGCCTCCTGACGTAATGTGCCAGTAATGCCGCCATCAATACGCTCATACTTGTACTGCTCACCCTCGAGGAAGTCCTCGAGTATGTCCAGCATTTTTGTCATCTGAGAAAAGATGAGCACACGATGGTTCTGTGCCTTCAGCTGCTTCAACATTTTTGCAAGCAGCACCAGTTTTCCGGCTGCTTTGGTTAGCGAAATGAGCTCGTAGATGCCACCTGCCGAGGTTGGTGCCTCCTCGGCAGCCGAGGGGAAAAGATACGGATGATTGCAGCACTTCTTGAGATCCATCATAATATTGATCAACGAGCAAGAGCCGCCGCCACTCTTCGAGTTGAGAGCCTCATAGTTTTTGGTCAATATAAACTTGTAGAACTTCTTCTGCATGGCCGACAGTTCGACACGGACAATAAACTCCGACTTGGATGGCATATTCTTCAAGACATCCGTTTTTAAGCGACGCAGCATGTGTGGGCCAAGCATCTCGTGCAGACGCTTCACTTGCTCCTCCTTGGACACATCAGCGAATTCACCCTGGAACGCTTGTAAATCGTTGAACTTATCGCGGCTCAAGAAGTTGAGCAAATGGAACAATTCTTCCAGATTGTTCTGCAATGGTGTGCCAGTAAGCAGCAGCTTATAGGCAATCGCATAGCTGTTCAAGATGCGGAAGAACTTGCTCTGATTGCTCTTCAAGCGATGCGCCTCATCTACCACCAGCACTGCCCAATCAATGCTACCTAAACAGGCTGCATCCATGGAGATAAGCTCGTAGCTGGTGAGCAGCACATTAAATTTATATTGAGTTGTTCGCAGCCGGGAGACCTTGGTGCCCCGTATAGCACTCTCGTCAAAGGTCAGCTCATTCTCACGAATCACTGCACGCGAGTCCTTGTCCCCAATGTAGGTGATGCAATAGAAATCGGGTGCCCACAGCTCAAATTCACGCTCCCAATTGACCAGCGTAGATAGGGGCACTGCCACCAGGAAGGGACCACGACAATGGCCCTCTTTGTATAGTGAGTAGAGAAACGTGACCGTTTGAATGGTCTTACCCAGACCCATCTCATCGGCCAGTATGGTATCGATGCCTTGTCCCCAGCTATAGCGCAACCAATTGATGCCCTCGACTTGATATGGATGCAGTTGCATGCCTGTTTCATCAAGGAACGCTGGCTGACCTTCATATTTCTTCTTTAAATCAGTGGTTGGCTTGTCCGGCGGCGGTGTATAATGCTTGACGGGACGATCATCATCGTCAGTTTCAAGCTTAAGCTTGGTTTTGCGTCCCTTCTTGTTTTTCTTGCTGCGTGACGTCGTCTGCTCTGAGGTACAAACGGCGCGCAGATCTTGATAATAATCAATGGCCTGACGCAGTCCGGGTATATCGTCACCCTCCTCCTCCCAGGTGGACTTGTCATAGGGCAGCTCACGCCACTTAACCAGATACATGGTGCTGCCATCGCGTGCCGTCCGATGATTAATCACACGCTGCACTATCAACCATTCGGGCTTAACGCCATTCTTATAGAAGCGTTCCTCGAGAGCAGCCTCATCGTCATCATCGTTGCCCTTCATGCCCACTTTGTCTTTGTGGCGCTGTATGCGCTTGAAACGCGTATCGGCCTCGTCAAGTGATTCCTCGAATTTCGGCGGCTCCTCCATGTCGTATTTGCGCTGAAAGGAGCGTATCATAAGCGGATGATGCACGTCCAGCTGCACCTCAGAGATCCAATCGCAATGCCAATAGGACATGTTGTGCCATTTGATGAAATACTCGCGAATGCGATTTCCCATTTTGGCACTCTTTGACGTGGATGCCTCACTGCTGCCGCGACGTTGCACCACCCAACGCCAGGTTATGATCCTTTCGGCCTTGCCAATTAGCGCAGGGCAACTGCAGCGTGGACAGCGCCAGTCGCCGTCGGGTATTGTGTCAAGCGGTGGATTCAAACAGAACGTATGATATGCCGATGGGCAAGAGTCACAGCAGAGCAACTCGCCGCCATCTTTGCACACACGACAGAACTCCTGATGCTCATCATCGTCTTCCTCTTCGGCAGGGCCACCATCAGCCTCGCAATGCGGGCACGACCATTTGCCCTCTGGCGGCTCGTCTAGTTCTGGCTCCAGGCAAACCAAATGATAAGCACGTGGACACGTATCGCAGAGGATAATCTCGCCACCCTGTTGGCACACCTCGCAGTAGTCCTGATGCTCATGTTCACCATCCTCACCCTCGGGGAAGTTCTTTGTTTTCTTCATTTTGTTCTTCTTCTTGAACTTGTTGCCAATCTTGGTTTTGGCCTTCTTGCGCACTATTGGGGTCAAGTCGTCTTGAACACCAGCTGCTGCGGCCGTCTCTGCCGGCGGCTTTTCCTTCTCCTTTTCTTTGTCCTTTTCCTTATCATCGGCACTATCATCGGATTTTTGCAGCATGCGTTCAAACTCCAAATCGGAGTCACGCTCAGAGGCGCCACTTGCATCAGGTTCATCGTCCGAGCTATCGCGTTTGCGCTTGCCAAACTTGATCTTCAATGTGGGCACCTTGGCGGCACCTTGACGACGTCCCTTCTTGTTGCTGCTGCGTCCGCTGCGTTTGCGTCGCGGCTTTTTCTCTTCTTCTTCTTCCTCTTCGTCTTCTTCCTCCTCATAAATATCGTCGGGCTTTTCATTGCGCGACGAGCGCGAAGAGCGTGGCTCATCCGGTTCTGGGGCTGCGGCCGCTGGTTGTGCCTGTCCACCCTGTTGCTGCTCCTGCTGTATATGAGGATTGCTCTCGCAAAACTCCCGCCACTTGGCCGCCACCAGCATCATAAGTTTGGGTGCAGCTATTTTCGGATTTTCCTTTTGCAATATGGGTCGTACATGCTGCATGAACGCCTTGTAGGTGGTCAGGTTCTGGAGATCCTCCTCGCTGTACTCAATCTCCACATCACACACGCTGAACGCCGAGCACACATCCTCCACAGATGGCATTCCTACAAAGCGGGATATATATATATATAAATAGTAATTTATTTAAAAACATATTTCAGGCTCCAAAACTACCCGACGATGAAGATTCCTTCTCCTTTTGGGCTTGCTTCTCCTCTTTGCGTTTGCGTCCACGTTTGGATGAAGTACTTGGATACTCCACCTCTTCGTCATGCTGCACAAAATCGCTGTCTTCCTCGCTTTCATTCTTCTTGCGCTTCTTTTTTTTGCGTCCCTTTTCCTCACCCTTTCTTGTTTTACGTTTCTTGCCCTTCTTCTTCTTGCGATTATCTTCCGGATCATAGTCATCATCCTCGTCATTTTGCAACACCTTACGGCATAGATAGGAGACGTTTGCGTCAATTCACGACAGTTGGGCAAAATGTATATCAAACTACTTACATTGGGCTTCAATGGGGCATCCGAATCGTTTGATAGCTCTGCCACCTGAGCATTGTCCTCGACTGCTTCTTCTTCTTCTGTCACAAGGAAAATTGATGATCGATTAGCATTTTGTTTAAAAACTATCGCAAAAGTGTGCATACTAATGCAAATTCCGATTTTTTGTTTGTGGTACATGTTCAAGCGAAAAGCTTTTCAAAAATACTTCAAAATGGGTTGATATAAAATAATTTGTTGGGGTATTTCACTGAGTTCTCCATATACCTTAGATAAAAAAGCCCATTAACAAGTAAATATCTCCAGTATTTGTTTTTTTTTTTTCGATTCAATATTTTATTTGACTCTATTTTTCTTTGCTTTTTTTTGTTAAGTTTTTTTCTGTTTTCTTTTTTTTGTTGTTTTGTTTGTCGCCTTATGAATTACTAGTATATAACAATATCTCATTTTTTTTAAGATTTTTAATTCTGCTGGTTTTGTCAGCGATTTTGCTCTTAAACTAACAATAATAATAATTTTTAATAATAATAATAATAATAATTTTTCTCATGTCTCTTGATCTGGTTTACTCCTTTATTTCCTTGCGGCTTACACAATTTTTTTTTTATCATTAATAAGTTTCTCTTTTGAAATTACAGTAGATGTGTGTGTGTGTTTAGTATGTGAGTGTGTGTAAGTTCTGCTTGGATTGTGGTGTGGGAAAGGGGCGTGGCATTTATGCATATAAAACTAGTAAGTTTCCCATCAACTCTTTTTGTTTCTATACTTATCAAATGTCATTGTTGTATATAGTTATATATAATATATATGAATATATGTTTTGTTTTTTTTCTTGTATATAAATTGTATATATCATTTTGTTGTTGTTGTTTTTTATTATTTCTATTGGTAATTGCTATAAACGCTTGAATTTAAATTTGCAACTTGATCTCATTGTTTCATTTGATTTTCCCATTTCGTTTCGTTTGTTTTGTTTTGCTCCTACTACTTAAATATGGTTTATAAAAAATATTGCAACGAAATAGCTACATAACAAAAAAAGTTTTTCTCTTGATTCCTATTCATACAAATTATTTGTGTTTTTGTATGTTTTTTTGTATTCATTCTTATTTATCTTTTATTTTGTTTTGTTTTGGACACTAGAGTGTTTCAGCAAACTATTTTATAATTTCTCAAGCAAAATATTTGACTTGATATATATTTGTTTCCTTAAGGATGCGTCTATAAGGTGCTTTTAGTTGTTGTTTAACAACTAGAAACAGTTTTTTATTTGTGGGGGCTGCATAGCTCTGATACAACCGCACAGTTCATGTCTTTAGCTCATTTTCATAGAATTTGAAGTTTGTTTTTTATCATTGAGCAAAAATTTATCTAAAGTGGCAAACAATTAATTAAATATCGATAGCTCTTTGAAATGTGATGATAACAAATATGTATAAAGGATACCAAAAGAAAAAAAACAAAACATAACTAAAAAGTAAATTAAATTTGTCTACGCAAGCTGCTTTTATGATTAAAAATAAAACAAGAATTAACAAGCCGTTTTAAGAGTTCAGTCTATTGTTAAAGAGGCACGCCCGCATGCAACACCACAAGAAGAATATATAAAAATGTATGTGAGTCTCTGTCATAAAAGTAAGTATAATTTGTTGTAGTGTAAATGTATTTTTGCCAAATGCACAACTGTTCTTGGACCACTGTGCGCCATTTAAATCAGGTGTGCTTTTGGTATATCGAATGGCATTTAATAAGGTGTTTGGTATGATTTGGAAACAAAAACCAAATTTAATGCGATTGTGTGGGTTTTTTTTTTGTAACAAGTTGTTGTTTGTAATTAAAAGTAAGAAACAAGTTGAAATGAAAAAAGAGGAGTTTTCTATAAATATGTACATATGTATATATTTAAAAGTTGGCTTCATCAAAATTAAATATAATTACTACTACACGCAAAATTTTAAAAAAAAAAGGAAAGACAACGGGAAAAACAAAACTAAAACATGTCACATTTTTCTCATTCGCATGTTTTCCAAAAGTTTAATAATGTATTCTTATCAAAATATATGCCTGTTTTTAGTTTTATTTATTTTGATTTATATTCAACATTATTTTTTTTGTAGTTTTTGATTTGCTTTAGAAAAAGAACTAAAAATTTTCTTGTTAGAACGCTTTCGTTGTTGTTGCTGGTGTTGTTGTTGGATGATGTATTTTCTATAATAGAGTTTTGTAATATATGTGTATATTCATATATATATTAATGTATAATAGTTTCTTTTTTTGCCTTTTTACATTGGTTGCAACTGCATGGCATGCAAATGCTTGGTGTTTGTTTTTTTTTTTGTTTGTTGTTGTTATCATCGAGAAGTGGCTCTTTGTGTGTTTGTTACCAGTTGATTTACTCGTTTCTCAGTAGCGTTCGTCGTCGTCAGTATTGGATTTGGAATCATCGCAATTGTCTTCATTATCATTGGAATCTGAGCTAGCCGAACTTTCATCCGAGTCGCTATCGTGGCTGCCATGATTGTTATTATTATTATTGTTGTTGTTGTTGTAATGCTGCTGTTGTATCGTTTCAACAGCATGATGTTGCTGTTGATATTGCTGTTGCATGTTAATGCTGCTCTCTTCTAAACGCGCTGCTGCAGCTGGCGCTGTTGCTGCTGTTCTAGTCCCTTGTATTGCTGACGATGCTCCTGTGGCACTCATCAAAGTCTTGTCATAGTCCATAACCAGCTGTTTAATATGCGCCAACTTGGCATGCAAATAGTCAAATCTCTGCTTATCCTCATGTATACTCCGATCGCTATTAATGCGCTCATATTCGCTTACAATTTGTCGCTTGATCGCATCAAATTCACCGCCGCCACGTCGCCTGGCGCCCTCCAAGCGAGTCGATAGATCCTGGAAACGATTACGTACACCCTCAACGCTGGTTAACAGCTTGCAGTACTCATCGTAGTCGCTTTCAAATTCAGTCTTGTAGCGTCTTCGCACCTCCAGCGTGCATATGGGCGCATATTTGCTGAAGTCGTAGCGTGGTGCAGCATTTGCATCTGCATCAGCTGTTGCTGCTGCGTATGCGTGGGCTGCAGCTGCCAATTGCTGTGTGGGCGATGGATGCTTGGCGGTATTAACTGCTGTTGTTGCTGATGATGTTGATGTGGTGGTTGCTGCTGTTGTAATAGCCGATTCGCGGTCGCGACGGTTTTGTTGCTGTTGTTGAGCTGGTAACTGTTGTTGCTGGTCTTGATAGCTGTTGTTGTTGCTGTTGCTGTTGCGTTGACGTTGACCATTGTTGCTGCTGTTGGTATTGCTACTACTCGTACGCTTTTTGCTGTTGGACGCGGCATGCGTATTGTTATTGTATGAATTGTACTCATCGTGCGCATTATTGTTGCTACTAAAGCTGGCACGTTGTTGTTGTTGTTGAGTCGCTGCTGGCGCCGATTGACGAACAAAACTGGCTGCCAATTTTGGTGGCGTCGTTGAGGATTTACGACTGTTTGACGACTGTGTGGCAGATTGACGACTGTTGCGCTCCTGTTGTGTCTCATAGCCACTCGAACCGCTCGAATTGCTGCCCGTAGAGTTACGTTTATCTGTGCTCCCGCTTTGCTTAGATGATGAGGAGCTGCTGCCACGACGACTGTTGCTGCTGCTGCTGCGCTGCTGCTGATCTACTCCAACTGCAGCTCCTGAGGTTGCTTGTGTTGCAGCTGCAGTCGTGCTCCTAAACTCATCCATATTATCAAGCACACTGTAGGTCAGATCATTGCTGCTCTGCTCGTCCAGTTGAGGCAGTTGCCGCTGTGGCGGCGTATAGGCAGCTGAGCTTCCTGTTCGACTGCGGTACGAGGACGAAACATTGTTGTTGGTTGCTGAAGTAGTGCTACTATATTGCGAGCAACCGCCACCTCCACCTCCACCTGTTCCTACTCCTAGTCCCCCTGTCTCCCTAGTGTAATGACTGATGCGCTGCTTTTTGGGATGCACAGAACTAAACATCTCATCATTTTCAATGCTGCTACGCTTTTGACTGTTGCCGCCATGATTGGACATCATCGACTGCTGTCCTCCCATCATTATACTACTTGGCATCTGTATCAACGGTGGCGGACTGCCCGTATGGGTGGACGTTGGACTTTGGCCCGATGTTGAGCTGCCAGCATCGGAGCTCATCGGGGGCGTCAGATTCTGTGGCTTGCGACGCTTAAGCTGCTGCAGCTCCTGTTCACTGAAGAACGCCCAATTCTCATCAACCTCGTTCCACATCTGACGACGCAAGTTGTACTGGTTGTGGCCCATGGTGCTAATCTCGGCTAACGTCTTGGTCATAATGTTGCGATCGCGATCTCTGATACCCTCGTTCTTCAGACGCGAATATAGTTCGGGCTTCTTAAACGCTTTCAGTGCCAACAAATGGATTAAACGCTCACGTAAGCTACGGCGCGACAATTCAGACATTTTATTGGCATGACTACCATTACCACCACCGTTTCCATTTCCACTTCCTCCTCCCAATGATTTGGCATTGGTATTGCGCGAATAACTGTTGCTGCTGTTGCTGTTTCCATTGATCATTTTATTGCGTCCATTGTTGTTGTTGTTGTTGTTGCTGCTGCTACTATTACTGCTGTTGCTGAAAGATCCCGTTAGCCCTACTGCAACTGTACCGCTAATGTTATCTCTGGGTGAGCTACCGCTCAGTGCACCACAGCCCTGTGAGATACCGCTGGCAAATGTGTTGGCCAGTGTTGCAATTGCACTGTTGCGCTGACCACCATTGTTGTTGCTATTGCTAACTGTACCACTGGCGCCCAATGTATTGGGATTGGGTGAGCGTGAGGCGTATACTCCTACAGCAGCTGCTGCTGTTGATGACGTCAGACCATTAAATGGCGATGAAACTAACTTACGACTATTGTTACTGTTAAAACTATTGCTGTTGCTGTTGCCAGTGCTGTTGTTGTTACTGCTGCTATTGTTGTTGTTCCCACTGTGATGTGACGATGACGATGCCAAGGCCGGCTTCTTCACCTTACGCCCAATATCGGATTGATTTGGTTTGATCTCGCGTATACACTTGCTTTTCTCCGTCTCCTCGGCTCTGGCCATTTTAGAGCGCGTCGTATCATAAACATCGTCGTTGGCATGAACGCGCAATCGTAGCGCCAGGGCGCCAAGGACGTCGAGTCCTTGCTCCTGCTGTTGTATGCACTCCAGTGTGCCTTCCATATCGTCAATGGCAAAGCCAAATTTACGTCCGCTCTCCATGTTGCCGTTATTGTTAATAGTATTGTTATCGTCGCTGCTGGGCAGCGGCACATGTATGATCCCAGTGCTGCCATTGCATTGAATTTTGGCAAACTGGCCGGGCGCCAAGCGTTTGGCATTCTCATTTCGTTGATACTCATCGATGGCACGGAACGCAGAGTCGGTAAGCTTAACTAATATGTACTCCTTGGTATCATCGGTATAAGGGTGGCTTTGTGACATACCATAATTGCCGGACGAGAAAGAGACATTGGGCAGGCATTTTGTTGATGCAATAGAATTGCTCATAACGTGTCCGCGCCCCCCTTCAAAATTAAATGTTGATGATGATCTTGCAGATAATGATGATCACAATGATACGTTTTCAATTTTCGAGTAACTACACAAAACGGTTCGAGTTATTTTTTTTTAAAGTTGGCTTCGTTGTTCTTGTTACGTTGCATGGATGATGGCGAAAATTTTTTTGGCCAGTGTTGGACAACAATAAACTTTAATTATTTCAGTGATTTCGCGGAAGAGATAAGGGAAGTAACTGTGACTGGAAGCTTTTGTCGTTTGGTGATACTGATCCTCCTCCTCTTATGACGTAGAAACAGCCTTAGGCCCAATGGCAATTAATTGTTGATGCTTTGAGTTTCTGTAAAGTTTTTTACTTTAGTATGTTGTAATAGTTAACAAAATGAATGTTTTTGCTAAGACGTGAGCAGAGGTTTTTTACACAGAAACTACAATACACAAACACTCGTACAACTAACACAGACGTACATGCACTAGGCTCGCTCTGTTCCGAGTTTTTAAGCTGAGCTGCAAACTTGCTGTTACTGCTGCTGCAGAAGCCGTTGTCGTTTGTAACTTTTTCTTTAGTTTTTGATTTGAAATGCAGCCACAAAAACAAATGCACACACAAGTCTTAATATTTTGGTTGCTTGAGAATTTCACTTCCGTATACACAGGTCTCATCTCTCTCTTTCTATTTATCCACTCTCTGTGCGACTTTACTTTCAAAAAGTCTGGTTCATATTTGCACTTCACGTTGTTGTTGCTCTCTTTGTGTGCTACTTGCAAATAACACAATTTCTTTTGTTAAATAATATGGTATGTATTTTAATTGGGTTAAGGTAGGCATGTATGCATTGCTCTTCTCTTGTTGTTGTTGCTGCTGCTTATGTACTATTGTTTTTGCTGCTTGGACATGGTAGTGAGTGAGGCGAGCGAATGGCTGTTGTAACTTTTGCTTGCTTGAGAGTTGAAAGTGTGACTACTCCTGCGCCAGGTGCTCAAGTCGTCAATGTGTGTGAGAGTAGTCGCTGCTGTTCATAAGTCAGGCGGCGGCGACAGCCATAAGTAAAATCAAAGACACAGCAGAGCGAGTAATCAATGCTGTTCGCATACACACACAGACGCACACAAATATGGACGTACGTCGCTTGACTGCTTTTGGTAGTGTGCGCGCGCTCGCTGTTTTCGTTCGCTCTTCTCTCTTACTCTCGTGGCCAGCAGCGTGCCGAAGTGAGACAACTGCTGTTTTGATTGGCTTCTCCACTGTTGTTGTTGCTGGTTGATCTTTTTTCTTTTCGCTTTTTGCTAAAAATCATCTGTGCTCGTACGTTGATTTTTTATATACATATATTTTTTCTGTTGCTTATTATATTTTTTGTCAACTTCTAAATTAGCTGCATGTATATGTATAAGTTAATATATTTATCTTGGCAAACGCACGCACACTGTTCGATAGGAAATTGTTGCAGGCACAGGGTTCAGGCACTCGAGATATTGTTAATTTTCAATGCTTTTCGACCAACAACTTATTTTTACTGATTTTGTTGTTGTATCATTTGCTGTCGTGTGCGTGATCGTACACAAGCACATGTGTGCGAATGTGTGTATTTTGGGTTTTTACGCCAACACTTTTACTCAAGACATTGTTGCTTTGGAATTTGCTCGATGTTTTAAAACATTTATTGGCATTGGAATTTGACAATACAGTGAACTTTTCACGAGTGTCGCTTTTTGATTTGCTAGCATATATTATTGTAAAATTCTTTTTTATTTCATTTTTCATATGAATTTTGCCCGTGTCTGAGTGTCCAAGGTACCTTAATCAACGTACAAAAAGTATCTGCTAAATGAAATCGAAACGAGTTGCTTTCAAGTGGTTGCCGTTGCTGCTTTGCTGCTGTGCACTCGTTTATTATTAAACCGCTCACCACCGCCCCGTGGACAACACCAAGACAACGACGTCAACGAGTGTGACGCGACGGAGTAGATCAACAGCAGTAGTAGTCGTCGTCGTACCTCTCACACACATACATATGTACGCCCATATGCTGGGGACGCGCTCAATTTTGCGCTCTTTCAAATGACTCTCGCACACTCGCTTTGCTCAGTCTTGAAACGAAAATCAGCAGCCAAACAACAACGTCTCGATGTTTCGTTTAAAATACGTATGTACGTGCCTAGTATCACTTGCTACTACTGCTGACAGGCATTTGTTGCTGTTTTTGTTGTAGTGTAGTTAATATGGAAGTGAAGCGTAGAGCAGAAATGAAAACAAGTTTGCAATTTAATGTGCGCACTTGGCACTCTGCCTCTGGCCGTTGGCCAGTCCGTTATTCGGATTAGTGTTTCTCTTAGAGAAGCGTTTAATTCTCTCTTAAAAAGCGATCCTTGTGCGTTGGCTTTACGTTTTTGTTTGTTGCTTTAACGCAACAGCCTCTATTTTCTTTGCTAAAAAATGTAGTTGTGTTTGTGTATGTACATATTATAAAATGCTTGGGCCCCGTTGCACGTCTCAGCGAAATGATTGAAAAACAAAGTTTAGCTTACTTGGTAATTGTTGCTGCTTACGTGTGTAAAATTATCTCACCACTGTTGAAAAAATTACAAACGTGGGGCACGCGTCACAATATGAAAGCAAAACATTTAAACATTGAAATAAAGCACAAAACGCAACAGCTTCTAAGTGAACTTACAATGGGTAGTTTTGAATGTGAGAACATTCAGTTTAGTTGACAGCGCTTCGTAGATTTTTCAGTGACTATTGTATTAATGTTGAAACAGCTGTTTTGAGCTGTCACCTGCGCGTCGTGTTAGTGTGTGCGTCTGTCACGTCGATACACACAGTGAGAGCTAAAGTTGATGTTTTGTTGTTGATGCTGCCTTTTGTTGACTGCTACTTCTCTCTTGCTCGGCACGCAGAAAACCTTTCACTGCCCCGCACACACAGGGAGCTGGCACAATCAGCTGGTTAGTGCTGTCGTACTGCAAACCAGTGTTGTAAACGTAAAGTATATCAGCTTATCGTATAATCGATAGCAACTGCGTGTGTTATAGATGAAAAGCGTTCGTATGTAAAATGTATTCAAATTGGACAACGCTTTATAGAGATGCTGATTGGTCCAATTAAAAGATTGGCGTAGTTAATGATTTTTTGTGTAGCTGCAGTTTGATATTAAGATAATGTGTTGATAGCTGTTGCTGGTTGATTTTGTTGTTTTGCTCTTCTTGATTTCTGCTTTACAATTTTTGATTATTTTTCACTAAACACTGTCAAAGAAATTATGTTAGTTTGCACTGGTTTCATTTTCTTTTTTATTAATTTTTTTTTTCCGCTTCTTTCCCGTAACCGAGCTGATTCGTTTGTGAGTTGATATATTTTTATCACTTGTGTTTGTGTATAAATTACGCGCACGCGTTTTCGTTACGTGTCTTACAGCTGTTTTGTGTTTACGTTACCAACCATTACGTTACACATATTCTCTTAAAAGTGGCTCGTTAAGAGAATAAAATGAAGAGTGAGTGAACGAAGAGTGAGACACACGAACGTACGGTGCGATTTTTCTGCATGTTGTTATAGTTGTTGATTTTTGTTCACTTTTGACATTTTTGCATACGAAAATTTTCCGCTTTCAGGTAGATTTACTGTAAGCAGAGATATTGTCGATGCGCTTGTATACGATTGAACTTTTATACACAAACACTCTTTCAATCGGATATGTATATTTGTCGTGTTAGTAATTTAGTCGTGTGCTCGTTCGTTCGAGTCTGGTCGTGCCCGCTTTTTGTCTTTTTAACAGCTAGGTTGGCCCGTGTGGTTGGCTTATCTTTGTTTGTTTTTGTGCTAGGAATTTGAGCTACACAATACTTGCAAACATTCGTAGAAAAATACGTAAATATGTAAAAGTCTGTGTAGGGAAATGGGTATTAGGTATTACATTTGAAGATTATACGTTTATGGTTACTGCTAAAAGTGAACAGCACACCACACCTGATGCTCTCTTGCAGATTTCGTTCACACAGCAAGACGCAAATCTTTCGGACAGGTCGACGCAGCTGTCCGATTGTTAGCAAAACAAAGTTATAAAACGCTGTTGAACACTATGTTTGTCTCTGTTTCGCATATATCCGCAAGCGCACACTGGGTAATTTGTATATGAATTGTTTGCGGACAGGATGAGATTGATGAACGATCCGCAAAATATTTCAAGCTTATAATTACTCAAAAGACCCACTCACAAATATGCTATGAGCCAAGGTAACCATTTATAAAAACAAAACACAATAAATAAATAATGTTGCCCCTGGTAGGCCAGCGTTTTAGCTTGTGTGTGTGTTGGTTTCATAGTTCCAATAACAACGAATTTGTAGTCAGCGTTAAACAAATTAGCAAAAAACAACAAAAAACGCGACTAAAAATATAATAGACAACAACTAAAACAATATAATATCAAGTTTAAACGTTGTTTGGAGGAACACCGCTTAAGTAACATTGAGAGCCCTGGTGAGCGAAAGGCCAATGCACTGCGCGTGACGACAGCGACATGAGACAGTAAAACGGAGAGACGCAGGGTTCATGTACATACGTATGCACATTAGGGCGGGTCAGCTTGTTTAGGCGGAAAAATATTAAAAAATCGTGTAGATTGAAAATTATCCAGGGTTAAATCACAGACTTTTTTGTAAGGAACTACGGGAACAAAATCATTTTTGACAACGCGATTTTTCGACTAAAAGTATAAGCGATACAGGAGGTATTGTCTTGCAAAACAAGCAAAAGTCAGTCGAAAAATCGCATAATCGAAAATGATTTTCGACCTGAGGTCTCTTCAGAAATAGTGTCCTAGAATTGTCCCATTATTTTTTCCCAGACATAAGATTTGCTGTTAAAAAAAAAATTGAGCCACCCTAATGTATATACATATGGGTAAGTGTGCCTTTGTGTGAGGACTTTACGCAGCCAACAGCTGTCCGCAGGCTTCCCAACAGAAAACAGAACAGGAGCAGCAACCACCGAAACGTTGAACATACGAACATACTAAAAACTTATTGAAAACGTGAGAACGTGTGCAATGGAATGCTCGAGAAAAAAGCAGTATCAAAAATCTCAAAAACAAAAAAGAAAAAAGTAGAATAATACATGTTCATGTGTATGAGCTCACACTTATACGCGAGTGTTGGCAGTGCAGCTGACAGCTGTGCAGCCTGTTTTTGCTTCGTGCTGCGCTTCTTTAATTAAAACAACAATAAGCCCATTGATAACAATTACAACGAAGAGAAGAAGGTAGAGTAAAAGTCGTGAAGAGGAAGACACGTAGCACTATACAGGGCAAGCTGTACATCGGGAGCGTTGCCACCTTCGCAAAATCGATTGAAATTTCGTTGAATCAATAAATAGGCAAAACAAAACAACGGCAACAAACAAATCGCATTTAAACTCATTTACGAGTGTGTGTATGTGTGTGTGTGAGCACAAACTAAACGCTTGCAACTCTGAAAGACTTATGTATGTACATATCTACATAAATGTGTACGTGCACGGCATATAGAAATAAAATTAATAAATGCTGCCAAACATCAAACAGATGTTCTTATGTTGTTGTAGGGCAAGCATTAGCCACAAAACCAAAAGATAAGCAATAACGCGACAAAAATAATTTTTGTAGACAATATAAGAGGGCGCGAGGGAGTGCAAGTTGAAGCAACCACATGAATGTATATTTAAAAATATATATGTTTTATCTTTAAATTAGTTTGTATGGGTTTGGGTTTGTGTGTGTAATGAATAATCAATTGTTGCTGCAACAATAAATATCGGCAGACGCAACGTTTTGTCTACCTCCTCTCTGTTTTTTTCACTAGCGGTAATTGCTCACACGGGAATCCCAAATTGCCATCATGCACACGTTGTTATACTAACACAGCACGTTATTTTGTGCATTTTCAATACCAACAACTGGCAGTGAGAGCTGTTGGCAGCATAGTATACAAATACATTCAAAAACAAACATTTCTAGATGTACATATGTGTTTATATATAAATATACACAGATTCTATACAATAACGCAATATTTTGAATAATATTCGTATATTCCACACTTTTGCTATTTTAAGCACAAAAAACAAACAGCATTATTATGAAATGTGACTCACGACACACTGTTGAACATACTCAGTATATTTAATTTCATATTGAGAAAGGCGTTGAAAACTGTGCAACAGTGCTTTTGTGTGGGGAGGTGAAGACGTTGGGGGACATCTGATAAATCCCTCATTAGAAAATATAGCGTGCAACGATATTATTTCAAAATATGCATTTACTTCATCCACTCGTTACTTTTGAATAATAAATAGATTATATTGAACACATTTTTATTGGGTTAATGGTTTTAATAGATCGATAAGAATTTGTTGCACAGCAATGAGACATTTTATGTACAACAAGTTCATAAAAGGCTAAAGCAATTATTATGCTGTTATTTGTTTAGCGTATAGAATTGGCAATGAATCATATTACTTACATATACTCTGTATGTATTTCCCCATAAAATAAAATATTATATTTAAGATAATTCATTAGAAACGCTATCGACTACCTAACTAATTGTTCTTTGTTCTTTTTTGAATCCGTTGTAGGTGTCTTTTACTTTAACAATGACAGCTATAAAATTTTAAATATCTAGCTAGCAGCGACTAACTGGGGTATTCCCAAAGAAAAGTTTACTTTACATTTACTTTTTTATAAGCAGGTTTTCCCTGGGGTTAAATTTTTTTTATGGGTTTCGCAAACAACCAAAATTTATTTAATAAACAAGTGTTTGAATATTAGCAAAATCAAGAAAAAATAAAAATATTCAAGGCATAAACGTAGCAAGAGTAATGTTTCAAATCAAGTACAGGTCTTGTTGGCGGTTTTTATTTTTGTTTAATGAGAGACAAAACTTAGGAACAAAGCAAACGCGTACAATGAACTGTGTTCCAAACGGTCCCGCAATATGCCCTCCCAGACCATAAAAATAAAACAACAACGACAACGACAACGAAAACCAATCGAATTGTAAGCGTCACCTGAAAGATCTTGCTGAACAACAATAAAAAAATACCTCGTTCCTGAACAACAAAAAACGTTCAATGACCGATTTAAATAACAACCCGATGGTCATTGCATAATTTTTTTTTTTTTGGCGCTTCTTAGTAAAATAAAGCTCAACAGAAAAGCGTTTTTTTTTTTTGGGTGTTCCCTTTTTATTTATCTTCCTCGCAACCCTGATTTGTCTGACTTTTAACTCGCATAAGAGTGACATGTGAGAACAATTTAAGACATTGACCGTGAATGAGCATAACAATTGTTTCTCACTTAGATTAGATAAGATATAGGTGCCCTTTCTTTTACTCTGATAACTGATAAGTCATACTGTCTGTCTGTAAGAAAGCGCGTTTCTTGAACAACATTAAAGTTAGAGATTTGAAACTTAGCAAATTTCTTGGTCCATGTCTGCGTCAGACATTTTGTCAATATAAAGTTGATACACCCATTACTTCTCTGGGAAGGCGATAACAAGTTGAAAAACCTCGAGGTGTTATCGATCGATAAAAACACATTTTTCTCAAACTAGTTAGGTGACAAGATATCTCCAAAGACTTGCATCAAAAAAAGTTTTAAGGCCAATCCCACACCCTTCGCTAGCATACTGATATCAAAGTATTTCTAGATCGGCTGGACAATCTTAGACATTAAGTAAAAGAGGTATCGAAAATAAATTGAGAATAATTATGAAACGCAGAGTTTAAGTCAGAAAAACAACAATACTAAGCTTTGAAAGTAGTTTTTGAACGTTGTTCATTATAGATTGCCTTCTGGACAGAAACCAGTCTTTAAGTTAGCTGTAGGGAATCACTCAAAGCCATGAACGTTTTCAATTAATTTAATTAAGTATATATATTTTTGCATACGTAAATACAATATGTATATACAATAAACATGTATGTAAGTACATACAATAAATATGTATGTAAGTTCATACAATAAATATGTATGTTTACTTTTTTTGCGTCAATGCGGACTTATTACGCTATTTACTGGTTCAAGATTATTAAATTGTTTATTTCACAATACAGATGACTATTTTTATACCCTGAACCCATACAATGGGTAAATCAGGGTATAATGGTTTTGTGCAAAAGTATGTAACAGGCAGAAGGAAGCATCTCCGACCCCATAAAGTATATATATTCTTAATCAGAATCAATAGCCGAGTCGATATGGCCATGTCCGTCTGTCCGTCCGTATGAACGCGTAGATCTCAGAGACTACAAGAGCTAGAGACTTCAGATTTTGAATATAAGTTCTCCTATACCATAAGCAGAAGAAGTTTGCTTCAAATAATCGATAACTACTATTGTTTTCGATATACACATGGAATCGATAACAAAAAATATCGAATTTGGAAAATGTAAAAATGGAGGTTGGTGTAATGGGTAACGATAGAACTTTTCTCATTTCGTCCAAATCGGTTAAGAAACACCAGAGATATCGTAAAGTTAAGACAGTTATGAGTTTTGTTTAAAGTGATCATTATTTGAAGCATACTTTTAGGACGCAAGGACTGCAACTGGGTTCAGGGTATATTCTGGTCGGGCTATCCCGACTAGAGCCTTCTTACTTGTTTTTTTTTAAACTAACATGAAAGTTTAGGTTTAAAAGTTAAATTCATTTGTCTAAAACAAAGAGAAAAATCAACTCCATTCCTCTGTGATATCATTTCGTAATGATAGCAGATCGCGTCAATATCTTCTGCTACTTGAACCAATACCAACAAACGAATATTAATTTGTTAATGTGAATGTTAATGAGCAACAACACCCAAAAATTAAAACTCGATTCACAAAACCTGCTGTGTGTGTAGCTAGAAGGCTCAATTCGTTACGAAGTCACAGCTAAGAGAAGCGGCTCTCTAAGAAAAAGTGAGCGGCAGAGCAGAGCTTAAAGCTTTAAAAACTTGTCTTCCCAGATTCGGTTTGAGTATTTCTTCTTATATTAGAGCAAGAGCGAGAGACGAAACGAGACCAAAATTGAGAAAGAAGCATACAGTGTTGGCAATTTGGAACTGGACTAAAAACGGATACCAAACAAAGTCCAACAACACAACGAGCGATTGGTGGACAGTAAATACTGAGCCACGGAGACTGGTATTCTCTGCCAGCATTAACTTGTTGTCAATTTCGTGCTTTTTCTGTCGCTATCTGTATTAAATTTAAAATGAACACATAAACATACATACATACATTTGTTTTCATTTTGTATTCGGTAGGTATATCTTTTGAAAATGACTGAAGGTCAGCCCAATTGAGCGTACAATCAACCTTTTCTTACTATACATATGTATATAAATATGCAACATTAATAACAAAATTAAACACTTTAAAATATCTTTCAACTTTTTTGAAAGTTATTCGTTTTCAGTGCTTTAAAATAATCTTAGGATTATAATTGCAACTTTAGCTTGTATTGAATACTATTTTTTAGTCATATCTTTTTACAATAATCCAAACAAAATATTCCATATGAAGGCAAACCTAATGAGAATGTAGTAAATCGAAATTTATATGCACAACATCGATAAGAAAACAGCCATACGAACATATTTAAAAAAAAAACACTAACAATTTATTAAACAAAGCAGCAGTAATCTCTTCCACCAACCAACATTAACAAACAGGCCACTCAAGTTGTGCTTTGTTTTTTGGGTGCACTCTCCACATAAACAATAACACCCAACCCAACCGACAATGTAGAAAAACCTATAACAGTGCCCAACCAAAAAGAAACCTCGGTATGTATGTTAAAAAATATACGAAATTTATATAAACATTATAGGCAGCCGTAAGTATGACTAAACCAACCGCAAAGCAGCTAAAGCAACCATTAAAACAATAACAACGCTATATAACAAGTCGGGTGGCACTACAGAAACGAGGCACTGGGAAAAACACGAAAATAACAGCAACAACAACAGCGTCGTTGACGACAAGCTCAGAGCTTATACATACATACATATATGTATCTAGATGTTGCTTTGTTTTTGTTGGTTATTTTGATGCTGGTTGTATTTTGTGTTTCTCGACTACGAAACCATGCCAAAGTTAACGACGAATTACAATAATCAAAACATACACAGATACAATATGCATGCACACACACACACACACACATAAATCTTTCGGCTCAACGTGCGACAATTATGCACTTGGTTGGCAACGCGAAATGCGATTCGGACAGTTTACAGCTCTATCTATACTAGTTATTTTCTACCATAATCGATAGCATTTATCGCAAACAAATTTTTAAGACAAAAATACGTTGTTTGTACCAACAGATCAAAATGGCACACCCATATCGGCAAAATTTATAACTTCCTTTCCACATAAAACTATTTTTGGTAACAACTGAAGCAAGTATAAGGTTGTTCTGCTCTTAAATAATTGTATGTTAGTATGCTTGTACATATATACTTTCGGAATCGAATAACAATTACAAAACTATTGAACCAATTAAGTAAAGGTCTATGTAGAAAAAAATCAATTACTAACAATGTTTTCCAGCGAATATACAAATACAAAACCCCTCGCAAAAGTATGCGGGCATGTATATGTTAAAGGAGAGCAACGCTTTTGAAATCTATATGTACATACATACATATGTTGGTGGTGAGAGCGGGCAAAACCACAATGGCGACTAAAATTGTCAGGCAGACAGGCCCACGAAAGAGGCAGCATGCTAAAAACCAACACATAAAAATATTTGAGCTTATTGAAGTTTTTTTGTTGTTAGTTTTATCATACTCGTGCACTCTCAATACGTAAATATTCCCATATGCAAATATTAATGACCTTCACTTTCACCTCCTTTTTTTTGGTATAGAGGGCCGAGGCCAAAGTAAAACACACTGAGCGAATCATCGTATTATTTGCTACAATTAGGACAGGTACAATAGCCAGCTATTTATTTTACATACAAATAATACAAGCAAAACAGTTATGTTGTACTCATACACACTTTTCTGTTCAAACGCATGATATGTACGTTAACAGTTTAAAAATATCAATTGTGACTTTTGTCATAGTGCGCACGAGAGCAAGTTGAGGGCGAATGTATAAACATATGTACATGTATGCATTACATACATCTACAAATATTTGTGGCAAATCAACTGAAACAACAAAAACAGCACTGTAGCTTGTATGTGTGTAAAAACGTACGTACAAATGACGAGAAGCTATACGGCCTTCTCCTTCTCAACTCGTGTTCAAGCAACAACACAATTACAGTAAATAGGTAAAAAAGAGAACAGCGCGCAGTTGCACAAATATAAAAAAAAAACCACAAGCACAGACACACACCCATACAAATGTATACACATACAAGTATACAAGGTATTACGGTAATCAATGTCAAACGTTGCCGATTTCATTCGCATGCACAACAAGCAACAATAATATCCGACAGTCTGTCTCATTGTATTTTTGTGTACTTGTACTACACGAAAGCAATTTAAGAGCAACAGAAACAGTCACAAACACATTCATACACATGTAGGCAACACAGATTCGCATTAAATACCAAAATGAGAAGTGTCCCCAACAACAACAGCAGCAACGTTGTGAGAGTCGCTCTCTGATCGTGGCGTAGAGAATATTTCATGAGAAAGATAGCCATGCAAGCTTTTTGGAGAACGACAAAAATCGAATCGTTTCAGCATAATCTGGTCTGTAGCTCGTATTTAGAGCTGTATTTAACACACCTACCATAAGTATGTAGTTCTTTAAAGCGCAAGTTAACATTTTAATGCGAACTCAAAGCACACATGTATACGGACCAAACAAAAAAACACCACTTGTTTGCTTCTTGTTTTGGCATAATAAAATGCAATATGAGTGAGCGTGACAGCATCAGCATGCATGATTATCGTCAACGGGCGCTACTTACTATCTCGCTTACCCAAAAACAAGGCAAGATCGACATACATACATACACACACACACACACACACACACACATACACATTTTGAGGCAAAGATACAATACTTTCACTTCTTATAATGAATTTTATTTTGGTTGGGGCGCCACGCTCATGTTTTTGTTGCAGGTTTAATTTATTTTCCAACAGATTTATGCAAGTTTTCTGAGTTTGTATATGCACATGTTCACGTTAATTGTTTACGAGTATACGTGCGTATCTCGTTGTTGGGGCCCTCAGCAACAGTGAGCTAAAACAAAATTTATAGAAAATCAGTGTGTCCACACACAAATGACAAATAGGTAGGCAAGAAAAAATAAATTGAGTGTGTAAGTGTGGGTGTGAAGTGTGCACTTCAAATTAGGTTATTAAAAAGAAAATAATAACTTGATTCTTAACTTTGTTCTTCAAAAAGAAACACACAATAAGCAATAATTTTTAAGAAAAGCTTCGGACATTTGAGCTTAACATTAACATAATGTTTTCATTTTGTATGAATATAGAGTTTTTACTTTTTATCATTGTTTAGTCAATTCACCAGCTATTAGCATGATATGTGCTGAGCGGTTATTAAGGCAAGCCTAAAGTACATAAGTAACAACAACTACATGCGTCAAAGTACTTAGCACCTGGCATATGGAGATTCATTTAACGTTCTCATTTTGCTGCACACGCTCAATTCTGTTCTTCCCATTTTCATGTTCTAGGAAATATCACACTACGACCGAAGTGTAGTCACTAGGGAACAATGATGTCGTCGCGACGTTTTGTCTCGTGTGTCACTTTTTCTTTCTCTGTCAAGCTTGCAGCAGTTTATGAAATGTCAAATCGATATGTATATCACTTTGTGTAATTTTACTTACAAAACCTAAGTTTTATTAACAGCTGGTAGAGAAACAGAAATTACGATGACCACAATTATAACTTTATAATAATGAATGAAAGCAAAATATACAAATTAATTCTGCCAAAATATTTTCGAGTTGTTGTGCTGCTTTTCGCATGAATAAGGTCTTGCACGCTAACATTCCCTCACTTCCAAAGCCAACAGACGACAGCTGTTGGAATGTTTAGTTGCGAAATGGAACGAAAACTGGGGGAGAAGACAAGACAATAAGCTACGCGATGACGTCAAAGGGAATAGTGTCGGTTTTTGTTTTTAAAAGTAATTAAGAACATTAAATTCATGTTATATGAATATGCAGGTAGAAAATTTAAGATCAATAACTAGGAGACGTGCGCGCACATCACATTTTAAAATTAGATTTGTAAAATCTACTGCCCACGTACGATTACTAGGATAACTTTTACACACATATGCCCGCTCCCATGCAATGCAACAGTGTCTATAGCAAAACCACACATGGAAAGAAAATCTGAGAGCAGTATTGTCAGCTAAACAGGGCTCCATTATTGTAAATTTGCGCTGGTTGAACCGGCGTTGTTGTTCTCTTGTCAACATTCCAAAAAATTTTGTTCTCTTTCCTACCACCTTTTCTGTTCGTTTTCTGTTGCTTACTTTGTGAGTAGTTGTTATTGTTTTGTGGATTTTTGATATTTTCGATGTTGAAGCATTCTGGCAATTACATGCACAAAATTTTAGCCGATTTATACTTGTGTTTGTTTTTGAAAGTAAAAATTATTTATAAATTAGTTGAAATCGCGACAACAGCGGCCGATTTTTGACAGCGACATAGCGGCGCGACATCGAGAGCGGTTTTTTGACGACGTTTTTGGTGGTTGAGCGAGAGCAAGAGCGAGACGGGTCAACGGCGAGGACGAGCGCTGCTGGAGCGAGCCCGCGCGTGAACAATACGCACGTACATTTGCACATACACATGCATACATTATCCATACATGCACATGCAAGCTTC